>CM074454.1:5643645-6243645 GCA_037101425.1 Elopichthys bambusa | reverse complement strand
CATTTACTCTCCAAACTAGATCCTGTAATACTCATCTCCAAAGTCTGCGGTCCACCACTACTAACCACTGCCACGGCATCCGACATCAGTAACTCATCTGCGGTCATCATTGTGTAGTATGCCACATTGACCAGCACGTAACACACAGTAACGGTCACCATGGAGAAAATGATGGCCAATGGAATGGTTCTAACAAGAATATATGAGAAAGGAATCTTAATTGTGTTTATATATTTATAAAAACATTCTGTCAAGTTAACAATTAGGCAATGCAAGAAGTTCTGAATACCTGTTGGGGTTAATTACCTCTTCGGTTATGAAATTTAAATAAAACCTGTAAGCAAAAACACCTTTACATTATTTATTAAATCCCTTCCTTTTGGTTTTTGGATATTTGGAACTGATAATACCCACCATCCGCCATATGCATAAAGACCTGAATAAAAGGCCAAAGGAAGTTTGGTCAGAGATAAAGAATCAGAGTCAAAGGCATTCTGGAAATTTTCAGTTTTCCCTGAAACATAAAAAAAAAAAAAAAAAAAGTCAGTTTCCTTCCTCTCTTCTCATAATGCATTTGGGTCTGTTTTGACCCATAAGAGATACATAAAAAATTCTTTAAAAACACACAGTTTGTTGTATGGGAACTAAATTTTGGAAATGTGTCAGTTAAGACTATCAAAATACCAACACAAAATCACAAACATTTTTCATGTTTATAGTTCAAACGTATCAATGCATAAAGCGCATGCTTATGATTCTTATATGCAATGATGGTTTAATGTCAATCATAGTGTGTGACCCTGTTATGAAAGTTGTAAATGTGAAAGCAGAATATAATATAATTGAAATGAAACTGAAAATGAACAATGCAAGAAGTTCTGAATACATTTGAAGTTTGAAAACATTCCAGTGTCTGAATACTATAATATATTGATAAAACAGCATGTGATTCTTACCATTGGCCAGAGCCATGATGCCCGGGATGATAATCAGAATCAGAGCAAACATCTTGATGAAGGTCAGCGAAACCTGCGTACGAGCTGCCATAGACACACTCCAGCAGTTCACTGCCACCACAAATGCTATAGGTAGAATAGTTTACAGTTTTACAACATAATTTGTAACTTTTCTGACAGTTTTACTTAGCTAAACATTAAGTAATCCACTCCTGATCACCACTCACTGACTCCCAGCATGCTGACGATTTTGACCAGAGCTGTAGGAGCGACACACGGCAAGAAAAACGGCTCCACTACATAACGGCCAAAAGCCAGAGACACATAGGAGGCCACTGCAGGTCTGAAATGACATTTTGAATGAACTTTAACTCGCTGAACACAATGAAACACAAACACTTTAAGCGCACACACCTGATGAATATAAACTCAGTCCACAGTCGAAGGAATGCAGGCAGGGGCCCCAGAGTCTCCAACAGGTAGGTGTAATGGCCCCCCGATTTAGTAAAGCTTGTGCCCAGCTCAGCATAGCACAAAGCACCTGACGAGAACATGCAATATTTCAAAACTGCTTTGAACTTATCCATGGGAGAGCTAAAAATCAAAATAGTATACACAGCCAGTCAAAAAACAGTAGTGTATAAGCACCGAAGACATTCCTCACCAAATGTGGAGAGGACGCCACACAAAGCCCAGATCAGCAGGGACAATCCCACACTGCCCGAATTCATCAATACGCCTTTGGGGGCGATGAAGATGCCGCTGCCCACCACAGTGCCAATGATGAAGGAAATGGATGGCAGCAGGCCTATCCTCCTCCTGAGATGAACTGCATCATCCTTCATGGTTTTTTTGCTACCTTCATTTGACACATTATCAGTCGCGGGAGCTCTTTTAGAGACCCCCATCTCTTAGTGGCCACACAGTAAACAAACAACAAGTGTTACAATTTTTGATGGTCCACTTTAGACATTCTGCTAACTATAAGTAACTTTGCAACCATATGTCAACTAACTCTGAATTAACCCTTACTGTTAATGGGTCATTTTGACCCGTTTTGATTTTTGAGTTGTCAGAAATATCAGTTAACCTATGTTTTTTTTTTCTTGAAATTTTGTGACTTTTTCTCATTTAGAGTCATAAACATGCAAAGTTTCAACACACTAATGTGTTTTAACATATACACTTAAAATTACTATTACATTTGTGATGTTCGCGGGTCAATTTGATCTGCATAATGTTCTAAGGCAACTGTACAGACCCAAAATAATATAATTTCTTGGATATATTTTGTTATTTCAGTTTTTGAACTACTCTATGAAGCTAAAAAAGGAGCTTTCCCCCACTTATTTTAATACACACTTATTTCAAGCCACATATAGTAAAAATTTGCTATCAATCTATCTGAAATAAAATTAAACCATGTTGTTTTTCTTAAAATTTTGTGACTTTTTCTCATTTAGGGTCATGTACATGCATGCAAAGTTTCAACACGCGGATGTGTTGTGAAATGTACATACAGAAATGTTATATGATCTTGCTGTTCGTGGGTCAATTTATTTCATTGTGTGATTTTTGGGGAATTGTATTAAATCCAATTAGGGTCAATTTGACCTGGACCATACAGGCTGTGACCAAAAATCAAACAGTGCGTGAGGGTTAAAGTATTAGTAGAACTGTAATAGACTGTTAGTTGTTTGAAGTTGGGGTTATTAGAATAAGTTGTCATATGCTTGCAAAGTTACTTCTAGTGATTAGAATTTATGTTGGGGGAATCATCACAATAAAGTTAGCAGATATTAAGCAGACAGACTACTAATACTCTATATGAGAGTTAGTTGACCATGGAAATAAAGTGTTACCACAACAAGAAACATTTTCAAAGTGATACCAATATGCTGAAGACATTAGTAAATATTTCAAATACAAATGCAAATCTTAATTTATGTAAAATGTGAGACCTATCAATCATTTTGTTCTACTCACCAGTCAGAATCAGAGGTAGTGAATAACTAAGAAGTAAGACCAGTACTTTTCTCATTTACTCTTTATGCTGCTTGTTTTGCACCTCCTTTCAAGCAGAGTAACCCTGGAAACTGACCATCCAGTTCAGAGCTCAGGCAAGAAACAAAGCCAGCAGTCTTCCCCAGATTCATCAACACGAGTAATTAAAGCCCTTTAGACAGGAAAAGCCATGTGCCATTGTGCTCCGTATGTACAGTGTGTGCACAGCGGGATGCAGGAATCTACCATGAGGACCTCCTCTTCTTGTTGAAGCAGCTGTAGAGTTCACATTTCTTGTCAACATCAACATAAAAAACAAACAAAATATGATTACAGAGAATGCACAAGAGCTAATTTTGTTAAGTCTACCAAACAGATTACTGAAAGTCCTTTCAGAGCATGCTATAGAGTCTTAGTTTGTGTGAGTGAGGGGTCAGTCGTCACTGAGGGGGAGCTTAACAGTAAACTGTTATTTGGTCAGGCGCCACCAATTTTCTCTCTCCTGGTTCTGTGTCTGGCTGTCTGCTTCATTCCGTCAGACATCGGACATGTGTGTTAAACTCTCTCTCAAACTATGAAGGGCCCCTCTTATGTTATTTTGTACACGTGGCAACGGGCATCATCCTAATAAGAGACAGACATAAACAGTGCAGAGGCATTTGAGAAGCTGTTCCCCAATGCTGAAATTCTGAGCATGTTTACACAGCTGATAATTAACTAAAACAAAAACAAAAACAAAAAAAAAATCTAGAGCTGAGTATATATAGATAATGAAACATGATTATATTTACATAATGATAAAATATTTACATAATATTAAATATAATTTAATTAATAATAATATAATATATTTTATTTTATTTTATATTTATTATATCTGTGATTGGAACTCTTATTTAGAAATACTATTATTATGATAAAACTCAGTATCTCAGGAATAACAATGAACATTCTCAGTTAACACATACTGCAGGCTTTTAATATAATTATTACAGATTGACTTTGATCTGTGAGTTAAACCGATATGGTTAAAATATGCAAAAAGTTCCTGTTTACGTCAGGACAGGGGCGTGGCGACGAACGTCACTGTAGCCACGTTATCAGGGAAGTAGGAAGTTCTGCGCAAGCTCTTCAGCTGCAGAAAAAGCAGAGTGAGTGTAAACTTCATCAGCTGTCATCATATTAAACTGATTTAATGGTAAACAACCCATTTAATTAACAAGAGCTCTTATAATTAGTTAGCGTGTGTCTTGTTTTCGTTTGTCAGCCCGCATAATGTGTTGCAGTTGTGTGATTAGAAGATTCATTCATTTATTTCAGATTGAATTAAGTTGTTTTTAATATTTTAACAACTGTAATAATGCCATTATGATTATGTTTACATCTATTAGTGTGCATGTTTTATTGTTCAGTTCGTTTATATTGCTGGGATAAATTACTTGGAACAGACAAATTACTTGCTGCTAATAAACTGATTGATTGGATTATTATTGGTTTTGATTATTGCAGTTTTTAATGGAGGTATGTGCACTTTAAATGTATTGTATTGTATTGGTTTTTTTTTTTTAAATTTTAAAACATTTTTCATGTTTATAGTTCGAACGTATCAATGCATGAAGCGCATGCTTATGATTCTTATATGCAATGATGGTTTAATGTCAATCATAGTGTGTGACCCTGTTATGAAAGTTGTAAATGTGAAAGCAGAATATAATATAATTGAAATGAAACTAAATCAAACTAACATTACATTGAGTTGTTTTTGTCTTTGTTTTCAGAGATGGCTCAGTTTGAGGAGGTATCCCAGAAGTCCAAGCTGCATCCGAAGCCGGAGGGGCTGACATTGCAGTACGGCACAGCTGGATTCCGCACTAACGCCAAACATCTGGACCACATTATGTTCCGCATGGGGCTATTGGCAACTCTGAGGTCCAAAAAGACTAAATCCACCATTGGAGTCATGGTGACTGCCTCCCATAACCCAGAGGTTAGAAATGCACCCATTATTTACAGTCAAATCAATAGAACAGTGATGTGTTTTCACTTTCCGAGGATGTTGCTGCAATGTTATTGTCTTTTTCAGGAAGACAATGGCGTGAAGCTAATTGACCCCATGGGGGAGATGGTGACAGAGGTGTGGGAGGGATACGCCACACAGCTAGCTAACGCCGAGCAGGACTCTCTCCTCAAAGCACTGAAAGATGTAATTGAGAAAGAGGACGTCAGCATGAGTGAACCAGCGAGTGTCTATGTTGGCAAAGACACCAGGTAAGCCTGGCTTCTGTTTACACAGCAGGCAGGTTAACAACTGTCACAACTGAAAGCTTAAGTACAAGAGAAGCTACCAAACCTGTAGACTTTATAGTGGCAAAGCCGGTAGATCAAGTAAAAAAACTGACAACAGATGTTTCACAGTCTGAAAATGTGATTAAATAGCTAGTGCAGCTGAAAGTGATCATGCTTATTGTAATCGTCATCATAATTATCAGGATTTATTTTGGTCGTGATACACATTTAGTTATACATTATTAAATGAAAAAGGTATAAGCTGAAGCCTTAGCTTATAATACCTTCCCGTTCTTTAATTATAATAATAATAAGCATCACTACTAGGTTTAATCTTGAAAAAAATTACTTAAGGCAACATTTCCCAAAACCTTCATAAATAACTAAAGGTTACACGTTTCCTACATTAATACGGTTTTTTAAAGTATTAACAGATGTATATACTGTATATATATCAATAGTGATTTATTTGGTTAAACTTTATTGTGATAGTCCACTTTAGACATTCTAATATCATATATAGTAACTTTGCAACTAAATGTCAACTAACTCTCATTAGAGCATTAGTAGACTGTTAGGGTTAGTAGAATAAGTTGCAGAGTTACTCATAGTTGAATGTCTGTTGGTGGACCATCACAATAAAGTGTTAGCAGATATTGAGCAGACAGTCTACTAATACTCTAATGAGAGTTAGTTGACATGTAGTTGCAAAGTTACTTATAGTTAGTAGAATGCCTATAGTGGACTATCGAAGTATTTACCTTTTATTTCTCTTTGATTGTTTTATTTAGACCAAGCAGTGTCAGTCTCTCTCAGGCTGTATTGGATGGCGTTTCCAGTTTGGGAGGAAAAACTCATGGTGTGTTCACGAGTTCCTTAGATTATTACAAAACTTAATGACATTAATTACTTTGCTTGAAGCTCATTTCAGAAATTGAAAGTAGTCTTGCCTTTGCATTTTTTTTTAGAGTGTAACTACAGTTGGTTTACCCAGAGATATGACAGTACAAAGGTTGAAGAATTGCTCTGTTGGTTATTCTGTTGTTATTCATGGGTGTGTGTTTCTTTTTAAGACTATGGTCTGGTCACCACTCCCCAGCTGCATTATATGGTGTGCTGTTGCAACACAAATGGCTGTTACGGCAGTCCCACTGTTGAGGGCTACTACCAGAAACTCTCACAGGCTTTCCTTCAGCTCACGCAGAACGTAAGAGCGACATACAAGCTTCTGTGTGATCACCAAACACTATAGTGCCCCTATCATGCTATTATAAAGATTCCTCATTTTGTTTTGGAGGTCTGCTACAATAGGTTTACATGCACCCAAGGTCAAAAAACACTTTAGTTTTCTCATAATAGACATTGCGGCATCACCTTTTTTCTCAGTGTGTCTCTAAACCCTTCCTTTCCAAGAGCCTTCTCTGCTCTGATTGGCCAGATGGCCCAGTCTGTTGTGATTGGTCTACCGCTTCTAGCGCGTGTCGGAAACAAAACACCTATTACCATATCTGAATTTCAGCTGCTCGGCATTTGATACACATTGATACAAACAAAAACGATGGCGTCAGTTTTACCGTATCAGTTTTAAGCATGAGTGCATGCAAAGTGGATTTGCTTTGGCAGCGCAGAAAACGGTGTCTTCTCGACATGTCGACAACACAAACCAAACTCTTTCAGGCCTCAGCTACAACTGCGGTGTTTGAGGGCAGGTTAAAGTAGATGTTGGGGCAGCCAGTGAAGACTATAGGCTGGCATTATGGAATTTTATGACAAACCTATGTAGGTTTGTGCAGGAAGTAAGACTAGAATTACTGACGACTCGTTGCAGGCAGTTCAGAATCTCTTCTTTCTTTTGGGAGTCAATAACTCTATTTATTGTGCGCTTTGATCTTTGAAACATTGCAGAAATTTTACATTCACAAACAGCTTTATTACACACTACATGAAAGGTAATATCTAAAAAAAGCAAAATAGGGGCACTTTAATTATCCTTTTTGTTTCTAGCAGTAAGTGATCCCCTACTTGTATTCCGAAGGCCCCAAATCGCACCGATGATCAGAAGAAGCTTATGGTGGATGGAGCCAATGGCATCGGTGCATTGAAGATGAGAGAAATGGAGCCGTTTCTACGCTCCGAACTGCAGGTCGTGCTTTCAAATGATGGCAGCAACGGGAAACTCAACCACTTGTGTGGAGCAGATTACGTCAAAGTCCAGCAGAAAGCTCCTCAAGGTCTGTCAGAACTTTTTGAGCGGTGAAAATACATTGTCCCTTGAACGTCCCATGAGGGAAAAAAAGCACCTCTGATTACAGTTGGGAAAAACCCTTTCATATGAAGGAAAAGATGATGAAATATTTGTGTTTGTATAATCTGAGAGTTTCTTATACAATATAATGAGAGAAGCCTTGCAAACACTAAATTATCTGTTCATACAGAAATATCATGTTTTTCTCTCCAGGTGTGTGTATGGCAGCAGGTGAACGCTGCTGCTCGTTCGATGGCGATGCCGATCGCATTGTTTACTATTACACCGACTCTAAGGGCCGCTTCCATCTCTTGGACGGAGACAAGATTGCTACTCTCATCAGCACATATCTCAAAGAGCTGCTCACAGAGGTTCTACACACCCGAATAAGAAATTAAATTCGAAATTACCACTTCCAAATTTAAATTCGGACATAAATTTTATCTATGTGTGTGTGTCTGTTCAGGCTGGGTTGAATTTACAGATTGCTGTTGTCCAGACAGCATATGCTAATGGAAGCTCAACCCGCTACTTGGAGGACGTCATGAAGGTGATGTTCTTTGAAATATGTCCTGTTACTATAGTACTCTTTAAATTATGCTTAAACTCAGTGTTTATGAGATATTAAGGTGACCTTTGACCTCTCCACAGGTCACAGTATGCTGTACGAAAACAGGAGTGAAGCACCTACATCATGCGGCACAAGACTATGATATTGGAGTGTATTTTGAGGCCAATGGACATGGAACTGTGAGTTCACTGCAAATTAATCACAACACACACATCAGAGCGCATTGTGCTTTTTGGAAGAAGGGCCAAGGGCTTCTGCAACAGTGTCAAATATGTGATAAATAAGGTGTTTTTTGAACATTCAAGCATGAAATCCTTGTAATAGGGCATACTAGGTCCTAACTGGGTGATTATTACGTGTATGTGTGTTTTGATGGTTTTTGTTTTTTGCTGATATGTTTCAGGTTTTGTTCAGCAAAGCAGCACAGAAACAGATTTTGGAGCTGGTAAAAGACCCGAACACCAATGATGAGAGAAAACGTGCGGTAAAAATCCTGGAGAACACAATCAATCTGATCAACCAGGTATAAAAACATACACCATCAAACTATATCATCAGATGCCTTATAGATATAAAATTAGGTAAAATTGTCTTTACTTAAAGGGGTAGTTCACCCAAAAATGAAAAGTATCCCATGATGTACTCACCCTCAAGCCATCCCAGACCTTTATTAACCCCCTGGAGCCGTATGGATTATTTTTATGATGGATGCATTTTTTGGGGCTTCAAATTCACGCCCCCCCATTCACTACCATTATAAAGCTTGGTAAAGCCAGGATATTTTTAAATATATCTCTGATTGTGTTCATCTGAAAGAAGACACCTAGGATGGCTTGAGGGTGAGTAAATCATGGGATAAATTTTGCGTGAACTCCCTCGCTCTCTTCCGCAGACAGTTGGAGACGCTATCTCAGATATGCTAGTGATTGAAGCTGTGTTGGCCATCAGAAGGATGTCTGTACAAGACTGGGATGCAATTTACACAGACCTGCCCAACCGCCAACTCAAAGTCACGGTGTGTACATGTGTGTGTTTGTGAGGTTTGAGTGTAAGTGTATGTGTGTTTTAACTGCTGTACTCTGCAGGTGTCAGACCGGCGTGTCATAAATACGACAGATGCAGAGAGGAAGGCCGTGACTCCAGAGGGTCTGCAGGAGGCCATCGACTCGCTTGTCAAGAAGTACAAAAACGCTCGGTCCTTCGTCAGACCATCTGGAACCGAAGATGTGGTCCGGGTCTATGCTGAGGCTGACACACAGGTACACACACTACTGGTGTCATTATGCACACTTTTTTACTGCATATCACTAGGGGGCTGCCTAATATTCAACCAATCGTTAGTTGATGAGAATAGGCATGGTCTCATTTTTGTGTGTTTTTTTTTTTTTTATGTGTTTGTTTGCAGGAAAGTGCTGATAATCTGGCTCATGAGGTCAGCTTGGCTGTGTATCGTCTTGCTGGAGGTGTAGGAGATGAGCCTAAACCTTTACACTAATCGCACACACATTAATGCAAGCAGTCAATGTGAATCCATGCAATCAAATCATGTCAATATAATAAATACTGTAAACTGTATTTTTTGTGGTACTAACAAATGTTTTGGAAGATAACAAATGTTAATAGTTTACTCTTGTACTGTATGAATGACAAACAATCTTTATAAATGGAAGTGTATGATTATGTGGGAATGTTAAACCATGATTCGTGTGAATATTTATTCACACTTGTTCCATCAGACAAAAACTGGATAAATTGCAAAATGCATTTTATATTGCAAATTATTTTTAAATTGACCTACCTTCTTAATAATACAGGAAGAAATAACAATTGCACTACTTTTCAAAAGTTTGGTACGTTTTTTTTTTTTTTTTTTTTTATCATTCTAATATGCTAATTTGCTGCTCAAGAAACATTTATGATTATTATCAATGTTAAAAACAGTTGTGCTGCTTCATATTTTTGTGGAAATATGATACATTTTTTCGAGGAATCTTTGATGATTGGAAAGTTCAAAAGAACAATGTTTGTTTGAAGAAGATTTTTTTTGTAATGTAAGTTGTAACTTTTGATCAATTAAATGCACCCTTGTGCATTTTCTCTAAAAAAAACAAAAAAAACATACTAACCCTAAACATTTGAATGATAGTGTATGTGCAATCAACACGAGGCAGCTCTGCAATAAAAGCCTTGTATACGAAATAAAATACAGTTCAGGTGAGTTAGATTTAAACTGTAATGCATACTGGACTGTATGTAGTATCATGTGATTTTATACTAATGTTTTTAGCTCTAATTCTTAGAAAAGTAATTAAATAAATATTTTAGCACCATCATTTTGGTGGCTTCTTTGACACTTGCTGTAAAAAGTCTACTTTTCTTTCCATATTATTAAAGATTTGTTCCTTTTTGTGTGCCATATAAGCACTTCGGACACAGAACAACTGTCCTAAAACATTTGGAAAAACAAATGCTGTGTAATCAAGCTTTATTTGTGTTGATGAATCAGAAAACACAGAGTTAAATGCTTAATACATGCTGTAATAGCAGATTAGTCAAAGCACAAAGTCGGTAGTAAAGGATGATGGTAGAACGTGACACATAACTTATGAACTTTGGAGATTTGGGACGAGGCCTCATGACTCTAATGCAAGGGTCTAATTCAATCGTTTTCATCTGCGGCGCCAGAGATGGTGATGGTGCGTTCTTCTGTGTCCCTTTGAATCGTGTCCTCATCTGTCTTAACTGTTCTGCAACCAAAGAGAAATGGGCATTAGCTTCTGGAACAGCATCAAGAAACATGAATTTTAATTGCCTTTTAATATACTAACTTGCAACTTTTTTGTGATATTATAGTAGAGCGGTTTACTTGTACCTAATGAGGACCGTCTTCCTCTCCGTCATCTCCACAGCCTGTTCATGGCTGAACTCCTCCACAGACTCGTGATGGTTGTGGTTGACTATTGAGCTGCTGGAGACCATCTTCTCTGAGGCAGCTGAGCTCACCGCTGCAGTGACCCCTTGACTGTGGGCTCCTGTCGAGCTGAGTGCTGCCGCAGAAACACTGCTGACCATTCCTGCGCTCATGCTCAAGAGAGACAGACTGTCCACCATGCTGGATAAGCGACTGTCTTCTCCCTCTATCAGCTTCCTGCAGAGCCACAGTCACAGCAAAATGATTTACACTCTTAGAAAAAAGGTTCAATAGAGAACTTCTATATAGAACAGTGGTGCTCAGATTCATAAACGTTTGGTTTGTTTTTGAAGATTTATCATGATAAACAAAACATGTAAGAATCATAAACTCTTGTTGGTCACAGAGCTTATTGCAAAAATCCAAAAGCCAATGGAAAAATCCTATTGCGTTTTTGTTAAGGGAACCAGGGTGATGCTAACTTCTGGATTGGCCTTCAAAAATACATTATCACTGCAGCACTGAATTGCTCATTCAAGGTGTAATGGCAGAACTGCAGTACCTGTATGTGGTGATTTCAATCTCCAGCGACATCTTAATGTTGAGCAGATCCTGATATTCTCTCAGCAGCAGCGCAATCTTCCCCTTAATAGACTTCAGTTCCTCCTTCAGAGTCTCTATACGGATCTATGACAGATGAATTAGTGAGATCTTTAAATAAACTTGATTTTGTGAGTGTAGTTGTTCTGAGGGATTTTAGCATGTTGCTATGTGGTTGTTAAAGCATTTTGGGTGGGTGCTTGATGGCCCAGTGATATCAATGACAAGAACCTTTTGTGCAGTGGAAAAGTTCCATGGATGTTCTTCATGGAACCATCAATGCCAATAAAGAACATACATTTTTAAGTAGGCGAAAATGACACGCGTCAAAAGAGTAGTTTGTCCGAATTCACAGTAACCAAAAAGTACCTGGATGACTAACTACTTCTTAAGTGCACAGCTGATGGACACTTTACAATACCATAAGGCAACTGAAGAGGATTTGTGAATGGCAGTGAAGAGGCATGATGCTGGTTGGTCACATGACAATTACAACATTACGAATGTAGTACGTCTGGACTTCATTCATACTACATACATTAATGTTATATAGAACATACTTTTTTAACAGTTGCAAAGTAATTACTTATTTAAAAGAAGTACCTATTTTCAGTGTTGGGGTATAGCGCATTACATGTAACATGAGTAATGTAATCAGATTACTTTTTCAAGTAACTAGTAAAGTAACAGATTACTTATACCTTTACATTTACCAAAAAATAACTTATTTCTTGTTATAAACAGACCAGATGAGAAAAAGTAACACAAAAGCAATGTAACACATTACTTTCCATAAAAAGTAACTAAGTAACGCAATTAGTTACTTCTCAGGGAGTAACACAATATTGTAATGCATTACTTTTAAAAGTAACTTTCCCCAAAACTACCTATTTTGGAGAGTATATGATTTCAGATGCAGCCACTGTGACATTCTCTTTACATTGAAGGGGGCGTGTCTTTACCAATAGCTCCTCCTCCTCTTGCTTGTATTTCTCCTGGGCTTCTTTGATCTGGAGCAGCAGTGCTTCATTCCTGTCTTTAAGGGCATCCAGTTCTCTCTGTTTATTCTGGATCTGCAAACATATACAACATTAAATTATAAGGCTGTAGAGTTTGATGTTTTAGTTATATGAGACACAGGAGAAGAAAAACACCATTTCCCACACCTCTCTCTTAGAAGCTGTGATATCTTCTCTGACGCTCCTCGCTGTTTCCATGTGCCGTGATGATGCTTTGTTTAGATCTTGGAACTTCGCTTTGTACCAGGCGTCCATTTCCTAATGAACACCGGTTGGGAAAAACATGAGCAGAAGTGAGCGCCGAAGGTCAGTTTTAGGGATGATGAGGTTTATTTGCAGCCTGTCCTGATTACCTGCAGGTTTTGGGCGGCGATAATGTCATATTGAGCCTGGATCTGTTTGAGAGCAGAGGCCAGATCGGGCAAAGAGAAGGCCACATCTACCTTAGCCACCGATCCATAAATCTGAGCCATCAACTCCTCGATTTCCTGACATACAGAAAATGTTGATTAATCAAAACAGTTGTCAGAAAATTAATTCAGTTATTTACTGTTAAACCAAGTGATTGAAGGCAATTTCACAATATCCTTCAATGATTCAATTACTACCAAATGACAATTAAATTTAGCAATCTGTACTGTGATGCAGTTTTTATAATGATATGTAAACCTTTTTGTGAATCCTCTGTAGGAACTCAAGCTCCACTTCTAGGTTTTCCAGTCGTTTTTCCAAGGCAATTCGGGCGGATGTGGCTGCATCCACATCCTAGTAGACAGAGGGAGTTTGGACCCCATCATTATGTAAATCCAAGTGATCTTACACTTTCTGTATTTAGTTTGGACTTACCGGTCTGAAGGCTTCGATCTCAAGCTCCACCTTCTTTCTGGCCTCCACAGCTTCCTCGTATTTGACCTTCAGCATTTCCAGCTGACCTGCCATGGCATCCTTTGCTGCTACCGCCAGGTCCTACAAGGGCACAGAGGCAGTTATCATGCCGATCCTTGCTAGAGATAAGCGAGAGTTATGGTGTACATGTGTTTGTGAGTAAGGCATAATCGCCCTGTGGTCCATCTCTCACCCGCTGGACTTTCATCTGGTCAGCAATCCTCCTCAGCTCCCTCAGCTGCTCCTCATAGAGCAGTCGCAGGCCGGACGGCTTCACATAGTGACCCTTGATAGCATCAATTTCTGCCTCCAGCAGCTTGTTACTCTGCTCCAGAGAACGTACCTGCAACAGCCACACCAAAACTCACAGGGCTGTCTTTAAAAATGGGCACCACCTAGAGGAAAAGAGGGAGTAGCGTAAAGTGTCTTACCTTCTCGATGTATACAGCCAGGCGGTCGTTCAGGGCAACCATCTCCTTTCTCTCACTGGTGCGTGTGCTGAGGAAAGCCTGGTTCTCAGCAGCGGCAGCATCCAGATCCACAGCACCTCCTGCAACCCCAAAACCCATGCCCAGACACAGTGTTCCCATACTAACACTGCTGTAGAGGAAAACAAAACATACATTTATTATTTTAAAATAGATTTAGAAAAAAATAATAATACAAAATACAAGCTATTTGATAAAATAAATGTAGTAATAATGGTTATTATTATTAATCATAGTATAAACAGTATAATATATATATAAATAATATATTTATTATTTATAGATATTAGTCTTATTATTGGACTATTAAGATCTTCTGGAAACAAACACACAAAAGCATATTATTATAGGCCTATATAGCATCTATATATCTAATCTATCCATCTGTCCATCCATCCATCCATCTATCTATCTATCTATCTATCTATCTAATATCTATATATTATATCTATCTATATAATGTCTATCTATACTATTATATAATATTATATTATAGCCTATATAGCCAGTGTTATTTGCTATTATAGTTTTTGTTAAAAATTGGATTCAGATTTTTATATATATATATATATATACACTCTCACTATATATATATATATATATATATATATATATATATATATAGGGGATAATTGTTTTTAATGACACTACAAGTTCAATTAAACCATCAAAATGTGAGAATATATATATATATTAGTAAAAAAAACCCCACTAAACTTGGTTTTAGGTACAAAATTATTTAGCAGAAAATGCAAACTACAGCTACAGGTTTTATTTTACTATGTAACAAAATATCATATAATAACAAGAAGCTCACAAGAAAAAGCATACATTGACTACAACATAATCAGTTATTAATATTTCGTTGGTTCTCGTTTTTGCATGTGTTTTTTTTGTTTTTTTTGTATGACAGCCTGGCCAAAAATTATGTCGGCACGATTTGGAATGTTTCATTTCGTTATCAGAAATAAAACAATTGACTCCAAACACAATGCAATATGCTTACAAAATCTTTAACAAATTTTAATTACATTATAAAGGGTAAAGATGTCAGTTGTCCTAGGCCGGACATCTCTATTGGCGTTACCTGGTCATGCGGGATCTGCGGGATCCGGAGAGCGCCCTGCGCCCCATAGTGCCGCTGCGGGTGTAACTGGCGGAGCGGTGGCGAGCGGCCCCGCGGGTGGGCGAAGGGCTGGACACCCGGACCTGGAGCGTGGAAGACGAGGTCAGGCCACCCTCAAAGTGACGGCGGTAAGATGACATCCTCTCTGGGCTGTGACTCATGGTGAAGGTGATGGTCCTTGCGCGTCTCCAAAGATGCGACAGAAGCGTTCTGTCCACACTCATTCATGATGGAGCTTTATACCTGCTGTCCGGACGAGGAATGTCGAACCTTAGTCTGACACAGAGTCGAACCCCTCTCTGAACTATCTGACGGGCCACTGCGAAGAGTTTTACCACGATACAAATAGAGGAGTGAGCTTTCCTAATGGAGATGGCAAGCCTGAGTCCCCTATTAATGAAATTCTCTGCAGTAGGCTAAAACTGTCTAAAAACTTGGAGATTGAAAGTATAGTGACTTCATCAAGGAGGAACATCCTGATATAATTAGGCTATCATAAATTGTTGTTATGGAGTCACTAGACTATTCTGTTCTGGAAACAAACAAACAAACAAACACTTTAATTATTATATAGGCCTATATAGCATCTATCTATCAAACATAAGATATTATTTGTTACATTTAAATAATATATATAGGCTTTATATATATATATATATATATATATATATATATATATATATATATATATATATATATATATATATATATATATATATATAAACAGTAAAATGATATCATTCACAATAATTATATTATATTATATTATTTCAAAGGTATTTATTTACTAATAAACTCGAATAAGTTTATTAGTAAAACAAGAAGAGCGCAGGAATCTGTCCGGAACTGATGTATCAGTTTGCTTCCTCCCGGACCGTTTTCTTTTGCACATTGAAATTCTACGGAGTGTTTTTTGTGTCGCGCTCCTCGTCTGATTTAATC
Organism: Elopichthys bambusa; assembly: GCA_037101425.1. Classification (NCBI taxonomy): domain Eukaryota; kingdom Metazoa; phylum Chordata; class Actinopteri; order Cypriniformes; family Xenocyprididae; genus Elopichthys; species Elopichthys bambusa. The sequence continues at coordinate 6,227,612 of CM074454.1, read as the reverse complement.
AGAGCATCGTTTCATTTAAACACAATTTAACATCACATTAAGGGTTATTTTCTACCTCAGACACTTCAAGATGGCAGGGAACTTCTGGCAGAGTTCACATTAGTAAGTAGAGACGTGTTTTGTGACATAAATCGAGGGCATTAAAGGTATTTCTAGAGGTGTTGCTGCGAAGCTGAATAGAAATAAAAACGTTAAAATTAATGGATTTGGCTGATTAAAGCGAACTGTTTACCAAATCTCGGTTAATGCCATGATTAAGAATAGAAGCTAGATTCAATGACTTTTATTGTTTGAACAGTATAAATCTCTGGATTATTAGCTTTAGCCGACTGGCTAGTGGAAAACAGGAATTTAATTTATGAATAATTTGGGTGAATGTGTGTTATTGAATGCATGAGTTTCTTTTCATCCCTTTATATGATATTAAGACTTTTAATTAGTATAGTGTTGATGCGTATATGAAGTTTGGATATGATTAATGTATTTGTTCTTTGACGTTAAGAGTTTATTAAATATACACTGCAATGCTGCTGTGTTGATTGGTGTGCTAGTATTCATTTATGATTTCTAAATTGAAAGTATTTGATGTGCTTATTCTCACCAGCCTACAGTGGGTTCTGGACAAACAGGATCTGATGAAGGAGAGACAGAAAGATCTCAAGTTCCTCACAGAAGAGGAGTACTGGAAGCTACAGATATTTTTTGCCAATGGTTTGGAGATAAATTATGTATCATCTAACTGAATTGTAGAGTGAAAATGGGCCTGTTCTGAATATGACTACATTTATAGACTGTATATGCAGTATAATATTTATGTATATGCATATACAGAAATTTAATATATATATATTAAGGCAATGTTCATTAAAAGTCTATAGGAATAAACCTTTCCTTTAAACACTTTACATAGTTTAATTTGTCATCTCATGGCAGTGATTCAAGCCTTGGGAGAACACTTGAAACTCAGGCAGCAGGTCATCGCCACAGCAACTGTCTACTTTAAGCGCTTCTACGCCAGGTGAGTGGGTCGTTGCCATGGTTACAGCCTTCGTTTTCTCCATACAGATTGATGCTCATGATCTAGAATGATGGCCGTTCTATTTTTGATAGGTTGAAGAAAATTCTTGTCTTCTTTTCAGGTACTCTCTGAAAAGCATAGACCCTGTGCTGATGGCCCCTACATGTGTATTTCTGGCCTCTAAAGTAGAGGTAAACACGGTCTCTATAGGAATTTCTGTTGAAAGATGCATCATATTTGAATTTTGATCAATGGAAATTCTGTCCTTGACAGGAATTTGGTGTTGTTTCGAACACACGCCTTATTTCAGCAGCAACGTCTGTGTGTAAGTGATTTATCAAACTCATCAAATTGCAGCAGATATTACTACAAAAAAAATATAAGTGCTAGAAGTTTTTTTTTGAATTGTACAAATATATTTGCTTATGATGTTCAAAGAGTAATATAAAGTGTAAATCAGCATATAATTATAACCGCATATAATTCCTTCAGTATCAGAAAGGTTTGGCATGCTGACTTATCAGTTCTTGATCTTTACTCATGTAATCATTTCATAGAATAGAATGAGAATAGAACAGAATAGAATGTCTTTGGTGATTTATTTTTTCAATTCTTTTTTTTTTTTTTTGTAACAGTGAAAACAAGGTTCTCTTATGCCTTTCCAAAGGAGTTTCCCTTCAGAATGAATCATGTGAGTCAAACTCCTGTGCTTTCTACACCAGAAAACTCATGAGACACTGATCTGGCATGTAACCAAGTGCGAGTTGTACCAGATGGCTTTGATATTGCAGTCCAAGTCTGATAATAGTTTGTGCTGAACGAATTACAATTTAACATGTGTAACAAGGACAACACTGTTAAATAAAGCGATACCAGAATTACTTTGCTCCAGATCAAGATTTTGGAAATCTGACCGCGTCACTAGATATCTAGATAATAACTTCTTGTAACTGTCTGATTCATATGATGGAAACGCTTGCCAGGAGTCTGATATTGTGTGTGCTGTGATGATTCAGCCTTCAGTGTCACCAAGTTTCTGACACCCAATCAGGAGTGACATTCCTCACACTCCCGACACCTTCGTAGGAAAGTCTCATTATTGTGATAAATGGCTTCTGGTTTTGTCAACTAATGTCTCGGGCTGGTGATAAGTGTTATTTGTTCAGCGTGCCACTGGTCAGGTGTTGTAAAGGAAACATCTCGGCTGTCTAGAGTGCTGGAGGAATGTTTATGGATCACCGTAATGGGAAAGATGATAATTAGTCCACATAACGTGTTCGTGCGACGATTTCACAGTGAACTCGTGCCTTTCTCTGTTTCTCTAGATCTTGGAGTGTGAATTCTACTTACTGGAGCTCATGGTTGGTATTGATTCCTCTTCAGAAGGATGTTTAGGTGTTTGTTCTCAGCATGTGTTCAAGGATGTTTGGCTTTGTTTATTTTAGGACTGCTGTCTGATCGTGTACCACCCTTACAGGCCATTACTGCAGTATGTGCAGGACATGGGTCAGGAGGACATGCTGCTGCCGCTGGCTTGGTGAGGAGTGTGTGTGGCTTCAGACAACACGACGAAACAAACAACCACTGTTCATGTTTCTTTATATGTCAATATACTATATACTACTATATACTAGGTGTCGGCCATTTTAATGTGCCATACAACCCCCCCCCCCCCCCCCCCCCTTTTTTTTTTTACAAGTTCAAAAATTAAACATTCAAACATTACTTGATCAATCACAAACATACTTTTTTGATTAGCAACATAGAAATAGTGCAGAACTTTAAGTATTTCTGAAGCAATTTTTCAACGATTTGTCAGCTGCTCGCTTTCATTGACGTGCACAGTTTAATTCTCACACTTTAATATTATTTGTCTTCTAACTTAATAAAATGCCTCTCTCGCTTTTGCTTGTGTGCCAACGATTACCCCGCATACCAAAGATTTCCAACCCCTGCTTTATATTGATAAGATTAGCTATACAAAATTGTTGCTGCTAAATCTGTACATCTCCAAAAAGCTTCTTGATTTCTAACCAGCTTGTTTTTAAGTCATGAATCAAAAAAAATCAAAGTTGCGATACTCTTTTCTTCCCTATTATGAGGTATATCCAAGTGAAATGGCTTCTCAAACAAGAAAAAGTGTAGGGTGGGCATATGAATTAAAAATATAATGATGTGTACAGATAAACCATTCATAATAAATACTGCAATATTCCATTAAAAATCATGGGGTCCGGGTGCGTTTGAAGAATGTGCGAGGTTAACATTAATGTCTGATGTGATTGTTCTGTCTCGATGTTTGTAGGAGGATAGTGAATGACACCTACAGAACGGACCTGTGTCTGCTTTATCCTCCATTTATGATTGCACTTGGTAAGAAAAAACTTTCTACACTCATTCCGACAGGGTTATGCTTGCAAGCCAGTTGAAAACTTGAAGTTTTAGATCTGAATAGCTGCATAACAAATTGTCACATACTGGTGAGCGGACATACAGATATTGTCTCCTTCCTTCTCCAGCCTGCCTGCATGTGGCATGTGTGGTACAGCAGAAAGATGCCAGGCAGTGGTTTGCTGAGCTGTCTGTTGACATGGAGAAGGTAAGACACATTCAGCTGTCTTGCTGTGGACGTTATCCCCCATGTGAGTGTACATTAACATCGGAGCTTTTCTGCAACAGATCCTGGAGATCATCAGGGTGATACTGAAACTTTATGACCAGTGGAAGAACTTTGATGATAGAAAGGAAATGGCCGCTGTGCTCAACAAGGTGCCCAAACCCAAACCCCCTCCTAACAGGTACGACAGACTGCAGCGAATGAATCGCTTTACACCTCTGTTATCAGTCACACAACCGTATTTTAATTAAAATGGAAATAGCATGGTGTTTATTATTTATTTCACCACTGCAAAGAGAAACTGTGAAAAAAGGCTAATTTCAAGGTCTTTGCAACTCTTAAAGGTGCGGTAAGCCATTTCTGTGAAACGCTGTTGAAAGTGGACCGGACTGATCACTTAAGTTTGCTTTCAGACAGAATTTTGATATTTTTTGCATTTAAAGACGTGTTAGTGTAGTATTCTTTATATACTTATTAATATTTTATGTTTTCAGTTTAATTTTAGTTTGAGTTTTTGTAATGTGATTTTTTTTTTTTTTAATTTATTTATTTATTTATAGCTTTCATTTTTATTGAATTTTTTAGTTTTAGTTCTTTAACTTAAGCTTATTTTATTTCAGTTAGTTTTCCAGGCAACATTTCTAATAACTGATTAATATTTATATATATTTTTAATCATTTTATTTTTTATTATTACTTTATTACAGCTTTATTTCAATTACTGAAAATTATTTTTAAAATATTTTTTTAGTTTTAGAAAAGTGGAAATCTCATTTCCTGTTTTATCTCATCTCACTCTTGCACCTGTATTTTCTTGCTCTGCTTAATACAGTGAGACTGACCAGAGCTCAAACGGGAGTCAAAACAGCTCCTACAGTCAGTCCTAGAGCACCACCTGCTGAAGGACCTGAGGCAGAGTGATTCGGGGAGGCAAACACAGCACATTTTGGCACATTTGAATGCTGCTTTTCACAAGCACATTGTTTTATGACCGTGGGGAAACAGATTCTTGGCACACACGTCCTCCCTTTCCTTTTCTCTGGGTTCTTCCACCAATCATTGCAGATAGAATGATGCCACCTCCTTCCTTCCACCAATCAGAGCAGCCCGTGTCATTCTAGGAGCAGGAGGAAAGCAGACTGCTCACCTATAGGAAATCTGCTTTGATTTAGAGTCTGTTGCCAAGCTTAAGGCTGTAGTGTTGAATGTTATGGGCACAAACACACACAAACGCATTGATTAAGAGAGGTGCTGTTTTCCCAGATCTTGTAAGTTGATGATCCTGACTTCCTTGAAAAGTCCCATGAAGTTGTCTTTCAACGGATGCTCTTTGGGAACAAAGAAAACTTGATCATTTTCTGTGTCTGAGAGCGACGAAGAGAGCGAGAGAAGAGAGTGTGTGTGTTTAATTGCAAATGTATTTGTATGCGTGCCTCTCGTTGACCATATCACAGTTTGTATTCCTCAGGGAAATAGATCAGTCCTTTCTACAAAGTGGCTGTCTGTAAACTGATTGGCCACAGGGCTATGTGATGGCGATCTTTTTGAACCCTTGTACTGTGTAATCAAATCCTGATTGGATACGTTTTCTTTGACACGTGTGGATGAGCGTTAGAATGCACAAGTGACACAAATAGTTGAGTTGATCACAATAAGCTCCCAAAATGCATTTGTAAATATGCTTTCCTCATATAGCCCTTGACTTTTTAAAATTATTTTTGTCTTATTATAAATTTACTGTATGATTATGCTACGTGTACTTGCCATTACCCAAATGCTGTTTTTTTTTGCTTTCATTTTGTTGTTTTAAATTGATGTATTCAACAAGTTTAATGGAGGACAAGCCAATATTTTGAGGGTTTTGGACAAAAAATGTATTGATGAATTGAGGCAGTGAAGATCTCTGTCTTGGGTGTGGTTATCAGATCCCTCAGTTCCCATCATCAGCATCACGTCATTTGTTTGGGGGACATGTAACTTTGCAGAAAGACCTTCAAAAGATTTTACCATAAGTAGATGTTTTGCTGTGTTCTGAATGGCATTTGTTTTTTGCTTCGTCTCTCACTGTGGTCCTATGTTTAACAGTGCTGCAGGAGTGTTGCTATGAGCATAAATGTGGCACCATGTATGTATTATTTGCCTGTAAATATATTTGAAGTGAGAACTGTGGAGGTGAGAGGGCTTGGAGTGTTATCTCATTGTTTTTTTTTGTTTTTTTTTGTTTGTTTGTTTGTTTTGTCTATAACAGTTCAGAAGCCTTATTGAATAAAGCTGCTGTTGAAAAAATAGATCTTTTTCTTCTTTTTTTTTTAGGTTCAGAGAAAATATTTAGTTTTTTGTTTGAACAGTGAAGTCACTGCAGTTGTCCTAGCAAATACTTTTATTTTGAATATATGCATTTTATCATTTAAAACCTCAAGCTTTTTATATATAATATATTCATAGACTATGGAATATGTATGTATGTGTAAATATGTGTGTGTGTGTGTGTGTAAATGTGTGTGTGTGTATACATATACATATATGGCTGAAAGGTACTAACCTCAGTTTTATACATGTATAACATTTTATATAAATATATATAATATATAAATCTGAGGTTAGTGTCATTTTTCTTTGAATTAAATGCCAATGGTATATTTTGTTATATAGTGCAATGACATCATTTAGGCATTTTTGAGCCACTGCATGCATTCACTTTACATTAGACCTTTATTGTTTGTGTTTCTAGACATAATATACATACACACACGCACACACACACACACACACATATATATAATGATCCCCTCTAATCGGTGGGGTTAGTTGCAAAGCTACTTTATCCACTATTTCTTCTGAAATATGAGTTGATGTTATGAGCTATTATGAAATTGTTATCAAACTCTGTTACAGCAGTGTAACTGACCAATGAGAGTGGAGGATTCGTGAATCCGCGCGCCCCCTCGCAGCATCAGCAGCCCCGCCCCTGGTGACGTAACGCGCTCAGCTGTGCGGTAAACAGCGGCGGCGAGCGGCTGCGGACCGATGCCGACCCCATCGCAGGGACGGACGGACAGCATCAGGAGGCGACATGCCCGCTGCTGCTTCTCACCCGTTCGTCCTAAGACCCTCTGACAGCCTCATCTTCACCACTGCCACCCTGCGGCACTGATGAAGCCTCCCCTGTCGAACCCACAACGGGCCGAAGGGCGGATAGAGGAGAGAGAGGATGTACTGGCGCGTCGGATTTGCCTGGAGCCGTTCCTGCGCGCTTGAACTTGGCCGGAACAAGAGCTTCTCGTTCGGCTTGTGCGGCTCCGAGGATCATCTTTCGTTGTATGGGTACATCATCGCCTACCCGCTGCAGGAGTACGGAGGGATCATGTCTGCTTTAGGCTCCGACTCCTGGTGGAGGAAAACACTATACATCACCGGGGGCGCGCTGCTCGCCGCCGCTGCCTATTTGCTACACGAGCTGCTTGTCATTAGGTATTATGGATTATATGCAGATTGAATCTATCTATCTATGTATCTATCTATGTATCTATCTATCTATCTATCTATCTATCGCATATGTAAAGAATATGTCAGTTTATTTAGTTCACCTACAAACCTCTGCATCTGCAGGGAATTCCCTTGGATGGAGCTGAGAGGGGCCATGAACAGGGTCTTTTAGAAAGGAAAATTAACTAAATTAATATCCTGGACAAGTCAACACAGTGCAGTGCAGTCCATTTGTTATCCTCCACTGAGGAAGAATGAATGAATACCTGCTAACTCAATAAATTTTGAGCAGGACGCAAGAATAGGATGCTATTTATTTCCTTGTCTAAAGCATGAATGTTGACATGTTGGATGGGTGCTATTTCAAGGACACAGTTGCAGGCCTAGAGGATAATGTCTACTTGTGTTATTGTGATGTGACAGAACGACCTTTATCAACCCCTTCTGAGACTGTGTAAATAGTGACCAGTCAATTTAGTGATCAGACATAGTGAATTGGGTTTAATTCTGTGCTTTTGCTTCGTCTCTGACCTTTGCAGAGACGGCAGTGCTGTTAGTCCTCAGCAAAACCTCTCAGGTTACATGAGGTCTGGCTGTTATTTGATTCACATGAACTATTTATTCAGACGTGCATTACACAAATATAATAACATATGATTAATTGTTTTAAAGGGATAGTTCATCCCAAAATTATCCCATGATTTACTTACCCTCAAGCCATCCTAGGTGTATATGACTTTCTTCTTTCAGACAAACACAATTGGAGATATATTTAAAAATATCCTGGATCTTCCAAGCTTTATAATGGTAGTGAAGGAGGGGGGAGGGGGGGGGGGGGGGGGGGGATTACCGTATGGATTACTTTTATGATGGATGGATGCATAATGGATATTTTTTAAATATATCTACAATTTTGTTCATCTGAAATAAGATAGTCATATACAACTAGGATGGCTTGAGGGTTAGTAAATCATGGGATAATTAAAATTTTTGGGTGAACTATCCCTTTAAGTTAAAACATTTTAGAACAAAACTGAAGGGAGAAAGCTAATGACTATGATGCTTCAATAAATTTCAGCACTAGCGAAGTGGACAGCGACTAAATCCTGCTGATAGAAAACACTGAAGAATGAACTCTGAACTTGATGTTTCCAGTGCATTTTGAAACAAAATTGTTAATTTGGGGATTTGATGAACTTGTAGGAAAGAACAGGAGTTGGACTCTGAAGACGCCATCATTCTGCATCAGTTTGCCCGGCCCAAAACTGGAGTCCCTAGCCTGTCCCCCTTCTGCCTGAAGATAGAAACCTACCTGCGCATGGCGGACCTTCCCTACCAGGTATCAAAATATGATGTCTGAGATTATGTTCTGAAAAGAGATGGACGTTTGGGTGTTTTTCAAACTGTTTTCTCCTCAGAACTACTTCGATGGGAAGTTGTCTCCTCAAGGGAAGATGCCTTGGATCGCGTATAATAAGGAGCAGGTGTGCGGGACTGAGTTCATCATCGACTTCCTGGAGGAGAAGCTTGGTGTGAACCTCAACTTCAGCCTGAGTCCTCGGGAGAAAGCCATCTCACGTGCCATCACCAAAATGGTGGAGGAACACTTCTACTGGTAAGACTGTTTCTCCACATCAAAGTCTGGTATTTGAACAACATTCTTCAAATCTTCATAATATTCTGGACAGAGGCTAGATACCTTTCATACTATAGATGGATTCCAACTTGAACATGACTTTTTAAAGGGGTGGTTGATTCTGATTTCACTTTTTTTTTTACTTTAATTATTGTGTAATGTTGCTGTTTGAGCATAAAGAACTTCTTCAAAGTTATGACACTCAAAGTTCAACGCAAAGGGAGATATTTTCTTTTAAAGAATTCGCTTTTTATAGACTACAACAATTAGCTGGTAGGGACTGCAACAAGCTTCTTCTTGGGTTAGTGACATCACCCTAAAATTGCAAGCTGTTAAAGCTCCGCCCTGTTCTAGAAAGCAGCAGCTCATTTGCATTTAAAGGGACACACAAAAACGGTGTGTTTTTGCTCACATCCAAATAGGGGCAAATTTGACAAGCTATAATAAATGATCTGTGGGGTATTTTGAGCTGAAACTTCACAGACACATTCTGAGGACACCAGAGACTTATATTACATCTTGTAAAAGGGGCATTAGGAGTCCCCTTTAACCCTTTAAAGCCTGACATATGAAATAGTCAGAAAAAAAATGTACTTTTTAAAATGGAATAGCTTATTGAACCTTTAGACAAAATATATATAAAAAAGTTTGCATATGTGTTTTTGTTGAGTATCATATTTGATACATCAGGCTTGTATATGACGATATAGTGAGAATATGGAGCTCATGTTTGACGAGGAAAAACACCTCAGTTTTATTTAGAGGACCAAACCGAGCAAAAATATGCACGTTATTTATATGAGCAAAAAATCTGTGAGATAACAGTTTAGCAGACTACTTACATTAAAAGCTTATGAATATCAATTGTCACTCCATTTATGTCTTTGTAAGATGATATTTAAATGCTTTGTTTTATGATCAAATCACTGTAGTTTTCATTGTGCGGTCAAAACAATAATGCAATGCAATGACTGCGAGATGTACAAATAAACGTTCCTCAAAAGCCTGATGTATCACATTTTAACATGATTTTTCTAAAAAAAAAAAATATGTATGGACAATCAAGTAAACTTAATTTGCTTCAGTCCAGATAGTGTTTATCTTGAAAAATGAATGACAATATCGAAGTTATTCTTATTTTTACATTATAAAATCAGTACAGATTTAATTGCAAAAGACACACGTACCATGAAGGGTGATATTTTTACAGTTATTCTAAAAGGCCTTTTACTTGCTAAAAAAGCAAAACAGTCAGATGACACAAGGCGGGTTTTTCAGCAATGTTTTGATCATGTTGAAATTTGTGTATCGAATTCGATACAGTAAGCTCTATAGGGTTAAGTAGGATTTTAGTTTTTGAACAACTAAAATGTGTTGATAATCAAGATGAGAAGTGGTGATGTGTGTTTTGCTTTAGGACGATAGCATACTGTCAGTGGGTGGACAATGTGGAGGAGACGCAGAAGATGTTAGCCACAAACGGGCCGCTGAGTGACCTGCTCAGGTGGATCTTGAGTCAGGTGAACGGTGGCATCGTGAAGAGAGAGATGTACGGGCATGGGATCGGACGCTTCTCCAAAGAGGACGTTTACACTCTGATGGAGAAAGACATGCGCACCCTGGCCACACTCCTTGGTATGTTTTGAATGTCTGAGGCACAATTTATGAACTTTATTGAAAAGATTTATGACATTTTATTGATTTAGTCTAGATCAGTGGTCTCAAACTCAATTCCTGGAGGACCACAGCTCTGCACAGTTTTGCTCCAACCCTAACCAAACACACCTGATCCAGCTAATCAAGGGCTTCAGGATTACTAGAAACTTCCAAGCAGGTGTGAGTTGGAGCTGTTTGGAGCTGAACTGTGCAGAGCTGTGGCTCTCCAGGAATTGAGTTTGAGACCACTGGTTTAGATCATTCTTAGTGATTTATTAGATCATTTTAGATCAGGGATGGGCAAACTCGGTCCTGGAGGGCCACTTTCCCGCAGAGTTTAGCTCTAATCCTGATAAAACTATTCCTGAAGACACCGATTAGCTTGTTCAGGTGTGTTTGATAATTAGGGTTGGGTCAAATCTCTGCAGGACAGTGGCCCTCCAGGACTGAGTTTGCCCATCCCTGTTCTAGATCAATCTGGAGAGTTTAGAGCTTTTGAAACAGGTTACAAAACAATGCAGCAATGGATCTATGCTGCCCTCTAGTGCTCAATAAGCCTAAGTCTTGCTTTCACACTGCAAAAAAATGATTATTCTTATTTACTTATTAAGTATTTTTGTCTTGTTTTTCAGTACGAACATTTAAACACTCCTTAATCAGGATACATTTACTTCAGAATGATTTAGGTTATTATGTTAAGTGGGGTAATTCAAGATTATTATGACATTTTATATGAGCATGATTCATATATTTAAGTGTGAAAATGTCATTAGAGGTGAATTACTATTGTTCATTATTTGTAGTATGGACAAAAATTATCAAATGGCTTGTTGAGGAGAGATAAGCTATTTTGACTTTCACCTGACACATGATAAATGGCCAACAAAATTGCCTGAGCCATATTTTTGTAGATTACACTGATATGATAACGGTTTCATTTTCAAAAACTTGCACTTTGAAAGACGTTTTCAAGTTTGCATTTTTAAGCATCCAACGCCATTGTGTAAATGAGTGACCAAAACGCATAAAAAAGTTTTCAGTTTTTTGTTGAAAACGTTGTCATGTAAACGCCCCCTAAAAAATATAAAAACTGTACTATTGTCTTATATAATTCAGTTTGATAATAATTTCATGCACAGGCGATAAAAAGTATCTAATGGGCCCGAAGCTTTCCACAGTAGATGCTGCTGTATTTGGTCATCTTGCTCAGGCCATGTGGACTCTCCCTGGGACACGTCCGGAACAGTTAATCAAAGGTGAGGTCATTAACTCATGCTTTTTTCTATAGGAATATAAAGTACATTCATGTGTTTTTCCTCCTCCACATTCACGAGCCTATGAACTGACTGAACTGATTCTGCGCAGGTGAGTTCATCAACCTGGCCATGTACTGTGAGCGAATCCGCCGGAAATTCTGGCCAGAGTGGTTTGTGGATGTCGACGACCTTTACTACGATGGACTGAGCAAGGAGCCGGATTCTCCTTCCCAGCTTCCGGATTTGGGTCTCTACTCTCGCAGCGGCAGCTTCCAGGAGCAGGATAGCTCTCTATCGCACCACAACACCCCGTCGCCAGACAGCGACATCACCGGACGCTCCCTGTTCGATTCTGACATGGACACAGAATGCTCAGAAATGGAGCAATTGAAGTGATAAACACACCCCCTTTATGATGTATCTGCACGGGCCCCGCCCCTTTGTTTTCCCAAACGCCCTTTAGCAGGGGAAGGGCTGGTCAAATGAAGATGTTATCGAGGTGACGTTGCGAGGGATGGCAATAAAGCAAATGGGAAAAGCATTCTGACAATTTTTATTTGACGAAAGAGAGGATTTTATTAAATGAGGAAAGGCCCGGCCAGAGAAAATCCTGATCAACAGGAAGAAAAAACATCAAACAGAATAATAAAAATGGATGGAGTGAAAATTAAAAGGAATGAATGACGCTTCAGCTGAATCACTCCTCCCGCAGTGTGACATCATCACAGTGCTCGGAATCATCAGAATGACATCATCACATGTGACCAACTCCCATTTACCATGTGTGTTTGTAGTTAAATGGCATTTCTTACATCCTGGGATTTATTATTATACGGGTAGTCAGACAGAAAGAAGGATTTTAGGTGATGACTGAAATGTGTAGATACTTATTAAGTGAAACACCTTGACTAATTTAGGCAGCACAATATTTCATAGTCCATCTAAAATTCATGTCCAGTTTTATTTGGTCAAATCTATGAAGCTTGTTAGGAAAGACAAGAAAATGCAGAGCGAGAAAATGTATGAATGATTATTTGTGATGTTTGACCAGAAATCAGCTGATGGTTTTTATGTTCTCAGAACTGTTGCAGCAATCTTACCATAATTAAGCATTAATGAATAATTCACCCCCCCCCCCCCCCCAAAAAGAAGGAAAATTATGAAATTTACTGTTTAACATAGATATTTGAATCAAAGTTTGTTTTTCTTACAATAGAAGCATATAGTGACCAAAAAAAAAGTACAATAATTTGCTTTATTTCAAGTCTTAGTGTAGCTTTATGTGAGGATCAGATTAAATCTTCCCCACCACTGCAGCTCTCAAATATCTTTTGTGTTTATGCATATTTAAAGTCACCATGAAATCAAAATGGACTTTTTTATGGAATATTGCAGTATTTATTATAAATGATTTATCCTTGCACATTATTACTTTTAAAAAAAAAAAAATTTATTCACGTGCCCTTGATCTTTAATCTTCAATCAAAATAACTTCCCCTCCCTCTTGCAGCAACATCTCTTCTCTTCTGATGACGTGTTTACTGGCGCGAGGGCGGGACAACCTGTCACTCACATGAGGTCGACCAATAGCAAACCACAACCATCCAATCAATTCCCCATGAACAAAATCAAGTCCCGCCCTACATTTTGTCTATATATTCTTCAGATATATATCACAATAGAGAAGAAAAAACAATCGCAGCTTCTGTATTACGTCGACTTTACACATGACGCGATGTTAAACTTCAGTGATGTCAAATGCCATTGGTAGCTAGATTTTTTATTTTTATTTTTTTTGGGGTGAATTATTCATAGTGAATATAAATATTAAATGTTTCCAGTTACAAAAATAATGTAAATGCCTTTCAGATTTTGAATCTTATTTTTTCAGTTTATCATATGAGCAAACAGGAAAACAGGTCTCATCGCATCCGCTTGTCTGAGAAAGTGTTAACAGCATGAACTGACGGCGATATATCTATGGACTTTTAAGGTAATCACCTAACCTAGCTAGTTAATTTTATTGTTAACTTTTTATTCAATTTTAATATCCGAATGTTAGTGAGAATTAAAAAAAAAAAACTTCTCTTTTGAAGGCATCTAGAGTAAAACAGCACATACAAACGACCTAAACCGGAAGCGATGCAACCTGTTTTACAGAATACGGAAGTTTGTTGCGCAGCATAAGTGTTTATCAATCATAAAACACTCATATATGTGTGTGCAGCTGTGCTGAATGTGTAGGTAAAACAATTTGTGTTTGTCGAACAGCAAACACTTCGGATGGGTATTTGTGGTTGTGAAATAGCGCCCCCGTGTGGACTGAATCATGGCTTACATTGACATGACAGAAAGCACAGGAGGAGAATAGAACAGAATACCCCTGTAATGCAGCAGTGTTACTCAAATGCAGCGATTACAGAAGGGAGGCACATGACACAATACAGATGGAGACACACAGCTAAAGCGCGCGCGCGCGCGTGTGTGTGTGTCCATCTGCTGCATGACTGAGTCACTGAGTCATCGTTACACATGAATACACTCGCAGGAATGATCTCCCAGGGGCTGATGCACAACGAATGACACATCCAAGACGGGAGACTTATGTTTTTTCTGTTCCGTAGTGAGATATAATCTGTATCTTGCTGTGCCATACACACATCCTTCCTGTTACCACAAATGCCCTTTTATTATCATGAACGTAATCCTGTCGAGCTGTCGAGCTCTTATAAGAAAGAATGGAAAGTGTCCCGCCATTTTTACGCCCTTTAAATGCAAATGTACCTATCTGATGTTTGTTCAAACACAACAAATTCGCCCAAATTATTAGAAAATGCGTATGAAAAAACATTTTTATATAAACATCAGGTTCACTAATTGAAAAAGGCTACTGTTTGAAAAGGGTTTGCATGCCTTTAATTATTTTTTTAAAAAGTGCATAAAATTGGCAGTCATTCTGATTAAAACTATCAAATTCTTTCTTAAGAAGTTTGTTTGTTTACTTGCTTGTTGTATTTTCTTGATTTAAGACTGTGCCTGTTTCTATAAACAAACAATTATTATATATATTTTTTATATATATTTTTTAATGTAATTCCTGAACCACTTGACCACTTGTTTTATTTATTTATGGCTTATGATTAATTTTATATTTTGAAAGTATTGCAAATGACTTATTCTTGACTTTTATTTTCATATTCTTTTTTGTGAAAATCTAGTTGTTTTAGTTGCAAAGGTTTGCTCTGAGAGTTGTATGTTTTACACGCTGTAAGTTTGATTATATTGAATGAATTTCAGATGATGTTCTGTAGGGCAGAAATCAAGGCCTCGCTACTATTGCAAATGCTTACTTATTGAGCATAGCCAGTTTTATCATCTCATACATGACAATCTTGTAGTTATTTACCTCACAAGACTCACGACCCCACTCGTATGCCAAATGTGATGGAAATATGGCAACACACAGATGTTGGAAAGGCAAAGGTGAAAGTTCATATCTCTCATATGTTTTCTCACATGTGTGTGTGCTGATTTTAGAGCCATACTAAAGAGTCTGTGTTGTGTGTATCATGACCCTGATGGATTTATGGATTTATTATGGGCTTGACATAATATTGGGGAGGGAGGGGTTGTGTACATGAATGATCACTGTAACATAAGGAACTAAATTTGTCTGGCGAATATGTTAAAGATACTCAAAATATTTCATGAAATATAGCTGTATTAAATGAAACGCTCCTGGTTGTATGTTTGGTTTCTGATTACAGTCCATTCTTTAAATCTTCTATACTAAAAGATACATATTTAAAAGGTTTTAAAACTCTCATTTATTTCCTTAAGTCTGGCACAAATGGGAGGATACTTATTAGTTAAATTAAAGCTAAATTATTATAAATTATACATTTCACTGTGCTTGTTTTAGGTTTAATGGTTTAATTGTATTTATTTATTTAGTTAGTTCAGTTAATTCAACTATTGATATTTTAGATTGATTGGCAGATCTGTGAGGTCATTACACCCATCATACAGGTTTATTGAGTTTAATTTGCATTGGTTTGTTCGAAGGAAATAAAATCCATCTTAAGAGTTTAGGAAAACACAAAAGTTTTAAGTTTTAAAGTTGATCTTCAGCCTTAAGCGATCCAGAGTGATGGATCCAAAGGTTTTTAAGTGCCACCATATTACAAGAACTTTCCAACGCTAAGAACTTTCTCTCAAACACAAGCTTATCAAAACTTAATCTCACTAACAAAATTCACAACCAATATACATTTACTTAAAGGGATAGTCCACACAAAAAATATTTTTTCTCAACCCTCAATGAACCTGTATGAGTTTCTTTGTTCAGTTGAACAGAAAATATTTTGATGAATGTTGGTAACCAAACAGTTGCTGGTCCCCATTGACTTCCATATTATGGAGGGGGAAAAGACACTATTGAAGTCAATGGGGACCAAAAACTGTTTGGTTACCAACATTCTTGTGTCCAACAGATAAAAAAGAAATTCATACAGCTTTAGAACAACTTCTTCTGGTTGAGTAAATGACCATTTTTATTTTTAGGTGAACTATCCCTTTAAGACTTGATGGGGTTTAGCATGTTATAACCAGTGTTGGGGGTAACGCATTACAAGTAACTTGAGTTATGTAATCAGATTACTTTTTTTAAGTAACTAGTAAAGTAACACATTACTTTTAAATTTACAACAAAATATCCGAGTTACTTTTTCAAATAAGTAATGCAAGTTACTTTGTTTTCCCATTTATTGACTGACGGTCCTCATGTTGAGAGAAATCGTAAGTAAGTGCAGAGGTGTTGTGTGCACTGTGTAAAAATGATGGTTATTGTAGTTCTAGACTAAATGTTAGCATACATTTACTCATATAACTTGCATAAAAACACAGTAAGTATTCCTCAAAATGAATAAAAACAGTGAAATGCAAACTCAGAATTTTACACAAAACGAAAAAAGAAAAAAATTAAATATATTAAATTAAACAAAAATACTTTATGTATTTAATCTCACTGTATTAACTATTGTCTTTGCTGCTGACCTTCGATGATCCAATTCAACCATACTAATAAGCAAAAATGACTTTAGATAAACATCACATTTATGATCAGCCTGAAGATTAGCCTATTCGTTTCACTTTTGGTGTGAAAGGGCCTTTACATTTGCCAAAAATTGAACTTTTTTGAGAAAAAGTAACGTAATGCATAAAAAGTAACTAAGTAACGCAATATTGTAATGCATTACTTTTAAAAGCAACTTCCCACAACACTGGTTATAAGGTTACAAATCTTCATGGTACAATCTGCACTGACAACACGCAGGCAGGCAGGCAAGATGAGTGATTAAAAATATTTATCAAATACACCGCCAAGCTCATATTCCACGACTTTATATTTGTATCTTTGACCAAACAGACCAAGAAAACAGCTATCTCTATTTCACTAAGAGTTGCTCCAACACATATTGTCAATAGATGTCGCTCACAGCACATACTCGCTGGGAGAGGACACGCGCGCGCGCACACAGACGTTAACTTAGCTATCTAAATGGGGACATTGCATAGATTTCTATTGTTTTTATATGCAGCTATAAATATAGCCTAACCATAACCCACACACTAACCCCAAACCTACCAGAAAACTTTCTGCATTTTACAATAATAATTAAAAAACGTATTTACTTGATTTTTTTTTTTTTACAAATAATGGCATAAAAATAATGGCCCCTAAAATTAGTTATTGGGAGTTTTTGTCATATTTAGCTCACTTTTGGTCACAAATTTGTCGCTAGAATACTGTTAAGCAGGTACACACACACAAATGCGGGTTTTTAAAGGCAATCGATATTTCTAAGGCCTTGGGATTTACTATTCATTATAAACACACAATAAATAGGCTACAAATAAACAAGACATCTAGTGTGTTTTTGCTCATTTTCCTAAAATTATTAATTAATTAAACATTAAATTGATTTTTTGGAATGGCCGATGATATTTGGAAAGACCGTCTGACAAATAGCCAGTGTTAAAACAATACAAAACATTTTATCGTTTCAAAGCTAGTAAATTATATATTATAGATCACTAATGTTCTATTAGTAGCAGTAGTTTGATATTTTGTTTCCATTTATAATATTTAAAAAAAAAAAAAAAAAAAAAGAGTCCTATTTAGATCCAGAATAGCATCATAAAATATTCACGTACGTCTCCGTTCTCTCGTTTGAACCGGTCTAATCCGTCTTCATTACGAGTGAAATGGCAAACATTTGCCTCCATGGTCACGTAGAAATCGAAGCGAAGGAAATGCAACGGGATCTACAGCATCATCTCATCCCGAGGCAACATTACATTCAACAGCCTTGATGCTCAAATAATGTGTGAAATTGTGAATCCATTTATCTTGAGAATCTTCATTCACGGGGCACAGATTCACGAGAGGCACTTCTTTATATAAAAAAATGTATTCATTTAATGACAAAAGGCTTTTAAAAACTGTGCAATTTTTCTGTCAAAACCAAAGACGTTACTGGCCTCAATAGGGCACACTGACAGCTTGTGCTTTGGCAGTGCCAGTTTAAGTGCACAAATATACAAGTATTTCACAGAGCCATAGAAAATTAAAATTCAAAATCCACGTACAATGTCCTTGTTTTTCGATGCAGGCCATCATATAATTGTAACACAGCTGGTGTAGTATTTCTCGTTAAAAAAGAGATCAATTTGGGATAAACAAGAAACACAAAATATCAAACAGATACAAACATGTTGAGGCTTATACATTTAGCTGACGCACAAAATCACACAATGTTACTATAATAAAAATTGGGCAAGAAACACTGGCCTCACGTTATTATTATTATTATTATTATTATTATTATTACTATTAATATAGTGTTTTTAAATCTTGAGATTTATACGCCATAAGCGTTTCCAGACAAATTAATGAAATGTAAATACATTTTTTTTAAAATCTGTAATATGAAATATTACAATCATACGATTCTATTTGGGTTTCTTTTAGATTTCCCAAATCAGAAAAAAATAAAAAATAAATAAAAATAAAAGGAGAGAGAAACAATCCACTGTCTCAAATCGTGGGCGCTTTTGGTTGGATGCTTATAGAAATTCAATCAAAATGTTAAGAAAAACCCAATTGAGTGGTTAATTACAAAGCTGGTATCATTTAATTTAATTTGTGAATAGACATTTCGATGTGATCCACAGCACTGTGCGATTCTGGGAAAGGTTTTTAATGTTTCCTCAGGCCTCTATTTTGCAGCAGCAGTGTGAATCCGTGATCTGCATGAAATCGGGCTGCTTTGCAAGTGAACAACATACAGCAGCACTTGGCAGCCTTTGTTGTGACCGAAATTAGACTTTGAGAGAATTGATCACATTTACATATGTAAATATGTATATAATATGTACATAATGTAAATAATAATAATAATCATAATAATAAAAGTATTATTATTGTTGTTGTTTTTAATTCTATGTATTAGTAGCCTATATTTGGATCCCTTTATTTAAATAATTTAGAGCTGTTTAGTTAGTATTATTATTATTGCCATTTATATAAGAAGGTAAATGAATTGCAGATACATTTCAATCAAACATTTTGTAATCATGATGGGAATATGTAATAATAATAATAATAATAAAGCATTTGTCATTAATATTTGTATGAGAACGAATAGCAGACATTGCACCGGATTCATTTCAATCAGGAATAAACCTTTTGTGGTCATGAGGGGAAGATGGCGCGCCCCTGACGCCTTTTTCACAGCTTTCGGTTGGAAGTGATATGATGCTTTCACAGATCCCCGGACTTGAAAAGAAATCTCTTAAATAAAAGTGTATTTACGTTTCCTCTTTAGGTTCAGTCGCGGCGCGTATAACGCCTCGGAGCGTGTTTTCTCGCGCCCGTGCCCGTATATTGTTCGCGCAACCACGCGCGCTCCGCGCCCTCGGAGGTGCCACACACAGAGACGCTTCATCACCGTCGGTCCGCCCCGAACGGGCTCGTGGCCGGGACAAAGAGACAGTCGATTTATGTTCAAGCCGCCTCTTTCTCACGGAACAGGTGTCTGCGCCCCGTGGTGAGGCGAGGCGTCCCCGTACACGTCCTCGTTCCCGGCCATCGGTCCGTTTTGGGGCGTCATTCGCTTCTCCTTCTGCCGCCGGTTGCAGAACCAGACCCGCACCACTTCCTTCTCTAACTGCAGGCTGTCCGCCAGCGAGTTGATCTCCGACGCCCCGGGTTTCGGGCACTTGAGGAAATGGCTCTCCAGGGCCCCTTTGACACTCACCTCGATGGAGGTCCGCTTTTTCCTCTTCCTCCCCTGCGCGGCGATCTTATCCAGGCTGGTCGGGCTCCCCGAGGTGGAGTCCGCCTCCTCCAGCCATTTGTTGAGCAGGGGCTTGAGTTTGCACATGTTCTTGAAGCTCAGCTGGAGCGCCTCGAACCTGCAGATGGTGGTCTGGGAGAAGACGTTGCCGTAGAGGGTGCCCAGCGCGAGCCCCACGTCCGCCTGCGTGAAGCCCAGCTTGATCCGGCGCTGCTTAAACTGCTTGGCGAACTGCTCCAGGTCGTCCGAGGTCGGCGTGTCCTCGTCCGAGTGCAGGCTCTGCGGGTGGCCGTGCTCGCTCAGATGCGGGCTGTGGTGGTCCTCGTGGTGCATCCCTGGCTCGCCGTAGCCGGGCTGAGAGTAGATCAGGCTTTGCCCGTTGGAGGTGCTCATGTTCGGCATATGCGCGGTGGTGGTCGCGCGCCAAGCGCCCGCCTCGTGATGCTGGCTCTGCTGCACCAGATGCGCTTGTCTCGGCGAATGCTGCAGCTCCTCCACCGGCTTAATGTCCTGCTCGCCCAGCGGGCTGGCGGGCCACGGCGACCCCTCTCCCCCGTGAGACAGCGCCGCCGTCAGCCACTGGTGCGCGTGGCCGAGCGTGCTCCCGCTGCTCTGCAGGGTGGTGTATTCGCTCTGCAGAAGGCTGTGCGCGTCCCTGTAGGCCGGCGGCGGCGTCTGCTGCATGCTGCCGGGCTCCGAGCTGGACGTGAGGATGCTGTAGTGGTTGGACGCCGCGGTCGCCATAGTTTCCACAGCTACTCTGTGCCACAGGCGGCTCCCCAGCGCGCCAGAGCCGCGAGGACGCAGAGGCGCGCACCTGAGATCCGCCTCGCGCTGCTGTCTATTGGTCAGGACCGCTTGACAGATGTGGCAGTGGCGCGTTCATTGGTCGCAGTAGATTCGACACAGAATCCCCATCCCATTGCGCTCTCCTGAAAACAAGCACAGAGAGGGATCAGCAGTGACAGGGCGCAGTGGGCTCCAAAGGTATCCAGCCTGGCTTTCATTAAGTTTTTCATTAAGTTTAAATGTTTCAGTTCAACATTATTATGATGCTGTAACGTAGTTATTTTGCTGTTTTTTATAGGATAGTCATGCCAATAGAACAGAATAATTAATTCTGCCTTGCATTCGTTATTATTGAGTGTTTTGTACACAAAAAGGAAACGAACCGTGAAAACTAGCATATGAAAACAATTTAATATTTTTAGTACTGTCTATATATTGTGTATGTTTTTAAGTAAACAAAGAAAATAAACGGTATAAAACGTGTTTATATATATTGATATTATATTTAGTTAAAATAAGTGGATAAAAACAAAAAATAAATAAAAAGACATGTGAGTGCATAAGATATTTCATATTGAAAAAGAAAAAAGACTAAGATAGAATCGTGCACAGAATTCATAAGTGTGACATGCACTTTAAAATATCGTAATCATTTCATCCTTTTACCTTCTAATTTATGTAATTTGAGTTTATGAGTTTCAGTTTCATTTTCTACATCAGTAAATAATTCAAAATGGTTGAAAAAGTTCTCAATCTAATTGTGAGCACAACCAAATCATCTTAACAATAATAGAATTCAACGAAGTTCAAAATGAAATGCTTACAGTTCAAATGGAGATTAAATAGGTGTCTGAGAATTAATAGTTTTTCAGACACAAATTATATGTTTGTTTTATATTTGTGTTTTATTTTCATGGTTGAAATAACTGCACTCTATGTTCTGATGGGATTTCAGAGTCTCTCTGTGTCTCTCGCATGGCTCAAGGAGGGGGCATATTTCTCGGGCCCCTGTCCGTTGCCATGGCGAGAGGTGAATGAAACAACGCCGCCCACGTCACAGCTGCTCGAGCCTATTCTCTCTCTCCCCTCGCGCGCATAAAGCCCATTTCAAAGCCTGAAAAGCGCATGCAGGGCATCGCAGGGCCGCAGGGCCAGTGAGAGGTGAATGGCAGGCTCTACCTCCACCCCAGCCACAGCCTTTTGTAAACATGCACCCACACGCACTTCCCTGGACACATTTTTTACACTCCCTTGTAATGTATTTCTTGTCTTTTCAATTAAAACATTTAAAAGACACTGCAATGTCCCCAAGAAACATGATATTACCATGATACTTTTTTTTCTGAGAGTATAGATTGTCAAATGCTCATGAGTTTTGGTGAAATGCACAGAGCGGTTGTGTTAATTGAGTTGTAATTTTAAGATTCAGAAGCTTCGACACAGTCGTGCACGGCCAAGCAGAAAACACATTAGCTTAATAAAGTAATATGCAAAGTATGGGCTGTTCAATTACACATCCTAATAACGCATAAACGATGCTAGACCCGTTAAAGGGACGGAAAGGCCCAGCGTTTACTATTATTAAACAGTTATCTCTCTGGTATAGTTCCTCCAATCGGTGTTTGAGAGAATAAGAATTAATGGTGAATAATCTGAGCAATAAATTAGCAGTAATTATATCGACCCTGTGCTGGAGTTATTTAATTTATCATGGCTTAATTAGATGGGATTGTTGAGTAACTAAATGTTCCAATTCAAAACATGATCATCATGGGGATTTTTCTTTTTAGACTTTCTTTCTTTTTCATAGCACGAACAGAACAGTCTGGAAACACTGATTGTCCTTAACAGACATTATATAATTATTTACAGTTTGGTAGTTGATGTACATTATGAATAGCCTATATATGGAATAAAATAAAATAAAATAAAATGTTTATATTTTAATATACTTATCTGTTTAGCATAATATAATATAAAATAAAGTGTTTATATAATTAATGTAATTACATAATATGAAATTATATATATATTTATATATATATATTATGTGTGTGTATTCATAAAGTGTTTATATATTTTGATTTGCCACATACATATTACATACATACAAATTCTTCTCCCTTGTGCAATAATAATAATAATGATAATAAACTATCAAGAATATGAGATGAATAAAAAGAAAAGAAAAAATAATACAATTTAAGTAAAATATAGTATAAAAGAAAAAAGTATAAATACAGTATACAATTTTCCAAATATACAAAAATATATACATACATGTCTATATAAAATGTTTACTATAAAACATATTTCGGCAACATTTTACAATAAAGGTTTCATTAGTTAACATTAGTTTAGTTAACATGAATTAGTTAACATGAATAAAGAACGAACAAAACTTCTACAGCATTTATTAATAATGTTAATTTCAACATTTACTACATGCTAAAAAATGCTGGGTTGTTTTAATCCAAATTTGGGTCAAATATGGACAAACCCAACATTAACAAAGATTAATAAATACAGTAACAAATGTATTGCTCGTTATTAGTTCATATTAGTTAATAAATTAACTAATGTTAACAACTGAGACCTTATTGTAAAGTGTTACCCATATTTCTATAAATTGTTATTAGAAAGTTTTGTGATAGAAAGTGCATTATGGTACTACAAGAACAAATTTCTTATTTTGTTCTCGCTCACATTTAAAATAAAGTGCATTGAAACACAAATCACTTGCAATATATTTCATTATATATGTCATTTACATTGTGTTGCTTTCTTTGAATGTGTGTGTAGGGTTTGTTTGGGGTTCACCTGTGGTAGATATAAGGGGTGCATGAGCTCCTACAGACCCTCATTCACATGTAATTAGCCTGCACAAAGGGCTCGTTAAATCTGTAATCCCACATGCCTCCTCTCCCTTTGATAGTGTTGGTCAGCTGTGAGCGAATGGCTATTATGCTCCTTATAAAAGAGGGGCAGTTCAGCTCTCTGTAGTAAGGCCCCCACTGTGCACAGCAAAACTGGGGTCAACAGCACCCCAAACACACTGTGTCACACACATACATGCAGCAGAAACACTGTCTCATCACGTGTCATTAGATCAAACCCTGCAGTACAGCAGCTAAAGAAACCACCTGTTTCTAAAATATTATGGTGTGAAAGTGAATCTTAAGAGTTAAAGGCTGTTTAAAAAAATAGTAAAATGCAGATTAAAGCTCTTGGCAAGCACAGTGGCACAATTACTGATCAAATATTTAAAATCGAATTTAAAATCGAATAGATTTTAAATGTAAATTAAAAAAAAACAAACTTTTTTTTAAAGCAAATATCATAGCTAAAGGAATATAGGTTCCACCCGTATATAGTATACTCAATACATATGTTAACGCAATTTTATATATTATTGATAATAGTAATAATAATACTTCTCTTGCTCTTATTCACTCACAGCCTAGCTCCCTCATTTTTATTGGGTAGTTTTTTAAATATGTATAATTTCGAAGCCCAGCGGGTTTATCCATTATTACAATAAAAATGCAGAATTACATATATTTTTCACTAGGGTGTAGGATTTTAATGGGGTTATGATTTGAGCTTCTGTCCCTTCTATGGTCTGAGCATTCAGATTTTAGCTCCATGTCTGGTGGTGTGATGTTTTTCTAATTTAGAGCATTTGTGAGGATTATGTATTTTCCGCCTAACTGTGAAAAACATTTGGCGCTGGTTCGAGTGAGTGGGAAAATGACATTGCATCATCAGATTAAGTTGGTAATCCAGAGGTGTCTGTGTCTCTGGCTTTGTGTGGGAGGATATAATGAACACACTAATTAGGGGTATTATTTAGATAATGGGAGTAAATCTTTGTCTGAGTAGCTTAGGCAGTTATGATAAAACTGTAATGTGCAAATCCAAAGTCATTAAGATATTTAGTTGATTGTCCAAGATCTTTGGAAGGCGGCTAACTGATACTGCTGATTGATTCCCTTGTTCCCTGAACTTTTATGACTTGATGGGGGAAAAAAATAAAGTCTCTTTCTCCTGTGCTCAGAAGCAGGAGTTTGGTAGTTTAATGGCTGATTGGATTTTACCGGCTTTGCAACAGACCATTAAAAATCCACATGGATGTTTTGCTCTTCTTGCATCCTCTGAGGACCTGAGAGTATAAATATAAGAGGTCATGTTTTCAGGGTCACTGTGACTTTAAATTTTCTTCCAAATGGAGGCACATGACCTTTCTTTACATATAGTTGATATGCTCCTCAGCATTACAACATCCTCATCATTCTGGCTAGCACATTAAAGGCTACTCGATTCTGATCGGTCAATATCGCCACCCAACAGTCTGATATTTCTTAATATTTTTCGTCGTCCATGGCATCGCTGTATATCAGAAATCGACGTAACTAAAACAGGTAATACAAACGTAACTAGCGCTACCTTGCATCTCAGTTAGCGATTGTCATGCAAATGACTTTAGTGTTTAGTCCTTTCTATTTTTCAGAATTAAGATAATATACAAGTAAAATTATGAAATTTTAGTAGAATTATAATATAGTAGAATTGTAGAATAGTAGAACATTTCATGTTCAAGGAAACAGGTGACTGTACATCATTGTTAATATATGAATTTCAGCATAATAATACTCCAAAGGATGCCAGAACTTTAAAATAATCATTATGTTAGCAACAAAACACTCCCATGATTCCTGAACACTTGAACGAATTCTCTCCGAATGTATGAACATTCCAATTCTAGAACATAAAAGCAAGAGAATTTCAGAGAATTCTCCTAATGTCTTGAGCATCAGAACAGTAAAATTCTATTCATGTGTGAATATCAGCATCAAAACACCTCCAGTGTTCTAGATATATGTAATGAAGGTTAAATTGCAACATTCTACACCATTATGACTGAATATTCCAATGATCTAGAACAGTAAAATTGTATTCATGTGTGAATGTGAATATCAGCATCAAAACACCTCCAATGCTCTAGATATCTGTAATGAAAGCTAAAATGCCAATATTCTTGAACATTATAACTCTCCTAATGTTTTGAGAATCAGAACATTGCAGTGATCTAGAACAGTAAAATTCTATTCATGTGTGAATGTCATCATCAGAACACCTCCAATGCTCTAGATATCTGTAATGAAGGGTAAAATTTCAACATTCTTGAACATTAGCACTCTCCCAAATGTCTTGATCATAAGAACATTTCAGGGATCTAGAACAGTAAAAGTTTATTCATGTGCGAGTATCAGCATCAAGACACCTCCAATGCTCTAGATATCTAGACATACATTTTAATATTCTAGAACATTAGAACTCTCCTAATATGTCTTATGCATTCCAAAACAGGTTTTCACAGAACTATTTTGTGTTCTCCAAAGAACCTTTCAATCAACAGTTCTTAAAAGAACCATTTTTCTTATTATGTAGAACATTTTTTAATAATCTAAAGAACCTATTTACACTATAAAGAACCTTTATTTATTTTAAGAGCGTATAAACAACTCTCTTCATGTGTGAACCTCAGCATCAGTACATTCCCATAATTCTAGAACATTAGATCTCCCCTCATGAACCTCAGAGCACTCACATAATTCTAGAAGAGAATCTTGAAAGTCCTTATGGATCAATGGGCTAACCTCAGATTAAACCCAGATTTCAACCCCAGTTTGTTTCTCTGGGGATTTATACAGGAGTATATAAGTCCAGATCAATACAGCTGTCTGAACTAGGGGTTAAAATGGCTGTTAATCTATCCAGTTGAACACTGATGGCCACACTAACAGCTGAAGCATGGGCTGAATCTGTGCATACAGCACCAGCACAGGTTAACAGTGAAACCCAGGTCAGGACACACTGCAAAGATAGAGTGTGTGTGTATGTGTTAGCTGTTAGTGAGCACTAAATGGTCCAACTGCACATTAAAAGAATAATACCTCTTTATTCGTAACTTTCACTGCTAACAGGAAACGTTCTCAGAACTTTAGCTGGCAAGGTTATCTTAAAGTTATGAACAAACATTCTTTCAGTAACGTTTATAGAATGTTTGTAGAAAGTTATCTGGTCTTTAATAACGTTAGCACAAAGACTTTTTTTTTTCTGAAATGTTTAGTTGTAAACATTTTTTAAATGTTACTAGTTTCAGAACGTTCAGAAAACATTCAAAAATAACGTTCCCATAATGTTTGAAGAATGATATGTTTCCTTAACCTTTTTTTTATTTTTTTTTAAACTTAACTTAATGGGAATGTTACCGAATCATATTTTTGTTAGCTGGGTTGTGTGTATGGGTAAGTGGGGATTAAAAATATGTCTGTGAGTATATGATTGTGTATATGTGTACATTATTATGCATGCAATTAATATACTTAAAAAGTGTGAGACAAACATCAAATTCTGTTTTTTTTAAATACACATTTTCTCTCTTTCTCTACTCAAGCCTCACTAAAGCCTTCACCACATTTAGGTCACTTTCCCAAGAGCCTGTCTCCCCCTTCCCAAACAGATAAAAAATAGAGAAAGAAGGAAAAAAAGAATTGAGTGGTTTAAGGCAGGACACCATCTGTCCTCCGCCATAAAGGACCAAGGACATCTTGCAGTGTTTGTGTGTGTGTGAGTGGGAGGGTGAGATTGTGAAGTGGTTTGCTGGCCCAACAGAGGGGCTAGAGGTGAGAGATTTGGAGAATGAAGGGGTGAAACAGAGAAAGGCTGAGTGGCTGCTCACAGAATTCCTGCTAAGAGTGAAGCAGTCTGTGCTGTCGCTGGTGCTCCATTTAAAGCTGCCTCTGTGAGTGTCTGTGTGTGTGTGTGTGTGTGTGATTAGTGGACCACCAATTGTTAGCGATCTCCTAAAGCTGCCTCTTGCAGCTGTGACCCCCACGACCCTATGGCACCATGGCAACCGTGAGACCTCCATCCTCTCCCAAAACTCCCCTTGGTGTCCAGTGTCATGCGTGTCTATCTAAAAGACCAAAAAAATTCAAAATATAGGCAACTGCAAAACTGGCCTCATTTTACACCAATGCAGCAATGCAATTGCAGAACCATTTTTGGCTCCTCAATGAACCTTCCAGTGAACAGTTCTTAAAAGAACCAATGTTAGTGTGAAGAACATTATAAAAATCTAAAGAACCCTTTTCCACTATAAAGAACTTTTTGCACGATAAAAAGGTTCCATGGATTTTAAAGGTTCTTCACGGAACCATTAATGCCAATTAAGAATCTTCATTTTTAAGAGTGTAGAAAGTTCTGTTTGTAGATTTAAATAAACATATCCACAATAATGAACAAAATACATATTTATTCCTTTAAAGAAATGTTCCAAATTGTAAGAGATACTAGAGATACTGGTTTCTGCCAGGACATTATTAGTTAAGTTTATGAACATTTCCTTCCTTATGGACATGGACATTTCCTAACCCTATAATGCAACACAATGCAATGCGTAATTGAAGATATGGGAAAAACACCTGTGAAAAATCTATTTGAAAAATGCCTTCATATCAACACAGTACATTGTGTCTTATTTTTTGGAATTTCGTATAATACAGGTTTAAATAACAATTTTAAGTTGTCCCTTAATTTATACAATTATTTCTACCATGTCTAACACATTATGCATTTCTGTCAGTGCATTTTTTGTCTATTTAAACACCTCTTTTTAGAGCAACTTACAGTGCATTCTGGGTATACATTTTGTCTGTTAATGTATTCCTTGGGAATTGAACCCATGACCTACAGCTCTACAGAAACACATTGTGGCAGTTGACAGTAAAACTTGACACTGTTGACAATATAACATGACACCGTCTCAGTTCTGATGAAGGTTTCTGACTCACATTAAACGTGTTTGCTAATATTCAACCGCTGGTCTGTCTTAAAGCAAATGTTTAAAGGGAGCATACAGCAGTCATGTTTGAAGAAACCTGCTGCCTTTTTCAGCTCATAATATGTGCACAGACAAAGAGGAATGGGAAAATAATGCAATTTCAATATGGTTGACATCTTTTCTTTAGCATTTTACCAAAGTTTCTGCAAAATATCAAGTTACAACATGTGTACTACTGCAAAAACATCATAGATTAGGCCTAATATGGGAACCCCTTAAAATATATATTTTTTGTCATAAATTTCTTGTTTTGATGATGGCTGATTTTACAGTATTTTGGCAGAATCTATAGTTTCTATGGAATTTTTTAAGGGGAGGACAGCAGAAGTGAAAAATGCCTCTGGGATGATACAGTTTGTCTTCATCAAACGGAAAGAAATAAAGATAAAGTGATGAAATAGCCATAACGGAAGGGGAACAAAGTGCCATGACACATGCTAGTGCCGTTCGACTACGTTTTCATACACAAAGCAATTCATGTACACACACACATTACACACACAACAAGCACCTCCCAGCAGTGGCTAATGAGATGGTTCTTCTGCTCAAAACAGTCAGAGTGTGTTTAATGAAAAGTGGTGTGTGTGTGTGTGTCTCTCTGTGTGTGTGTTAAATGAAAGTGTAATTACTTTGTGTATATTAACAGATGTGCTCTGTTTGCTATGGTCCAGTGCAAACGGACCGAGGGCTGTTTCGTGAGATTGTGTGTGTGTGTGTGTGTGTGTGCTAATGTGTGTCTCTATAATGGCTGTGAGAATACTTCATAAATTCACTTGTGTGTCTGTGGAGGTCAGCGTGTCTCATAACGAGCCTCAGTGTTAGCAATAAATGCTAACTCTTTTTATTGCTAAAATGCGTTCCTATAAAACACCGTAGCAGAGAAGCACCAGGTGTGTCTTAATGTAAACATTATAAACTAATACGGTGTCTACACCGGATGTGAGCGGCGCGATGGGACAAAAGACAATAGATCCCATTATAATCAGTGATGTTGTCTACACTGGATGCGACAGTAAAAAAAACGGATGCCTCGTTATATTTTTGATGTAGTACTGACATGAATGACAAATGCTTTGCAACAGGCACTTTGTCACGTCCAGTCAGTGTAAAAGCTGTTGCGACGTGAGCGACAATGGTGTAAACACGGTGTAACACTTTCTTTGGGATAAATCTAAAAATAAAGGTTACAAAAAGGAGTTTTCACAGTTTTACCATAGCAGAATCATTTAGAACCGTTCAGTGAACAGTTCTTAGAAGAACGATTTTTCCCTATAGCGTTGAGAACATTTATTTTTACACTTTATATTTTTACACTTTACGCGCTTAAAAACAAGGGTTCATTATTGGCATCTGTTGCTCCATGAAGAACCATATCCATGCACCTTTCCATTGCACAAAAGGTTCTTTATAGTGGAAAATGGCTCTTTAGATTTTTAAAATGTTCTTTACACTAGATTAAAAACAAGGTTCTTTTAAGAACTGTTCACTGAGAGGTTCTTTGGTAAACCAAAAATGTTTCTTCTGTGGCATCGCTGCTAAAACTACCTTATGGAACCCTTATTTTTAAGAGTGTAAAGAACCTTTTTTGCAATGTAAAGGTTTCATGGATGTTAAAGGTTCTTTATTGAACCATTGATAATAAATAACCTTTATTTTTAAGAGTGTAGAAACCAAGGAGGTCTGTGTCCTTCCTGAATACAAATGAATGCAAACAGAAATTTGACGCTTGAGGCTTCATTGAAGATGTGTGTGTGTGTTTGTGTGCATACGAGCCAATGCAAAATCTCCTGTCACCGTCAACCCTCAAACATCACA
Source organism: Elopichthys bambusa (assembly GCA_037101425.1). Lineage (NCBI taxonomy): Eukaryota > Metazoa > Chordata > Actinopteri > Cypriniformes > Xenocyprididae > Elopichthys > Elopichthys bambusa. The sequence goes on along the minus strand of CM074454.1, from coordinate 6,197,070 downwards.
TACTGTTTTTCTGGAACGTTCTGCTCTTGTTTCTGACTGTTTGTTTGTGTGCTTGAATGTTAATGAAGTGGGAGCCCAGCCGCTGTTTACAGGCTGGAACAGTCGTTCCAGGAGTCTGACCTCCTTAGAGGGACACGCAACACTTTGTATGTGTGAATGAGGAATTTGTGTGTGTGTATTTTTGTGTGTAATTATGTGCCTGTGTGTTTCAGAATGTGTAGGTGTGCATGTTGGTCTTAGGAAGGGAAAAAAGAGGCACTCACTGCTCCTATTGAACTTGACCTGCAGGCCTGATCAATGTAGCACAGCGTGTGACGGAATGAGAGAGCCGACTTATTACCCTGGAGAACAAGCGAGGAGAGAGAGAGAGAGAGGATGGAAAGCAAGACACTTTAGTTAAAGGCAGAATCTTGAGGGGGTAAAGAGAGCCAACGAAAAATGTAGTGCAGCATTTGTATTTCTCCTTTGCTGAGTCTGTGTATTTCCATTACTCAGAAGAGGACGCTCTGTGAAGTTCATTTGCACACAAGAAAAGCTCTTTGATCTGAGTTATATGGTGTTTAAAACTGCTGAGTTTGGCCCAGATTAGATCTCTTGTTTTATTATCTTAGCAGAGATGAATTTAGGGATGGAATGATCATTGAAAAGGTTGTCCACCACCCTCTTTCCTTTTGCTTTTCTATATACATCCTGCTTAATTTAATAGTCATTTTGTTTTGTTTACATTTTGTTGAGCATGTTTAAGACTATATGTGGTTCAGGAGTCTTACAGATCTGATTCAGACTCTGATTCTAATCCGGATCCTGATTTTGAGACTTATTTTGATTCTGACTCAGATTTTGATTCAGATTCTGATCCTGACTGTTTACACCAGCGATAACTATAAAGATTATTATAACGATAACTATATGAGCGTCCACACCAACAAACAATAACATTCTGTTATACAAAGTGCTGGCTGCAGTTATGTTAACTTTTAAAGTTGGATGGATTCTGATTGGCTGTTAAGTTTTTATTGTTCATCAGCTAGAAAAAATAGTTTTGGAAGTGATTTCAATAATATTGTTCCTCTGTGTCATTATCATTATAAGTTGTGGTGTGGACGTCTCTATTATCATAGAATTAGTATCATTATTAAAATTTTACAGTTATAGTTATTGTTCTAGATAGCATCCTTGGTGTGAACAGGCCTTTATTCTGATTCTGCTCCTGATTCTAATCCTGATCCTGTTCACACTTGGCAGGTTTGGTTCGAATAAAACAAACTGGTGCGATTGTTCTGTCAGTGTGGTTTATCTGAAAAAGTGTGCACGCTGCCATCAAGTGTGAACCAAACAAGCGGATCATGGCCCACATTTTCATGGGAACACAACACGGACCAAAGATGCAGCAGCAGATCTTTGTTTGTGTGTGTGACGGAGGGATTTCTGCCACTGTTTTGACTACTTTACACATTTTATAATCTCTTCAGGAGTTCTCAGCTGGTAAAAATACTATCATATGTATGCACATACAACAGCGCACATAGCCCATCACACAGCATTGTTTTTGATATTCGGTAAGTTCGGCCGAAAAATATTCATCATAAAAGCCTTTTTTTTTGTATTTAGATTCTGTGTTAAAAATGAACCAGGACTAAATGTATCATTTTCTTTTTTGGGCCCGGACAAAAAGAACCAAGAGAAATGAACAAGTGTGAACACAGATTTTGATTTTGAGACTCATTTCTATTCTGACTTTAGATTCTGATCCTGACTCTGGTTTGTTTCATTATGGCCAAATATATGTCTATGAGTAGTTCTAAAATTTGCTGCATCCGAAAGCTTAAAAAATCTGCCTTTGGAGGATGCATTTCCAGGTATGAAGGCACGTCTGAATCCAATGTTAGCTTCACTTTTCTGTCTCCTGAGACCTTATTGATTTTTGAAGGCAGCATTGATGTATCCTTTGCTGCCTTTGACATCCCACAATCGTCCGTTTCATTCTGTGACGATAGCGTGGTCAGTTTATGTGTAAATTTAAGTTTTTGACCAACGTTTTCCACTTCTGATGTCATTTCTTGGGAGAAATTACTTTTATAGTAATTAAGTTATCACCAAAGCTCACTCTATTTTGCTGTAGATAATTAAACCGTTAAGCTGCCTCAGAAGTCTGTCTGAAATCAGTTCCGTGTGGTTCCTTCATGGACAAATGCTGCCTGAAAAGTCATTGACTGATAGGGCAGTGAGGCAATAAGTCAGATGCCTAAGTCTTCATACACAGCCATTGGCTGTTAATGAAGCATTGTGGGAAGGTACTGTTTTTGCTCTCTTGTAAGAGTGCATTTAATTTGGGTAATATATATATATATATATATATATATATATATATGAACTATATAACCTATATATATATGTGTGTGTGTGTGTGTGTGAGAGAGAGATGGTCTGTGAGAGAGATGGTCGATCTAGGTAGAACTATTCACCCATAACTCTGCACCCAGTGCACATCAGGTGTGTGTGTGTACATAGGGCACTGATGCGCAATCCAGCATCACTCTCATTATCCTCCCTCTGCAACAGTGGCCTGATTGTCATGGTTACGGTCATGGTTAAGGTCACCGATACGCCTGTCTGGGGCGTGGTGTAAATTAGAGGTTGTGGTTTTTATCCGGGGTCACCATCCTGGGTCCCGACCCTCTGGTGTCCTTTGGCCTTTTCTCACCTGTTTGTGATCAATGGATCTGGAAGGTTTGATTGATTGCCCCTCAAAAATGCCACAGGAGCAAACTAAGATACTGCTTATCTGCACACGCTCAGTTGACTTCGTGTGAGGTCACAGATGCCGGGTATGTGCAATTTTATGTGTCTCCAAATAATATATGTTGCCCGTCTGCATGCGGTGTGATTTCAATTGCACGGCAGCCAATAGTAATTGATGTGGCTTTGAGTACTTGGAGGCCGTCCCACCCACAAGATCCCTCAAATTCAATTTGGAATCAGAGGGCAGAGAAGAGGTGAGCGACTCAATATCTCATTCATTTCAACAACACACAAACACACACGGATGCGCACACATCACAAATACCCCAGAAATAGACCCCCACCACCACTACCCCACATAAAACCTCAGATCTCAAGAGCAGGACTTATTGAAGACCACTTGCCCAAAGTAAATCCCCCCATGCCCTACTCTCCATGCATGCAGGGTAATGACTTGGCTTGAGTTTTAATGTCTACCACTGCCCCTGGGAAGACAGCGTGCAGCTTTTTTTTTTTTTTTTATCGTAAAGCTCACAAAACAGCCCTGGCATTCATCAGGAATGCTAAATGTTAAATACTCACTGAAAATTTCCATCAACCTCCTGCTCCCTTCACTCCTCCTGCCTGTTAGGGAGTGAGGAGGAGAAGGAGAGAGCGTGATGGAGGAAATGCTCCAATGCTCTGAGTCGCAGTGCCCCCGAACTCTAACCCGTGATAGATTGGGTGCTCCTGCAGCGTGACAGACGAGCGATTGATGGAAGGAATGGCGGATAGATGAAGGGAGAAGCAGAGAGAGAGAGAGAGAGAGTGTGAGGGGAAAACAGAAGGGAAAAAAGCCTGAAGCGGGTGCTTTCTTTAATTGTTTACAGTAAATGTAAGATGATATTTTACCTTTATTGGCATAATAATGTATATAAATTATATACATTTAAAAATAAATACAAATGAAATGGTGGTTTAAGATCACTGTCAGATATTAAAGTCCCCCTGTGGTGAAAATCAAGTTTTTAATGTTGTTTATATGTCTATGTGGTGTTTTTAATATGCTTTAAGATAAACCATGTGCAAATTCATAAGTCAACACCACTGCTGAGTATTTTCTGTTTAAAACTGCAGTGATCTAAAGACATTTTCAAAAACGCGGTTTGAAATTGCTTTCACGTCAATGTGCTGGCAGGCTTTAGCATATCATTAACTATGACTACTCTGAAGCAAGGGAGTCTCAAAAAAAGCCATGTTAATTTTACTGTTGATATGAAAAATCAAGCAAGTAAAACATATTAATTACTGTTATGTGTCGGACATTGTAAAAAGTGATACCACTGAGCAGCGTTTACCTCAACTTACCTTTAGTAAGTTGACCAAGTGGATCTCTGAGCTGGTGTGAGTGAGTGGAGGCGGGGCTAATTAGCATATTCATAAATCCGCATATACTAAATGAAGCAAGGGTGTTGAGTTACATTCAAGCTATTTTAAGGCATGAAGAAATATTTTTCACAGGAAAAAAACGTTTAAATATGTCATTTTGGTGATCAAAGATGGGTTTTAAAGGATAAAATGATTGACTACAGGGGGCCTATAGGGGAAAGAATATTCCAAGTTCAAAACAAGCTGTATATTGACAGCTTCAGTGAATGCAGTTGAATTATCACAGAAAATAATTTTGACTCATTTTTCAGTTTATAAAAACAGTTTTTACAGCAATGCACTTACTGTTACTTCAGAGTGCTAAAAGACAAAATTGTGCTGGTTACACTCTTAAAGGGGCTATATGTAAGATTTTCACTTTAATAAAGCATAAAAATATCCCAATATGTTTGCAGATATTTAGGAAACATGATAAGTTCACCTACTTGTTTCTCAGAAATTCTACTTTCCCAGACATTCTACTTTGAAATGTGCGTTCTGTGTCGGAATGTCTGTCTTTGTTTTGGTCTGTGAGAAACCGTGTGCTGCCAGTTTATCTAATAGTATTTCAACATCACAGGTTGCCAGTTGGCAGAAAACACTACGTATTGCAGCCATGGAAACCAGCAAACAAACTGGGTCCGAGAATCACAGATTCTACCTGACCTAAAAAGCCTCTGCATCCATCTAAAAATCTCTATGAACGACAGCATATTAAAACACAGATAAATCAACTCATCAGCTTACAGTGTGTAAGTCTCCTCAGCTTTCATTGTTAATTGCGCTCCCTCTTGTTGTGTGTCCTCAAGCTGGCAACCCGCGTCTTTGAAGGAGGGGGCGGGGCGAACAATATTTTGAATTTTGACTGCAGTACCTATTTTGACCACTGGGTGTCATTCCTACATATAGCCCCTTAAAAAATAAAGTTTCTTTATTGGCATCAATGGTTCCATGAAGACATTCATAGAACATTTCCATTGCACAAAACGTTCTTTATATTGGAAAAAAGATCTTTAGATTGTTTAAATGTTCCTCACACAAAGAAGAAAATTATTCTTTGAAGAATTGTTCAGTGATTTTGTTCTTTGGGGAATTAAAAATCTTTTGGAACCTTTATATTTAAGAGTAGTGTTCCTCTGGCTGATACAAAATGCATGAACTGATAAAATATATAACTTAAATGCAGTTCATATCAAATATAAATATAGAAAATATATAACTTTATTAGGTACACATGTTCAACAGCTCGTTAATGCAAATATCTAATCAGCCAATCACATGGCAGCAACTCAGGGTAGACATGGTAAAGACGATCTGCTTAAGTTCAAAGTGAGCATCAGAATGGGGAAGAAAGGTGATTTAAGTGACTTTGTTAAATTTATGCCACAAAGAATTAATGAAGTTCTGAAGGCAAAAGGGGTCCAACCTGGTACTAGCAAGATGAACCTATAAAGTGGCTGGTAAGTATATATAAATGTAAAAAGATAAGCTGTAAAGATCTTTAATTCGAGGCAGACAAACTTTATGTATTGCTGACATAATTCCTGTGGGTAGATTTTGCACAAGTTAACCTGTTTACTTGCCTTTCATGGTTATAAGAGAAGCTGAAAGGTTTGCAGGGATGAGATGATAAGTCTTATATAGTTTTACACTTTATTTATTGATTTTTGTTCAATTTACAAATTGTGGGACAAATGAAAATAATTTTCTCTGGTAATAGACAGCATCTAAAGTTTGTTTGAACCTAGAATACTACTGATATAATAATGAATATTCATGATCTAATCATTATTATTCAAAGAATTCCACAAAATATTGATGACATCAGTGCCGTTGGCTATCATGTGTTTTCAGAGCACAGAAATGATTCCTCACTAATTTCATCTGAGATCTAATCTTATCAAAATTCTGGCAGTGCGACAGACCCGACTCGAGGTTTGTGTGTCTCTGTAATGGAATTTGTTTCACTGCACAGAGTTTAAGCACAGCTAGTGATTCAGTGCAGCAGGGCATCTGGGTCTCTCTCTCTCTCTCTCTCTCTTCCGCCCTCCACGGCACAAGCGTCATTTGTTGACTGGCAGGCAGCGTGCCAGGAGCAGCATCAGTAAAATGCTGCTGAATTATACAGCCTTTACGACTCATACTATAAAGCAGCCATTTAAGGGGAACATCGTCATTTAAAAGCAAAGACATAGTGTTGCTGTTTAAAGCTTTTATTGTCCATAAAACAGACTCACAGTGATTGTCAGGGAAGGACCCTTCACTAGGACAAGCATAAGAACTTCAAATAAATGTGAAACAGAAACTTATAGGGATGTTTTCAGGTGTATGTGCATGCTATTTGTTTTATATGTTTATATATATGGGTCATTGACCAATAAAGTTTTTAAAAGTGTAAAAAAACAACATAATGGAGATATAATTAATTTTGAAGTTTTATTAAGTGTTAACAATGAGATTGTTTATTTTTTTTAATAATCAATTGACACTGCTTTTGTCATTTTTTACAAGATGGACAAAATTTGTCACCAAAAAAGTCATTCGGTTTAACCAAAATTTAGGTTTTATTGAATTACACTTTTGGTTATACCAAATGATATTTTCAAACAATGCTAAAAGGCTGATATCTAGCTAGCTAGCTAGCAAAAGGACAATCAAACATTTTATATTTAGTACAAGTTTTTAAAATATTACAACATTTTCCATGTTTTATAGCGGTTGTACTGAATGACCTGATGTTTCACGCCAAAATTAAATGAATTAAGTAATTTTATTTTGCTACAGAAAATGTGACATTTTCATGAAAATTAATTTCCCACCCATATTCCCATTATTGTAATTAAAAAAAGACGATTATATATTATTAAAATAAAATATTTATATCTCATCATGGTAGAATTTGTTGTACTGCCTTTATATTCATAATTAAAAAGACAATTTTTACTTATTTTCTTTTTTTTTTTTTTACTATATCACTACTGTATACAAGTAGGCCTAATGATAATCTATTTCACCATAGTTGAGAATAATGGCAATTACAAAAAAACTCATTATGGTAATGAAAATTTGAAAGCATAATGTGCTTAATTGTCATTAATATAATGTCACAATGCAAAAAAATCATATAAACCTAATCATATCGACTTAATTATTAATTTTCCTTTTTTTTTTTTTTTTTTTTTTGTCTTATGATTTTAGTTTCTTTCACCCGTGTGTATGTGTGTGTGTGTGCGCAGGTATTTGTTTGATGAATTGGTGGTTGCTGTTTCTTACTCTCTGTAAAGCTGTTTAAGAATCCAGTCACATTCTAGACCGGCAGTAAAAGAGCCCTCTCCCCCTCCTCCTCCTCTCTCTCCTCCCTTCATCGTTTTCTCCTTCCCTGTAGCTCTTTCACACTCCTTTCTCTGTGTGCCCCCCTTTACCTCCCCCACCTCGCTCTCTCTCTTTCTCTCCGTGCAGCTGATAAACCCTCTCACTGCGTTTCCAGGTCTGCCACCCTCACATCAGCTAGACACTGATCTCTGCCAAGCTGTCAATCAAACACGGTACAGACGACTGATACGCAGGTGAGAGACAGACAGCGAGAGGGAGAGAGGAGGAGGAGGAAAGGGCTGCTAAGGTCTCTCTTGATTCCTCACCGTCTCTATGATACACTTTCTCTCCGTTTTATGACTCTCGCCCCTTCATCTTTCTCTTCGTTTCTTGTTTGCGTCTTTTGGTTTGTTTAGTTTCGTCTTCCTGTATAAACATACCTGCCTCGTCCTCACAGGTTTGACACGGCGGTGATTGACAGCCGCACTGAGGGGCGTTCAGTCAGCGCGAGGGTCTGAGAAAGAGAACGAGAGAGCGTACTGACAAACAGTATGGCGTTTTAAATGTCATTCTTCATATCTGTCCACTTCAGAGTGTGTGTTCAACCCGTATCACACTGCCGCAGCCTCAACACACACACATAAGGCGACCGGAGACCAAAGCAAATCTACTTATTGTGAGCTCCTTTGTATCATTTCTTTTCGTGCTTGACACACAGAAAGTGAATAATCTGGTGCAAGCGATGCGATAGCGACCAAATAAAAGAGAGATTCATTCAGCAAAACGCCAGTCATAATTTTCAGCGGAGTGATATAACATTGTGGGCATACCACATAAAACCATATATTTGTCATTTCTTAATTTTGGGGCATATAGCATACACTTTAAAAACGTAAACGTGTCTCTTTCGTTAGAGGTTACCTTTTTTGTCAGCTAAATTAGTTAATTGAATACACCATACGATTTCAAGTAATAGGCTAAATCAGTTAAAGTCAGCATGAAATGGAAATTGTGAATTGTGTCATATATCGGAGTAAAACGGCTTCTTAAACAATACAAAATGTTTAGATGTTGGTTCGTTGTTGTTTGCTAATAGAGTGCGATTTATTTTTGTAGGCTAACCCAAAAGTTAGCATCACCCAATAGTATTTTTCAATTTGCTTTTGGGTTATAGTAGAAAAAGGTCTGTGACCAAGTTTATGATTTTATACGTTTTGTTCGCCATGATAATCTTCACAAACGAACATAACTTTAATGAATTTTGAAGCCTAAATACAATCGTCAGAAGTAAAAAGCTAAACATAAGACTATAAACGAACTACACCACGGTCACGTGACTTCAACACATTTTCCCCTGAAAGTTCGAGATATAGTAGTTTGCAAGAGCTTGATTATAAACACAACGAGGCTGTGAAAGGAAAAATGAAAATATCTTTAGATTGTGTTCACCACACACCTTATTTCAGGTATTTAACTAAAAAAACCCATTGGCTGCATCTGAAAATGCCTCCTTCTATACTATAATATACTATAGTAGGTGAAAAACAGTATATGAGCCAAGTATGTCAGAATTCATAGTAGGCTATTCATAAAACATTAGGCGAAAAGTATCCAGATGACCTACTACCTCCAGCCAGATTCTAAAGTGCGCATTCGATGGACACTTTACTATCCCATGAGGCCACGGGAGAGGATTTGTGAATGGAGGTGAAGCAGAGACTGGTCAGGTCACATGATAATGACAACATGGCAGATGTAGTACATCCAAATTTCATACTACACACATTCATACTATATAGAACATGCTTTTTAATAGTCGCAAAGTAAGTTTCAAACCAAATGTAGTACCTAGTATGCGATTTGCAGCAATTGACTTCGGGACGATTTTTTTGATGGGATGGGATCTATCCAATCCAGTAGTAGTTTATTAGATTATTGCAAGGGAAAATGTTAGAAAGCAGTAATTACCTGTGCCCCAATGTGCATAATATCTGCCCTAAATAGTCAAGATGAGTGATCTTGAATAGCCTACTATTTAGGATGGATAGTATACAAATTATACTATCCATATAATTTGGGGCGTCAATGTTTTTGACATTGAATAAAAAATAAAATAAAAAAAAGTGCATGGAATTATTATTTATAATAACCAATAATTGTCAATTTCATCATTCTTTTTTTGTAAAATGTAATATATTTAATGATATTTAATGTAGTTAATCATGTAGACGTGTTCGATTTTGAATGCTTTAAATTAATACATTTATAACTTAAAAATAATGCATTTCTATTAAAATTATTTCAAGTACTGTAAATTTGATAGTGGCTATATCAAATTACCTTTTTTTTTGCGAATTCCAACTAGCCTAAACTAGCAACCAATGGCAGATGAGGGAGTGTTCGGGAAACTGTTTAAAAACAGTAATTCCCTGTGTCCCAGTTCGCATAATATCCGCGATCTTGAATAGCCTACACTATTTAGGGTGGATAGTATGCAAATTGGGATGCAGGGATTATTTTTCTTATTTTTGTGTTTTGGTGTTTTGGAAATTACTTGTCACCTTTAATTTAGATGTTCCCACTTGATAGTGAAAAAGTATGTGATGTTATACTGGTTGCATTGACACTGACTTTGTGTCTTGCTGAATAACAGTTGGAGACATAACAGTCACCGTCAAATACATCTGAACAGCTGGAAATAGGCAGGCTGAATGTTCACGGGGTCACGTTCAGTACAGCAATAGCATCACATTTAAATTGCACATAGAGCATAACTGTAACCCAAACACATATGGCATCATTCTGTCTGTCTCACCACAGCAGGAGCCAAAGAACTTCACCATACTAAATTCAGCTTTATTCAACCATCCATTATGTAATTACACTCACGCATACACACAGACACAAAGACTTGAGCAAATGATCATCTAATTGCTGCGGAGCGGTTAAGTGTATGTGTTGCTGTCCTTGTTGATTAGATTCTGTTTCAGTCTTTGCATCTGAATGTGATGTGTGAGGTGTTAGTGTGTTAGCGCATTAGCGAGGTGTCGGAACGAGGGGCCCATCAGCTCGTTAATGAGCAGAAACGCTAATCGTGTTTCACACTGACACAAACGCAATTAAAACATCTGTACTGCGGCGACCTGATCTTGCACGTCTTTCTCTCCTTTTCGTTAATGCTAATGTTTTGCAAACAGAGAGCGAGAAATTGCCAAGTGCCACTGACTGTTATTATGACACCTGTCAATCATATTGGCTTTAAAGTCTTCATTCAGAGCGGTGATGTCTCACTTTTCATAAGGACATTATAGCCAGTATGAAAGCTGCTGCCATGATGCTAAGGTGTTCAGAGTGATGGTCTTTGCTGAGTAGTAACATCCTGGGTGTTTGCTAGGTGGTTCCTTGTGAAAAAGAAGAAGCCTACACTTTAGCAAAGTCATTTTCTGAGGTGGAAAAAAACTGTTTTTGTAACATATGAAATATGATTTTCGAAGGACAAGTTGCTGTCTAATATAACACCCAGGTCTTTAACTGTAGAGGATGGAGTAACAGTACATCCTTCTAAATGCAAATTGTACATAAGAGATTCTGTGTACAGGTTTTTGGTCCAATAATACCTGTCTTATCTAAATTTTAACAAGAAAATTACAGGTCATACAACATTTTATATCTTTAACACACTCTGCCAGCTTGGATAATTTGGACATCTCATCTGGTCATTCTGAAATATATAACTGAGTAGCATCGGCATAACAGTGGAAACTAATTCCATGTTTTCCTCTAATATTACCAAGTGGCAGCATATATATTGAAAATAACAGAGGGCCTAACACCGATCCTTGCGGCACTCCATAATTTACTGACGTTATCTTAGATTTTTACCCGTTTAAGACAAAATTGTGACCATCCGATTGGTACGGCCTTAATGCCTGTCCCTGAATACCAGTGTAATTTTGTAGTCGATCTAAGAGTATATTACACACGTTTACAAACTTTTGTGTTAGATGCGATTAATTGCGATTAAACAGGACTATAAAAATGTACTTTAAAATAAAACTTTAAATTTGACATTATTACAAATTGCTTGTCTTAAAAGTGCACTTAAATGTGTTAAGAAACTTGAGTGTACTTTAATTTCATTAATATTATATGATCATTTTATAAGAAATGCATCTCTCTTGAAAAAACCACATACAGTAATTTGAGGTATCATTCGTGCCTTTAGTGCAAAACTAATTTTTGGGATAGTGGTTTGTTTTAATCCCTAACTCTAAATATAAGCAATAGTAACATTGATGGTTATTAAAATAATAAGCATAATCAATACATAAGGATATGCTACTGATATGCATTTGTGGTCAAACGCACTCACCATGCAGAAAAGGCCTTTAACAACCCATAAGAAAGGCTCTTGTCTTTGTAGGGGAGTGGGGTTTCTCATTTATTATGACAAATTAAAATGAACGTTTAGGTTATGATATTCTAAAGCTCAGAGCTCCGCTTCTACCCCCCTTCTGGCTAGAAAAACCCACCCGCACTGCCTCGCTCTTCATCCCACCCACAGCCCTCCCTCGTCCTCTCTAAAATGATGCATGGATGGCCGGCCTGATGTTGTCCTTGTGATGGATTGGAGCACTTTGGGGAAAATTTCAGTTCACGGCCACCCTTGAAGAGAAGCTTAAGTAAGACTCTCTTTAATATTGTAATGGAGAACAGAGAGAGAGAGAAGCACCCAAAATGAAACCCCTTTAGATGATCTAATGTATATGATATGAATCCTAGGTCACTTTAGGAGAAGGATACGGGATGATTGATGCTCATGTTTGCTGTTTTCCAATTATTATATACAGGTAGATTCACTATATCCAGGAAAGAGTTGCAGATTAGGTCCGTCACAGTGGGATTTCAGGTAATTTCTGTGGACAACGAGAAGTAATTATCATACTGAAGAGATATCAGACCACCTGCAGGTGTTTAATACACTTGAAGGCCCTAACATCTACACATAGCCCCTGATATTATTAAACCACTTCATTAAGTAACCAGCGGCAATAAACAGGCCAGACGTCCATTCATAAATCCGTGCTCTTTAAAATATAAATATACAAAATAGCGTAATGTCCAGATAGTAGAAATTTGAATAGTGTAGAATTAAATGACAAACAGGAAGATTTTAAACTCACTACCATTGGCTCCAATATGATAATGAGGCTATAATGATATGATAATTGTATGGTAATCTGGCAAGGTTATTCAGAAGGGGAGGGAAGGTTTCTGACAGAGCAACTGTCAAAATGTCACACGTTATAAACATTAAAAACACTCACTGAAATACACATATTGAAGGATAACACTGGCTTGTATAACTCATAATTTGAAACTCAAATAATGCAAATAATAAACTGGTACATTGTGATAGATACAGTGATAGCCTACTTACAGACAGGATCAGAATCAGAAGCATTAAACAGCAAACATGCCAAGACTGGCATAAAATGGCAAATATACAGGACATAAAAAGACTTCACTGTCGAGGAATAATGAATATAGAGTTCTTCGCAGTTTTGTGGGATGAGGGCTGAAAAATATAAGTGCAGCGCTGCTCTCTAGTGGTGAGTAATAGTAATAGCGTCGACATCTATTCCAGTAGTTGAAGTTTTTTTCCCCACAGAAATGTTTTTTACGACTGTCCCTCAACGTCATTTCCACAACAACAACAAACAGTGACCCCTAATCATACACATAAATACGTTGATACCACATTACTTCGCAGCTTTAAAAAAAAAAAAAAAAAAAAAAAATTCTTCAAAATTTAGTATAGGTACTTTCCAAGGAAAAGTGTCAGCGTGAGATGAAGTATGAGAGACGTGATGTTCAAGGTAAATATCCCTTATTTTTTTACTGTCCATAATTTGCAAACAAACTGTATTTTTTCTCCAATTATGCATAAAGTTTAAACATACAATTTAACTGTGATAAAGAAAGTTATGGAATTAGCTTTAAAATTAGGGAGCTGGCCATTTTACTATTAATATTTTTTAAATATCATTACATTTTCATGCCCAGCAAGAAATATGACTGCTTGATGCCCCGCCCCCATTCATTCACTAGCCATTAGCAGGCATAGCAAAAACGATAGCCTATCATGTATGGAAAAAGTGTCCCTACCTAAATACATAACATTAATTCACTTGTTTCTCCGATCATAGCAGTAGGCCACATAATGATAATGCACTTTGATGTAATACTGATGTCACTTTCCAGTTGTGTAATTTATTTCCTTTATTAAATAGATCAGAGAAAACCCTCTGAAATAATCTTCCTCCGCTGAATCCTTGCCAGCTGTTCTTACATAAATTTAAATATGCATTCTAACTAAAAAAATGGATTGTGCAAATGAAGTGGTACAATTAAATGCAAATAGCAGGTTTTAAACAGAAGCTGTGGTGGTTTATGTTGGCTTGTTTTGTCTTAATGTCCGATATTGTGACATTGTGGTTTTGTTTGGGGTGACTCAGCAGCTCTACGATGACGGTCAGTTTATGCAATTACAGTCTGAGGTCATTGTGTGTGCATGTGTTTGTTTATTACATAAATGTTTGGTTTCACAGACAAGGCTTAAGCCTAGTCCCAGACTAAAATGCATGTTTGAGCTGTTTTAACTGAAAGCATCTATCTTAAAATGTGTAAGTGCCATTGTTTTGTCTCACACCAGTAATGTTTTTTTCTAAGGCACGTTTATAAAAGCTACTTAAAGGTCCTAATTGGACTAAGGCCTAATCCTGGCTTAATCTAAGCCTTGTCTGTGAAATGAGGCCCAAATCAATTGCTGTTTTTCAGAATAAGACATTTCTATAGCAACTATCAAACTAACATTTAGACAACCAACAACAATTGCACATTAATAAAATAAACAGTACAGCTGTACAGGCACTAAACAACATCTAGATTATTCTATGCATGACCTACATTATCAGTTATGTAAAGGTGAGTTATTATGCAATGTGTTTGGAGGTTTTTGCATACTTGGATTCAGTTGTGCATTGTGGTTTAATATACATTTCTCAGTGTGATAAGTGTTATTTTATTCAAATATTCTGTGGGAGTATCTGGATATGGTGTTTCCCCATGCCAGGTATGTTTCCTCTTAAATTGAACCTTTTTTTAAGGTGTAGATGTGGGTGGGAAGGAACGAGACAGGAGGAAACAAAGAAAGACTATTTTAGAAACATCCTCACCTCAAGCTCAGACCAATTGTCCAAGAGGACAGGTGAGGACAGAAAGAGAGTTGAGGACTGTGAAAATAAAGGAGGATGAAATGCACAAGAGAGATGAAAATGTATAACAGTAAGATTTGGCTAGGCTTCATTGTTGTGTTGGAAAGTTTAGGGGGCCATGATTGTGGCCCAGTTTCAGGCTCAATGAAAGCCGAAAAGTTAGGGGTCATCATGCTTGGAGGACTCTTTCCAGTTCACCAAAGCTTCAAGATCGTTAATACGTCAAGCAATCCAGTTCAACATGTCTGCAACAAGTCCATGCATCACAATACATCATACAGCTTCCATTAATTATTTCAAAGAGTGAGAAAATTAAAACGTGCATAATATTATGCTATTATACACACTACTGTTCAAAAGTGTAAAATGGCAGATTTTTTTTTATGTTTTCAAAAGTAGTCTCTTATACTCACCAAGGCTGCATTTATTTGATTTTTATATTTTTAAATTTATTTTATATTCTAAAATATGCCTATTCTAAAATTTGATATTTCACTTTACTTTGTTCTTTCTTAAAGGATTTGTTCACTTCAGAATTAAAATTTCATGAGAATTTACTCACCCCCATGTCATCCAATATATTTATGTCTTTCTTTCTTCAGTCGAAAAGAAATTAAGGTTTTTGAAGAAAACATTGCAGGATTTTTCTCCATATAGTGGACTTCACTGGCGTACAAATTGCAGTTTCAATGCAGCTTCAAAGGGCTCTACACGATCCCAGCCAAGGAATAAATGTCTTATCTAGTGAAACGATCAGTCATTTTCTAAAAAAAAAAAAAAAAAAATTATATACTTTTTAACCACAAATGGTCATCTTGCACTAGCTCTGCGATCAGCCATGCATTACGTTGTCACGTTGGAAAGCTCACGCGTGACGTAGGCAGAAGGACCATGAAAAACTCATCTCATTTTCTCCTCCAGCTTCAAAATCGTCCGACATTGTTTTACATTTGGTTTAGTCTTTGCACGTTCGCTTTGTGGACACTGGATCGGTACTTCCGCCTGTGCATCGCAGAGCAGTGCAAGCATTTGTGGTTAAAAAGTGTATAAATGACAGATCGTTTCACTAGGCAAGACACTTATTCCTCGGGTGGGATCGTGTAGAGCCCTTTGAAGCTGCACTGAAACTGACATTTGGACCTTCAGCCCGTTGTATGCCAGTGAAGTCCTCTATATGGAGAAAAATCCTGCAATGTTTTCCTCAAAAATCTTTCTTTTCGACTGAAGAAAGAAAGACATAAACATCTTGGATCACATGGGGGTGAGTAAATTCTCATGAAATTTTAATTCTGAAGTGAACTAATCCTTTAAGACAGTCCAGAAAGAGTGAGATCAGTTGCTATTTTAAAGAATACCAAAATTTTTAAATGTCAATCAATCAATCAATCAGTCATACCAGTGGTGTCATTCATAAACTGCATTCTGACCCCTTCTTGTTCTTTCTGACAGTTTCACCGTATCCAGGTTGGTTCAATCCCTGATGACGATTGAAGCAGTGGAGGCCATCAACAACTCCTCCATGCTGAATAATCTCACATTTGGCTACAAGATTCTAGACACGTGCTCTGATGTGACCATTGCACTGGAACATGCTAGTGTCTTCATGGACAGAAGTTCTTGTGGCGGTTCAATGTATCAGGCTGTAATAGGAAAGTTCCATTTAGAGGTTTCAATTGCAGTGGCGCAGTTTCTCACTATAGGGTTTATGCCACAGGTAGCTATGTTTTATTTAATTGTGTTGCAGAATGCCATATTTTGAAACATTTTTCACCAGTGTGCTTATTATGATCACAGATCAGTTATGGTTCAACAGCTGGGGTTTTGAGCGATAAAACTTCCTCTTTCCGACATTCAAGAGGACTGTGCCGGAAGATGACCACCAGGCTCAAGCAATCACCCAAATTCTGCGCTACCACAATTGGACCTGGATTGTCTTAATAATCATAGACGGAGATTATGGACGCTACACCGCAGACCGTCTTGAGGTGCACGCCAAAAAGCAGAACATTCCTGTGTCATACCAAGTCGTGCTACCTGATTTTCATGATGAGGGAAACTTACATTCAAAACTCAATGAAGCTTAAAAAAAAAAAACCGAGAGCAACCCAAGGGTTAATGTCATTGTGTCCTTTGCCAAACCTCACCACATGTCTTCTTTGTTTGAGAAACTCCCAACGCATCTGCACGTTTATGGATCGCTGGTGATAGTTGGGCTGCGTCAGTCGAAGTGCTAAACAACCATCACCTAAATGAGGTCAGAAAAATTCTTGGAATAACCCTTTTTTCAAATGACACCTCTCACTTCATAAGGTACCTGGATAATCTAGAATTAAACCCTGAATCTTATCCAAACAACACCATCTTGCTGCACTTCCTAAGAGCAGAGTCAAATAAAAGCCATGAAGAAATAAGAGAAACCCTGAAGAATGCTATATACCCTTGTTCAGTGTTTAGCGTAGGAATGGCTTTGAAGTCTGTTGCTAATGCTGTTAAAGACATCTGTTCCTGAAAAACTTGCCTATATCCTACACACTGAGGTAAGTAATCACCTCTGTTATTCTCTGTAAAATCAAATATCAAATATTAAAAATATTAAATATATTCCTTCTTTTCCAGCTAAATTATGCTTTGGCAAACACTAGATTTAATGAGATGTATCATTTCACAAAATCTGGAGACTTGGATACCGGCTATGGTATCATCATTTGGGAAGAAGCACAAGAAGATACCTCAAAATGCTTCAAACATGCGACACTGAAGCCCGTGACGCGCTACATGATCAACGATACACGCTTTTTTCCCCTGAATGACGCATGCAGAAGTCAGGTGGAAAACATCACAGTAAGTGTCTGATACCACATGCTAAAGAAAAAAGTTAGAAAGCATGAAATCTAATTAATTAAAGGAATAGTTTACCAAAAAAACGTTCAGGATTGTAATGACACAAGAGAGTAAATGATGACAGAATTTTTATTTATGTGTGAACTATCCCTTTAGGACTAATACATATCGCAAATATATTGTTTAATGTGAAATATTTTGAATCTTTTTATTGGTATTGATCTGTCTTGTGTGTTTTTCCCCCAGAGTAATGTGATTTCGCGGTGCTCTGACAGTTGTCTCCCTGGATTTAAACGGGCCTTTATTGACGGCAAACCCACCTGTTTCTATATTTGTGAGGGGTGTCCTGTAAAAACTTTTTCAAACCAAACAGGTATGTATTCAATCAATGTATAGGGTTTTAAAAGTGCAGTGAGCAATTTGATGAACGGAATATGATTCATTTGAGAGTAGTCTGCCCCTTTAATTTTGTATATGCTTTATACAAATCAACTCATAGATCTTTTAATTAAAGGGTTAGTTCACTCAAAAATGAAATTTCTGTCATTAATTACATGCTGTTAAACCTTTGTTCGTCTTTGGAACACAAATTAAGATATTTTTGATAAAATCCAAGATTTTTTCTTTTTTTAAAAAAAATCCTCAATAGAAAGCATGAAATTACCACATTCAAGGTCCAGAAAAGTTAGTAAAATAGTCCAAGACAATTTTCCATATTAATTTGAATAAATTATTTAATAAGTAATTTTTTGGTTACATGTTTGGTACACAGTAAAATCCTCAGTGTTAAACAAACAATGCTCAGTTTTCATATGGTATCAATCTAAAGACAGTAAAGGTAACACTGAAGCAGTGTTGCAGTTAGTAAAATAAAGTAGATTCACTCTATGAGTGATGATTGCGCATTAGTGATGAACACCTGCTTTTACCAAGCAGAATCACTGAAGATAAGAGGAACAACAGAAAAAAAATAAAATAAGCAGAAACACAACTACAACTGACGTACAGCCACATAACCTTAGTTGAAATCAACTGCAAATAAAATCAATATCTTACTAGAGGATGATTAAACAACTCCAAAACAGCATTACCATATTCACTTATTACAAACCAGTTTGGCTTTATTTCTTTCTTATACTACGGGGCTGTTAAATGCTCAAATCTGATTTGTTGACGAACGTTCTAAGGTGTGCAATTATTTTCAGGGAAACGCACGGCTGAAGTAGTTCTATGCAGGTCTTAACCGCATTACAGTTCCATATCACTTCGCCAAATGATTTTAGTTATTTCAAAGGTCCTTACAGCCTACAACAGCTAAAGAAACAAAATGACACTGACAAACAATGACACTGACCAAGCAAATGAATATAGTAAACAAGAGGATAAAAATGACAAATTATTTCCATGTTTTTTGCCACAAGATTATGTCCTGAAAGCACATATTATCTTTCTCCCGCTCTCTCTCGCACACACATACAGTACACTTGTTGAAAGTGCATGCTATCACTATTGTCAACAATATTTCATGCTCCTGTCCTGACTGCACTGACATACCATTTACAATGTGCACTTTTTGGAATCAGTGACTGACAGCTGGATGTTGGCAATTTTTTTTTTTTTTTTTTTTTTTTTTTTACTTTTCAGTTAAAAAGTTACTACTTTCAGCAGAGGGAGCAACAGAAATGACAAAGTTATAATCATGTAATTGAATAAATAATATATTAAATATAGAAATATGCAAGCAAAAACACTGCTTGCATACAGACAGCTGGCCTATACTAACACTCCATGCTGGTGAACCAGCTTCACCAGCTCTGTTTTGCTGGAGAACAGCATGAATATGCTGGTCCACCAGCTAGACCGGCACTATACCAGCATAAACCAGCCTGGACTGGCATTATACTAGCATAAACCAGTTTGTTTACTCTTCCTCTTGTGGGTTCTTGTTGTCTGACATGCCAGAAATCCTTTGAACACTAACACTGTCATGTCAATAAGGATATCTTCCTTCTCTATGATACTTTGATGATAAACTGCTTCTGTAAACTTGGCTTTCCTGGATGAAGTGCCTTTCATTTTTGATCTTGACATTAGTGAATCATCTTCTTAATCAAGCATTTTGTGTATTCCTATCATATTGTCACCCTCTACCTGCTTCTGACAGAACATTAAATAATTGGCAACCACAAAAACAGTATTTTGTTTGCAATTTAAATTTTTTTGTAATTTAGGTATGGGAAATGCATATTTTGTGTTTTGATATTTGTGATATGGTCACTGTGCAACTTTTGGGCTATTTTTGATTGGCCATTGGGATAGTTTGTTGCAAAGGCCTGGCAACCCTGGGCAAAAAGCACAGAGCAGAGACACCAAAAATACTTTATTCCACAAAAGTGTTCATGGGGAAACATCTATGGAGGAAAAATCAATGGGTGCAGTAAAAGCAATTTGCAATATGACAGAACAAAAAAACATACAAGATTCCTTCTGGGGCTTGTTTCCATCCATTAAAACTGGTCAGTGGTTACTTCTGTTGCAATTTGACCATTGTTTAAGTAAAAAAAAAATCACTCTACTTTAGAATAATCTCCAGTCTGAGTTGTAAATGGAATGCATACAGCAAAGAAAGAAGATTAATGCTCCATGCTCTATTTAGTGTGTTTACAGTAGCCTAACCAAGCGAAACATCTAAATGAGGGTGTGTGTATGTGCTTTTCTGTTTGTGTGTGTGTAGACTTTGACTGTTCATTTGCCACTCATGCCAGTATCTTGACTACGCTGATTAAAGGCAGTATTCCTCAGCTGTCAGGCTGACTGAAAACAATCAAAGCCTCCATACCCCCAATCACTACAGCTCTCTCCCTGAGCGTCGCCGCCGCAATCAGCTGCTGATTAGGGAACCTGTCGCCCTTCTCCAGCCTGCAGCGGGGGTTAATGTGTGCGTCAGATGGTGTCGCAGAGGGCCACGCAGAGGGGAATGAGAACGTGAGCTGGATGATATTGGACGGATATAGCCGCCCTGTCAATCACTTGGGATTCACTGTAAAGGCTCAAAGACTCTCTTCATCTCTCTCTTTTCCCCCTCCAGGGCAGGGATAATCTATTTAAGCCAAATGTGTGGATGCACCAATTAAATCAGACACTGTTTTGTGAAATTTTGCCTATTTCCAACACCTGAAAGCAATCTAATAACATGCTTGGATAAATAGTGCATTTACCTTGCATTGCACATAGCATATTGCATTTCACTACTGATACTAATTTTTCAGTGCTACTTTTATATACATATTTATCTTTATAGTATTGTTTCTCCCATAGATTTTTAATAGTTTAAAGATGAACATTTCTGTTATTCTGTTCTATTCTATTTTGTCTCTCTGGAGCTGAAAGAAACATTTAATTGCCATCAATTGCTGCTAAATGCTGTTTTGTTTGGAAAATTAAACCTTTGACTGCACTAAATGACCAATTTGATCAACTGACTAAATTATCATCATATTAGAGAATGCATAGGCATAGTTATTATGCTTGTGAATAGATAAAAATACTAGTATTTATGGTTATTTATTTATGATTGATTTGGTTTATCTTAATTTCTTAATTTAAAGTAATTATTATTTGTTTTATTTATCAAAATAACTGTATTTCTTAAGTCATTGCGGGACTTTTATGATATGCTGTTTTATTAATATTTCGTTAACAATAATATATTAATTTGTCCCGCTTGACTGTGAATTGTAGTCCATACAATGACATTAAATTTAAATAAAAAATGTGTTTTTTTTTGTACCAGTTTTGTACTGGGACACTGGGCGGTGATCGGTGTATCTGCGCATGTGCGGATATGAGTCATTGTAAAGTTTCGTTTAGTTTATTCTCATCTCAGCTGACAACCTGACCGGTTTTGGACAATCCAGAAGCGTAAAAATTCCACCGAGGTATGCTTTTGTTTCATAACATGTTATGATTATTAAAGTCGAAAAAGAGCCACCAGAGCTTTTGGTCTGTTACGAAAGTTGATTTAAACTTGCCAAGTTTGTCCAGCCGTTATACAAATGCGTCTGACGTTACTGACAGCATGTCGATGTATGTGTGAGTTTAGTGGCACGTTTTTGTTTGTTTTGGTGTGTGTTTACCATAAGGCGTGTTTACATGCTGACATGCGGAGTCTAAGGAAATGTACTTTAGTTGCTACCCGTTTTTGCATTTTCTGTTCTGACATCATCTGTCAGTTTAGCAACAGTAAGTTTCCACATCATAAAGAAGTTGTTTTCAGTCATGCAAAGTGTTGCATAAACTATGGCATAACAGGACAGACAGTTAAGTATGAACAGACTGCATAGGAATAGTTCATCTAATACACTTCCTGCGGTTTCACAGACAAGCCTAAAATGCACATTTAACTAAAAGTAACTTGTACTGACATATATTTAAGTATATCAGTGCCATTGTTTGTCTCAAGATCCACATTATTTTTTTCCAAGGCATGTTTAAAAAAGCTGCATGAATATACTAATTTAACTAAGGCCTAATCCAGGCTTAATCTAAGCCATGTCTGCGAAACCAGCCCTATGAAAACTTAATGAAACTATTCTTTAGTAGAAGTAGAAAGTAGGAACCATGCATCATGGGACCATCCTTACATTAGATAAAATCATGTTTCTAAAATGAAAGCTCTGCTGAAATGTGTTTTGAATCCACATATGTGTGATTTCACATTCAGACACATTACAAACCAAGAATTACTGTAAAGTGTTCTTAAAGAAGCCACACTGGGAAAAAAATACATTTTTTTATTCAATAATTTTGTCTTGTTTTCCGGTACTGATATCTAAGCGTTCTTAAATCCAAGATACACGAGTTTAATTGAAACAAAGCAAAAAAATAATTTAAAGGGAAAACAAGATTATTTTTCTTACCCCACTGATAGATATTTTTCTTTTTTTAAGCATAAACTCACTTAATTATTCTTAAGTAATTTTCATTATCTTGATTTAATCATTTTTATGTTTTGTAATGTAACACAATCTGTTTCTTGTTCCCCCCCCAACCCCCCCCCCCCCCCCCCCCCCCCCCCCCCCCCCCAGAGCCACTTCAGAGTGAGTAAAACTCTTGTGCATGACCACCGGACACTGAAAACATAGAGCAGTATGTAATGAGATATGATTGTATCCCTTGATTTAAACACATGACCAAGTGAAAAAAATAATCTAAAAGTAGAAGAGGATCTGTAGGAGACCCACCCACTCACAGACAAAGTGGAAAAGGGCTTAGATTATGACTTATTTGTGCAGCCAGTGGTTATATTTTGATCCTTACTTAATCAACACATTCTTGTAGCATTTAATGGCAGTACATTGAATCATTGTGAACATAAGGTTCAGATGTTTATCATCAATACATTCACAAGTAATCCACCATTTTATAGCACTTTACAGCACTATCATGTTTACGAATCCCTCCAAACCTTCTTCACATGTCCAACAATCTCATGTGTCCTGGAGGACTTCCAGTATTGCACATTTGTCTCTTATTTGATCTGACATGCCCAAAAACCCTTTGAAAACCCCTGATCTAGACCATTATGTAATTCTGTTTTGTTTGCAATAAAGTTATAAAGGACTCCCTCTAGAGTTTGAACTGAAGTGCATGTGACATTTCACATCCTTGCACTAATTTGCCATTCACAATGGCATGGGATCTCGGTACCAGTGATAGTATGAGAATGAGATGGTAACACTGTGATCAATTGATAGAGCAATAGTATAGTTGGTGTATGTTCATTTTTAGAACTTTATTAGGACTAACACCAGCTTATCTTCAAAATAGTGTTCAATACCAACCTGTAACGTACCACACTAGATAATCTAAAAGTAATCATCTTAATGTTCCTAGAAAAAAAAGCTCCTATTGTTGTTCTGCTTTTTAATTTTTGCTGCCCTACTAACTGGAATAATTTACAGAAATTACTGAAAATTAATTTATTTTATTATTTTATCTTATTCTTGTCTCTGAATGTAATGTATATACAGCAGTGGCCAAAAGTGATGTCCGGCAAAAATTGAAATCTTCACCATTTATTTAAATATTATTACACACTTTTTAAAGATGTAATCATATTACGTAGTTGTGTTTGGAGTCAATTGTTTTATTTGTAATAATGCAATAAAACTGTGCTGTGTGGACATCATTTTTGGCCAGGCTGTCAAACTAAGAAATTATGAACACATGCAAAAACATTAGGAACCAATAAAATCTTAATAACTGGTTATGTGGTAGTCAATGTATGTTTTTTTTTCCTGTGAAATTTTTCTATGCATTTTTTTGCATAGTAAAATAAAACCTTCTTTTCCAAGTAATTTTGTAATTTTGTCTTGCCTGTGTCACCGAAACAGATAATTTCATAGGCAGCAAAAAAGCTATTTGTGTGCCCTGAAAATAAATCATTGTAACATTTGTACCTGTGTCTCCTCCAGATGGCCTCCACGTTGTGGGGGCAGCTCTCCATGTCGGTGGATAATAGCACTGGCCATGTGGACAACAGTAGCTGTTTCAGTGCCACACAGAGCACTGTGCTGAAGGGGGTGAATTTTGGAGGTTTGCCCATTGTTCTGTTGCTCGACTTTATAGTCTTCCTGGTAAGTTTTGGAGTTAGTTGGGATCCAATTGGCTTGCGCTGCTAGTGTTATGTGATTTGATTGGTTGGTACAGATGTAATTGGATGGTGTTGTGTATCTTCCTGCAGGTGCTGCTATCAGCCTTCACTGTGATCAGAAGGAGACTGTGGGATCATGGGAGACTTGCTCTTGTTGCAGAGAACGAAAGGTATGTGACATGAAGGCAGCACTATTCGCTATGGGAACATACAGTATTATAATTTGTTGTAAAATGATAAAATTACATTGCTGCCATTTCAGAGACTTTAGTAAACAGCGTTACCGTAGAATGACATCATCCATCTCCATCGAGGAGCCTGAATACGAGAAGGTGAGTTTAGAACACGTCATCCTCATTATGACATCATTCATGACATCATCAACATCTTCCTTATCTCCTGTAGGGTTGCTGCTCTTGGGTCACCTTTATCGTCAATATGGAGTAAGTGCTGTTATGGTGCTATACACATGCAAAAACATTTTTACATGTTTACACTTGGAAAGTTTTTGCCTGTTGATAAATAAAAAAAGTTTAGGGAATAGGGAAGTGGGCATGGGAAAGTTATAATAAAATAAACTGAGAAGTGTAACTGATCTGTGTGTGTGTGTGTGTGTGTGTGTGTGCGCGTGTGTGCGTGCAGTGAGGCTACAGTCCAGGAGAAATGTGGGGTGGATGCAGTACATTATCTGTCATTTCAGAAGCACTTGGTCACCCTGCTCTTGCTCATCTGTGTGCTGTCTGTGTCCGTCATCCTACCAGTCAATCTGTCCGGGGACCTGCTGGGTATTTCACACTTGCACAAAAAAATTCAGTGTGGTCTCAAGAATGCTTCATACAGTGGCTTGAACTTTATAAACCCTAGTGAGCTTCCTCATTGTTCACTGTCTGTTCACTTCACTAAAACCAGAGACACTGACATAGAAAAATAAATGGGAGAAATATGGCGGCTTTAGTCTAAAATCCATTTTTTTTATATGAAAATGGAGCCAAAAAAATGCTTCTTTTTTAAGCTTCTTTTTTATGATACTATTATTGTCAGATTTTAGTGATGATTTGAAATATGAAATTTAATAATGACAAACAGTTTTGGATATTTAAATGTTTTCCTTATTCAATATGAGACGGTGTTACATTGTTTTGTATATTTTAAAATATAATAATATTTATATTTTTTTATTTAATTATTACAATATAATTATTTATATATTTATTTAATATATATTTTTTAATTAATATAATGTAATATAATATAATATAGTATAGTATAGTATAATATAATAATTTGTGATACTGTTATTGATATGACTTTTATATGAAAATGTTCATAGACAAGCTTGAAAGCTTGATGTTAGATTTGTGATACTGCATTGTCAAATTTTATTGCAGATTTGAAATATGAAATGTAATCAAGACAGTTTTTTAGGTTTTGATCTTTCATTAAGATTAAATGGCATTAATTTATATATATTTTTTAATATAATATGATATAATGGTTGCAAAAATTGAATATTTGTCTTTAAAAATAATAAAATACTTGTTTTTTTTATTCAAAAAGCTGAATTAAGATGACAGCATCTGTCCTTTATTATGGATTGGACTGAATTGGACACAATTATCTTTTAATACTGCATAATTTTGCTGCCTTCTGTTTCGAAAAGGCACTGTCTAAATATGTTGCTTTTTGTCCGCTGTGGTTTATAATCTCACATGATGTCACTATATGAAATATTTTCAAGTTCTTTTTCTTAGACGTTTGTTTCAGTCTCTGCTGAAGGCAAAAGGACTGACTTCTATAACTGTGTTCCAGGCAATGATCCATACAGTTTCGGGAGAACCACCATAGGGAATCTTAAGCACAGGTGTGTACTGTATGTCTATACGCATATGACTAGGTATCAATATATGTGTGTGTGTGTGTATGTGTATGTATTTGTATTTGAACTGTATTTTATATGATGTCTTCACAGTAATAAGCTGCTTTGGCTACACACAGTGTTTGCAGTTCTATATCTCGTGATCACGGTGGCCCTGCTAAGACGCCACACCTCTAAAATGAAGGGAACCAAGAGAGAGATAGTAAGCCATCCTGCCATTTCTCTCTCTCACACACACACACACACACACACACACACACGCATGCTGGTTAGTGTCAATCTAACCCTGGTTTATTTTTCCATAGGCCAGAAACACCCTGTTTGTGAGGTCTGTACCCACTGCAGCCACTGATGAGAGTATAAAAACTCACTTTTCGTAAGTGGGAGGACTTTTCCAGTCGCTTTAATTTTAGCCATTCACCCAGACATCTTTTCCATCCCGTCTCCATGCTGTTTGTTCCATTTGGTGTGTACGGCATGATCTCAGCTTACATAATGTGGGTGGGCCAGTAGAATCTCAAAGGCAGCTACTGACCAAAAGACTTATTGGTCAGCATTTATTCATTCAATCTTAAATAATAATATTAATCAAAGTATAATTTTGCTAGCAAATGGAATCTGAGTGACCATTTGGCTCAAAAAATGCCTTGAGTTGGGTCAATACTACCTGTTTGTCTGAGCAAAAGAAGATGGGGGATGTGTTTGGGAAAGTTATCATTATTTTTTGTAATTCTGCTTGGTACCATTAATGTGGAAATTACTCACATAACTTTCAAGGTGTTACCATGTCTTGATTGTACATTTGTTTGCAGGGAGGCATACCCTACCTGTCAAGTGATTGAAGTTAATTTGTGCTATGATGTTGCCAGACTGACTGACCTGGTCAAAAACAGGTGAGAATGACAATTTGACCCAATATTATTTGTAGTTGTCCAAATATCTTATAGGACATACTCTCACAGACCTGTATGATACAGTGTTATTTTAGTATCATTGAGATACTATTATAGTTTTTTTATATTTTCCATTTTCATTTTATTTTTTTTGTTAAAGTTTTAGTAATTTTGTTGTGTATTTTTGTCATTTTTATTATTATTGTTGTTTAATATGTTTATATGGTTTTTATTAATTTTTATTTATATTTATATGTTTTAATATTTTAGTTCTATCTAGAGTATCATGACAGAACTTGGTATTTATTTTAGTAGTTATTTTGCTACCAGCTTTTTATTTATTTCAATTAACAACTTTGTTTAAATGGTTTCAGTTTTAGTCAATTGTAAAAACCTTGGTATAATCATGAAAACTGTTTTGTTTGTGTGTTTTTTTTTTTTTTTTTTAATTGTAATATTTTGTAACAGAAAACGGGCAGAAAAAAACTTGCAGCATTACCGTAAGATACTTGATCGCCAGGGACATCGTGAGGTCATCAACCCGCGCACTTGCAGCCACCTGTGCTGCTGCTGCCACTGTCAGGGGTGCGAAGAGGTGAGTGCAGCCACCATTAGCAGTAGCTTTGTTTTGACTTTTCAAGATTTGGGCATCTAAAATATGTGTGTTTGTGTGTAGGTTGATGCTATAGATTTCTACAGCTCACAGGAAGCTGCTCTGCTTGAGGAGGAAAATAAACTAAAGCAGAATAGGGTGTATCCTCTGGGCATGGCATTTGTCACCCTGCAAAATGAGTACATGGCCACTTAGTAAGTAATTCACATTCAGATTCAACTGAGAAAAGAAAATGATGAATAATTATACTGGCTTATAAGATTGTTTTTACATTGTTTTTACCAGAATATAAGGCAGAATGAATTGCAATAAGCTCTGTGAAAAAATCCAAGATTGTGGATCGAGTAAAAGAAAATCTATTTTTCTAATATATTAACCAGTGTAATTTCAGCTCACATGGTTTTTTAATGGCTGTTCTTTGTCTTTCCTCACAGTATTCTGAAAGATTTCAATGCTCTTGAGTGTGGAGGCGGGGCAGGGGGTGTGGCTGGAGAAGAAATGGGTGGGGGAATCAAGTGTGGGTGTGGCCAGGAGCCTCAGCCGTCCTCTAAGAGTGCAGAGCTGAGGGTACACAATTGGAAAGTGAATTACGCTCCTCACCCACATAATATCTACTGGTATGTCCTATTATACCATTTTTGGAGCAAAATATTTAATATTATAACCTGCTTTAGTTTATAGACCATATTATACCAATTCACAATTTTGCTTATCATTATCTCAACTTCTGTTTCTTTCAGGGAGAATTTGTCATTACGTGGGTGGCGTTGGTGGCTACGCTGTGTGTTGCTGAATGTTGCACTCTTTGTGCTCCTCTTCTTCCTCACAACGCCCTCCATCATCATCAGCACCATGGACAAGTTTAACGTCACCAAGCCCATTCACTATCTGAACGTATGTGACTGAATAGTCATAGTTATAATAGTTATAATGATGTGTGCACATGAAGTGCAGTAGTTTGAAGACTGTGTGTTGTGTTTGTAGAGTGCCATTATCAGCCAGTTCTTCCCCACTCTTCTACTGTGGACCTTCTCTGCCCTGTTGCCCACTATAGTGTATTACTCTACACTGTGGGAATCCCATTGGACCAGGTAGACATCAACACAAAAACACACACTCGCACTCAAACAAGTTTGCTTAATAATGCATGTCTGTGTGTGTGTGTGTGTAGGTCTAGTGAGAATATGAGCATGATGTACAAGCTCTACACATTTCTGATCTTCATGGTGTTGATTTTGCCGTCACTGGGCCTCACCAGGTAAGAGCTCTTTAAAACTTTCTCTGCAGTTCTAACACATTATTGCATACACACACTTTTACAGTAAACTAAACTGTGTTGTGGGTTAGAGCTGCACGATTAATCAAAGAAAAGAAATATCGATATGGCTCAGTGTGATTATCAAATTGCAAAGGCTGTGATTTAATTAAAGGGTTAGTTCACCCAAAAATTTTTGTCATTAATTACTCACCCTCATGTCGTTCCAAACCCATAAGACCTTCGGAAAACAAATTAAGATATTTTTTATGAAATCTGAGGGTTTTTTATCTCCCATAGAAAGCAACAAAATTACCACATTCAAGGTCCAGAGAAGTAGTAAAGACATGGTTAAAATAGTCAACGTGACTACAGTGGTTCAACCTTAATTTTATGAAGTGACGAGAATACTTTTTGTGCACAAAAACAAACAAAAATAAACATTTTATTCAACAATTTTTTCTCTACCCTGTCATTCTGCTATGCAGCTGACGCAGTCAACGTAGAACACGGAAGCTCTGCAATGTGTCTTCAATGTAAACTGTGTAGGAAAATAGAGGGAATTGTTGAATTTTTGTCGTTATTTTTGTTTTGTTTTCTCGTCGCTTCATAACATTAAGGTTGAACCACTGTAGTCACGTTGACTGTTTTAACAATGTTTTTTTACTACTTTTCTGGACCTTGAATGTGGTAATTTCATTGATTTCTATGGGAGATTAAAAAAAAAAAAACTCGGATTTCATCAAAAATATCTTAATTTGTGTTCCGTAGATGAACGAAGGTCTTCCGGGTTTGGAACGACATGAGGATGAGTAATTAATGACAGAAATTTCATTTTTGGGTGAACTAACCCTTTAAAGGGGCTATATGTAAGAATTTTCATGTATTAATCGCTTTTTTATTGCATAACAGCTTGTAACAAAAATTAAAAAACGAGACTTCCCTTATTTCCTAGGTTGTCTATGAAAGCCTGTAGACATAATAAATGTTAAGGTTAATACAAGTGTAACATTTATTAACTTTGTCCTAAGAAACTGCAACCACCTGTGATCCATGGGCCAAATTTGACCTTCAATGAAAACCACAAATGAATTCTTGTTTAAGTGTATAGTGGGTCTAAAATGTTCACAAAGTGAGCATATATACTGATGTGCTCTCTTTCCACAGTCTGGATGTGTTTTTCCGCTGGTTGTTTGATAAGCAGTCTGAGGGGAAGCTGAGGTTTGAGTGAGTATACTTGTGTTTTATTTATCATTCTCAAATCAGAATGATTTGTTTGTTTTGTGACATGCACCTAAAAATAATGATGACTTTCTGGCTTCTCTCTTTGTCTGTCTCAGGTGTGTGTTTTTACCTGATCAGGGGGCGTTCTTTGTAAATTATGTGATCACAGCCGCTCTGGTGGGCACGGGCATGGAGCTTCTGCGGTTGCCAGGGTTGCTGCTCTACATCGTGCGTCTGGCACTTGCACATTCGGCTGCTGAGAGGAAATATGTTAAACAGGTTGGTCTATGACTTATGATCTCTATCTATCTGTCTGTCTGTCTGTCTGTCTATCTATCTATCTATCTATCTATCTAGTTACAAAATCTTTGTGTTGAATATTTAATTATTTTAAATTGTTAGTATTACATTTTAACCAACATGGCATAAAGAATAAAGAAGTATTTTTAACCTTTTGCACTTTTTTTTTTTTTTTTTTTAAATAAATGATTATACTTTTCTTTTAATTGAGCATAATAAGCTGTATGGACATTAGGTTGAAAATAAGCCGGATTATCGCTTGAAACTGATTTGAATAGATTTAACATAAATGTGTTGCTAATCCACTTGTGATCTTGTCTCTCTGTAGAATCAAGCGTACGAGTTTCAGTACGGCGCGATGTACGGATGGACTCTGTGTGTGTTCACGGTCATCATGGCGTACAGCATCACCTGTCCTGTCATCGTCCCCTTCGGTCTGATTTCTTTCCTCAAGGCCTTGTACACATTATCAGTGTCTGTAACATTACATTAACATACAGACCATGTTTCCAGGTCTGCTGTACCTGATGCTGAAACACCTGGTGGACAAGCACAACCTGTACTTTGCTTACTTGCCCGCCCGCCTTGACCGGCAAGTTCACCTGGGAGCTGTCAATCAAGCGCTGGCCGCACCAATCATATGCCTGATGTGGCTTTATTTTTTCTCTGTGCTCAGGACAGGTAACGTCCAATAATTGGCTAATTTAAATGGCATTTTGTTTATTGGATTATTTTGTTTGATTCATATAGTGTGTTTGTGTGTATATGTATATGTGTATATATATATATATATATATATATATATATATATATATATATATATATATATATATATATATATATATATATATATATATATATATATATATATATATATATTATATATGACTTTGACTTTGTGTCTTCACAGGCTTCATGGCGGACACGTCACTGTTCACACTTGTGGTTCTGTGTGTCACCATCTTTATCTGTATAAGTTACACTTGCTTTGGGCACTTCAAATACCTCAGTCCCCACAACTACAATGTAAGCTGCTTTTTCTTTGTGTGTGTCAGAGTTTTGTCTGACTTTACAATTCCACTATTGTTATAATTGTTATAGTTTTACCATAGTTTAATAGTTATAATTTAACCATCCCAATTTAAACCATAATAATTTTAAACCAATGCGCTTGCATACACACGCAATCCTCTTCTTTTTTTTCTTCTCTACATTTCTCCTCTTCTCTGATTTCTAATCCAGCTTTCTGAACCTGGCATTGTATGTAATGTATTGCTTAAGTTCCTCTACTATAAGTCGCTTCGGATAAAAGCGTCTACTAAATGCATAAATGTAATTGTGTATGTCTGTGATTCAGATTAAGGAGGAAGATGAAGATAGAGTTTCTGAGAGCTCATCTGCATCGGCAAGTTTCACATTTTTATATTAAACACTATCACACATTTTGTTTTCAATTCTGATGGATTTCGAAATGAGCAAAATCTCTCTCTCCGTCTCTCTTACTCTACGTAGGTGTATCTTCCCAAAGTTCTGAACCCAGACGCATCGTCCAATTCTTCTGATGAGTGCAGCACTCGGCATTCCTATGGCACGACAGACACGAGCCCGCCTTTCCTCAGCACTGAGGAAGACTGTCCAGACTTGGATATCTAACAACAATAACACAACTGCCCTTTCTCCTTTGGAGGAAATGGTTCTTGCCATATTGGCGGTTGGAGGTCAGTGTGGAGATGGAGGGGATATACTTTTGAAAACAGAATCTTTTGGAGGGAAAAAAATCGCTCTCAAGCCTTTTTCCTGATTTTTTTTTTTTTTTCTCATATACACTGAGAGACATGAGGAACATTTAATCATAAACTGCCATATAACAAATGCAAAAGAGCTTTTTGGGAATCAGTTTGTTTCACCAAAGACTAAACTCTTTTCTAAATTGCCATTCAAACACGCTGTCCAAACATTTCTACATTACAAAAGCAGCTTCACCATTGAGCACTTGCCAGGGAGTACAAATATAACTTGAATATATCAAAGCGCACATGAACACTTGAATCATGGCACTTGTGCCTTGTTGGAAACAACTTAACACACTTTATAAACGTAATTTGTGTGAGAGTGTGATTAAGAGAGAGCGAAGAAGAGAGAGAGAGCGTGCGCTTACATATTGATTGTCATTCTTAATGTTTTCTGTTTTAAAGCAATGTTTTATACAAATATGTTAATATATTGATATTGACATATTGAGCTCATTGCTCAGTGGCCTTTGTGTGTGTGTGTTGTTTACAAGGTTTATGCGGACACAAATGTGTATAATGACATGGGTATTACAATGTAAACATGGTTTATGAGGATACTTCCTGTTGTTTTTTTTTTGGGGGGGTTTTTTTATTATTCAAAAAATGCCAAAAGTTTTCTGTCATGGCTAGGTTTAGGTGTATGTTAGGGGTAGGTTTAGGGGATAGAATATACAGTTAGTATGGTATAAAAACCATTATGCCTACAGAGAGTCCCCATAAACCACATATACAAGTGTGTGTGTGTGTGTGTGGTTCAGGTATTCCCTACGTAAAATGTCCCCACAAACATGGCAATATCAGAAATCTCTGTCCTTGTGGGAACTTTTTTTGCTCCCCATGAGGTAAAAAATTAGGTAAAAAAAACAGCTTATAAATTATAATAAGTGATGTTTTTTTGAAAATGTAAAAATGCATAAAGTTTTCTGTGATGAGTAGGTTTAAGGTCCCCATAACATAAAAACTGTGTGTGTGTGTGTGTGAAAGAATAAATAGAATTGTATTAGGCTGACAAGTGGCCTCATCATCATCACTAGGTGGCACTGTTGTTTTCTGATTCTTTTGGTTGTTTTCAGAGCAGTGGCATAGTGTCAATTTCTAGAGAAAATCATTTAGAAATAAATTATGCAAAGATTGAATTTACAGTAAGGCACTTACAATGAAGAAAACCTTAAAATACACACTGCTTGCGCAATACTTAAGCATTTATGAGACTTGCTATGTAAAGTTCAACTTAAGTGTCATGACCAAATAATGCCAGTAAACCCGGTAACTTTTGCATGATACCCACAAGTATACCAGAAAGGGGCTGTTTGCATGGAGTAAATTCTAGTCGCAGGAATTGCGATCAAATTCATCTACCTACTTCAAAGGACTATTTAGACAACTTTATTGATCAAAAAAGAGACAGGGTTTTGCTAAATAATAACAAGTAAAACCCTTACATTTCTGCTTTTAACTGTAA
Organism: Elopichthys bambusa; assembly: GCA_037101425.1. NCBI lineage: Eukaryota > Metazoa > Chordata > Actinopteri > Cypriniformes > Xenocyprididae > Elopichthys > Elopichthys bambusa. The sequence continues at coordinate 6,163,420 of CM074454.1, read as the reverse complement.
TGCAATGGGAAGATATTGTGTATATGAAGGGAAACTGTTGATATGGTTCCTCTGTATGTGTTTTAGTTCTGTATATTCATTATATGATTGGAACAGAAACTAAATTGTGGTGTCTGATCATTTAAACAGCTCAACCTCCAGACACTGAGTCTCATAGTCTTAAGCCTCAGATTTTCCTGGAAATGAATGAATGAACGTCCTCCAAACACACACTTGACACATTTCTCCTGACTGTGGTTTTCAGCTCATTAATCAGGATAGAACAAAATCGTCTTACTTTAACACCATAAGCAGCCCACAAACTCTGAGGCCAGAGTGACCTGTTACAAATGCCAGGATTAGCATTCAAAACTCCATAAGAACAGAAACTGATCTAATTAGTGTGTGTGACTTTCATTTGCAAACTTTTTATATCTTTTTCTTTTTTTAGATGCTGAAGGACAGACAATAATATTTTGCCCGTTTCCATTCAGGAAGGTCAGCTTACTAAACAGTCATGGGGCCAGCTGGTTCATTGGGTTCACTTTTAGGTTGCCAAATATTTTATTGCAAAAAAGGCGGGATGGCAGGACTTGATTTTGTCCATGGGGAATTGATTGGATGGTTGTGGTTTGATATTGGTTGATCTCATGTGAGTGACAGGTTGCCCCGCCCTCACGCCAGTAAACACATCGTTAGAGATGTCGCTACAAGAGGGAGGGGATTAAAGGCACATGAATTATAAATACTGCGATATTCCATAACAGTAAGAATTGTTAGTTTTGATATCATGGTGACTTTTAAGATTTTTTTCCTGGATATGTGTGATTTTTGAGTGTGTAGTAGAACAGATCTTTATACCCAGCACTATTTAAATCAAACATCACAGATTACAGGTCACGTTTTGGTGAAAACCATATGTGCACAATCATATACATGTATTTTTACAACTCCAGTTTGTTCTGTAAGAGCTAGAAATAACAGCATTTACAGTTTTTGACACCACAATAAACCCTCAGAACAGTTAATGGCCCTAATAGATGCAAACGCCCATATGCAACTTGACACAAAAAATACACAAGTCAAATAAAGCATTTCAGTAATTCTTTAAATGGGCTGAAAAACATGCCAATAACAGGTTCACTGAATAATGTTTGCTGGGGGCCTCAGAATGGCAAAACTCCCAGACCAATGTGTTCTGGTTATAAAGTGAGTCAAGTGTTGTTGGTAGCTGTAACAGATCCAGAACACCCTTATTATACCTCTACAATAAGGAAAACAGCTGCTGGAGGCCTGGATGGAAACCAATGATTAGGAAAGTAAATAAACCCTTATTTTTTTATTAGTTTCACTTGCTAAGACAAGAATCACTGTTACTATTCCTTATGCTTATGGATTTAAACAAACCTCTAATACTAAATATAAACTTTACAACGTAACTCAATCCTTGCTGTTTTTGCCACAGTCATGAAGGATATCTTAAAATACAGTTGTTGTTTTTTTTTTAAACTGTCACTGACAAAACAGATGAAAAAGTCTCAGAGGAGAGATGTAAGCTGTATATCCTAAGATCAGAATATCACCAAGATCGCAGAACAGCCTAGCAACCACATAGCAACACGTTCATCTTCGGAACACAAATTAAGATATTTTTGAAGAAATCTGAAAGGTTTCTGAACCACCCGCAGCGTCTACTGAGTCGGCGTTTTGACGTAGAACCCGGAAGCGTTGCACTGTTTACAACATCAGCGGTGACGGAGACTGACAGGGAAAAGAAGAAATTGTTGAATAAAATCATTATTTTTGTTTTGTTTTTGCGCACAAAAAGTGTTCTCGTCGCTTCAAAAAATTAAGGTTGAAACACTGCAGTCACGTTAACTATTTTAACAATGTCTTTACTACCTTTCTGAGCCTTGAAAGGTGCAATGATGTTGCTGCATATGGGGGGTCATTAAACCTCTCAGATCGAAGGTTTTACGGGTTTGGGATGACATGAGGGTGAGTAATTAATGACAGAATTTTCATTTTTGGGTGAACTAACCCTTTAATCCTGTAAACTGGGCTCTGGACATGATATGGATTCTGTCATGTTACTCACACCAACTTGCTCACACATGCACAAAAACACTGAATGGCTCATCTCCAGCTGCGTTTGGTCTTTCAAACTACAGGAACTAATTATTGTTGCATTTGTATGTGTTGTCTCGAAATACCCCAAAGATGATTCATCCCTCCACTAACATAGACGAAGATGTTTCCTCCTCTCCTCCCTTCTTCTCTCCTCTTTTCAGATGGTCCGCGCTCTTTTCGGAAGCCATGATTGATGCCTCTGACCTCGTGACCTGGAGTACGTATAACTGATCTCTATGCCAGCCAACCACAAAGCCCGATGGCATTGATTTCCCCTTCTGATCCCTCCCTTTTGTCTGCGGGGATTATTCCCATGGCAACGCTGGTGGTCCGTAAGGTAACGTTCTCAGAGCCGAGAGTAATAGACCCTCGCCAAGCCCTGGGGGTAAACTTATTCCACTTCACCCAGACAGAACTTTAAGGGAAAACTAATAGTGAAGTTTTGTTTCATTGCCAGACGTCTCTTAAGGTTTGCAGAGTTTACTCAGCAAAGAAACAGGGCCAGAAAAAAAGAGAGAAAAAAAAAGAGATAAGAAACTGAAGAATTACAGGGAGAATTCCAAGATTGGGACATTTTGCTCTGTTATCTGATCATCAACAGAATCTAACGGCGCAGGAAATCTGCCTTTGAAATTGTTGTCTGTAATTCTACAACAGGGATAGTTCACCCAAAATCTTCTGAATTTCTTTAATTTTAATATAATTTGTCTTGTTGTATTTATATATGTGCACTGGAAGCTTCATTTACCAAGAAAAATGCTTTGTGTGTACAAGCACACTTGGCAATAAAGCTCTTTCTGATTCCAATTCTGAAAACTCTGTCATCGTTTACTCAACTTCATGTCACTGAATATAACTTACTTTCTTGTGTGTAAGAAACTGAATGAGGACAAGCGCTGAGATGTCTCACTTTTTGTGAGGAACATATTGAAAAAAGTTTTTATTTGCTCTCAAATTCTATTTTTTGCATATATGGAAATATGGCATATGCATTGATGTCAATGATGCTATTATATGTTTTGTTATGACATGGAATTTAGTGCACATGAAAGTCATGTGGAGTACTTTTAGTGGCCATTCACTTCTGTGGTTAAAAATATGAGATGCAGGTCGCTGAAGACTTTCATGTATCTATCCATCCTCAACACAGGAGGTTCCTCAGGTTTGTTTTCGGGGGCGAAGCTTACCAATACAGGGTTCTTCCCTTTGGCCTAGCACTATCACCTCGCACGTTTACGAAGTGCGTGGATGCAGCTCTGGCTCCATTAAGACTCCAGGGCATCCGCATACTGAACTATATCGACGACTGGTTGATTATAGCTGAACATCTGAACATCTAAACCGAACATCTGATCACCATATGAAGAGGCTAGGGCTGAGGCTCAATGCCAAGAAAAGTGTGCTTGTTCTGGCACAAATTACCAGCTACTTAGGGGTAGTTTGGGACTCCACCACGATGCAGGCACGTCTGTCTCCTGCTTGCGTGAGTTCCATCCTCGATGCCGTGAATGTCTCTGGTTACGTATGTAACCCTGGTTCCCTGAACAGGGAACGAGACGCTGCGTCGCTTAGCCATACCCCCGGTGTACCTGTGAGCGTCTTACTTCAGCCATAATCAGAAGCTAGCGTTTTTTGTTCTGGGTATGCTTTATAGTTTCCTGGTCTGTGACGTCACCTGCTTCTGACGTCTCATCACGTTATTGGTTAGATTTCACAAGTGCTTCACAACGCAATCACGCAGAGGCTTTCCCATTGCGTTCGACGCAGCGTCTCGTTCCCTATTCAGGGAACCAGGGTTACATACGTAACCTGAGATGTTTTCTTTTGTTAGTGTTGTTGTTATTAAAATTTGTTTTAAAGCTGAAATGCAATTAAATATAAATATTAGATGAAAAACTAAAAGTTAAATAAAAGTTAAATAAGCTCCTGCAAAATACACTGCCTGACCAAAAATATCTAGCGTCAACCAGACCACCTTCCGCATTCTACTTACGAAGAAAGTGTAAAACTCTCGCCGTTCAAAAAGCTCATGCTACGTCCTACACCTTCCCTATTCAACTTACGGAAAAAGTGTAACTGAAGCGATGCCAGTTTACACTTTCTTTGTAAATTGAATAAGGAAGGCGGTCTGGCGGAAGCTAGATATTTTACTTCATAACTTGTTAAATATGGATTTTTTTTTTTTTTTACACAAACACATTGCTTTGCTTCAGAAGGCCTTTATTAACCCCTTGTTATTGGTCTTGTTGTTTACTACCTATTGAGACTAGCATGAGACAAATCTGTCTAAAGGCAATAACTACAGACATCTTTACTTCCTTTCCACCCTCATTTCTCTCTTCCTCTCATCCTCATCCTCCCCTTCCTGTCTCAAATCTTGAGGCGGGTGTGATGTCGTCGCCACTAATCTCCTGTGAATGAGGCTGTCCGTCTGTGTGCGTGTTGAACTTGTGTGCTGCTAACTCAACGGGGTCTTTGTGGCTAACCGTTCCTTGACAGTGCTGAAGTACCGTTCCTAATCACAGTAATGCAGACATATGAGCCTGCTAGTGCGCACACACAAGGACCTACTTTCAGAGCACTAGAGAGTGCTAAGCACTTGACACCTGTAACGGATGTTGCTTGTCAAAGTTTTACCATGCAGGAAAAAAGCTTATGCTATAGACCAGACATACAGTATCCACTTTATTTTGCAAAGCTATTTTCTTTGACTGTGTGAAACTTGCGGTTCTTTAGCGCCTATAGGGAAATAATAGAAGAATAACAAAGTGCAGTACACAGTAAAACTATTTGCACTACAAACCAGTGTGTTTATGATTATAATAATGAAATTAAAATAATATGATGACAAATAAAAGTTTGCAATATACAGCAGCATAATGAACTGTTTTTGTTCAGGTACAATAACTGGAAATGAAAGGAAACAAAACAAAATTAATAAATATATGAAGTTAGAACTGCCACGGTACTAATAATTTCATCCCAAAATTAAAAGAAAAATAATAAATTATATTTTGCATAGAAAAAAAAAATTAAACCTACGTTATACATTAATGCAAATCATCCTTGCAAGACAGTTATTAGGTTTTTTTTTTTTTTGTATGCAGTATAAATTAAAAGTGTGTGTGTGTGTGTGTGTGTGTGTGTGTGTATTCACACACAAACACACACACACACACACACACACACACACCATATATATGTATGTATACTGGATACTGTATACAGTTCAGCTCAAAAGTTCACATACTAGAATCTAGAAAAATGTTAATCATTTTAACAAAATAAGAAGGATCATGAAAATTGCATGTTATTTTTTATTTAGTACTGTCCTTAATAAACTATTTCACATAACAGTTGTTTACATAAAGTCCACAAGACAAAAAAATAGCTGGATTTATAAAAATGACCCCGTTCAAAAGTTTACATCTCCTTGATTCTTAATATTGTGTGGTTACCTGGATGATCCATTTTTGTTTTGTGATGGTTCTTCATGAGTCTCTTGTCTCAGACACAAGTATTAAACAAGGTTCAAACATTCACTGATGCTCCAGAAGGAAACACAGCACATTAAGAGTCGGGGGTGTAAACTTTTTGAATTGGATGAACAGAATAAATTGTACCTTTTTTTTGTCTCTTGGGAAACATGTAAGTATCTTTTGTAGCTTCCAGAACTAAATGAAAAAACATGTTCTTTAAACAAAATAAAAAAAAACTTGCACATCAACTTCTTGTTCAAAAGTTTTCACCCCTGACTCTTAACGCATCGTGTTTCCTTCTGGAGCATCAGTGAATGTCTGCAGCTTTTGTAATAGTTTTGTCTGAGTCCCTCAGTTGTCCTCAGTGTGAAAAGACGGATCTCAAAATCATTCAGTCACTGCTGTAAAGGGTTCAAATATGCAGAAGATGCTGGAAAACTGAAGAATCTGCAGGACGTGAAGTATTTTCTTGAAGAACAGAGCTCAGTTTAACTGCTCAGAATAAACAAGGGACTTGTGAACAACCATCACAAAAAACAAAAAACAAAAAAACAAAAAAACAAAAATCAGTCGTGGATCATCCAGGTAACTACACAGTATTAAGAATCAAGGGGATATAAACTTTTGAACGGGGTCATTTTTATAAATAACACTTTTTTTTTTTTTTTTTTTTTGTCTTGTGGACTTTATGTAAACAACTGTTATGTGAAATAGTTTATTAAGGACAGTACTTAATAAAAAATAACATGCAATTTTTCATGATCCTTTTTATTTTGTTAAAATGATTCACATTTTTCTAGATTCTGCAAGGGGTATGTAAACTTTTGAGCTCAACTGTATGTCTGTATGTATATGTATATGTATATGTGTATAAAATATATGTGTGTGTTTGTGTGTGTGTATATATATAATACCTACCTACATACCTATATATATATATATATATATATATATATATATATATATATATGATGTATGTAGGTAGGTATAATATACACACACACACACACACACACACACACACATATATAATATGTGTGTGTGTGTGTGTGTGTAATGTATGTGTGTGTGTATAAATACTTATTTTAAATACTTTAAATCATTTACCTTTATGAAAATTTTGTCATTAAAATGTCCCATTGCAAACAAACATAAATACATAAATAAAATTGGTATTAATATTAATATATAAAACTATAATTTCTTAAATTTTTCTTTCAATTCAAGGCAGTAAAACAATCATGCTATCATGGTGTATAAATACTTTAAGTAATTTATCTTAATGAGAACTTGGGGTGAAATGTTCTTAATTGTTATTAAAATAATGTCTCAATGAAAAAATTATTATTATTTTTATAATTATAAATAGATAAAACTATAATTTCCTATATATCTTTTTCCCGATTTTGGGGTGAAATGTGATTTAATATGATAAGTTTTCTATAAAGCATATGCAAAGGCGAAATCATACTTTCCTCTTTACTTCTGTTTGCTATTATCTTAATCAAACGCCACGCTTAATCACAACCTGCATCTTCACACACATAAACACGCTAATGTGTTTACAACAGGCAGCTGACTTCTCCCGTCACCCAAGGTTGCTGTTAACAGCATAGTTCACACGTTCAATGTGTGAAGCTGTTGGTATGACGCAGAGTGCATTAGGTCGGACAGAACACACATCCTGCCAGCTGTGTCAGATGCTTCCTGTTTGTCTCTCTCAGTAGATGAAGAGCCTCCTGTGAGCGGCCGATCTGTTCATCACACTACAACCCTACAGACGTACTAAGAAAAACTAGTAAAAATAATACAAATATTTAAATTATATATTTATAATATTATTTTAAAAACATAATTAAAATATAAATTTATTTAAGTGAGCAATAAACTTTTAATATGTTTCTCAAAAGTTTATTTTAGAAATAAGATACTTCAGTTTGTACCTCTAGAGAGCTGAGTGTCTATGAGTTGCTATAGCAACAGGCTACTAGGGCTTTTGTTTACCTTAACAACCACAGAGTCACTGGAGAGTGAGGGTGATTAGCATGCTAGCAGCAGCTTTCTAACAAACAAAATAAATACAAATCACTCAAGTATTAATTTCAATTCTTTTTTAAATATACCTTTGGCAGTGAACAGAGATGGACTCCGATTCTTTGCATTACTCCTTAGATTTAGTTGCTGGTAATGGTTTGACTCTGAGCAGTGAGCAGAGAGCCGCTCTTCAAACCTCTCTGGTCATACTGAAGAGAAACTACAAATTCAGCCGGGTTTTATTTTGGGGAAAGATTTTGGGGATAAAATGTGACTATTTTATTGCTCAAGGAGTTGAAGAGGATGAAATGAGGAACAAAAAGTCTTTGTACAGGTAAGAAATCGTGCTTATTCTTTATATAACTGTTTGTTATTAACTCATTGTGATTTGTGTATATTGGCTAAATGCAGGGCCAGAACCACCATAGACACTGAGGGAACCCCAGTTATAAGAAATGACCCCCCCTCCCCCATATATTTGATATTCTTGATGCTGCAACACACTACTCTGTTTATTGTTAGGCAGATCAGCCTAAAAAAACTCATTTTTATGACAGAAAATGGCTGACAGTAAGATCTAGAGAGGCAAACTACTTTTTTTAAAACAATTTTTTTTATCAAATTTCATCAGTTTGAAAAATATGCTATCTTTTACATGATTCATATAATTCATAACTGAATGTGACGAGACAAGAAATGTTTTGCATATTAGACATACGGATAAGAGTGAATGTGTACATTCTTCTAATTCTTACTTATTTTTCTTTATTCCCTTAAATCCCCTTTAATCCTTTAATTACTTAATATTTAAGACTTTGGTCCTTGCCAATGTTCAAGACATGGTTACAGCCTTGGCTAAATGCATCTCAGTGAAGTCTGACACATGAAACTTGATATTGCAATTTTAATTAAATTAAATATTTTATAGGTTTTTATTACTCAGTTCAGTTGCAGACAGTCTTTATATAGTGGCCATTCAAGTCTAAAAACGTGTAATTACATTTTTTTAAATATTATTTTAGTTTTATGGGTTTTTTAAATTAAAAATATTGGCCTATAAATTTATTTAGACACAATGTGTGAGTATTATTTGGTCAAACAGTTAGCTATATTTAAAACCAGTATTTGTTTAACCCTGTTAGTGAGTGATGAATAATTCTCTTTCTGAAATGTGTGTGTGTGTGTGTGTGTGTGTGTGTGTGCGTGTGTGTGTGTGTGTGTGTGTGTATATATATATATATATATATATATATATATATATATTATACCTACCTACATGTATGTATGTAATTTTTTTTCATTAAACAGTTTAAACTGCATAGATTGGCACCTGTTGCCCCAAGCCACCAAGTCCATGATCGCAGACGTGGCATTAGCAGCACAGGGGCGATTCATGGGCGACCCGTCCCATGAGTACGAGCACACAGAGACGCGCACTGAGGGAGAGGGGGACGAAGCCACGGAGGTTGAGGTCATGGTGAGAGGAAGGACAATTGGGATACGCTACACAGATGAGGCTTTAATAAGCATGTGGAAATAGAAAAATAGATTCTGTGTCTTTATAAAGTGCATATCTTGCTTCATTGACCAAGCTTTAAGTTTTAGAAATCAAAGTTTTAAATATTTCAAGGAAAAATGGAAAATTCAACTAAACACGCGCACGCACACAAAGAATGATAAATGTTGTGTTTAGGTGGACGTGGTAATGTTTGGATGTAAAACAACTGTTATCATTTATTCGGTTTTTTGTTTATTCGTGGTTTATAATGGAGTAAACACGGTGGATGGCAGGCGGCTTGTTGAATGTTTATGAAGCGGTTAACATGCCTCTCTTTCTGCAGGTGAAAGTGAATGAGGCTAGTCGATTGGCCACGACCGTGTCAAACCTCGATAAAGATGTGTCTGTAGTGCCACGTGGAGCATTTACCAAGAATCCCAGTGGCAAAGTGCAGATAAACCGAAGCTTTGGAGGTATGCTTACAGCCAAACTTTTAGAAGTGTTTGTATATGCTTTCCACCGGAAATCAGACGCAGCTGTGTGAGTGTATAAACGTATGTTTCCATTTTCTGGTGAAATGTCAGCTACCATTTCAGTTCTCTGAAGACACTTGTAATCAGTCTTCAGTTAATCTCTTTATGTCGTCATTACTTTGGATGGTCCGACCCCAGATCAGTGTTAAGTTTTGCACATGATCGCAGGTCTACATCCTACTGAGGCTGCGAAACTTCGCAACTACCTGCACTTTCGTGAGCCGGGTAACCTGAAAAAGAAGTCCATCTTAGAAATGTCTGAACTGAACCCTGCTCTCGACTTCCTAGATCCTTTGAGTGAGGACATTCCCAAAGGTAATTAAAAGGAATGATCTTTCATTACCTTTATGTGCGATGATTTATACTTGATGCGGTTTTATTTCCAGGCACAATATTATTTCTGAATGTACTGTGGAAGTCTCCAGCTCCCACCCTGTAATGAAACTGAAGTCCGACCCCTCTTTTGCTTTAGACTTTATAATTCAAAGGTGAACAACACCTGTTAACACCACTATACCTTTCCAAAAAATGATGCTGACATGCAAATTGCATTTAGGAAGTCTTAATAGTGGTGGGAAATATGAGGATGGTGTAAAAATCCTTCTGCAAGGCATCCCATGATCCCTGTAGCTGGAATTCCCTGGGTTAATGACAGATATGATTTGGCAGCTGCCTAAGGCCGAACGAAAGCCAAGGAGACATCTGGGGTGTTGTTCGGCAAACTATGATCCCATTGTTCTCTTGTCTTTCTGGGAAGAAGCGTTTGAGGGATTGCCATACATCAATGATACATTTTCCCTCTCATATATCTTGGTGTGTCTTTCTGCCATGTTTGTCAGTTGGGAGTTAACTAACAAAACAATTATTCAGAATTATCCTGTTGTTGTTCTCCGCAAATTCAAGTCAGACATAAGCTTGCTGAAAGGTATTCATCCAGCATGCTTCGTGAAGCTTTGCACGTCGCTTGCCTACAGGCTTCAGACCACTACTGATTGTTTAACATAGAGTTCCTCAAGGAATATCTAGTTCTGCTGATCCTGAATCTTAACCAGATGGAATCTGCTTTGTCTAACATACCGAGCAAAGCACTAGAGCATCACTTTGAGCTTTACTGAAAAACATGACTTTGGCCTATGTCTCTGGTATTTATGCCTTATAGAGCCCTTATTGCAAGATTAAGAGCGACCTCCCGCTAAATGCGACCTTAAAGGGTTAGTTCATCCAAAAATGAAAATTCTGTCATCAATTACTCACCCTCATGTCGTTCTAAACCTGTAAGACTTTTGTTCATCTTCAGGACACAAATGAAGATCTTTTTGATGAAATTTGAGAGCTTTCTGTCCCCCGATTGACAGCTGCGCAAATGACACTTCAAAATGTTCATAAAGAGATCGTAAAACTAATCCATATGAATTAAGTGGTTTAGTCAAAATTTTCTGAAGAGACTTGATCGCTTTATATGATGAACAGATTTAATTTAGGCTTTTTATGCACATATAAACACTGATCAGTGAACATATACAGAAGCTCAACAGAACCTGCGTGATGCACGAGAACAAACCTCTTGCGGAAGCTCAAACGTGATGCGTAACACACGAGAATGAACCTCACTGGTTCTCGCACGTCAAGCAAACATGCTTGAGCTTCCGTTTACCACAACTGATGTGTGAGTTGATGAATGTTTATGAGTAAAAGCCTAAATTCAATCTGTTCAACATATAAAGCGATCAAGTCTCTTCAGAAAATTTGGATTAAACTGCTCAATTCATATGGATTAGTTTTACGATCTCTTTATGAACTTTTTGAAGCGTTAAAGTTGCGTAGCTGTCTATGGAGGGACAGCAATCTCTCTACGATTTCATCAAAAAGATCTTCATTTGTGTTCCAAAGATGAACGAAAGTCTTGCAGGTTTGGAACAACATGAGGGTGAGTAATTAATGAAAATTTTAATTTAGTTGATGTAGGAGAAGTCTGTGATCACCCATCAAAGACTGCATCAGTTATAGGATAGGATCAGTTAAAGAAGCATTTCCTCACAGGGAATATTGTTATCAGACTCCGTTTTAGAAGGCAAATGCTGCTTTGTTGTTTCTCAGTAGAGTTTGAAGGCACAGTCACCCTACTGGAGACATGCCCAGACTTAAAGTGTGTTAGAAACATCTCAGCTGTTTCATTCAAGGAGGTGATCTGTCCTTTATTTCTCTCTCTAAGGGATGGCTCCTCACCTCAAGCAGTACCCAGCTAGGCTAAGTTGATTTGTTTCGTCTCTAAAAACTGAAAAAGTAGAGCAGGTCTCAGACAGGGGGCATTTACCCACCCTGCGTAACAGTTTCCTCTTTTTTCCACTTGACCAATCAGGTGAAAAATACCCAATCCCCTCTCAAGAAGTGCCAGAGGTGAACAGGTTCATCTGGACGTCTCAAATAGTGGGTAGAGGATACTGGGAATGGGCGGTGGTATTTACCGCTGCCCCCCTTTGGCTTCACTCAGGTTTCCTTGAATGTGGCCTGTACAAGGAAAAAGTAGGGAGACTTTCCAAGAACTTGGAAAGGCAGAAAACGCTCTATAACCGCATGACTTTTGAGCCAAATATCACTGTAACAGATTATGGGAAATGTTTTTTTTTCAGTGTTGATGGAAGTACCTTGTCTGATCTGTCACTCTTATCAGATATTGCATCTCTCGGTACTACATGTCTTCCTCAAAAGCTTTTCTTGATGGGCGCTCTTTAGAACTGCTGTCTGTTAAATATTTGGACTCATAACAAAGCAAAGGGTCACAATGGACATTATTGTAGACTTTTGAGTGTTTTAGGTTAAACATTGTTAGCAGCTTAATGTTCAGAGCTGCAATTCAAAACACACAGACTTCACTGGCATGAAGCTTTTGCGGTACTGGGCTCTTGCCAATGTCGGCAGCTGGATGCAGCGGCCACCCAGACAGAAAGACCCCAGAACGCCTCTTTTTTTATACACTGCTGTGATAATAGTTATCCATGACTAGGCCAACTTTCTGTCACACGACTCTTTTCTCCAGATTTTACTCTGCATCTGTCACACTATCAAGAGTCTGGACTCTGTCAATGGTTATGTGTAATGGCTTAAAATCCAGGTTCAGTTTATGCAAAATGCTTTTTGCTCTCTTTTTTTCTCTTTGATCTTGCACAGTAGGATAATTCTATTCTTTTTCTTGTCATTTTGCTTACTGTGCGTGTTCTTCACGCAGGGTCATGGAGCTTGCAGCTTGAGCGAGGCGGCACCGTGTGTGTATTACGCAGTTTGCTCTGGATGGGTCTCACCTTCTTCCATGTTCCCCAGACCCCTCAGCATGGGTACATCTACATGGGAGACGGACTTATTAACCTGGACCTGCCCTTCATGTTATAGCAGCCAACTGACATCTGAAGCACAAACTACTTGCCACATTTTAAAGACAGCAAAGCTTCAATCTCTCTTTAATTGTTAATGTGTAATCAAACTTACTTCACTGTAATTTTCTTTACTGTCAGGATAACATAAACACATCAACATGTTTGGAAAGTTGAAGTTGCGTTGGTGTTTCGACCTTTAAAGCACTCACGAAAGTGTACCTTGCTTTCTCTCTGGCACAAACACATGCACACTCAAAAACAGCTGCTAGTGAGGTAAACACCACCATTTTATTTGCACATCTGCCTGTGCAAAACTAGAATGTTAACATTTCTCCAAATCACAGAGGAAAGGTAACCCAGATCAGAGGGATGAATAAAGATAATCTAGTGATCTTTTGAGTTTTGATGTTTCGATGCACTCCGGTTCATCACTTAACAGTTTCTTTGTGGCTGAGGCAATAAACAACACAAAAAAGTGCAAATTCTTTGCCATAGATCCTCTGTCCCATATAGAAAATCACTGTTTTGATTGGGTAAACAGCTCTGTCTATCAGTGCTTTATATACAGTGGTTTGTGGCTGTATGTGACATTGTTTTTCAGGGCAGGATGTCCGACACTCATTCTCTTCTTACACCACTTCAGCCCTTTCTTTAAGATGGGCTTCACAGACGTCACAGAGTAACGTGTCAGATACCTGCAACAGACCACAAGAGACCGTTAGATTCGTGGGATGTACCCTATCTAAAAAAAAAAAAAAAAGCCACATGCAAATATGGCTCATCAAATGTGCGTGACATTATAATGCGCTATTTGGTGCTGTTGTGGCACCTGAGGTGATCATACCGGTTAAGAGGTGGATTGGGTTTAGGTTTTGGAACATAGCCTTCAGGTAAGGGGGGTCTATGATCTGGTAGAAGACCTGGGGAAAAAAAATGAGATAGAAGTAGTTGAATTATCTATTAATATGTACATCAAAACAGATAAGGGTAGTTGATACTTAAATTAAGTTTTTTTCCCCAAAAAGTTGAATATGAATATGAATGTATAAGGGAAAGTGTATATGTGAGGTCCTTTAACTGGCCATCATTTCTTTACAGTTCAAAATGGTTTTAGATTCTGTATTACATCCACTTTATTGAAATTGAGTGACACTGTTTTCATACAACATAAATGGGGTAACATCAGATTGAATACAATTATATTTCTCTCAAATGAAAGCATCAGCTCACCTGCACGATGGGCCATCTGTACACAAATTGCTATCTTGTTATGTTCCTGGGCACAGAGGCCTGTAATGCGCCGGGGGAGCATCCCACCATCTGAGCGAATGAACTGACTGAGTAACAGCACATCCTGCATCATGAGAATGAGAGAGATAAGAGATTTTTTTTTATTTTTATTATTAAAAAGATAACGAAATACAGATAATGGTTTACAGAAATGTCACATGTGAAAGCACTTACGGTGTAGTTGTACTTGTTCTGTAGGTTCCATCTGTAGATGGGACAGGCTGCTTTGGGATTGGGAGGCTGTGGTTTCTCAGATGCAGGCTCTATAACACCCTCTATCTGAGAAAAGAGTGACAAAATAAGCATTATTATGGTACTGCAAATAGTTCCAAACTAAGGTGGGACTAACATAATTGTTGGTTCATTCCAAAGAAGAGAGGAGACAGACAATATTGGTTAGTTACTGTTCTATACTGTATGCTTGAGGAAGGACCATCCTTGCAACTGGAATATTGTTTTGATTGTTGCATGATAAATTGCTTTCTGAAATGTACATGTGAGATGCTACTTACAACTGTTGTTTTGCCCTCCTTGTGCTCCACCACTGTGAAACAAAATGCACAAGAATTTATGACATCCCATGATGCAGACATTCAGAATGACACAGAAGTAAACTACAGTAAACTTCTTGCTATTGGAGTGCTATTTAAAATGTTGAAATGCTTCTATTTTGCATTTTTCTAATTTATATTTTTTTTTTAGCACGCAAATGATGAAACGGATTGAAAAATCAACTTATTTGTATTTTTTATACGTCAACGTATTACTTTAATAACAAGCATTTAAGCTGGCACGTCTGTGCAAAACCACTTGACTGATGATACTTATTTGATTAGAAGCTTAAAATGTGTAGAATGTTAAATGTTTCTTATTTCCTTGACGTAATGATGTTTTTAAAATGTTCCATTGCATTTCAATTTAATATAATTAAATGTTCTATGACATAAAGACGATGCCATGCAGACGTCCCGAAATCATATTCCAGTAAACTCACCATGTCTAATTCCGCGACACGGAACACTGCCCAAAATATAGAACTGTGAGAAACCTGGTATCCTCTGAAATAAACCCTTGTTGCTGAGATCGCTCTGAACGGACCTCAGCACTGTCCTTGCAGACTGCATAACGCAGCGCGCCGCCATTCTTTCTCCGACAGTAACTTCCTGGTTAATTACGTATTTCCGCCTCCTTGTGAAAGGTTAGCGGGGGGCGTCAGTGTCAGGTTTGGCGGTTAATGCAAATTCGTCATGCGAGGAAATAATTCTTCAGTCAGTGACGGTTTTATGACTGAACGGTTCGTGAGGTGTGAATAACATTAATAATCACGATAGCACTCAAGAGGGCTTTCGTTTTTTAACTTACAGTATATTTCATTTTACAGGTAAGAGTGATAACTTGAGCACACTTCCACTCCATAACTATTATTTTCGTCGAGTGAAAGTTACGGTTAACGGTCTCAGTTAATGAGGTAATAAGAGCCAAATTGTAAATAAGTGCTAAACTACATTTATTAAGATTAATTTCGATCTTTTTTTTATGTACACAGCATTTATTGCCGTTGGTCAAACTGTTACGGACGTTGAATTTTCATGAAGAACCAACTATACACGAGCTGATGTCAGTGAAAGGTAAGTCAGATGAGTTAAGGTGAGTTGGTGACATGTAAAAGCAGGCTGTATTTTAAGTGTGATATGAATTGACATATTTGCAATACAAATATATTGGCTTAATGGATACTGAAAGAAAAAAGAAAACCGTTTAAACAGATTAGCAAAGGCAGATTAAGTAGAGGTACATTGTATATTACATGTTTACATTCTCTGTTTTCTAAGCAACAGGTGTGGAGATATGAATTATTTGACCACAATTACTAACAGCACTCTTACCCAAGTTTTTTCTTAGATGACAAATTTGATCTAACCACATAACAGATATAACTTCATTAATCTTAATTAACCTTAACCTTATACCTTAATTATATCTTATCTACTATCTCTTTTTCTACTGGCCCAATGGGGCCAGTGGTTCCAATTTTTACTTGCCCTGCCAAAATTTTTACTGGCCCCACAACAAAAAATTAATAAATTAAAAGAAAAGAAAATAAGCCTAGTTATTGTTTTCGTTGTCTTTGTTACATTTAACCTTAATAAATAGGGGTATGACACCGAAAGCTACTAGATTAACTCACTTAAATTTTAAATATTGTTAGACAAATAAACAGTAAGTAATAAAACAGTAACAGATAATCAAATTACGAGTAATAGCACAAATAAATACTAGAAAACAAACATACAAATGAACTAAACAGTGCTTTCCAAGTTTTTCATGTAGGTTTAAACATTTTTTTTTCTCCAGATTTTCAGATACAGAAATTGTAATCTAATGTATAGCCGGTAACACTTTACAATAAGGTTCATTAGTTAACATTAGTTAACTACATTAGTTAACATGAACTAATAATGAACTGCACTTATACCGCATTTATTAATCATTGTTAATGTTAATTTCAACATTTACAAATACATTATTAAAATCTTGTTAACATTAGTTAATGCACTGTGAACTAACATGAACAAACAATGAACAACTGTATTTTCATGAACTAACATTAATGAAGATTAATAAATACAGTAACAAATGTATTGCTCATGGTTAGTTTATGTTAGTTAATACATTATCTAATGTTTAACTAATGAACCTTATTGTAAAGTGTTACCGTATAGCCTAACTATTAAACTTTATTAAAGTTAATCAGTCCATAGCAGTTACAGATGCATAAATAATGTTTTGAAATGTTAAATACTGTTATTTGAAAATATTAAAAAAAAGCTTGGTTACAGACATTCTTCCAAATATCTTCCTTTGTGTTCAGCAGAACAAATACATTTATATAGATTTGGAACAACTTGATGGGGAGTAAATGATGACAGAATTTTCATTTTTGGGTGAACTATCTCTTAAACATTGTGCTGTGATTTGTATTGTCTGCCATTTGTTCATAATGGAATAAAAAGGCACATTGTGGTGATGCAGTTTTTTTCACATACTATCAGACACCAATCTTGGACTTTTCTTAGGTCACACTGTTATCAAACTGCACCTGCATAACTAGACTTATAACTATCATACGTCATAGCATCTAAAATGAAAGTCATTCATAGATTCAAATTTACTTTTTTATGTAGTTTGATTCTAGACAGTTTGAAGTTGATCTACAGTATAGCTTTCACTAGGTGTGTTTACATGGAGCAATGTAATCGGTTTAAAAGTCCAATCCGAATGAAAATGCTCCATATAAACACCTCAGTCGGAAAAAAAATGCCCAAACCTAATGAAATTGTAATCGGTTTGAGAGGGGTTGGATAAACCTTTCTATAAACCAAACAAAATAAAAATTCTGCCATGTAAATACGATTACTTTGCATCCATGTCATTACGTCAAGAGGCCGGGGCAAAAAACTGAAACAACACATTTATTAAATACACTGATGGAACTTAGTGTATCATTACTACGGACCTTTATCCACATGCTTCTGCTTTTCGGAGGATGGAGGGGATGCCCTTATTGAGATGCCCTTAGAGATGCACAGCCACCAAAAAGGTCAGCTTCCCGCGCCCATCTTTTCCTCATACCTTCCAGCAGGAATATGCTGGAGCAATATTAAGAGCAACACTTTAGATAAAAATAGCACCCATAAGAAATACTGGAACTCTGTGTTGACAGGAATAAAAGGCTGCAAACAGGACATAAGCTAATGTGCGCATGTCACAAAGTCATTCCAATTGAAAGCGCCAGCACATGAAAACACCATATCGGATTAGATAACGTCTCATGTAAACAGTCCACCGAATCTTTCAATCGGAATGATTTTAATCGGAATTACAAAAAAGTGTACATGTAAACTTGGCTACTGTCATGAAACATCCCCCATAAACTTACCAGAGATTTACAGATATAAAATTGTTACTGTTTCTAGTCTAGAAAAACCATGGATTCTAATACTGGAAACAGTTGTGTTACTGAATGCTTTTTAATATGAATGCTTTTCATAAATTATTTTTGTTTGAATCCGACAGAGCAGAAAGGTAAGTCTCAAATTACAGTTTTTGGTTTGAGTCAAGGTTTCACTCTGAATTTATGAGGACTTGTGGTCTGGAAATGCTTTTTTTCCAGATGTTTCCAGATGTGTAAAATTCATTGATTTGTGTACTTAGAGAGGCAAATAGCCTCAAATATATCTACAGTGTCTTGATGGGAAATGACACTGTAAATAAACATATATAATATGTGTTGATATGAGACATTTTTTAGACATTAAGCCTGAAGCAGTAAAACAATGATGTAGACAAACTGAAAATCTCCAGCTGCCTTTCAGAAGATTTGAAAAAAAAAAAAAAGAAAAAAAAAAAAAAGACAGAGCTTATCGACACAGGAACATGTCCTGACATTCTCTTACAGTGTTTGTGATGCAGGTGTTTTGCCTTAGGTTTTCTTTTTTTATTATCTTTGCTGACCCCCCTATGAGGGATCATGTAAACAGACTTTCACAAAACATGCAGATTAGGACACAAAGAGACAGTCATTATGTCATTATGCATGTGGATGTTACAGGAGTTTTCATTTTGTTCAGTTTTCCTTTTATTATTTTATTTTTATTTTTATTTTGTGTTGGATAAAAAGGAAAACCTCTATATATATATAAAAAAAGGCCAGTTTTACTGATGGTAGGTGATAAAATGGCTCATAGAATTGGTCAACTTGGTGTACGCTTACAAAGAAAGGCCTTTTTATGAAATTACGTAAAAAGCCTTCCCATTTATCTTTCCTAATTTTTAAGGGAACCGAGAATGGCCGACCACCTTATTCACAGTCCTTGGCAAATATCTCAATAGTGCTGATGGAAATGGATGTTAACAAGGTCGTCTCTTTAGTGAACAAGCACATAAATTCACACGGATAGTTATTGGCCTTTACGCTGGCGCCCCTTGGATCTGGTGGGGCCTTTTGAATTTCTGGCAGCTTCACTAAAATTATTGGTGTGTTGAATAACAGGGTCCTTTTGTACTTTCACACAAAACGGTCGATTAGAGAGCTCTTATGGCGTGGTTAAAGCCCTCTGATGTAGGTGATGTAGTGAATCACTGAAAGAGGGTAAGATGTTTAAAAAATAGAGGGAAGAGATCTCAGACAAAGACTTTCAGCTTCATGACATTATATCTTTGGAGCAGAATTTGAGGAAAACAGTGGGAAAACTTTACCATGAACCTCAAATGCTGTTTCAATAAGAGGAATCTTTTGAAAACCATTTGTTACGCATGATAAGAGACTGAAAATAGTACTTAGCATGTTAGTAATTATGTAATATATCGGCACTCATGATTCTGTGCCTGAGCACATAAGTGACTCTTTAACAGTAATGTAATCAGATCAGCACATCTGTTAATCTCGGGCTTGACCCAGCATTCAAGTGCAGTAGTCAAAATTTTGTCTATTTTGGGATCCAGAAAGTGATGGGGCTTCCTGATCAGGGTTTCTTGTGTTTTGTGTGCGTGTGTAGGTTGTCATCAACACTTCAGTGGTCACATTCCTTGACAAAAGTGCTGTACAAAAATGGCATTTAAAGTGTCTGGCCACCTTCTCATGGGCTTTGATATTCAAATGAAATGTGGAACTCCCTAAATAGCTGCTGAGCTTAGTGTGAGCTGATGGAGAGTAAAACAGATCACTTTCAGAAGATGAAAAGAGTGCTTCTGATGTCCCCACAGACAGAGATAGAGGACAATGGATCCATGTTGATTCAGTGTCACAGTGAGAAGTTATGGGTGTGCGCAGGAGGTTAGCACCACAGAAACATGTAGGGGGTGACGAGCATGACTGCAGAAAGAGCCATGTAGAGGTCACAGACAATATGAGAGTGCTGATGCAGACAGTAACATTACCCGTGAAATAAGAGCACCGGTTAGAAGGAAGTCTTTCCTTATCCTGTATTGTGTTCTTAGACAAATCGGAATACTAAGCTTTTAGGTTCAACATGTTATCTTGCCATTTGTGGATTGTGCCGTTTGTCTGTGTTTGAATGCAGTCTAGTAAAAATGTCAGTGCAGAATCAGATTGCATAATTGTTCTCATGCAGGCTCACTGTCTGACTTTGGTATTTCCCAAATTACCCAAGTTGAAAAGCCTCTGTAATTCAATTAACGCAGAGAGGTTTTGCTGCCTGAATAAGTTCACTGCAAAGCCGCTGTAGCATGAGTCAATTAAGAAATTTGAAAACAGACCATCATTAGTTCCATTTTTCTTGAATTAGTTGGAAACCGGACCTAAGTGCTCTGCAAACACATATTTTCACTACACTAGTATGCACTATAAACAAACATGTAAACAGAGCTTCCTTACATTCTGCATTACTACAAAAACTCAAATAGTGTCTCTTCATGGATCTCATTCATCAGAAAAAGCCTTTTCAGACACTTCCCTGCTTGTCTGAATCCAGATGGAGTGATACATGAATGATGGCATTCATAATATCCACAATGTGTATTCACGGCCCCCTGTCCGATCAGAAATCTGGGATATATCGCACTGCCAGCAACGTGAAATTTCACCCATCCGCACAGCAACAAATGTGTCTCTTTCATCCTTTCTCTGCCTCCCTTCCTCACACCCTCCCTCCCTGTCCTTGCTCTCCTTCTCCCTCTCTCTCTTTTTCTCATTCCCTTTCTTCTCCGCTCCCACACTGAAGCCAGGCGGTTGGAGAGGCTCTGGGTGTACGTGCAGAGTGGCAGAGGCTCTACTCAAAGAATCAATGCGCTTTTGGAAAAGCCTCAGGAGATTCAGGCCTCTCCATGTCCCCGTTCTTTCTCTTTCTGCCCAGACTCTTCACATCCGCCAGCTTCTATCCTCATGTGCCCTTTTCATTCTCTCACTTCCTCTCTCTTTCTCTTTTCTGTCTATCTCTCTCTCCACCTTTCTCTAGTTCAGGCAAATATATGCGTACGCTTCGGCCCCATTAGCGTTAATGTCATGCAAGACGCATCCCAGTCAACACAATGACGATAGACTCCTGAGAGCTTGTGGTGCAGGAAAGGAAACATTCAGCGTTTCTTTGTTATTTCTGCTTTGTTTGATTGAGTTGCGTTTTCTGTTCAATTCTAAATGCATTTTGTGTCTTTGATCTCACTTTTAGTCAATGCTATGAAATATTGATTCATATCTCAGGCTATTTGAATGTGCCCCATCCATTTTGCAGTGTTTCTGGCCTAGAACCTCTAACTTAGACAGGAGGAGGCATAAGGCGACCAACTACAGTTTTTGTTTTTAATGTGATATTAAGGGCTGGGTAAATTTGAAATTGATGATCTCATAAATAGAGCGGTGAGCAATAAAATGATGCAGCAGTCTCCAAGACAACACCAAATAATTTAGTGGTAAATGTGTACAGACATAGTAATCTGAATTTCTGTCTATCCAAACGTTTCTGCCAATTATTTTTCAGACATATGTTTGTGAATATCCCATTTAACCCCATTTAATATATTTCACATATCTGATGTCACAAACTGCCATATCCAATCCAGTCTAGTTCTTCCACAAAAGTACTCTTTGTGGTTGGTACCTTGTAAACAGAACTTTTTGTTTTCCCAGCAGACCCATAAAGCTTGTGTAACAGGCAACCAATCAGACCAGAGCTTGACAGTTTAGGAAAGAGCTTACTATTTTTATTTGAAATATGCAGCAGATTGTAAGTGACCTACTGTATGTGCAGTCCATCAATAAGGCTAAAAATAAAATGAGATTGTTGCTGAATAACTTTTGAAAATTAACAATATTGATATGAGGGATTATGAGCTTTAACAACAAGCCCAAAAATGCTTATAATAAGTGGACATGGCAACACTGCAAGAACACGCTCTGTGAAGCAGTCTTTCCAAGTAGCGTTGTTTGACTCCGATTCCAACGAATTCCAGGTCGATTCCATTTACTTTACATCAAAACAGGGTCAGCAATAATACAAGATTGCAGTCGTTATTACGCACTTAATTTTTTTCCGACATGAAGCCTTAAAATCCCCTTATTAAAACAAAAAGCTTTTAGTGTGACTGTCCAAATTAGTCCAATTTAGCAATGACATTACCTTGACTTGATGAGCTATCAACATCGTTACCTAGCTGTTGCTGATAACTAATTTTACAGAGGTAAAAGTCACAAGAAAGTTCTTTAATCATTTCATCTCATTAAAATGGTTGGGTGATGTGGAATGATCATGTCCCTAAATGCACATGATCATTGTCTTAAAAGATGCTTGGACAGGAGAGTTAATAGATATTAAAAATAAACACAATACATACATTAATGTACATTTATTGATTATTCTTGATGTAAGTTTTTAATGATTTATGGTTCATTTCTCAACACAAATAGGTTAACTATAAAAAAAACAAATTTATATTTAGGCCTATTGCATTTAACATAACATCAGTTAAACTAAAGCTGGAACATATTACAAACTTAAGTCACAGACTGAAATTTAAAAATCTAATTAATTTTTTTCCCCTTTATATATATATATATATATATATATATATATATAAATCTCGTTCTCGCCATGAATATAGCAGAGGTAGCTCGCATGGCGTTAAATCATAAACAGACAAATAAACATAAGTCACAGACTTATCTATTTCTTATGTAAGAATGTATGTGACAAAGTTGTTTCTGCGACAGCTCTCTGATGCACAATGCAATATGTCAGAATTCCTCACTTTAATTTGTTCACTCTTTGCTGATATAGTGCACTCAACTGCCAAGCACTATATAGAGATTAGAGAATCAGTGAACAAGTGAGAGATTTTGGACACAGCAGCAGAGTCATCAGCTCTGTCAATCATTGCAGTTTCAGGAGTGAGTCGTGTACCGTACACACATGGAATGATAATGTAGGGGACTCACTCCCACATTTAAATGCCGTTGTCAATCCTGAAACTATACACGTAGTCTTAGAGAGTAAGTCATATTTCATTTATTATAATTAAAGCCTGATACTGAAAAAAGGTACAGCATAATGTCACCATTTTTCCCATTTTTCTTTTGCACTATGAATCTACATTAACTCAGAATCTACATTAACTTATTAACTCAGACTTTGAAATATAAATACAGTCGTTTATAAATACAGACACATGGCAAATGTGTCTTTCAGAAGAAATGAGCACCAGCCATAAAAATTACATCACTGTCCTCCACTTACTTTTACTATCAGTCTTCAGGCAGTCTTTCCCTGTTAAATTATTAACATGACCATTTGGTCATTATAATCCACCAATTGACCCTGGGTAGCTTTCAGTAAAATATGTGGCCCTGAAAAGTGTTTAGACATTTGAGCAGCACTAGATGTATTGCAGTAGATAACAAAATATTAAAATGTAACATCTGCAAACAAATCATTTCAGACATTCTCCCAGACATTCTTTTATTTTTTTTTACTAAATACACACTTAAGATCTAAAAATAAAAGGATGAAAAGTCTAGTTCTGGAAGAATGTCTGACGTTATTTGTTTGCTGATGTTTTCATTTCAGGGTTATAACCTGCATTGCTTAATTGATTTGCTGTGGAAACCTCAGGTATGTTTACCTTTTACTGTTGTGCTTAAACTGTCCAATAGGGGGTAGTATAATTGTTAGAGAGAAAGCTTGCGCTAAAAATTGCATTGTGATCATCTTTTACTGTCTGCAGATCCAAGGGACCGGGTGATGTGCCAGATAGGAGACATTTGGGGAAAAAACTGAATATAAATAACTAATATTGCAGTAAGCCCTTCTATAATATTTTTTAATTAACCCAAAATATATTTTATTCTAAACATACTCAGATGAGAGCTACTCTAAAACTATAAGTATCTTCAGCACTATAAGGGAGTTAGTGATGCTAGCCTGGAAAGTATGTTCTTCGATAAGAAATGTTTCTGTTGACAGGTTCTTTAGTTAAAAGATGAAATGTAAGATTATATTAATGCACCATTGTTTTTGTTATCAAAATGACCTTCATGAGCCCCCAATTTATCATTTTTAAGTCAACACAATGAAAGAAAAATTGTAGAAATGGTCTAAAGTTTGTAAGTCTGAAGGACACTCCATTCACATAGTTACAGTGCATTGTGTGTGTCTAAGGTGGAATTCTGTGAAAAACCCCTATGCCCTGTTCTCCTCTCAGTTGGGGGTCATTCACTGTCAAAGACTTGAGACTGTCTCCTTCAGCCTCCCTGTAAGTGTAGAGAGGAAAAGCAGGTAGCCAAGAGCTTCTTTAGTCTAAAGTATAGGCCTAATTAGAAGACACAGTCTTACAAAAAATGAAAAACAAGGAATTAAGCTACAAAGGTCAGAAACCTAGATAGATCCCATCATCTTAATGTACATTTATATGCACAGAAAAAAATGTAGTACATTCTATCTATGATATTCTTCAGTATAGAAAGAATAACTTTTGTGAAAACAAAAATACATAATACAGGAAAGTATAATGGCATGTGTTACTATGTAAATCATCACATCATTGCCCAAATGGTTTACCTCACCTATGAACATATTTTAACTACTGAGTTAGAATAACGTGAATGCAACTGGACTAACTGCACTGATATTGATCCTGATATTGTGTTACATACAGCAAGATGTAGTTATTGTTGAGACTAATGGCTGCAGACCAAGGAGAGTTGTCCAACATGAACAGGTTTCTTTGTTTACTGGTCTGTTTATTGGTTGAACAGTAGATTGAAGAGTAGCTTTTGAGATTCCCTGGGCTAGAGTTTTAGTATGCGACCTGTTCAATGTTTTCCTTTCAGTTATTGTGCAATTCTTTTTTTTCCTTTTTTTAAACTGCTCCTTTGGCTCAGAATAGAATGTTTTTTTTTGTTCCTGCATCATACAGTATCTCACAGAAGTGAGTACACCCCTCACATTTTTGTAAATATTTTATTATATATTTTCATGTGACAACACTGAAGAAATGACACTTTGCTACAATGTAAAGTAGTGAGTGTACAGCTTGTATAACAGTGTAAATTTACTGTCCCCTCAAAATAACTCAACACACAGCCATTAATGTCTAAACTGCTGGCCACAAAAGTGAGTACACCCCTTTTTGGGCCCAATTAGCCATTTTCTCTCCCCGGTGTCATGTGATTTGTTAGTGTTACAAGGTCTCAGGTGTGAATGGGGAGCAGGTGTGTTAAATGTGGTGTTATCGCTCTTACTCTCTCATACTGGTCGCTGGAAGTTCAACATGGCACCACATGGCAAAGAACTCTCTGAGGATCTGAAAAAAAGAATTGTTGCTCTACATAAAGATGGCATAGGCTATAAGAAGATTGCCAAGACCCTGAAACTGAGCTGCAGCACGGTGGCCAAGACCATACAGCAGTTTAAAAGGACAGGTTCCACTCAGAACAGGCCTCACCATGGTCGACCAAAGAAGTTGAGTGCACATGCTCAGCGTCATATCCAGAGGTTGTGTTTGGGAAATAGATGTACGAGTGCTGCCAGCATTGCTGCAGAGGTTGAAGGGGTGGGGGGTCAGCCTGTCGGTGCTCAGACCATACGCCGCACACTGCATCAAATTGGTCTGCATGGCTGTTGTCCCAGAAGGAAGCCTCTTCTAAAGATGATGCACAAGAAAGCCCGCAAACAGTTTGCTGAAGACAAGCAGACTAAGGACATGGATTACTGGAACCATGTCTTGTGGTCTGATGAGACCAAGATAAACTTATTTGGTTCAGATGGTGTCAAGCGTGTGTGGCGGCAACCAGGTGAGGAGTACAAAGACTATTGTGTCTTGCCTACAGTCAAGCATGGTGGTGGGAGTGTCATGGTCTGGGGCTGCATGAGTGCTGCAGGCACTGGGGAGCTACAGTTCATTGAGGGAACCATGAATGAGCAGAGCATGATCCCCTCCCTTTAGAGACTGGGCCACAGGGCAGTATTCCAACATGATAACGACCCCAAACACACCTCCAAGACGACCACTGCCTTGCTAAAGAAGCTGAGGGTACCTAAACCCTATTGAGCATCTGTGGGGCATTCTTAAACGGAAGGTGGAGGAGCGCCTAACATCCACCAGCTCCTTGATGTCGTCATGGAGGAGTGGAAGAGGACTCCAGTGGCAACCTGTGAAGCTCTGGTGAACTCCATGCCCAACAGGGTTAAGGCAGTGCTGGAAAATAATGGTGGCCACACAAAATATTGACACTTTGGGCCCAATTTGGACATTTTCACTTAGGGGTGTACTCACTTTTGTGGCCAGCGGTTTAGACATTAATTGCTGTGTGTTGAGTTATTTTGGGGGGACAGCAAATTTACACTGTTATACAAGCTGTACACTCACTACTTTACATTGTAGCAAAGTGTCACTTCTTCAGTGTTGTCACATGAAAAGATATAATAAAATATTTACAAAAATGTGAGGGGTGTACTCCCTTCTGTGAGATACTGTATGTACCATTCAACTTTTTCCAGGCTTCTGTGGATTCTGTGGGAAGGTACACACCAGACATTGTGTATTTTTAGAGTTAACCTCATGTTTTAAAACTTTTCGTTTTTGCTTTGTTTTAAGATATTTTTTATAATATTTAGTTTGAAGCACTGAGGGAAGACTGACATTTAAGTGAACCCTATGTGTTCGGTCTGTGGGGTTTGTTTAGCTGCGTTTGAGGAAGAGGCATGAGTGTTTGGTTTTTCCTATCTTGCGTACTGCCTCCTAAGGATTTCTATCCAACCAAGCAAAGCTCAGTTGAAGCAGAACATTTTCAAAAAGGACTGGATGTTGCCAAGTGGGTTGGCATCATGCTGCTTGAAGAATCTCCATTTATGTTTTCTTATTCGCTTTGGCAAGTGGAAACTAACACTCATCACTCCCTGGAGAAGTGCTATCCTATTTTATGCATTCTGCACTTATTGTCAAGTCAGCTGGAAGTAATAATTTAATTCTATTTGTTTTGGACAAAGATCAGTAGCAAGCATTTGTTTTTTAAGAGAATCTAGATTCTCGTTTGAGTAGAAAAGCCAGACCTTTACTGAAATGCATGAAGAAATGTGTCAATATTGTGATTAATAAGCCTCCTGGAGTTTCCCCATGAACTAAGGTGATGGATAATTAAAGTTGAGGAGTTTCTACTCCAAATGTGAATGTCAGCCCCTGCCAGTGGTTAGTTAGAGGGCAGATGTCAGGCCTCAACACGTGTTTTGAGGTGGTGTAGACCTGATTAATCAGCTTGTGAGGTAACATGTATAATAACTTTGGACTAAATTCAGCTATCATACATAGCATATCCTATCATAGTACCCCTCTGAATTCCTGTTTTAAGTTAATGTTAAAATAAGTTATATTGGAAATTTTAACTATGTAGAAAAGTTGGAGGGGATAGTGGTGATTAAGTGAGTGTAAAAGTGTTTTCACATGCACTTGTAACCTTCATCTGTTGGTCACCTCTGCATGAAATGTGCCTTTTACTCTTGGTGCATGAAAGTCGACAATTATTTAAATTTTTTTACTTGTTGTTTGGCTTAGCTGACCCTACTGTAATAACACCATACTGTAGATCTCTGTCCTGAAACAACTCTACAGTACCTAGTGCATTATAAAATACAATTATGGGAGGAGAAAAGGAGAACAAAATCATAAGACTTCAGCATTAGGGAAACACAAGCTTCAAAAAATTTGTAGAAAACACAATTTTCTTTCACGCCCTCTCTGTCTCTTTACTTAGACACTAGTGTTTATGGTTGGAAGTGTAGGAGAACACTGCACATCAAAGAGATGAGCACGACTTAGAACTCCTGCTCTCACATCTGCTTGAGCAACATGGGAGCGAATCCCACAGTAGTTGGGAAAATTTTGATGCGTGTGAAAGACCTTAAATCTACATTTTATCATCTTTCCACATAACAAAGTCCGCTTTACATGAGTCTCCCCATGAGCAGTTGTTTGGACTTTGCCAGTGGACTTAATTAAAACTCTGACCTTATGATGCATCTTTCCATGACAAGCACTAAAACACACCCCTGATGCTTGACCCTCAAAAGCAACTGGAAGGATGGAAGCTTGATACAACACCAGCATGAGACTGTGTCTAAGAAGGGATGTCTATTATTGTTGCATCTGTTTCTGATCAATATTCTGTCCATGACGCGTTAGCCTGACAGAAAGTGCTTAGCAAAAAAAAAGAGACAGTTGTTCTGAACTGTAAGGCAAGGCCCTAGACCTATCTTTGTAGGAACCAGTTTGCTCTGAACCAAGCTAGACTCCAATTTAACTCTCCTTATTTCCATTGCATCTGGACTAGATGATATTATGCAGGAAAACTGAAAACTGAGTTGCTGGTTTACTTGATGGAATATAAGAGAAGGTTATATACAAGAAAAATCAGAAGAATGTAGTAGTGAACAAGGCTATTTGCTCCTAACCATAGCATATTACAGTCTGTTGGTTCTATAGAACTTTCTTGCCACTGAGAGACAGTTTGATTCACTGTTCTCAGTAACCCATAAAAGACAAACCATCAGTTTCCACAGCTGTGCTGCACTGTCCAAAAGTCCAAGAGGGACTTCCTCTGTTCACATGAAGTCTCTTTTCCTCCCATAAGCCTGACAGGCTGTTGATTACTATATAGGGCTCATATGTTAACTGGCTCCCCTACCGGAGTAAATATGGATCTGATTAGGGGTAAGTGCGTTGAATAACCAGAAGCCTCAAGAGAGGTGGCTTATATAAAACAGACCTCCCTACAACACCAACAAATCATGAAGAGACCTGTCTCTGTCTCCATGATACTGGACAAACATCTCTTCATCAGAAAGCCCCACTGAGTCAACTTAACATGCACTATTGCTAAAGACACTTTAGATGCCAAAATTAGGATGTGTGTGAACTAGGTTAAGTCCTGTTTTAGGGTTTGTTACCACAGTCATAGCCATGGTCTCTGGAGATGTCTTTGGGAACTTGTGTTTGAGAGTTCTTTGGGAACTTTTTAATATCCCCAGTACATTACAAATACATTGTTTACTTGTTTCTCTCAGAGCTGAAGCCACCAGACACAGTCCAGAACCTTAAACCTATGAATTATCTTACAGAAACGTCGATAAAGATTTGGCCGTAATGCAGATTAATCTTTTGAGGAGTTTGGTTTAAGTCTTTATTAAGTTTATATTTGAGGTAAACTATACTTCTCTTCATTACAGTGACCCTAAAAGAAAAACGCATTCAGATACGGATGAGGTTATCATATCGCTACATGACCACAGAAAGTCTGAACGACGGATACACATTAACATTAGACTTGCACTGGATATGCTTGGACTGGACATTTCCTCTGTTTCTCTTTTTGCTTGTTTGTCTTGTGGGAGTCTAAGTTCCAACCACCTGTATTCAGGACACAAACACATCTTGCCTTCTTTTGCAGTCATAATGGCAGCATAATGTCTCTTAATGAGACTTCTCTTATTTGCCAGTGTAAACCTCTGTCAGTGGCAAGAATGGCATTGCAGCATTAATTTGAGAAGACAAGTTTAAGATTCTTAAAACCACAACCTCTCTAGTGGTTCTGATACAAGAGAAGCCCACTTGGCTTCATGCCTATTAGATAAGTCACAGAAACAAAAACTGCTGGGAGCTTTGCCAGAATGGGTTCAAATGACTTGCCAATCACAGGCTGTCAACCCATTTGGGTCTTTATCACATAGCATTTATTTCAGTACTGTATATTTGCTTTAATTAACCAGAAGATTTTTAACAGTGACTATATTCTACTGTGGTTTCTCAACTTTTAGGGGTACGACCCTGTCTCCTATATATATCATTAGATGCTAAATGCTCAACCACTTGGGGACATTTTATCCATGGACTGTATTGCCATTCTCAACTTACCTTGTGCATAGGAATAAGCTGCACCTTTCCATGTCTGAAGTGATCCCTAGTCTGATTTGTTTCGTACAGTAAGTTTGAACATGCTTGTAACGTCTTGTTTAGGAAGTAGGATCAGTTCTTTGTTGGATTGTTTGCACCGCTGGGTCTGGAGAACGAGGCCTCTGTTCTCTCAGGTCTTCCCTTTAGGAATGTCTGGCTAGAGGCACTGTGAAGGCCTGTAATCCTAGTATCCTGGCAGTGGAACGCAGTGGAACTGCTCCAGATATTGCTAAGAAGCTTAAAAAACCCAGGCTGGAAATTCAATTACCCTTTCCTTCAGAGGACTCTGGTGGTCACGTGAAAAGAAATCACTCTGAGTAATATCTTATTCTATTCTATCATCATGAATAACAGCCTCTCCTGGGCTGGCTTCCCCATGTCCCCCCCCCCCACACACACACATTCATTTACAGCATATAGACTCTTTTTGGACTGTATGGTATACACTGCCTCAAGAGAGAGGAAGGCTGTTTTTCATGTTTATTCTTCCATATCATAGTTGTCCTATGCATTACCCATTAAGCTGTTCTAAATTTAAAAGCTCATATTGTCTATTCAAATTCAATATTTGTGTATATTAAACATGTGTCTCTATAGATGTCCGCATGTTAGCATGTAATGTCATGGTTTGTTTTAAAAAATTTCTTGCTTGATCCCTCAGGCTTGCTTGAACAGAAAACAGGCGGAAGGCAATTGGAATTCTAAGTGGCTTAAGTACTGTTGGACGGGGTTGCTGAATTACATTATAGATATACTGCAACCATCTATTGGAAAGGAGGAAAGGGGTCCTATTTTACTCTCAAAACAAATTTTTGTGATGATAATACCCCTGTTACATTTCAGCAATAAGGCCAGAACGCAGGAAAAAATTGCAAATTGCAATATCGCACACAACACCCACAAATCCAAAATAATCACAGCACATTCATTAATTATTCTATACTGAGTTTATACAGTATATCAGAAGACTGAACATGATCTCTCAGACGTTTATCCCTTGAGTAATGTTTTTGTCAATATTTAGCTGCCTTGCCAATGACTATATATTGGTATACAATATGATGGCTCCTTAAGACCAATGTTGAGAGCAAACAGCTAGTTGCTGTTACTTCATATTTTTAAGCAGTGGGAAGCAAAACAATGTTCCATTATTTAGCTTGCAGCCAGGATGAGACCAGACCATTTTTATCAGCTTGTCTTGGCTTTTGACTTGTGTCGCTTAGGGAATGTGGGGAGAAGTGTCTTTGAGACGAAAAAAGTAAGGTCACCCATTCTGTTCATTGTTGCTTTTCTCCTATCATATTCCCTGTAGAAACAGAAGAGAAAAGAGTTTATTCTGAAACTGATTATTTGGAAGAGGGTTGACAGAGAACATTTTAGTTCAGTTCCCTTCAACATATCATCACTTTACATGAGGAAATCAGGCCATGTATAGAAAAAAACAACAAAAAACTACAACTGAAAGCTAAATTAATTTAACCATCAAAGAGCTCATCTTAAAACTTATTGATTTACATTATTGTTTTGATATTTTTACTGGTGTAATGTGAAATCTATGTTAAATCTATGTGCTCGATACACTTTATCCAAAAACTAGAAAGCTGACACTGTTGCTTTTTTTAGGTTGACTCACACATCTGGGTTTAGTTAGGAGTGGAGGTGTTTCCTCTGGGCCGTTCAGCTTCCTTTCACCTCTCGCCTTTCAGAGTGTCGTACGACTTTACTCTCTACATGGTGCAACTCTGAAATATGACGCATCCATCGACATCTTAGGATTTATTCTTGGTTTATAGCTCCACTGGGAGCCCTTATACTTCACTTATCAGATAATTTTTCTGTTTGCAGAGTCCTAACACCCCTATTATCATCTAACACAGTATGCCATGGTGATAAACAGACCATGGAGTTCATGTCTTGGTGATCTGCTCACGTGAATGGAGCCTGTGTTACCTACTAACTCTTCAGGTTTCCAGAAGGTGATGCTAAATCTGGCCACAGGTGAGGTCTGATGTCAGGAGAAAGATGTTATCCAAGGTTTCTGTCTGTCCAGTGTTCCCTTTGTGACCTCAGATCATTTACACATCTTGTTACTGTTGAGGTAGGGTGCTGCTAAAATATATCCTCTGAGAAAGACACAGCTGTTAAAGTACTGGGACTGCTAGATGGTTACTGGTAATAAAATATGAGAAAAGTACCTATTTCCCGGAAGCAGATCAATAAATACTGAAGAGATTAAAAAGTTTGTCTGGCTGATTTATCACAATTTCCGTCTTTCACTCTGTCTTTGTCTCTTGCTCTTTTTCGTCCCCTTATTTCCATAATAGGCCTTAGGTTGAGGTCTGAAATAGAAACAGCTGTCTCCCTCTAGAGCCACCTGGCCCAACTCAAACACATACACACAAACATATTTAGGTAATACTGCTTGTCCAACATTATAAAACACAGAAACTCATCATTCAGTCTTGCTTTTTCTGTCATTTACACACACGCATACACAAAAGTGACAGTTCTGGTTTGCGATGGGGCACCAGGAAAGAATAGTGTGGTAGTGCCAGAACCCACTGATGTTAGTCAGACTGCAGAAATAGCATCAATACACACACACATATCTATACACCTCCAGACAGCAGACAGGGAGTTTGTGCCAAACCTCTCAGCCGAAAACACACATCCACACGCAAATAGTGACCTTAGAGAGGTTTAAACAAACTTGCAAACATAAACATACTGAAATCTAAACAGGCAACCTCATTTGTGCACAATTTGGTTGCTAGACCAGACAAGCTTTGCACGTGTAGCCATCCAAGCTCACACACAAAAGTTGAGCAAAGGCCTCAGTGCTTTTCATCTTCAATGCTTTTACTCATTTATCTGACAAGCGTAGAATTCAGTGTAGAATCTTCTTATGCACACACACATAATGGTGGTTTAAGGAGCAGTGTAAGCTAGTGTCCAGACCACCATCCTCACTATCCTGTCCACAGTCAGAGAGACGCAAATTGTCGGTTGCTAATCCGCCTAAAGAGTGGAATCCTAAAGTAGCAGTCAGCTTTGATCCACATCCAGAGAGATGAAAGCTTTTAAGCCAGACAACTGCTTTTACACTCCTTTTCCGCTTTCCTTGATGTGTCCTCTGTCTTTTTACTCATTTGTCACATCTTTTTTTGTCACAATAACCTCACATATGATAGAAAAGAGAGACTGGATGGCCTTAAGTACAAAGGAAGGACAGATAGACATCATTGATGTAAACGTTTGCATTATCAGAAACTCATCCTGCTTTGTGCTGAATGCCACTTGGTTTCATCCATTTGTGTGTTGCGCTTGAACCAGAGAACAGCAGACTGATATGCAGGCAGCCTTCTGCATATCAAATATATTTTTGACTAATATGTTGAAAATGATGTACACTTATGTGAGTTTTAAAATAGTTTTCAATTGCTTGGTCCAAAGTTTGATTCCACCTACCTTCCGCTGCCCACTCAGGTCTTATTTCTCACAGCATTATTTTTTTATTTTTAACTGCAGTATGATTGCACCATCAATGGGAGTACCAACTGTTCAGTAGTTGGCTAACAAGTCAGCCTTTACTATTTTACTTATGTTTTTGTCTTGTACAGAACAAGCAGAGAACTCTGCTTGTGTCTGTCTGCACTGTGAACTAAGGTGGCATTTGCTGGTGTTTACACAATAAAACAAACCGGACTCTGACTTCACATGGACTCGGGACTGCACTAAAAGTGTTAATGCATTCCAAGCCATCAGTGGTCAAGAGAAGCGAATACTACTCACTTAATAGTTCCTATTATTCTGCACTTTCAGTTGCATAATATTAATCATTAGTGACAAATGTTTGCAAATAAAGTAATTCTGCAATAACATTGTAATTAAAACTTTTTGTGATGCTACACAAGCTTAACATTGATTGTCTTACTGAACACAAAAAGAGATCTGACCAAGGCATTGAATGATTTGTTGTACACACTCTTGCTTGAAAAGAAAACACCCAAATACACGCCTTGTAGAGGTTAAGGAGTACAGCTGGGAGCAGCTTACTGGGTAATTTATCTTTCAGCATAGTAATTAACCCAGCACAACCACCTTACTTCTCTTCCTTCTCCCATCCTTCTTTCTCCTAACTACTGAACTGCCTTTCTCGCTCTCTCTATCTAGAGTTTTTTTTTTTCATATCAGACTTGTATATTATCCCTGGCAACTGCACATGGTTCTACTGTGTGTGTATGTTGGCTCACAGCGTGTCTCATCACTTTCTGAATCACTACACAGGCACATACACACACTCCCTGCTTGACTGGCCTTCTATCATTCACATTACAGTCTGCCATTGAAAAGTTAAGAACAATGCTTTGAAAAGAAACCACTAACTTTCAAATGCATATGAGACATCCTTGCTTGACTGATTTGGTGCACGTACTTTGTCAGTGTGACATCACTATGTTTTGTCATTTGGGAAAAGAGCTGATGTTGTAAGTGTGAAATCTGCATCATCACTGCAGGTGGAGGGGGTCTCTGCAGCTCAACTTTCTGATTTAGAGCGTCTTTATATAGTACTTAGCATAACTTCTGGTAGACTTGTGCAGGGCAGTCTGGATGGAAACATGACTTTTAACCGACTCTCTTACTAATAGTAATAGTACCTATAATTTCACAGTTATGGTTGAATGAACTGTGTAAATAAAGAGAGACCTTTCCATTTAACAGCATAAATCCATCAGTCACACACAGAACAACAGATTAAAGTAATTATTCTAAACTCATTATGGTCACAATTTAACCTAATTTGGCTCCTTTCCAGTGATCTCAGAGATCACTGACTCAAGGAGCTGATACAATGCAGTCTGTTCTTAATTAGATAGTCAATTAGTCAACTTTAATTTGAGTTGCAAATTGCCTTGATCACTAAGTGTGATTATAGTATAGATTTATTGACTTTAGTAGCCATTTCTCGTTTTTTTGTTTTTTTTGCTTAAGAAATGGAATGTGGAAATGTCAAAATTTTCTGTGAAATTTGATTAGTTGAAAAGTTGATTAGCAAGATTGAGATTTTATATATTGTTTTTTTGTTTGTTTTTTGTTTTGTATTATTATTTTAGGTTACGTTCAGACTCTTAAGTCCAAATCCGATTATTTGTGTATCCGTTTGGAATCTGATCTAAAATTATTGACGTCCACTCTAATTTTTCAGATCAGATTTGTGTGTCCATGCTGCTCTTTCATTTTTCTGAATATCTGCATTGGTTTCTATTGTTTCTATTCAGTGACAACAACCACAACATAGAGGGGTTTGCAATACAGATGTTGTCTTATATACAACACGACAATGTGTAGCTGCCGCACTTGACTACTGTGTCTTATGAGGCAGCAGCAGAAACATAGGAGGCTGGTATGTGTGGCTTTATTTACCAAAGTGTTATAACTGCACCTCTATAAACACCAACTCCCATCAAAAGTCTGACCATGTCTCATCTGAAAAACAATCCAGAGCAAGAAACAGAAAGAGACTGAGTTTGAATGGGATGGGTTGTGAAAGCAGAGCGTTGCACTGATGATTAGATAACCAAAAGTAAGCCGAAAGGAGAAACAAAGACCAGCACAAATACAAAAGAGTCTTCCCAAACATATTGACTGGAAAAGTAAATGTTTGGAGAGAGAAGAAAGAAAAGTGAGGCCATGACCCGCTCAATATTTACAGCTCCGCATGGTTGCCAGGGTGCAAATCTCTTAAGATGCACTCTGTATACACTGAGTGAATATATTTCTTAACACTTAAGAGCTAGCAAATGTTCTAGAACGAGATGGAGATGTGAAAGTGGAGAAAGAGAACATGAAATAAGAAAGGTCAGAAGATCAGAGAGAAAGTGTCCTTTAAGCCCCCTGCTATGGAGGAAATGAATTTTTGGGTTGTGACCGATGTGTTGCTGGGGTGGGTCACCTCTATCTGAATTTATTGCCCCAGCAATGCATGGGATGTTAAATTAGATGGGGAAGAGTTAGTGTTTGTGCGTCTATATGTATATGGTATACATATCAATTTGTCAATTTGTTTTGGTAATCATGCTAATTGCTGTTAAATGTGCCATTGCAATGCACTCTTATCTCAAATACCACCCTAGTCTCAAAAGTTCAGCAAAAAATATGCCAACATTGGTTACAGGCCTAAATTGACAGAAACACCTATGATTACTCCACAACTCAGTTAGGGCTTTGGGCCAGTTCCAGAAAGGTCGCCATGCTGATTGTTAGATTAGCAACATGCTAATGTCAAACTCTATTGGAATCAGCTATGAGTTAGTGCTATTTATGTGGTGCGTTGAGTTGCTGACCATGTAGAACGTGTTTTTTTTTTGTATGTTGATGTGTAACATTTTATTGCAGTAGCACTGAAAAGCTTTCTGCATTTTTCAGGAAGTGAAATTTTGAGAAAATATGAAATTGCCCAACTCTGACCAAAAGCACGTCACATCTCAATTATGATTTTTTTGAGCTTGTGAGTAGGTATCTTGTACCAGATTTTTAAATACATTGTTGTTGAATGAAAGGGATGGGAAATATACTTCCAAAAACGGTCACAAACAGCCACTGTTAAGTTCCATAGCACCCAGTTCATGATTTTTAGCTCTTTTGCTGTGAGCTTTTTTTTCCTTCAGTGCTTCAGTATTTCAGTGATTGATTAATGAGTGTTAGTGGTAATTATAGTGTAGTCTAGTGAATGAACCCCTGACATTTTTTGCTGTCTGCTCAGGAGCATAAACTCAGATGAGGATATAGGAGCTGAACCCAGTGCACAACTCTTTTTCTCTGTTATCTGCTGGCATAATTTAAATTTGAGCCCTGAAAATACAATGACCGGTCCTGTCCAGTATGTTGTTCTCTGTCTACTCTTGTTTGTTTTTACCTTTGTCATTGCTTGACTATTTGACTCTTTATATTTAAAACTTGCGCAAACAAGCAAAACTCAAGCACCATGGCCAAAGAAACCAGTCTGAGCTATATTTGAGAAACCAAGAAAAAAGGATGGACAAAAAGACAAAAAAAGAATGACAAAAAGGAAAAAGAAAGGGAGGAATCGACAGGAAAACAAATTTCTTGGCTGAGAGGTTTTAGAGGTTGCTGCTGACAGTAGATTTCTGTTCTCAAGCAAAAAGAATAGAAAAAGAAACATAGATCACTTTTATATCTCTCCTCACACTCTCGCATCAAAGATCATTGACTATCTCTTTCTTTTTTAGCATATATGATTTTGCCACACTGACACAGATATAATATATAAAAAAGAATAAAAGAAAAAGTTTACATTAATGTGAGAAAAAATATATTTTTTAAATGGTATATGATGCATCATGGTAATATTTGTTGTACTTCCTTTAATAATATACTTAAACTAATAAAGAAAAAATTATTACAGTAATGAGAATTACAACTGACAATAATAGGGATTTGAGAAGTAAATGTGCTTAAATGTCATAATGCAAAAAACAAACATCAAAAAAAAATTTCATTACGCAATGTGACATTTTGCGATTCACCATAGTGTTTCCATAGAGATGGTAATGACCTCAAACAAGATAGAACTTCAGAGAAAGAGAGGGGAAATAAGA
Source organism: Elopichthys bambusa (assembly GCA_037101425.1). NCBI lineage: Eukaryota > Metazoa > Chordata > Actinopteri > Cypriniformes > Xenocyprididae > Elopichthys > Elopichthys bambusa. Next base: position 6,125,533 of record CM074454.1, on the reverse strand, counting down.
ATGATGAGGGTGTCTAAAGATAATGAACTTTTTAAGTGCCGTACATTAACTGCAGGTCAGTGGAGTCTGACGCCGTGGAGGGGGACTGCAGGAGAGCAGTAGAGCTTTGTGGGGAGAAAAGGTCAAGGCTGGAACGGATGGAGAGGATGGCGAAGGTCAAATGCTGGGGAGGAAAAGACAAACAAGGAGAAAATGAGAAAGAGGGAGACAAACAGAAAGAGAGACAGAGAGGGATGGGTTGAAGATGGCCTCTAAATCACTAAATGTGGTTACAAAGACATCAACAGCATTTTATGTTCCCATACAGTCTGTGCTTGTGTTTTTCTTTTGTGTTTGTGTGTGTGTGTGTGTGTGTGTGTAAATGCATGTTTGTGGATAATGGACTTACAAAGAGAGTGTGCCAGAAAAGAAAGGAGGTGATGGGTGCAATTTCCTGTTTCCAAACATGCAGGGTCTGGCATGAATCATATTTCCACTTTATTTGTGTTTTACATTAACTTGAACTGTAAAGAGGCGGTCATACTACACTTCATTCCAATGACTTCCACTCATGCGCATATAAATACATCAGACCGCAATCTCAAGCTAATGCGCAAAATTTTGCATTTTGCTACATTCTACAGCTCAAGTATGGTGTGATCTCTTGGCTGAATTAAAAGAATGCATATTTTTGCAGTAAAGTCGAGTAGATTGTATATTACGTTTTGAATGTATTACTATTTGTTACATGTTGAATTCATGTTTATAGAAAAGACTCATGTGTGATGTCATATCGCAACCCTTACAGTGTGTAACCGCGGCTTAAGCTGTTTTATCACAGATCCACAGTATATTCCCAGGCGGCTTTGAGTATTATAACAGGAGACCAATTATCACACAGGCAAGTCAATCTGTTTATTTTATCAGCCCATATAGCTTCGTATCATACTAAAGTTCAGCTCACACAAGATTGGCTTTGTGCTAGTTTAGATAGAAAGACATACTTAATTAAACCTCAAGGGAAAATAAGGACATGCAGGAAACATGACCGGTTTAGACTAGCACAAACACAGTATGACACGCCGTTATAAAAGCGAGCCTATGAGGTATTAGATATACCAAGATAGAGTGGGAAAAACCATGTTGTGTATATGACGTGCCTGTGGCTGTAGTGTGTGTGTGTGTGCGTGTATGTGTGGTTTTATGGCTATAATTACATTAAATGACTGGAAGGGCCCATTTCCCCTCCGCCTGCTTAACCCGGTGATTTAGACGAGGGTCACTACCACTCACCCGTCAGTGCTCACACACAGCTCCGTTTACACCAATCCTTAACAACACAAACGTTGTGTGATGGGAAGAGAAGGATTGTGATCAGTCACACACGCACTCATGCTTATTATCATGGTTATTTTTGCACTAGTTTGAAGTGGTGCTGATATTTATCTGCGATCACGTCTTTCTCATAGCGTTCTCACACACAATCTGAGTTTCAGTTTACTGAAAAGTTTGATGTGGCTGCTTCACGCTTCACGGAAAATTGTTTTAGAGGTAGCACAAGTTATCACATTTAGATGAAAGATTACAAAGGAAAACTTTGCATTAAGAATGTTTTTCATGTTGACTTTGAGAAATTTTAGGGGCTAATTTTTAATTTACAATAAACCATATAGGTTGTTATGCACGTGTTTTCATTTATGCTTTTGGTTGCCACATGACTAGCGTATTATTATAAAGTGAAATAAACACCCCCCACCGCCATTACCACCCTTGCAGTTTTACTGCGTTCGCACAAATGTGCTTTGATGTCGCTAACCCTAATGCAAACACACAAATCAGGGCCGCAGAGAGTGTCTGCAATGCTTATAACAGCTTTCATTTGCTAATGGGCTTCTGACCCAGAACCAGGGCCCACCTGTTGCCCCGGGCAACCAGACAGCAGGCACTGATACAGTTCTGCAGGCCTACAAGTGCTGTAGTTTCAGGCCGAAACACTGATTCAGCACACATGATCTGTGGACACGGCATGCAGTCTGAGAAGGAGACTAGGGTCGAAACTGAACTGTTGTGATTGTTTCAGGCAGTTTGGCATTGTTGTTATATCAATTACATCCTAAATTGCGATTATGGTATGGATGACATGGTTTATTTCACACTGTTTATGTGTAGGCAATGTTTACTGTTGTTTATGATGATTTTGTTGAAAAGTTCAATTTAATATTAAACAGGACAGAAACCCTACTAGATAAATGGTAAATTAGCTATATATTATGTTATATAATTGCACCCTTTCACCTCGTCTCATTTTTTATTCCTGCTTTTTGTTAATCCTGTTTTTTTTTTTTAAGGAGTCTTTGACCTTGATGCTCTTTCTCTTGTCTGTCTACTTGTCTCTTTCTCTTCATCTTATCTAAACTCTTTGAACTCTTGTTATATTCTTCTCTGGATTAGTGCAGTCAGCTGTGTTTGGGTGCGAGTGTGAGAAAATCAGGTTCGGTAGTGACTGAGTTCATCTCATCCCCCACACACTGTCTCTTTCCAGACCTTTTCCGAACTCTGGCATTCTGCCTATTAACCGTCACCTGTCTGCTCCGTACCATTCATAACTTGTGAAGTGCCTCTGGGAGCAAGAATGTGCCCATTCACAAGAGCTCTTGTGTCTTCCATTTGTTCACATAGTGCAAGAACATGGGGAGGAGGGGTCTTGATCCCACAAATCTTAAAGACAAAGTCACCTACAGTGGTGCAGAAGTACACATGCATGTGAGAGTGTATGCTTGTGTTGATAGGGCTTGATTGCCAACATCTTCAGAATAGATAGATTCAGGATAGATCTGTCAAAATCACAGTGCATCACAATATCATATTGCAGATTTCGACTGAAGTTGTGTCCACTGTGCAAGAAAGATCCATCGTGTCTGAACCGCAGGATTAGGTTCAGTATCAGCTCACATCATAATCTAAATGCTTTTCTGCACTCTGTACAATCCTCATATTCAGTACTGTGAACTCTCTGACTTCTAAATCAACAGCAGAGATACTTTGAAGTGAGAAGTACTTTAATGTGTAAAGAAACCACATGTTCCTATTCAGGACATTAATATATGAGTTGTGAAGCTGTTTCTAGGAGAAAAACAACATGCTCAGTGCAAGAGGAAGTGAAATTATGACACCTGTTTAGGTTAAAACATTCATTACCACACACATAAGCATGCACAGCACACTCATCCCACAAAAGTTCAGTCACACTGACAGTGATTAAATTGATGGAGGTCGTCAAGTCGCTGTACTGTTGGTTCTTCTAGTAGGATTTTTTACACGACTGCTGTATCCATCTAATGATCTTAATGATTTAATAACTTGAAATATCAGATGGTAAATAGCTAGGTTTTTCTGATAATATCAGAGAATCTGTAAAGCAGACTTCCGCCTTCCCTAATGGATTTAATATGATATTTAATAAAAATAATATTGAATAGAACCTTTTTTTCTCCATCAATTTTGTCTAGCTGTGGAATACAACACGTTTTTGCTCTGAAACATCAACAGGTGGTGCTTGTTGAGTTGTCTTTCACTTGCATGGTAGACTGACATTTTTGTCAGTACTTCTCTGTGGCATATATGCAAGACTGACATGGCGTGAGTAGGGTGTCTGTGTGGTCAGAACCACTTCCAGTTGTGGTTGTGGGAGGATGTTGTTTTCTCGTAAACCAAGTGTAGACACTCTCTAAACAAATATGTACAGCTGTGTGTCCATTGGTTAAATATCTTTATCTCTCTGTAGATTATGTTTCTAAAGCACACACACATACCCTCTTACACAAGTTTGTACACTTTGTCCCTGTTTACACCTGCTATTAAGGAGTGTTTTCATCAATCTGATTAGTGGACGACGCTAAATACAGGTGTAAACAGGGTCTAAAACATTTTGAGCCTGTCCTCTTTTGACCACTTCCAGAGGTAGTTGAAAACGCATTTGACCAAATTGCTTTCATAGTGTAATTGCTCATGTGGTCGAATGCGTTCGAACAACCACAAAAGACTGCCTACTCTCCGCCTACTGACCTAATGCATAAACAGGAGCGGGATTTAAACTTTGATAAGCTGAAACCCTCATTTTAGTTTTAAGACAAAAAACGTACCAAAAAAAATGGTTCTCTCACGATTCCTGATTTCCAACATGCACTCACAGCGTTTGGCTTGGTCTTGAGGCTGTCAGAGCAGAAACGAAAGCTACTGCTATCTGTACGTTTTTCTGTCATTTCCTTTCATGTTCATATGTAAATTGCACAAGCTTGTTTCGTCTATTAGATTGAAATATCTGAAAAAGCACATACATTTATTCACTCATAGAAGAAATCAGGACAGAAGTCGTCAGAAGTGGACAAATGAGACTAATTAAAACACCAGGTGTAAATGGATATGTGTCTCCCTAGTCTATTTGTGATCCAATCAAACAAAATATGCATCTTAATATCAGGTATAAAAAGAGCTTTAGTCCAAGTGATCACATTCAGAATTTTCTGATATTAGTACTGATAAAATGGGGAGGAGGGGTCTTGATCCCAAAAATCTTAAAGACAAAATCACCTACAGTGGTGCAGAAGTACACAGGCATGTGAGAGTGTATGCTTGTGTTGATAGGGCTTGATTGCCAACAGCTTCAGAATACCATCCACACTGTGATAGATCTTTCAGAATCACAGTGCATCACAATATCATATTGCAGATTTCGACTGAAGTTGTGTCCACTGTGTACTGTGATATTAGTACTGATATCAGATCAAATACTGTATTTTTTATGTATGTGCCATTTAAAACCAATTGCCATAGGTTGATTTGACAATTAGGTTGTAGTAGAATTGCACTTTTTCTATACCAATTTCATGATTATGCTCCTAAAAAGGAAGCTTGAGGTTTTTCCCACGTTGCTCTGTTATTTCAAACATACATAGAAGGTTGTTGATGGAGGTCTGTTTTTGTGTGTTTGAGTGCGTGTGGTCGCGTGTTTGTGGTTTGCGGCTCACCTCACTGGCTAACCACCTAACAATGAGCTCTGTATTGTCCTGAACATAAAAATATAGACAATTCTGAACTGTCTGAAACAGAAAATTCCTGATATCACGATATATCACAGCAGTGGGATTAAATTATCCCAATTCTTAGATTATTGTCCTGTGGACTCCTCTAGCATTTATAATTAAAAAAAACTCAACCATGTTATATTTGCTAAGACACCAAAGTCTGTGATCAAAATTGGCAATTTAAATATGAACAGTCAAATTCTTCAGGAAGCAAATTATTTTTCTTGTGTATATACATTTATTGAATATCTAATGTATGTACTCTTGTTGGACACTGTATGTCAACAATTGTCTATTTTTTGTTTCTTTTATTCATTTCTTTAATTATTTTAAGAACACATTATTTTATTTGTCTAATAGAAAGAGATGAAAAGAACAAGACTGGCAGACTGGGAACAGAGCAATGATGAGACAAGGCTGGAGGCAAAGAAGCATTAGATCAGAAAGAGGGAGACTTTAAGGAGCAAAATAGTGACTTAAATGAGAGCATTGATGTGGCATTCAGGCAGAACTGTGGTATATCTGACTCCCAATCCTGGACTCTCTCCAGCACTCTCTCTTTGATTACAAGTTCTCAATGACAGCTTTCACCTCATTCTCATTTGTCCTCCCACACAAACACACAGAACGCCCCACTGGACAAACATTAAAAGCGGGTTAAGAGACATAACTATCACAGACTGCATATGTGTGTGTTGCAGTTGTTGATTGTCTTTTTGTGGAGGCATAACCTTTGTAGTTATTTTTCCCATCAGTTCAGAATTCATTCTTGTGATAAATTTGAGCTTTTAGCTTGTAGATCAGATGTGGGTCGGAGAAATCTGATTCTTGATCAGTGGCTCCAGAGGATTCTCTGATTTCAGTGTCAAAAGCAGGATGAGCTCTTCGCTGTTCCTGCCAACCCAGGTGGTTTCCCATTGAATAATTTCCTTGGCTCCTTCTGTTGGTCAGTTACTATCACAGAGAAAATCAATTGACAAACTATTTACAACAGATTAGAGATTTATAATGAATTAGGGTCTTGATTTCACCTTCACTCAAAATACAGCAAGAATAGCAACTCAGATAACCTCATGTTGTAGAGCTCTGATGAACTTTAACTCTGCAACAGTTTGTATTGTAGAAGATTGTTTAAGGCCTTTAGTAGTAAAGTTGAGCAATCCCCATACTGACCACATAAACTTCTCCCACACTACTTCCACATCCTGAATGTCTCCAGCACTGTAATGTGGTTTCCTGAATGGTCATTTGTCCACTTGGATCCAACAGTCATAATATGCTTTTAAAAAAATGAATCAGTATGACAAAGATGTGCCTATGACTGTACGTAATCTTTAAAACTCACTTTTTTTTTTTTTTACCTATATGGCCTTTAAAAGGTGTGATATAGAGGGCTGCATTGGGTTTGGGCTCTCGAGGGGCCCAACGCAAATCTCGCGGGAGCGAGCGGTTTTACCTTTGCTGTGGGCGGTCAGAAAATTTTGCGGGAGACCCGCGGGGAATTGTGGAATGGTGGGATTTGGTGTGTAATAGAAATGGAGAAATTAAAATTAAAGCAGCTGTTTAGTTGACAAAAGCAAAGCAAGACAAGTCAGACATCTGGAAACAATTCTCAAAATTTGCGCATTTTATTTTGAGCATTCTTGCATCTAGTGCACCGTCAGAGAGGGCATTTAGTGTGTATGGGCGGATCTTAGAAGAAAAACGCACAAGTCTGGGACCGCAGTCAGTCAGCAATATACGTTTCCTTCATAGTAATATGGAGTAAGCAATGCAAGGCCCAGTGATCAAATTCATTTGTTTGTTTGTTAAGTAGGCTAAGTTATTATTTATTTATTTTTTAGTATTATTTATTTTCTTTTTTGCAATAGCCTGTTAAGCAAGCTATTGTTTTTTGAGGCATTCTATTTATTTTGTTTTGTATTTAATTTGTTTAAAGTATATCTAGCCTATTTTCTAAGTCCTATGTGTTTATTTAATAAGTTAAAGTTGTTTGGTAACAGTTCAACTGTTTGTTTAGTTAATCGTTTGGTGAGTGTGTATGCAGTAGCCTGCGTTTTTAAAAACTGAGGTGCTGCTAGTTGTGGTTTTGTTTTAACGGTTAATGTTTTATAACGCTAATAAAAAAAATACCCATGTTTTTTTCACGTGTGGTGCTTTGGTTTAGCGGCTACTTCATCTTATTTAAACGCAATCATGTTTAAAGTCTGTTATTCTGGATGTTAACTTGAACTCATTTATTTAATTTAGTATTTGTGTAGGCCTACATTTTTCACAAACATTGAGGGCGTGGGCGGGTACGGGTTTAAGAAATCAGTCCCGTGCAGGGCTCCAGTGCAATATGTACTACTTCCCACTCTTTTATTTTGGTAGAAGATAATGAGGTAAGCGAGATGTTTGTTGACGTCTCTCTAAGGGTATCAGAGGGGATGGGTACAGATCAGGGTCACTAGAACACACTAATATGTCATACAGTGGGTTGAGCCTGATTAAGGAAATAGAGACAAACAAAGACAAAGGGACAAGGTAGAGAACAACTTAGCTTGAGAGACAACAAGAATGGGCAATTTAAGCAGTGAAATACAGACTAAGCACAGAGACTCTGAGTTAAGACAGACCTGTTTCACTAAAACAACAACAAATGTGACTGCTAAAACTACAGATCCCAAAGGGAAAGGAACTAAACTAATACATAGCTTGCAGTTGGGGGATGGTAATTTTACTTTCTGCACACTTTCATACATCCACCTCTTCCATCATTAACCAACTCATCATAATCGTTCATTCAATACTGAAGCCAAGCTGTTTCTGGATATCATAACAGACATGTTTCTTGTACTGTTCTTGTAATTGTTAAGAAGGCAACTGAGAAAGTAACAGTGCTTTCTTTGGCTTCTGTCCCAGCATACGCTAATACACACAGAGCTGGTATAACCCTGATCCTCTGCTTGATTTCAGCATTCATGGCGATTCTGCTTCAAAAATATTTTTCTAGAGAAAGGCCAGACCATCACAGAACATCCATGTTTAATAGCTTCTTCATCCTATACTAATCTTTGTCTGTGATCTGGTTCTATAAAACTGTTTGTTTTAAAGTGTTTGTCGTAGAAGTCATACTTTACAGCTTTTTATGTTTCCTCAAGTCTTGAATCATTAAACATCTATGCTGTCCTCCACTGAAGACTGATTCCCTTGCCTCTACTTTGAGTAAAAGTGAATTTGGCTGGCTTGAGTCGGCTCAAGACTTGTGAACTCTGGCTGTGAGCTCTCAGATGAGAGAAAAAAAAAAACGAGAAACCCATCATCGTGATGACGGGCCACCAAGCACGAAGTTTTACCTCGTAAAGAGAGCTGTCATTATAGCAGAGGATTTGCCCCAGGGGGTCTTCGCTTTCACTGCCATTCTGGTGCTGCAGAGACAGAAGCGCCGCACTGTACACGCACATATGGGAAATTGGCCCCTGAAATGTGATACGCAGTGTGAGGTAGGGCTGTGATCTTTCTTTCTCTCTCACACACCCCCACAATGAAACACAAATATATGTCTTTAAAATAAAAAACCTTCACACATGAAAACACTTCAAAGTCACACCTTCCCCATCAAACCATCCATGTCTTGTTGATCTTATAGGCTTTAGGCTAAGAAATTCCACAAAACCACTCAAATAATCAACCCTCGTCACACACAAACACAGATTCTTAAAAGAAACATCCGCACATTACTCTCAACCTCTCTAAAGTGGTCGCACACATACACACACCACTTTCAAACAAATGCTAAAGCCTTATAAATACTTTGGCAATCACTGATGTTTTCTATAGTTTGACCATGTCATTTTTTTCCTTTCTTTTCTTTACAAGACTCATAATGAATTTATCCTCACCAAGTCTGTTAAGTATGTTAAAGAATGCCTCTCCCGTAGTGCCAGAATAAAAAGAAAAATCAGAAAAACACTTGTTTTGTTTTCTAAGCTGGCCTGCTCACATATTTTAAACAAATTGTTCACACAAACAAAAATATTACTAACCCTCATGTCTTTCCTAACCTGTATGACATTCACAGACAAGACTCCTGCTCTCCTCCACGTCTGCATTAGTATTTGTCTTTTACTATTGCTTCAAGGTACCTTGACCACCACGTCAGAAGTCAAAGGTCATAGGCGTAACACCCTCATTCAGTCATGCAAAGAGGAATAAGGATTTTAGGAAGCATCATGTTTAGCTGATCAGTCAGGCATTTGACATTTCAGCCCAGCCTTGAATCCTGTCCCTGGAACAAACCCTTTTTCAGGAGAGCAATGATGAGGCCTAACACTGTCAGGCAGCTATGACCCAAACCAGTGAGGGGTTACTAGCTTTACCTTCCGGAAGACAACAGGACTGTAGCTGGACCACAGGGTGCGTGGCCAGAAGTAATAATACCCAGAAATCTTTGCCTGAATGTGGTCATTGAGTTTTATCCATGTTCCACCCTTACAACCTTGATCTGCATTGGATTGGATTGGATTCTGGTCAGTAGAATTCTGTTGCTGCATTTCTGGCACCTTTTCTAGACTTTTTTAGATTTTTCTCTCTCAATCCAAATCTTAATCCAAATCTTGCTATATATAACCAGGAACATGTGAGGAATTTCACTGTCATGTTTTAAACAGGTTTAAGCTTATTTTTAAATCCCACCCATTTTCACATGTGAATTTAGGAGATGTGTATTTCAGCCCATATGAACAGCACTACTGCTGTAATTGGAGGCATCCACATTTAATGGAGCATTTCAGTGTGTTATTCAATTGTGTCATGAGTTTTGAGTTCAGGCTAGATTTGTTTGTTGAAAATGTGTCCCTTTTTTGGCTTGGTATGTTTTCTTGTGCATATAAAAAGAATGACTGACTGCATCTTTACAAAGTGAACTACATTTTACCCTGTCCTTCTGCCTACCTAGGAAATTTCCATTTCTGTTAAAAGCACAAGTGCTATAATATACAGTAAGAGCATGTAATCTAAACCCAATCTCTTAATCATACACCAAACCAGCTTTGAAAGAAGCTACACTTTTAGCAGTTCTCCGCAGAGTAGTTCTGTGGAAATCCTGAGATGAGGTACTTGCATCATTTTTTTCAAAAACATTTGTGGGTTCTCATAAAATACATCAGAATTTATGAAGACCTGCCAGTTTACATGTAGCTCTAAAACCATCCCACACACAATGAGAGACACATATGTACACTTTTAGAGTCACAAGGAGCTTTTTTCATTAGCCAGAATGAAACATCTGCTGAATGTCACCTCATGGAGGGATAGTGCACAGAGGTTTGAGTGATTGGTACTCATCTCCTTTGAAGGTATCCAACAGACTGGTTAAAGTTACAGATTGAAAACTTCCTTGTGTAACGGCATCTGTAATGTAAAAGACGATCTAAGTCTGAGGGGTTTACATCAAGGCCTGACTGCTGCCCCCTGCCAGTTTTTTCCAAACAGCTATATCCATAAAGATCCTTTCAAGTGCCATATGGCTTGGTTTTGACATGCTAGGATGTAAGATATATGTTGGAGATCCAAGATATATGTTGTGTGTTTACACATGATTGGTATTATATACAGTTTCATAAATGCATTTTAGCATGTTGTCCCCCGATGCCAACTTCCTGTATTAAAGTTGGACTGCATGAACAAAAATACCCAGGGGCAAATTTGTCATTTTTGGACTACACCGGGTGTTTTTTGAAAATATTTTATGGTTAGTAGGTGAATCACAGAGGAATGCTCATTCATCTCCTGTTAATATGTCTGAGGGTACGTTTACACGACAACGATGTAAAGAAAAAGGGGAAACATTTTTTTTGTATAGATGTCAACGCTGTCAAAACGATCCCTGGTCACACAGATCTGTGAAAACAACTAAAAATGCTGTATTATGCATGCCAGGTCAGTAGTTGGCAATGTCACTTTGTAAAGAAAGACTACACACCAAACGTACATGCCTATAGACTAAACACGTAATATGCATGTACATGCCATCACCGTTTTAACAGATTCAAGTTTTTGTTTTTTTACATGGAGATAATAACGGTATCATTTTCAAAAACTGAAACCCGTTTTCAAAAGTGCGTTTTCAGGCCCACGAAATGCTGTTGTCCTGTAAATGAACGGCCAAAATGCATTAAAAGTTTTCCGTTTTTAGTTGAAAATGGTGTTGTATAAACAGCCCCTCAAATATGAGGGGAGTGTGAGTATTTGCCAGGTTTCTAGGAAAGCCTTTACGTCCATTCATCGTAGGGCTCTACTCTTAAAGGTTGCGTCGGGTCGGGTAGACGTGCGCTACACCACCGCTGCACACTTGCCACAGCTGGAGGGGTCGGGGGTCACTCGCTCTGCCAGCAAAATGGCAGTGATTTATTGGCCATTTAAGTTTAATGACTGAATTCATCTGCTTTGTATCCTGTCCAAGAATCTGTCAAGAGTTTCTCTGGATGTACTGGTCAGCACAAACACACAGAAGTGTCATGTCGAAGTTTCACACTGTCGGACTGGAATACTCCTATAACAGAACCACAGTTATTATGAACAAACATATCTATGCATATTCATGTTCCAAGTTTAATATTAACACCTAGAATTTTTTTTCTTTTTTCTTGAGAACATGAATGGTGCATCGCCACCATGATGCTAGAGTGTGCTATGCTATGATATGTGGTTTGCCCTTGTCAAGGGTCTCAATGCAGGTGTAAGGAATTTTACACTTGTTTAATTTCCCGCAAGGCTTAAATCAGTCTGACTACTTCGAAAATAACATTTTGCTTGAAAAAAAATTGGATATTGTATGACAAACCCTTCCATGTGGAAAACCCGAAAAGAACATCCAAGACAAGAAAATACAAGGTAGGTGTTTTAAGTTTAAGCTCTTTAACTGTAGTGCATTGTGTAGACTTGTCTGCACAGTGTTTTTTTTTTTTTTTTTTGCATTGAGCCATATTATCACTTTAAAGGATTAGTTCACTTTCAAATAAAATTTTCCTGATAATTCACTCACCCCCATGTCATCCAAGATGTTCATGTCTTTCTTTCTTCAGTTGAAAAGAAATTAAGGTTTTTGATGGAAACATTCCAGGATTATTCTCCTTATAATGGACTGCAATGGCCAATGGTTGAAGGTCAAAATTATTTTTTCATTGCAGGTTTCAATTTCTTTCTTTCTTTCTTTATATATATATGTATATATTAGGGGTGGGACAGTTCAGTTTGTAACACGGTTTTAGTGTCACGGTTTCGGTACAGTTCGGTATGTGCTATGTTCAGTAAAAAATAGGACAATTGTCAAATAAAGATTAAGAAAATAAAAACAAACAATCGAACTACAAGAAACAGCACAAATAAATACATGAGAGCTAAGATACAAATAAAATAAACAATGCTTTACAGGTTTTTCAGGTATGTAACAGCTTTCAGGTACAGAAATTAAAGTAACAAAATATAAAACAACACTTAATTTAAACTTCTTTGAATAATTAAAGTTGAAACATTATTGAAGTTACAAAAGCTATTCAGTCAAGAGTGATTGCTTCATCATTTGTCGTTCGATTAACATTAAAACACATAGAGCAGGAATATTAGACTGCTGTCCCTTTAAGACATAATTCAAAGAATCAGTACACTGCTACTGATTCACATGCGTTGTCTGTCTCGTTTAAGACATAATTCAAAGAATCAGTACACTGCTACTGATTCACATGCGTTGTTTGTCTCGTAGTAGTAGACATAACCTACTACGTTTGTTAGGATACTCGCTAAGCTGGGCGTGTTGACTTAATTTTTGTGTGAATTTGTGCAATACTTGAAAGAGAATTTGCGCGCTCTGACGCGGCTCATGTACGTGCTTCGGATGAGTACACAAACACATAAAGCCCCGGGTATACTTTGGCCGTTTGCGTTCGTGCACCATCCACATGATGTAATTTTCATCATGCGGAGGGCTCACAGCCGGCCGCACACGCCGTCCGCGTGCAGCCCAAATTTCATGACCGCACGGATGGTGCGCGTGCAACAACGCATACGCAAGCAGGACAGAAGAGTCCACTAGGTGGCAATACGCACAGTATACTGAGCACAATGTGCAGTCGTCGAAGAAGAGACTGTAAAGAGTGATTCAAAAACAAGACGAGTAAACTCAGAAGCATGCCTTCTCCATCGTTTTTGTTTCCTGTTCTCTTGGTGTATCTTCCGAACTATGTTGCAATGGTGGATGCACTATTTTTCTTCTCCGATCCTGCCCAGCGAATGTCCCGTTTATGACACGATGTCTGGTCACGAGTATAGAAAAAACTGTATTGCGCATGTGTCGAAACTTGGTCATCCACGCGCAACCGTGGTTTAGTATACTTTGAAGGATGTGCGGACACAACTGCGCACGTCCGGGTGTGGAAAGTGAAGTATACCCGGAGCTTAAATCTCCTCACAGCGTGCGCAAGTTCTCTTTCGTGTCTTACGGATGAATGATTAAATTGGCAAGAGATGTTCACGTCTCACCTGCGCTTGTGCGCTATCAACACCCGGGTGATGACGGCGTAAATGACTGGTCATAGAGCTTTCGGCACGTCTTGAACATTTGTTTACAAAGAGTGACTGTTTTGTCCATGTTCTTTTGATCATTGCTGTTGTATAATGTATTGGGAAACCAGAATGCATATCCATCGACTGAAACATACATTAGCCGAATCCGTCTGTCTTTTTTGCACGTTGTTTACAACAAACCATATTATAGATGCGTTGTCATATTTGGGATGAACCGCGGTGCAAGCACGTGCCAAACCATCCCTATATATATATATTAGGCATGGGCCGGTTTCAAGGTATACCACGGTTTGAAAACGTCACGGTTTCAAAACCACTAATTTTTTTCGTGATACTGTTCCTGCGGTATGAGCTGTTTTTTATGTCGCGTCAAAGACGCAAAGTGCAGGAATCCTCCAGGCTGTGTGCAGTGTAGTGAGTAACACGACCCCTCCCCCTCCGTTGGTGCGAGTAGTCAGTCAGTCTGTGTGTGTGTGTGTGTGTGTGTGTGTGTGTGTAGGATGGCAGAAGAAGGTGAATCCCTGAAACTTTTTCCCCCATCGAAAAAGATGAAGTGAAGTGGCTGGTAACTGTCTGATGATTGAAATTGCAAATTGGCCTGAACAATTACTTAATAAACTGCAAAATGTTACATTTTCTAATAACTCTATTTCATGCACTGATTGCTCCTGCGGCAGCGGCATTTGCGGGACATTTAGCATGATCTTCAGGGTTCAAAGTGCCAAAAGCAAGTAAAAATCAGCGCTAAAACGCTTATTCACCAGTTGCCCAGTAACTTTTTATTAATTTTGACAATGCATGGATGTAAGAATGTGATGTGTCTTAGTGCGATCATCAAATCGCAACGGTAGTGATGTAATTATAGAAATAGTCTGACGCGCTGTATAGAATAAAACAGCTTTCAGCTTTGATTCACAGAAAATGCTGCTCTGCAAATGCTGTGTGTTTGAGTCGCTTAACATTTGAATTTAGGAACGCAAGGTGCATCAACCATCTGTACTGAGAGTGTAGTTTATAAATCTGTTGTCAAAGAAAAACATCTTCCTGGATCTTCCTCATCCGTCAAAATAAAAGCTCAAGGATTTAACGTTTGAAAGCAAGAAATAAAGACATCATGAATATTAGTATTGTAATCGTACTGTTGTTCTGTAATATAAAAATAACAAATGATTATATCATATAATAACTCTATTAATACTTTTGAATATTTTTATTATAACCGTCTTCTTTAGCTGATCACATGTTTAGCTCAAGTGACTGCAACTTTTATTTTGCAGAAAATAATTCAATTTCTGTTCTAATTATTGTTGAGCTGCAGGTTTAGGCTCACTTAAATGACTGCATTTATTTAATTTATATAATTTAAATTTAATTAAGAAGAATTAAATTATTTATTTTAATTATTCAATCTAAAATACATGTTTACTACTTTTCCAAATATTCTATGTTGCTTAGAAATATATTGTGTTCAAAGGAAAAAAGTAGTTTTTTACCTAGACATTTTAAAATAATTGCAATACTGTGAAACCGTGATATTTTTGCTTAAGGATATCATACTGTCAAAATCTCATACCGGCCCATGCCTAATATAAATAAATAAATAAATATATATATATATATATATATGTGTGTGTGTGTGTGTGTGTGTGACCTAGAAGTAATCCAAAAGTAATCAGATTACATTACTTTCATATTGTGGTACTCGGATTACGTTACTGAATACTTTTTTTTATGAAGTAATTTGTAACTGGAACAGAATACATTTTTAAAGTAAAGGTCTTTGAGTCCGAAATTTGCGTCCGAAATGTTTGCACGTTAAAAAATAAATACGACCTCACGTTGTGTCAATCACGTTTACACACTGCCTCCGAAACTTTAGTCCGTCATAAAAAAATTCTGATCAGGTTCAATTTTCTGCGTTTTTCGCATCCGTGGCACGCATTTTGAGAGATGTTTTGACAATTCAGAGCCACCGTACAAGCGAACGCCAAAATCCCGAATGCCATCTGACAAGTTGATCCACGTTGTCTACAGCACAAAGCAGTAGCACTGTATGACAAACAAAGTGAGGAATACAAAGACAGATTGTGCCAGTATCGCTAGCAAAGCATCAAACTGAGCCACTGACATCCTGAAGTAAACTTTGAAACGTTTGGGATAATCATGCAGCTCCTTGATGAGGTGGAACTCTCCTTCCTCTCGGGATTGGATGGATCCAATATTTCCTCTTTCTTTTTCTCTTTTTAAGAAGAGAGATGACAACTTAATCATGCTCACTGCTTGAAGACTCCATTTTGTATTGTTTTGTGAATTTTTTCGCGACAGATTCATTAATACGCATTGGACTTAGTGTGCAAGGTCTCTGAGCGTGAAATTTCTTTTAGGATCATGAATACGAAAAAATGCATACGAAAATTTGGACTCAATGTGCAAAGGCCTTAACCTTCCCAAGCCTGCGTATACCACAGAAAACTATTTCAACTAGTGCCTTGGTGCTTTGACACTTATGTCACTTAAGGAATGTCTATGGTGCAAGCATACAGCTGATGCTCTCAATAGAGCTAAACTTGTATTTAACCTGGAAAATTTTAGAAAACATTTTAATTATTTGACAAGTTTCAAAGTAAGCCTGAATGAATGATTGCATTTTCTCAGCATCTACCAGCAACCTACGTATCTGAATCTAATTTCCTCCTCTGAATTCCCCGATTCCCCTGAATATTTTCTGATATGACAGAAATTTCCCCCACTAATCTCTCTCTAGCTATCTAAACTGTGCTTTTACTGGAATGCCAGTTCTTGCATTTAGGGTAGTCTAATCTGGGCCTGGCTGTGAGCCATTTCATTCCCCTCTGATATGGACCTGTATGAGTGTGTGTATGGTAGGGAGTGGTGTATGCATACAGGACTTGCCCTGAGTGAGTGATAGTGAGGTGTAATAGATTCTCTTTGTGAAGCACAGATCATGAGCTGCTGAAGAGCTGAACACTAGACAGAACTATGAATGAACCTATGAATACAGCGAGTGCAAATTGCCATTCACTTTCTCAAGAGAGAAATTGATTTTAAACAATGTATAAACCTTAAAACAAACTACATGAAAAAAAACATTACACCTTATCCAAAATAACTTTAATCTTATTTTTTTAATGCGTGTGTATCAAATGAATTTTAAATCCATTGCCACTGAAAATGTTGGTCACTTATACGCTCTATAGAATTATAATGAATACAGTAATTTTTGGTGACTTCCCGTCTGTGTTTGTGCACCGAAGCTTTCTGGGCGAGTAGTAGGAGTGTAAATTTCATTAGTTTTGTCCCTTCTTTGTTTCTGCTGAGTTTGCAGTATTTCTAACAGGTGGCAGTGGATCTCATATCGGTCTGTTATTTTTCAATTAAAATCTGACGTGTGAATCACACTAACAAAAAACAAACATCTCTTCTCATTACCTCCTACATCAGCTTCTCTCTTTTTAACTCGTTCTATCCAGCTCTCTCCTGTCTTTTTGTCTTATCCGAGTATATCCACTTATTTCTTTCTCTGAGACTTCCTCCCACTCAAATCACCTTGCACTCAAGGTTTCCCTTACCACTCAGACTAAACAGCCCTTCCTGAGGTGTGTGTCCATCTGAGTGTGTGTTAAGACAGAGAGAGAGAGCACTGGTGCCATTCTGCAGTTGCTGAGACATGCTATTTAGTGAAGGATTTCTGTCACTAGGACCAAGATATGCAATCATGCTGTCTTTATCTAATGTACAGTATTAAGACACGTTTTAACATCATAAACTAATTTGGTAATCTTACTCCACTGCATGGTTAATGACATGGGAGCCAAGTCCAGTGTTGCCATATCTGGGAAGGAAACACAAGCAGCCTAGTCTGACAATAAATCCCTTTAAAAAAAAACCTTAAACTGGCCTCACAAAAATAAGCCTAAATAAGGGATTCCAGCTGTTTGTGCGTTCTATGGATTCGTATGCTTTATAGATCAAGGGGAATTGCTTGATTTCCTTAATCTGATTTATTGCAGTATTAACTTAATCACAAATATGCGACACAAACCCATGCCTGCCAATATTAATAAGACCACAATTGCTTATGTTAGGTGGACATGGCAACACGGGCAAGCCCCTTACACCTACGTGTTGTGACAGGCAGATGGCGCCAGTGCAATTTTACAGTAAACCCAATGATTCAAGAACTTTAAAAAGTGGGGCGCAAAATATAAGGTGTTTTTTATTATTAAAAGAAGATAGGCCTATGAGATGCTTTTAGTCTCGTGAACTGAGTGTCATCAATTCTAAGAGGAATTTATGTATTGGGATGAGAGAAGGAATCTTGTTTGAAAGCACATGAAAATCTACACAGACTATTCGCAGCTGCCTACGTGTGAAATTGCCACAAGGGGAAAACTTTTCTCTACTGAGAGGCAAACAATATGTATTGAAAAAACATCCCTTAATCTGAAATACGAATATAAAACAACACATATTACATTTAACTCATCTTTTTGAATAATGGAATATTTCTGTCTGAATTTGTGTCTATGGAAACAGTAATGTCGTCTTGTAAATCCGAACAGTGGTGTTGTGGAGTCTCGCGCCAGCTGGCCGGACTGACCGCGGCTCACATGTCACACCTGTACGTGGTGATGGACACACACACACACACACACACACACATGTGATCACGCCCTCATTACCTAGCACTCTTTCCGTTTTCCATGCAACCTTGCGGATGACCGAGAACCCCCAAAAAGGCGTCAGCGCTCCCGTCATGTGATGCCGATGATATTCAAACTGTGATTACGCACACAGGCTACTGTAGACCGCTATGCATCTGCACGTACGACCTATCATTATGCAGCGAGTATTGCTTATTATATATGAATAGGCTTATTAAATCCATATATTTTTAAAATGTTGAAATGTAATATGCCTAAAGAAATATTATATTGGAAAATCAAATTGGTATAACGATGATATAATGTGTATATATATATATATATACACACACACATATATACTTTTGTACCAAATTATGCATACAGATATAAAAGGATAATGTACAGTCAGCTTTTATAAAAGTATAGCACTGCAAGGGTGATCATGATCTTGGGTTTATTTGCTATAACCTGGGCTCATTATACATTGACCCGCTTTTTAGGCAGCTATTTATAAACATACAATATTTGAACAATATATATTTTAAGGATAATTAAATAATTTTGAAACTGAATTCAAATGATTTTATGAGCTACGAGTGGCCAGTTATACTGCGTCACTATGGACAACGGTCATTATCAGAAATATTTGACCGTTGAATGCCGCGATTGACCAATAAAAAGCAAGTATTTCAGAGAGCCATGTAATGTAAGTTAGCCTGTACAAACTTGCAATAAAAGGGGTATAACTGTTTGCTCGTGATTAAACACTAGCCGTAATACCGCTTTTATACCAAATATCTAAACATAATTGATGCCAGCACTCTGAGCAGAGAACAAGATCTCTCGCTCTTACAGTTATCAATAAGTCAACATCTGCGCATTGAACTTAACCGAGACACAGAACGTCCGATCCGTCCACGCTGACACCACTATAGCCACGCCCATCGCAGTGACTCGTCCAATGGCGTTGAGTTTCAATCACTGTGGTGCCAGAACTGACCGACAGCTGAAGCTGTTCGTTAAAACCGGGGAACGGCGGCGTCCCTGATCATTCATAACGGCAAGAGGGAGAACTTGAGAATCAAGCCGACAAATCCAACAGAAAGCGGAATTAAAGCAATGTTCATTCGTAGGGACTAGAAGTGTGCTTGGATATCGCATTCTCTTTTCAGCGTCTTTGTGTTCTCACTGGTATCACTGTATGCTCCACTAATAATACAGTGTTGGCAATACTGAAATTTATATCAGCGAGTGAGTTTCTTATCCATTCTGAGTCCCTTTCCCAATGAACCCAACGCACTTGGAGACGGGCGGCAGGCTAAGCATGGGATTACTTTTGTGATGTGGATTGTAATAGCCTTGGAAGAAAAAATTGATCTACTTCTCAACAATGTGAGAGGACCTGCGTCCTGGATTCTCATATTTCTGGATATTCTGAAAATAATCGGCAACAGCTGAGAGACGTTATAACATTTTCCGTGGATCTCACGGTCTCTCAGGTGTATGCATGTGTGTTGTGGGACCAACATGGGTTTCTTGTTGCCCCTATAGGTCGGACCCCGTGTGAAGAAGCCTTTACTCATGTCTAACTTGCTTTCTGAGACCTTTACCAATGCGTTTGCTAAAGTCCGCCTATCATCGGATAGGGTTTTAAAAAGAGTTATTCGCCTTATAAATTCAATCATGAACTTTGCCGTTCGCGTGCTCCAGTTATTTATTGTGACGCTTCT
Source organism: Elopichthys bambusa (assembly GCA_037101425.1). NCBI lineage: Eukaryota > Metazoa > Chordata > Actinopteri > Cypriniformes > Xenocyprididae > Elopichthys > Elopichthys bambusa. The sequence continues at coordinate 6,105,508 of CM074454.1, read as the reverse complement.
TTATTTTTCAGCTGTCAAGGTAAGTTTTATATCCCTATGCATATATGTAGAGAAAGACTCCGACGTATTGGTTGAATTTTAAATAGTGCTATTTCGAATGTAATGTGTCTGCGCCACTATATTGGACGTCCTTGTGTTCCCCTTGCGAGGTCATTGACCATGTTTTGCCAAGCTCTTCAAAATTACTTGAACAGGCAAATCTGACCATCCCACATTGAGCCATTTAACACAGTAGACAGGTTACAGTCAGGGGAATCCAGCGATATACGCAATCAGAGTCCATTCAACTGTTTGGAAGTTTGTTGTCGATTTTGGTGAAGGCCCTATCATAGCCACCTTAGTGATATTATTACGCTTTAAAGGCGCAGCTACAGTATATAGCTCTTCAGACGGACCGGGCACCAACATATCCGGTATCGGGAGACCACAGTATAAATAAATAAATAAAGTTGTGATTTGAGCATACGTTCAGAAAATCTTTATCAAACAGACTTATTTTTGATGAAATTCTAAACTTTACATTCAAGGGCATGGATAAATACTATAAAAATTGTTAATCGGACAGTTTGATGAGTAGTGTGTGCTTATGGCAATGACATCATGTGATTCTCAGCCATTAATTCACAAGTAATGTATGCAAAACCATGTAAAACCAAAAAAAAAAAAAAAAAAAAAAAAGTTCAGCCGGTCTAAAAGGCTCAGATGGAAGGGGAAAAAAAGCTTCACTGAGAAGTGCACGTGTCCCCAAAGAGCTTCTGCAAAATCTGAAGTGTGTGAGATGTTCACAAGTCTCTAATACAGAGTTCGTCAAGTTTTGATTGAGACTAGACTCCTGACAAAAGACTATCAAGGCCATTAAGTCAAGTGTCAGATTTTTCAAGGCCAAGTCTTGATAAGTCTCAAATAAATACTAGGCTACAGGATAATGTTATTATTGTTGATATGTTCATTTGAGTAACATTATTTTTAAAAAGCAATGTTTATATACACAAGCAAAAGGAATCATTCTTTGTGATGGCTAACCTCAACAAGGCTTTTTTCTTTTTTTTTAAATGAACTTTGGCTTTGAAATGAAATTAGGTAATTTGTTGCATCATTCTAAAACTGAGGAAATAATGCTGTGGTGAATAACTAGTCAAACCTGTTGGGACTCTTGATTGTGAATATGTATAACTGAATACAGTCTTTAAATACGAATTTCTGACAAAAAAAAATTTTTTTTTTTATATACCACAGAGTGCCTACATACCCAGGGAGGGAGGCAAAAGCACATATGATGGTGAGTTTCTTTTTGAACTCGGTGGTGTCATCTAGAGACTGGACACATGCAGAGTCCCTGAGCACAGCGCCCTCTGGTGGATGGGTGAAGGAGGGCAATGCTGTGCCTTTAATCAAACTGACACTGTATAGGTTAGGATAAATTGTAGTATATATTAGAAGCTCACGATCCAGTGTGGTTTGTATTACATCTGAACATAAATCTCCAAGGGATAATTTGAAGTGAGCATTGCCAAACCTCTCATTGCTTAATCTCTGCTAAACCCAGAGAGCCAAACTACACATTATTAAATTACATTTCATTTAAGTGTTTTTCTTCTTCATGTAAAATAAGAGACTCAAACAGCTTTACAGAATATACACACAGGCTACTTTGGGGTCTTTTTTTTTTTTTTTTTTTTGTGAGGTAGGCCGAGTGCAACACAAGGAATGTACGTGGTTTAAATGGACACCCATGTCAGTCACAAATTCCTAGAAGGGCTCCCAGATTTCCAAACAGTGTTTGCCTTGAAAAATTGTGCAACTCTTGGCCAAAAAGGTTCTACATTTTTGGCAAAAAACAAACAAGGAACTGATTTCCCCCTTTTCTCTAACTTGCAGTGGTGCCATTCATGGAGGTGTATAACAAGTCACTTTGTCGTCCTCGGGAAGTGCTGGTGGAAATTCAGCAGGAATACCCTGATGACATAGAGCATATCTTCATACCGTCCTGTGTGGTTCTCACCCGCTGTGCTGGGTGCTGTAATGATGAAATGATGGAATGCACCCCCACCATCACATACAACATTACCTTGGAGGTCAGAGACCCCTAACTTCCAGACTGTTGCATTCTTTTTCTCTCTATTTTCTCCCACTATCTGTCTGAATCTTGTTAAGTCTACTTTTTGGAAACCCTACACTCCTCTACTTTGTCTCCCACACTCAAACCCTTTATCTCTCTTTTTGGCCAAGTTAACGGTTTCTTCTGAATAAGAGTAGCCAACTTTTATGTAGTGTTGGATGTAGCTTTTACTTAACACTAACTGCCTGTATGTCTGTGATGTGGCGTTTTAATGCGTGTTATTGCTTTTTTTCTGTAGATTAAAAGAGTGAAACCACTCCAAAGGCAAGGTGACTTTTTCATGAGTTTTGCAGAACACAGTGAATGCCAGTGTCGGTAAGAATCCTAATTTCTACACCCATACATACACATAGCTATCTAAATGGGGACAAACCATTTCATGTCTTACCCATGAAAGAAAATCTTTTCCATTTTTAAAATAAAAACTTTTCTTTTTTTAAATAATTAAAAAAAAGGACTTTACTGTACGGAAGATTGTCCCCAAAGGAAGACTGTCTGATTCATCCAACTTTTGGGGACACTTCTTTGTCATCTATTATCTGTCTGGTATTGTCTGCTCTATAATTGTATTTCTAGTTGTATTAATATAATTGAGGGGTATAAGTGGATGTTTGTCTGTTCTGTTTTCTGCATGTGCAGATCTTTAATTGTGTGCTCATAAACAAACATGCTCACTGAGGTAATGTCTCGCTCTTTTTGTTGCTCTTTCAGGCTGAAAAAAGATCTTCCAGAGAAAAGAGAAAAGTGAGTGTCATTGTTCTAGTGTGGTGATGATGTGTGTGTTTGTGTGTGTGTGTTTGTTTGCTTCTGCCATCGCTTTATTTTGTCATTTTCCCCTCCATCATTCTTGCATTCATTCTTGTTTCCTAATCTCTCAATCTCAGTCACTCTTATCTCCAGCTAGGTGTATTCCTTCCTGTTTTCCTTGTCTCCCTGATCCTTTCATCTCATCTGCTTTGCTTTTCATGTTACATAAAGCCATAAAATCTGATCGTGAGAGAACAGTGGAACTCTTTACTGTTGTTTTTAAACACATGAACCGAGCTAACAGGTGATTTAGAGCTTGAAAATCATTAGTGGCACCATTGTCAAACTAAAGCTACACAAAAACTAGGACTGGGCGATATAATGTATGCATGATATCTTTGCTGGCAATATAAATTTAGACAACATAGTAAACATACAGTAAATACGTTTTTATTTGACTGTTATGTTGTCTCTAAAGATGCTCTTTAGAGTCATTTTGGGATCCCTACTTGTCTCACGACAATTATTGAATCAGTTCAGCTCTGATTCACTCAAAAGTATACATATTAAGGTGTTACTAAAAAATTATTACTGTCTTATAATAATACATACAGTATATATTCTTCCTAAATGTCTTCCACTTAGTGAAAAATAGTGTGGAAAAGTAGATACTTGTACAGGGACACAATGGCTGTTTAGTTGAAACAATAGCTCAAAAACAAACACTTTTTAAGCTATATTGCCCAGCCCTAACCCAAAAGACCAGAACTACTGCTTTTGTTAATCCAGCCTTCTTCAAATGAACTGAGATACTCTCTGACCCTTACACCATTATCTGATCTCACTTCCTATTTGATGTCTTCATGACGTTGCACGTTGCTTTCTCAAGCGTAAATTCAGCTCCTCAAGTGTGTAAAGAGCTTTGTGAACAGGTGTGCAGGTTTCACCCGCTAGTTCAATGCCCTCGCCCCACATTCATCTCTGCATCGGCTAAGCTCTTCTTTATGATCTGAGGTCCATTGAGGTAACAGAGGGATTTGTCATCTCTGAAGTGTCTTTACGTCCGGCGATAAGACACTGTTTTCTGTATTTGTTTATGAGCCCATTTCCACTCCTCAGAGATACCGCAGCGGTCAGTCAACCTCCTCTCTGATGACTCCCTCTCACCAGAGAATGTGGGCCGAAGTGTTTGAAAGTTTACTGAAGTTGAGGGTGTTGATCGCGTGGCTGATGTGTTACGGGTCAGAGGTTATCTCTAGGGGTTTAAAATGTTTAAATGTTTTCTGGTTCTGGTAAACAAGTGGCCCTTTGACACAGAGGCTGTTCCTTGGCAGAGCACTGTGTCCACAGATACTGCCTCATAACATGATTGAAATGTAATCGTAGATGATAACCAGTCTGATTTGTCAGCTGTGTAGGAGCAAATTCAACTTTATAGTCCTGATGTTCGGTTTAAAGAGCTTCAACTTCGTATCGTTTGTTAGAGACGCCTTTATGAAATGATTGATTCAATTAAATGTTTTCATATATTTTTAGGGAATACTGCATATATCAGCCACCCTGCTCTCTACTTATTTTCATCGAGCATTGAAAAACCCATATTGGTCAACCACTAATGCAAATAACCTTAAACAGATCGCAGCACATCAGTTTGTACTCTGATTGCGAGATAGGGGAAAGTTCACATTCTTGCTGCCTGACGTGTCTGACGTGATATGCCAGGATTTTCAGCTATCTGGAAGATAAATGGAAGTGTACGTCGCTAATACTGTGTGTTAATTTGCTGATTGATCAGTATTCTCATTATAATGAAAGAGAGCTTTTGAGGGTTTCTATTAGACTTTGAGAGTTAAAACTCGCCAGTAGACTTTGAGCTTTGGCTCCATTTGAATCAGTTTGTCTGTGTTTTGCACCAGCCAGGAATCCTGCTAACATTAGTGATGCTTTTAAAGATTTAATGCCTTGTTTATTTATTGAAACTTCATTCGTGAGAGAGAATCTGAAGAATTGGTGAATTTTCCCAGAGCCTGGCTGGCTTTTCATTTCGAATTGTCTCTGGAGTTTGCTGTTGTGTCAGGCACTAATTCAAGAACAAGAAGAGAAAGATGTTTTAGTAGGATATGTTTACTGATGTTTCCATCTGGATCATTTTAGCACTACGTTCACTGCAATCTGACTGTGTGGATGATCTTTTGCAACAACTCCGATTCAGTTTTTGTTTTTCGATGTTGTTCTTTGTTTGTCATGTTCCCTTTCCAGAAAACCCCGGAAGGGCAAAGGCCAAAAGAGAAAGAGAAAGAAAAACCGTGAAAAAAAGCGGGATTTGTACGTCACCTCTGCGTTCGCCTCCTCTCACCTGCACCTGAGTGTGGCACTCTTGGTCGTCAAATTAATTTGGGAGGAGATTTTATTACTCCTTTAATCAGTACATTTCTGTCGGACGGTATTAATTGCCATTAATCCATCAACTCCTCTGCCACTTAATTAAAACTGACCAAAACCACATGCTCGATCTCTGCTCTCGCAGAGCTTGCCTTACTAATGCCGAAGCACATGCTTAAACTATTAACATTAACAATGTGTCGCCAAATTGTTTAGGACTTTTGTAAAAGGCACAAACAGTAGAGTGCAACAGTGACTGTCCACTTTTTTTAGTCAGAATTATTTTCCCATTCATTTTCCATTCAGTCTCCTTCTGCATCTTCAGTATAGAGTTCTAAGCCTTTAACCAAACCAATCAACTCCAGGATGAATCATAGGACTACAACCTTTGATTTGAACAAAGAAAGTATTTGGAAAAAAAGTAGTCATTCCATGCAGCATTGTGAATGATGTAATCCAAACAAGAGCCACAATACACTAACAAGTCTGACAAGTCATTAATTTACATAAATATAAAAAAGTATATAGAGAGGATACAATTTGACATGATGTTTATTGCAAAGTAATGAAGTATATTGATTGTGGATATGGAAACTCCATGGATTTTGTCATTAGCAGTGCTTTATGGGAATGGACAGTCTCAGGAGCAACCTAGCACAACTAGCTTTGTTTTCATTTCCAAGGTTGGTTCTCATGTTCTCTCATTTGGAGGATCTTGCTTAAGGATTGTGAGTAGTGCAGCGTTTCATGGGAATTCAGAAATGAAAAATTGCAAAAGCACCATCTACAAAAGCACCATTGCTTAACAGCCTCTAAACTCATCTGTTTTTCAATGGGGAAAATGAATGGGATTTCTATTTCTGGAGCCATACAGTTGCGCTCTATAGGTTGTGCCACAGGACCCAATAAATCAAGCTCTATGATCGGAGAAGGTGAGCAGTGGTGAGGTAGCCGACATAAAAACTTAACCGACCCACTGAGCATGGCTTTCAGTTGATGGTACTAATCTGTTACAATATTTCTGTTGGAATCACAAACTTGTCTGTGCCGCTTCCTGTTTTTGGAATGTTTTTTGTTCTCATCGTTTTAAAATTTTTTTTTTTTTTTTATTGTATTAGGACCATCATCCTCACATTGGGTCTGTCTTCTCTGACATATGAGAAGGATTGTGTGAGATTTGTTTTTTAATTCATTGCTGTGAGTTTGGTCTTGTCATGCTGCGTGAGCTCTGCCGGACAGCATTACAAAAGTCAAAAAGCCTGTTTACTTCTCCCAGTAATTGGGAAATGAAATGTTTCAATAAAAAAGAAAGAGCGAAGAAATGCATACATGAGGACAGTCTGCTCCTGTGAGACTGATGCTTTTGAGGTCAGTATTTTTCTGAGGGCTGGGGTTTGGGTTTCCATATATAATTATATATATATATATATATATATATATATATATATATATATATATATATATATATATATATATATATATATATATATAATGTGTATATATATATGTATATATATATATATATATAATATTACAATTAGATTTAAGGCCAAGAGCATGAAAGTATGTTTTTGTTTGCACCACAACTATTCACACTGAATTTATGACAATCTCTGAAAATATGGATTTCAAATTTCAAACTTGATTCTAAGAAAGTTATTGAGATGTGGTGCTGGCATTTCCTCAACACAGTCCTCTTCCTCTCAATACTCCTGTCCTTTCTTCCTATTAAGAAAGTGGCCAAAGCACAAAAATGGTTAAAATAAAGTGTTGTGCATGTTTTTCATGCCAATCGTTCTTTGTGTAAATAGGCCTGTTGTGATTTAAAGTCAGGTCAGGGATAAATGTAGAATTTAGAATGTGGTTTTGATAAGCCTGTCCTCAGAGCAATATTGGCTTCAAATAAGGTCACGTGGCACAAATATGTGTGAATCTTCCTCTTGGAGTCCATCATTTCGTACTGTACATGTGTCCTGATGACCCTGATCGAACACTACATGAAGCAATAAACTGAAACCCTGGATTCTCATGCCCTGCGCTCTCTCTGCCTTTTATTCCAGTATGCTTTTCTAAAATGGAAAGAGTAAAAATTAAACAGTTTATGGTTGTTTTCATTATTTTCTTGCATCAACTGAGCTTGCAGGTGCATGGCCACATCCTGCCTATAACTCCAGCTATTTACACTCTACAAAACCCCCTAGGACCCTATGCAAACCATGGTACCAGACCAGGGTGTCTCAAAAAGTCTACTGCTTGACTCACCGAGTGCCTGTGTGTGTATGTTTGGGTGAAAGTGTTTAATAATGGCAATGAATATGTGTCAGCAGTAATCTTCCCCAATCCTTCTCTTTTTTCTCTCATTCTGTCTCTCTTCAGTAGTCATTGTGAGCCTTGCTGTTCTACATGCTCTGAAAGGAAAAAAAAGTTGTTTGTTCAAGACCCCGAGACGTGTCAGTGCTCCTGTAAACACTCTGAAGCCGACTGCAGGTCTAGACAACTAGAACTCAACGAAAGGACTTGCAGGTGTGTTTGTAAATCTACACTTTTCTTGTGTATCTACACATGTTAGTGCAAGACTGGCCTACACATTTTTGTATTGTCTTGACAAAAGATGTGTTGCTCAGAGGTTGATCTTTCATTTCAAGCAATAGGAAATTAAATGAATACTCTCATCATTTACTTATTGTCATGTTGTACCAAACCCTCTTACTTCAGTAGAAGACAAATGGAGATGTTTGGCAGAATGTTCATACTACCCTTTCCCTTGAAAGTGATGGTTGCTGCTTCTTTAAATATCAACTTTGTCTCAGATCTTTATCCTTAACACCTGAAAGATATGTTGATATACTGTAGTGTAAAAATGATTGACAAATTGGAAACATTTCATGAGAAATATTTGAGTTGTATCTTGGTAAATCAGAGTATGTCAGTTTGAGACATTGATGCATCTCTTCTGAAAATGTAGGAAACACATGGTAAGATACCCTATTTGTCAAAAGGAGCCTTTATTTGGCAGGAACCTTGAGTGAAGAATTAAACTTCTTCCTTTCTTGGGTAAACCAAATTGAGATGTTATAGAGATTTCATTTGTGATTTTTCTACTTACTTTCCCAGATGTGACAAACCAAGGAGGTGAACCGAACAGACTTGAGAATGGACTCTGACATGAAGGAATTTTTCACCAGTAATTCACAGCACTTTGAACTTTCAGCTTTGAACTTTGGTCTCATTTTTTTCCATCACGGAGATATTGAGAGAATGAAGTGAAGGGGCTGGGGGAGGTGGGGGGTTAATAGTCAATGAAATGCTCTGTTTGTATATTTTCATGATTTTCATGTGTGTATTAAACGAACCGAGAGACTGAAAGCACAGGATTTGATTTGCTGCTAAAGGGTCTTCGCAAAAGACCTACATAAACGTTTCTGATCTTGGCTGGCGTGTGTAAAGTCGTACTCAACAAAACACATCACTGGATTTGGGTCTGCTGTGCAGTTTTTCATGTGAATCGAAATGTAAACGAGCGCAAACAAAACATTTGGAGGACTGCAACAATGCTCTGCGTCCATTACGCGCTGTGGAATCATTCCTCCCAGTACGTGAACACTGAGCACAATGCGTGTTTTAAGAGATGGACAAATGACTGGAGTTTTGATGGTAGACAGAACTGAATCTGCTGTTGGAATGTCACACAGTGAAGCCATGGAAACCTGCTGGTTGCTGTGGTAAATGTTTGCACCAGAGCTCTGACCTTGACGAGGCAAACCCAAGAGGATTTTGGTCATATTCACTCCTTAAAGGGATATTCATTCTTTGACATGTTTGGAAACCACTTTGAGTAGATCGTGTGATTAGATTCCATGCTTTCACACTAGTCTTGGAATTTTAGTCCAAATCTATTCCCCCAAACAATTCAGTAATTTATGATTTTTTTTTTATTTTTTTTTTTAAGAATATTTTCAGTATTCTGTCTCTTTGTATTTAATTTGACCTATTTATGTGCAGTGTTAAGATGGATCTTCTCAGCCTCTGCAAAGCTCCATGACTGTCTGGAGCAAAAAAGCTTTTCATCCTGTTTTTTTTCCGTAGATGAACAGTAGATGAAACATTCCTATTACTGATCATTGAGTTATGTTGCCAACTGCCTTGACTTTGCCGCCTTACTGCAGATGTGTGTGTGCCGTGTGATCTCTAACAAACTGTGTAAATGTGATTTTGTGTGCAAACGAGGCTAGTGTTTGTGTGCGTGCATGTGAGTACGTTTTGGCAAAACAGTCTTGATGTCAGTGTGTGACATACGTATTGAATAACAATATAGCAGCCAAATGTAAATATAGGCCAAACCCATGTCACCATTTACTTCTACTATAATAAGATCTAACAAGCTGAAACAGTATGCTCAAATGTGGTCTGATTTGATTGGAGTTTTACAATTTAAACATTATTTATTTACTCTATGTAAATATGTTTATTAACATCTTTTTGTGTCTGTGTAATGTAGTACAGCATATTTATTTTCAAATTATATTGCCTTTTTCTATAAAATTCTGTTTGAATACTCTTTCATAATTTTGACGTGTCGGTACTGTAGGATAATGTAACATCCCAAGATCATAATCTTGTGATTTTTTTCATTCAGGAGCATGTATGATGTTAATTCTTGACTTTTACTTTTTGTGGTCTAACTGCAAACAATTTTCTTTAAACTAAAAACTGTCATCATCTGCCCTGTTAGTTTAAACCAACCTGATCTCAATTCAATTCATACGTATTTTACGAGGTGGCTAATTAGTACAAATTTGTATGAATTCAAAAGTTTCCAAATTCGTATACATTCGTACGAATGACCTACCCTTATCCCCGCCCCTAAACCTTCGTATGAGTGAAGTCGTACGAATTAGCCACCTCGTAAAATACGTACAAATTGGTCATGAGATAGCGTTGGTTTAAACTGGTCCCAAAGAAAACAGGTGTTTTATGCTCCTGCATGTCTCTTTTGTATCCATACGTACTGTACAAGTATTGCATTGACCACATCCCATTTCTCAGCGTTTTCGGCTAACTCTTGTTGGGTTTAGCATCAGGAAACTTTTTCAATGACACTTTTCTAAGTCACTGACACAACCTTCATACCGAGCTGCTGGTGAAGCTTTATTCAGTGGAAAATCATTTACACTCATTTACTACAGTACACTCCATCTTGGCAGGAACAGTATTGCCTGCAATCCTAGAATAATTCCTATATTCCATGAAACATGCTTTAAAGTCCCCTGTGGTGAAAATCCATTTTTAAATGTTGTTTATATGTCTATATGGTGTTTTTAATATGCTTTAAGACAAACCATGTTCAAATTCCAACAGTCAACACCATTGCTGAGTATTTTCTCCTCAAAACTGCAGTGAACCAAAGACAGTTTCAAAAACGGTTTATGAAATCGCTGGTGTTTCTGACGTCACAAAGTACCTTGTAACCAATCATGTCAACGTGTGATTGTCAATGAGTGGATCTCTGAGCTGGTGTGAGTGGAGGTGGGGCTAATTTTCATATTCATTGAACCGTATATACTAAATGAGGCAATGGTGTAGAGTTACATTCAAGCTATTTTAATGCATGAAGAAAAAAAAACATTTAAATGTAATTTTGGTGATCAAAGATGAGTTTTAAGTTTGAAATGAATGACTACAGGGCGACTTTAACATTTTCATGACAACTTTATGCACTTTTTTTAAAAGTGTTATTTGAAGTGTTATGTCTGAAAACGGAACTTGATTTTTTTTGTATGAGTTGTTTTAGATGTTGCTTAGGGTTGCATCACTTACAGATTCCACTGTAAAACTGTATTTCTGTCCAGAATGTGTCCTCCATGTGGTAGTTCAGTTTCGGAGCACATTATGTAGGAATGTTTTGGTTTGTTAAACTCTATAAAACATACAAATGTTCAACTAGCCATTACCATTCCAGAAATTTCCCATATGTCTCTCTAAACCTGAGCCGAAGGGTCCATGTGATCATCAGAAAGGCAGCCATCAGTAGATCAGTGTTAATTAGGCTTAGGTTTAAGAGCAGTTTTTGGAACTTTGCGTGTTTGTTTTGAAACAGCTGATTTTAGCCTGAGCAGCGCTCCACTAACACTAGATTAGCCACTATGTTTGACATAATATGACCACGTGAAGCACTTAAGAGCAGAAGCTTAACACTACCTATGAAATATTATAAGATAATCCTCTTGCCACCCTCCCCCCACCTGCACAGGCCCCACGGCTGCTTAAATACCCCAAGAATGCTGTAAGTGACTTAACCTGTGATTAGAGGAATTTTGAGGTGGCAGGTTCACGTCTGCAGTGTAAATCATCATAGTTTTGGATCTGCCAGTGAACTTTACCCCACCAGTTTAACTTCGAGTTAAATGGCACGAACCGGAAGGTTGCAGGTTTAAATTCCAGGTATTTCATGAGTTTCTGCCAATCAGGAAATGGCCATGTTTCCATAACTTGTTACTGACATAATTGAAGTACTGCCGTTTAAAATATTTACCTTATCAATAAATGAATTTAATATTAAACCTATTTTTATTTTAATTTAGCCAATTTACATCCTCATTCATTACTGACTGTTACTTGTGAAGGTTTATTCAGAATCAAATTCCATCTAAATCTTGCCTTAATTGAAATAAAAATATCATGCATTGTCTATAATCTGGTAATATGCAAAATTTGTATTTGCCCTCAATTTCCATTTAGCCCTGTTATGCAGCGACATTTCCGCCTTCAAAAACAGTGGTTTGATCTTTCTGGGATACTATGGAAGTATATTCTACAAAATTAGTTCTTTTGTGTTCAACAGTAGAAAGAAATTCAGACAGTTTTGGAACAGCTTGAAGATAAATAAAAGATGACAGAATTTTCATTTTTGGGTGAACTATCTCTTCAAGTTAAATACACTTATATTGGCCTTGTCAAGCTGATTCAATTCTGTATAGTAAAAACAATTTGGGCTAAATAATGGGGTGTGGTGCAACTAACTGCTTGTGCTCTTCCATTGTTGTACTTACTTTCAACCCTGAAATAATGTTAAGGTTAAAAAGGTTAAATGCTAGTCAATTATTGTTATTATTATTGTTGTTATTATTATTAATGTTATGTGTAATTTATAAGCCACACAAAAACTATGCAGTGCTTCCATAACCAATCAGCTATCAGTTCAAATTATATGATCTCTAAACTTACTGTGACAAGGTTGAAATCATTTTGATAATAACTTTGCAAGGCTGTAACCACTACTTTGCATATACATTTATAATGCATAAATGTGTCTATTAGGCTCTGTTTCCTGAGAATGAACGTAGATATGGGTTCAGATCCTTTGGGACATATAGATCAGAGAGAGACAGTACTCTGTCTTGCAGTTTCTGACATTGATTTTATTGTTTAGCAAGCTGTCATAAATTGGTGCCATGTGTAATTGTCATGTTGCTGAAAATAAACTGGAATTTACCCTCGTTTCCAACAGTGTGGTGTGACCAAGGTCTGCGTCTTTAAAAATCAGAAGCAATCCACACCCACCTGTAGAGACGTGCACTCTGTCAGGAACATAAAATCGTCCAATGGCATCATTACTCATCTGTCCACGTCTCACACCTGTGTGTGTGAGAGCATCAGATTAGGTGCGTAAAACCACCATTTAGTCATCAATCTTATATAAAACAGCTATATTTAACATTTTGTTGCTATCAATTACAGGATAAGGAAATGTCTTTGAAGAAAAAGTGTACAAGTGGGAGTGACTAAATTTCCCATTTGAAATTTCCTTATCAGCCTTTGATGAAAAGCTTTGTGGTTTAAATGTAAAAAAGCTGCTATGATTTATAGTCAAATGCATGTGTTAGGGATTGTTGTCTAAAAGACTGCATCTAATTCACTTAAATTTGCTTACAGATTATGTAAGGTTTGCGAAGAGACCTGATGACATTTTGAATTTGAATTCCCTTCGGTGAGAAATGAGCTTTGATCCTTGTGACCAACAAAACACTATTTCAATGTGAAGAGTGTTGCATACTCAAACAGGAATCCATAAAACCATACTGGTTTTATTACGAGGAAACGCAATGTATTTCCTGAAGTGGAGCCAATATTACCTTTGAGCTAAATATGAAGTGATTTTTCACAAAAAAAAAAAAACCCAACCCCACAGACATCTAAATGAAAACACTACCATTTCCAAATAAAACAGTGTAATCAGACATATTATTTAAAATGTGTTGTTTGCAGCTAATTTCAAATTGACTGAAATGGATTCAGATTAACAGCATTAACCCAGTTGTTTAGATTATAAATTAATGATGTCCTTGTAAAGGGAAAAATACCACTGATATTCAGTTACAGAGGGTAAATATGGCTGCCTAATAATAATAAAAACTAGATGTGTACATTTTCTGAAGAAAATGTGAGTGGTGATTTCCCTGGCAAAACTTGACACTAGGAAGTTACTAGGGTCTTCTGCGTGATTGCTAGAGCCAACTCCCATGTCTGTACAATGTTCTGGTGCTGAGATATGGCTTGTTTATGTTGGCATACGGTTGCTAGGGTCCTCAAAATGGTTCCTAGGGTATGGATAGGCAGTTGACAGGGTGATAATTAAAGACTACTAGCCTGAGTCAAAAGAGCCCACCCCCATGTTGTTAGGGTGGTCCAAATGGTTGCTAGAGTGTGGCTAGATTGTTGCCAAAAAGTGTTTTCAAAGTCCCTTTAAAACAGGTCCTTTCACTCGGCGGCCATCTTTGAAACGCCTCTCTGGCATGCAAGTGCAGCTTATATTTCTTTGAATGGGGAAACATCAAATTCTCCAAAACTGTTCACCAAGCTTACAATTAAATTTCAGATTTGAAATCACCAATGAAATCTGACAACTGTCTCATAAATTTAATGCGCATTTGCAGTCCTAAGCGCATGTCTCAAGACTGTTTCATAGTAATACAATCTTTCTGTATTTAAAGTCTTTGAGCGCTTGGCAGTCAGGGTGCTGTATGTGGCTGCTAGGGAATGGCAAATTGAAACGTCACCATTTATAGGATGGGTGAAATGAGCCCATCCCCAAGTTTCTGCGACATTCTGATGCGGAGATATGATGTTACAAAGTTCTGTCTAATTTTTAGTTTATGGGATTTTTCGCTTCATGACAACCCCGCTGTTGTCATAACAATCCTTGCGAGTATTGTTTTCTGTTGGTTGTGCATGGAAATAAAAATATAACAATGCATATTTATATTTTAATAAAAGTAACATATGATACATTTGTTTTCCACATTACTGATTCCTATGTAAATATGCTTATGCCACATTAAAAAGCACTTTTGTCTGGGGGATAAACCACAGCAAAAATGATCAATGCTTTCATCAGTGAATCATACAATGAGTCACACAATAAGGCTTTTCACTATACTTTACACTGGGTAAATGTCTTTTAAACCTGGGTTTCAAAACCAGTTTAATCCCATGGGTACAAAAAAGTTTCACATTTCATTTTAAACAGTGGATTTGTTTTTCTTCTCTGACCTCCCAATTTCATTTAAGAAGATAATTATTATGCATTGAGCTGATGTCAGAGAGGGAATTTTGGTCAAATGTGATGTAAGTAGGCATGGAACATATCTGTGAAATGACTCTAGTGTGGAGAGAAGCCCAGGACTGATCATCTCTATGTGTGTCAGTTTAAGAGTTAAAGGAACTTTCACCCAAAAATGAAAATTATCCCATGATTTACCCTCAAGCCATCCTAGGTGTATATGACTATCTTCTTTCAGACGAACACAATTGGAGTTATACTAAACAAATCTTGCTCTTCCAAACTTTATAATGTTAGTGAATGGTGCTCCTGATTTTAAAGTCCAAAAAAGCACATCCAACCATCATAAAAGTAATCCATCCAGGGGGTGAATAAAGGCCTTTTGAAGAGAAGTGATGGGTTTTTGTAAGACAAATATCCATACTTAAAACTTTTATAAACTAAAATAGCTAGCTTTCATCAGACAGCCTACGCAAATCAACTTGCGCTGAAAGAGTCACTTCTGAAGCGATGTATGATGTAGGATTAGCGTAAGCTATGATGCCTCTAGCGGTTCAAACAAATAGGACTATAGCTCCAAATAGCTCCCTTTCTCTTATACAGGTGCTGGTCATATAATTAGAATATCACCAAAAAGTTGATTTATTTCACTAATTCCATTCAAAAAGTAAAACTTGTATATTATATTAATTCATTACACACAGACTGATATATTTCAAATGTTTATTTCTTTTAATTTTGATGATCATAACTGACAACTATAGAAAAAAACAAATTCAGTATCTCAGAAAATTAGAATATTACTTAAGACCAATACAAAGAAAGGATTTTTAGAAATCTTGGCCAACTGAAAAGTATGAACATGAAAAGTATCAGCATGTACAGCACTCAATACTTAGTTGGGGCTCCTTTTGCCTGAATTACTGCAGCAATGCGGTGTGGCATGGAGTCGATAAGTCTGTGGCACTGCTCAGGTGTTATAAGAGCCCAGGTTGCTCTGATAGTGGCCATCAGCTCTTCTGCATTGTTGGGTCTGGCATATCGCATCTTCCTCTTCACAATACCCCATCGATTTTCTATGGGGTTAAGGTCAGGCGAGTTTGCTGGCCAATGAAGAACAGGGATACCATGGTCCTTAAACCAGGTACTGGTAGCTTTGGCACTGTGTGCAGGTGCCAAGTCCTGTTGGAAAATGAAATCTGCATCTCCATAAAGTTGGTCAGCAGCAGGAAGCATGAAATGCTCTAAAACTTCCTGGTATACGGCTGCGTTGACCTTGGACCTCAGAAAACACAGTGGACCAACACCAGCAGATGACATGGCACCCCACACCATCACTGACTGTGGAAACTTTACACTGGACCTCAAATAACATGAATTGTGTGCCTCTCCTCTCTTCCTCCAGATTCTAGGACCCTGATTTCCAAAGGAAATGCAAAATTTACTTTCATCAGAGAACATAACTTTGGACAACTCAGCAGCAGTCCAGTCCTTTTTGTCTTTAGCCCAGGCAAGACGCTTCTGATGCTGTCAGAGCAGCTTGACACAAGGAATGCGACAGCTGAAACCCATGTCTTGCATACGTCTGTGCGTAGTGGTTCTTGAAGCACTGACTCCAGCTGCAGTCCACTCTTTGTGAATCTCCCCCACATTTTTGAATGGGTTTTGTTTCACAATCCTCTCCAGGGTGCGGTTATCCCTATTGCTTGTACACTTTTTTTCTACCACATCTTTTCCTTCCCTTCGCCTCTCTATTACTGTGCTTGGACACAGAGCTCTGTGAACAGCCAGCCTCTTTTGCAATGACCTTTTGTGTCTTGCCCTCCTTGTGCAAGGTGTCAATGGTCGTCTTTTGGACAACTGTCAAGTCAGCAGTCTTCCCCATGATTGTGTAGCCTACAGAACTAGACTGAGAAACCATTTAAAGGCCTTTGCAGGTGTTTCAAGTTAATTAGCTGATTAGAGTGTGGCACCAGGTGTCTTCAATATTGAACCTTTTCACAATATTCTAATTTTCTGAGATACTGAATTTGGGATTTTCCTTAGTTGTCAGTTATAATCATCAAAATTAAAAGAAATAAACATTTGAAATATATCAGTCTGTGTGTAATGAATGAATATAATATATAGTTTCACTTTTTGAATGGAATTAGTGAAATAAATCAACTTTTTGATGATATTCTAATTATATGACCAGCACCTGTATTGCAATTCCTCCAATATTTCTCTTGGAGCCGTATGGATATCTTTTATAATGGATGGATGCACTTTTTTGGACTTACAAAGCTTGGAAAAGCTGTGATATTTTATAATATAACTCTGATTGTGTTTGTCTGAAAGAAGATATAGTCATATACACCTAGGATGGCTTGAGTGTAAGTAAAGGGATAGTTTAGCCAAAAATGAAAATTATCTCATGATTTAAGTATGTTCAAGTCTGGATCTGTCCTCTGAACCTCTCTCTCCTTTCCCGTCTTTCTTACACCAAAGATAAACATGCAGTTTTTCTTAGATCATTTTGGAAATGTATAAACAACCATTGCACACTCAATCAACATCTGCAAGACTAAACACAGTCATCCACACACACAAACACACAAAGACAAATTATTTCATTTGCATTGAAATAAACACTCTGGATTTCTTTAGGCTCTTTTACATCTCTCTTCATACTTGTTTAAGCTCTGTGACTCTTGACTTTATACAATGTATGTGAGAGTCTAGGCTTTTTACTTGAAACTGTAAACTCAGTGTCATGAAGCCCTGGGTTATCTTATATTCCACACTTTGATACTTTACTTTGGGTAAGTTCATCGTGGGCATTCAGGTTTCCAGATTTCACGTGTAAACCCTGGGTTAATACTCTCATTTGCATATTTATAAGGTTAATATAACTGACTGAAGAAGTGGCCCACATGCATCTGCTGGGGTTGGCTCTCACTCTTCTTAAATATAATACACAAAAAAAAATTTTTTATCACTCTGGTCACTATTTACATTTTTCCTCTTACCTGAAACTAAACACATTGCACAGTTGACATAATCAGTAACCCCCCCCCCCCCCCCCCCCCAAAAAAAAAAAAAAAAAAAAAACCTTTTAACCACACTTAAAAAATGGTCAAAAGTGGATTCAACTCTGGGTTAAAAGTCTGGGTTATTAAGTGCAGTGCAGAAAGCCTGTGTGACTCATTGTGTGTTTGTTTGAACTATATTTGGCAGCAATATTACTTGGTGGGGAAAATTTGAGGAAATAAGAAATATGCATAAGAAGAGTGAGTCTCATAGGCCTTTTTCATATGTTTTAGATCTGTTTTAGGAATGAGTATATTTGTATTTGAGTGACAGTAGGTAATATTGTGTGTGTGTTTGTTCTGACAGGGCTAAATTGTCTGTCACATTGTCTCTTTTTCTTCTTGAGTGTGTGATGGAGTGTTAGCAAGTGATTAGTCTAGTGTTGCTAAGAGACCAGTTTAAAGCATTCCACACATATTCCGTTTATTCCTTCATTCCAGGCTGTTAAAATCATTGACATGTGATTAGTGTCTCTTCTAAAGGGTTGAGCTGGTCCCAGTGTTTCTGTGTTTGGGTGTTCCCACATTAAAGATGACTGAAAGGGTTTTAATAGTAAAAAAAAAATTTTAATGGCAAGTTGTGATTGCTTTATGTGCATGCATGTGTATTTTTGTATGTGTTAGCAGAAGTATCTAGTTTTTTGGTTGTTATACAATTCATATTCAAGCCATTAGAAGTAAGGGTAACATTTTATTTTGATGGTCCACTTTAGACATTCTACTAACTTTGCAACTACATGTCAACTACCAGTCATTAGAGTAATAGTAGACTGTCTGCTTAATATCTAACACTTTATTTTGATGGTCCCTCAGCAGGCAAGTACTATAAGTAACTTTGAAACTACTACGTCAACTTACTAACCCGAACCCTAGGTTAAAGATGTAGTTACTTATAGTTAGTAGAATGTCAAAAGTGGACCATAGAAATAAAGTGTAACTGATTTATTTTTATTTTCACATCTGGGAGAATCTCTGGCACTCCAAACTGAAAGAAACATCATTGAAAGTGACCATTTTAACTCTTTATTATTCAGATTGCTGCAATGCATCCAGATTAATTTGATCATTTTGAATATTTGTTGTGAATGATTCTAGAACAAATGTATAAAAATATCATCATCCTGTCTAGACAGGGTAATTTTTATTACAATCAGCAAACATTAAAGCAAATTAAAGTCCTATCATGCTGTATAAATAATGTACATTTTAAATATGTAATTATTTTGCATTACAGTAATGAGAGTGCGAGGTATATTTAACTGCAATGAAAAATGTATTGTCAAAAATCATAATGCTCCTAAAAATAGGTCTTATTCTATACTTTCCATGTTTCAAAAGTACAGTTTATTCACCCAGGGCAGAGTTTTGATTTTCCTCACTAAGCCTTTAGTTATTTGTGCTATATTGCTTATATTATTTTATTAATTACACAGATTAGCCCTTAATCGGCTTTCACATGTTTGTTTTTTCACATTGATTTCTTTATGCTTTTTTACAAAATGAGCAAGCCAAAGTCTGTCATGACATGTTTTGCTGATTCAAAGTAGCCAAAAGTTTTGTGTCAGCATCAGGAATATTTACAAGCTTCGAGTTGGCATGATTCAGATTTTTATGGGTGCTAAACACCATCACTGTGCTTGTGTTTTCCATGAAATCAATATTCTTGCTCATCAGAGCTTGTCTTAGGTGACACAATTGCTTCCCACCCAACACTACCTCCAGTTGCTAATGAAAACACATTATATTATGCAGCAAGGAATCTGGGCTTGGGTGGTCAGTGAGATACAGTGAATAATTTTTCAGAGACCATATGCAATACGATTTTTTTGTTGTTATTTATATATTGTTCGGCCACATGCAGAGGGAAACGTGTTGATGTGTTTAGTGAACGGCCAGCTGAAGTAAAGTGTGTCAAATGTTAATGTATACTTAATGTTTACAGCACACCATATACAGTGTGCTGCTTCACATGAAGGAACCGTGTAGTGTGTGTAGTGTAGTGTACCTAAGCATATTTTAGAGTATATTTTGTACCCAGAAATTAAATCAGAAACTAAATCAGACAAAACCTCATTTTGGGGATGTCCCCATTTGTAAAAACGATATAAAAATAAAATAAATAATTTTTAATTTCAAAAAATTCAGAAACTTTTCTATGGGGTTAGGGTTAGGTTTACAGTATTTATAACTTGCTGTATAGCTAAGCAAAGTGTTGGGGGTATTAGGGGCATTACAAGTCACTCGAGTTACAAATGACTTTTTGGAGTAATTAGTAAAGTAACGCATTATTTTTTACATTTAAAACAAAATATCGGAGTTACTTTTTCTAAATCAGGAGTAGTTAAGTGCAGAGGTGTTGTGTAAACGTGACGGTTATTAGTTCTAGACTAAATGTACGCATGCATTTACTCATCTTACTTGCACTTACTTGCACAAAAACAAAAGCAGCATTCCTCAAAATTAATATTCAGAAAATTATGCAAACCTACACTAATTAAATGTTAAATAACACAAATATACTTTATGTATTTAATCTCACTTTATTTACCAGCGTCTTTGCTGTTAACCTTCAATGGTGTTGATCTGTGATGGGACAGCATAACTGTACTAACCAGTGGAAAAATCTTGTTGCAAAGCATCTGAAATGCTGTTTTGGTCATTTCAGAATTCTGTCGTCAATGTGGTTTGGTATAATTCCTCCCAGAACTGTCTTACATGACTACATTCCCAAATGTTAGCATCCGCATCTGAAAGCAAGATAACACGTTTATTGCGTTTCGTCTGCGCGCTGTGACGCAAATAATTTATTTTGTACGAAATGTATTAAATACAGTGGCTTCTCCTATGTTTCTTAGTGATATTTAGCACCAATTTATCAGGATGTGACGGTTTTGTTCTGTTTGACTTACTGGATGGAAACAGTGCTTTATTCGCAAATGTTTATGCAATATTGCAATTTTGCGCATAAGTTAAATTCGCAACTTTGGATGGAAGCATAGCTAATGACTTTAGATAAACATTACATTTGTGTTTCTTTTAATTGCTGAATAAAAACAAACTCGTGCATCCTATTCTTCTGTAATCCACAATGACAGCATAGGTGAAAGGTTTGTTTGAGCTGTGCCCTCTACTGTACAGGTGTGAATTTGCATTTCCTTCAGCCTGAGGCTTATTTATTTCACTTTCGGTGTGAAAGGGTCGTTACATTAAAATATAACGCAAATGCAAAAGTAATAAAAAGTAACTCAGTAACGCAACTAGGTACTTTTTTCATGGAGTAATGCAATATTGTAATGCATTACTTTTAAAAGTAACTTTCCCCAACACTGCCCACAAGGATGGCAATACCAGAAATCTTTAACCTTGTGGGGACATTTTTGGTGCGTATAACAGCGTATAAATCATATTATATAATGTTTTTTAAAAAATGTAAAAATGCTGAATATTTTCTGTGATGGGTAGGTTTAGGGAAAAGGGTTAGGCTTAGTTGTGGTATGTAAGTTTAGGTTAAGGGGTAGAGATTGCACTGTGTCAATGAATGTCCACACAAACATAGCTGTACAAATGTGTGTGTGTGTGTGTTTACTTGTACAACTATCTTTGTGAGGACCAGTTTGAGTTTTAGACCAGCTAGAGATTATATTGAATATGTCAATGAATGTCCTTACAAAGATAGATGTTCAAGAATGTGTGTGTGTGTGTCTTTAATCTAAGTTTTTATCTGATTTTACACTACTCTCAGCCCCTAATGTACTTTACTACACTAGTTGCTTTATTTTTTTAATGAATAAATGAGTTTATTGATTATCGACAGTGAGCAAGAAATGCATTAATTCCATAAAGTGATAGTTCACCCCAAAATGAACTTTTTGTCATCATGTACTCACCCTTATGTTGCTTGAATTGCATCAGGTTTGAACATGTTGATTTTAAAGCTGGGCGGAAGGCGAGATGTACAATGAATCATTATTGTGATTAGGCTGTTCCTGTCACAATACTATTGAATGATTTCAGAAAACTTGGAATATAGAGTGTATGGACCACTTCCATGCTGGTATTTTTTTCTTACATGGTTGTTAACTGCATCTTGGATGTTCTGGATTTTGTCACTACAACAAAACATGTGTGTATGAGAACTTGATGACAGAATTTAAATTCTGAGATTATGTCAGTTATGTCAGTTAAACTATAGAAAGCGCAACTTGAAATATCAAATGCCTCAGCTGAACTGTGTGATAGAGACAGCGAGAAAGATCGGTCAGTCATACGCATTGTCTGCATGTCTCTGGAGTCATACCGCAACTACAAACATTTGTGTCCTGGTGGCTCGAGGTCTGATTGACAGGCCTTAATCTGCGTCTGTGTGTGTTTATAAAGGTTATAAAGCATTTTTTGTATAGCAGCCAGGGTTCAGGTTGTATCTGGACGCCTTTGAAACAGGGTGGTATGCGATCAGCTGCACAGAGAGTGCAGAGTATCTGATTTCTTCCAAGTGGAGACACACAGAGAGGTTGAACACACACAGATCTCCATCTCATTAGCCTTTGCTTTGTTGCTGTAATCATGTAGCACATTAAAAATAGATCAAAACGGATGGATGCACTTACAAAATATAACTTCAAGGGACAGTTTGTCCTTAAACTATGTATAAACACACACTAGAAAGAGTAAGGTGGCAACTATACAGATGTTTGCTTCATCTTTGCATGAACAGAATCAAAGCGGAACTGCAACACTGTAATAAATCAGCTATGTGACCCATATACCGACCTGACCTCAACACTTCACTGTCACTCTTTTACTGGCTGTTTCTGTCTCTCTTTATCACACACTTCCCAAAAAGCACAATTGTGCTTGCTGGGAAATGATGTAACATATTTATCTTAAGATTAGACCATTTTCACAATTTTTATTTTGTTTGTATAAAGTTACAACTGTTTGGTGATCCAAAAAAAAAACAACTCTTTCACATCCTGTGACCTAACCTAACTACAGTCAAAATGCAACATTGTGAAAACTTGTTTTTTCAAACTCTTCCGAGCATAGCACAATGATTTTTACAGTATGTTGTAAAAATGCTTCAAACAACAGATGATTTAGAGGGAATTTACACTTACAACAAAACACAGAAAACTTTTTTTTATGCATATTGGCTGTTCAATTACATGACTATTGCATTTTGGGGGCCTGAAAATGCAAACTTTTTGAAAACAATATGTGTAGACGGTGACATCGTGTGCTTGCATATTATGTGTTCAGTCTATACCTAGACAGCAAGCAATCATTAAAACAATGTTGAGTCAACGTTGATGCGGCAATGCCAGTTGCATTAAATTTGTTACAAAGTGATGTTGGTTCAATATCACTTTTGCCCCTGCAATTAATGTTGAAACAATGGTGAGATTTCCACAAAACAACAATGATAGTCATTGAATCAACGTTATGAAATTATGTTGGTTCAATATCACTTTTGATATTGATAATCAATAGTAATTGGCCACGTTCACACTGGCAACGTTCACACTGTCAGTTTTTGGGATTGACAACTGCATTTACTTACAGGTGTGAGTCTTGAAATATCCCGTTCACACAGCAAATTACAGTAGCGTCTGGAACACTGTATGAACGACTATATGACCAATTGAACCGCGAGTGTATCCATTCAAACTTTATTAACAGCATGTAAACACACACTAGCCGGAGGGTTTAACCGTTGCACTCGCTTGTCACATCCTTTGCGACGTCTCGTGCATGACACGGGATTTGAATTTTGGGAAAAAAACACAAAACTGACTGGAGCCGCTCTGGTGGAAAACAGTGATTGGACCTAACACCTTAAGATGATGCACAGCTCATATCTCTGTTGCTGTAAGTTACTGAAA
This sequence comes from Elopichthys bambusa, assembly GCA_037101425.1. Lineage (NCBI taxonomy): Eukaryota > Metazoa > Chordata > Actinopteri > Cypriniformes > Xenocyprididae > Elopichthys > Elopichthys bambusa. The sequence continues at coordinate 6,081,748 of CM074454.1, read as the reverse complement.
GCGAAACCACACACAAAACACCGGCTCTCTTGCACTGTATGATGTGACAGACAACTAGTTGTTCCGTCCGAGAATGTGGTTGTGAGTCCTGAAAATTTACGGGTGTGAGTTCGGTTATAGAATGCGGTTGTCACTCCCGTAAATAACCGTACTGTGTGTGAACGTGGCCATTGTTGAATCAACCTTACACTATGGCCACGTTCACACAGCAGCAGAATACGGTTGTCAGTCCTGTACTTGAGTCCTTAATACGGTTGCGTTCACACACAGTACGGTTATTTACGGTAGTGACAACCGCATTCTATAACCGAACTCACACCCGTAAATTTTCAGGACCAACAACCGCATTTTCAGAATATTTGCGCTGTGTGAACGGAACCGCACTGGACAACTAGTTGTCTGTCACTTCATACAGTGCGAGAGAGCCGCTCTTCTAAGGTGTTTTGCGCGTGTTTTCGATTTCGGTAACTTGCGTGAGCTGTGTGTCATCTTAGGGTGTTAGATCCAGTCACTGTTCTCCACCGGAGCAGCTCCTGTCGGTTTCTTTTCCAAATTCAAATGCCGTTTCATGCACGAGACGTCGCAAACGACGTGACACGCGTGTGCAACGGTTATAGACTCCGGCTAGCATGTGTTTACATGCTGCTGTTGGTTATTGAAGTTTTGATGGATGATCTCACGGTTCAATTAGTCTCTTGTCATGTCAAAAGTGATAATACTTTTCAGTTTTATGGACGTCGCCATCTTTAATATTACGTTGGTCACTGTCATTATGGTTACTAGTAAGAGAATACGGGCTTGACTATCGTTGCACATTCATACAGACAGTGTTCCAGACGCTACTGTAAGCTGCTGTGTGAATGAGACATTTCAAGACTCACACCTGTAAGTAAATGCGGTTGTCAGTCCCAAAAACTAACAGTGTGAACGTGGCCTATGATTCATTCTACATCACCGATGTTGAATCAATATTGAAATTAACAAAAAGAATCCTGGGTAATATTGTTAGGTCAATGTTTCAATGTGATGTTGATTTTGTATCTCAGGTGGTTCAACAAACAAGACTTCTGTGTAGGATACACCCATGTTTTCTCTCTAATGAGGAAGCATCAGCACATGCAAAACCTAAATGGGCGTTTACCAATCAATGGCCATTTTTAAACTACAGTGGATAATTTTCAGCCATTTTTCAACAGACCAAGCCCCCAGTAGATTAGAGCAAATCGGGTAACGCATTTTGAAAATGCCCCACTGATTGGGAAACACCCACTAGTGTTCTGCAGAAATACATACCTGCATGATTTTGTGTTCATCAACAACATATCACTGTTAGTTCAATGTCACTGTCTTCACCCATGTGTGCTATGGGCTTTCATCAAATTTTTAATGCTGATCCAACACTCTTTAAACATTGAAATGTCAGTCCCAACCAAAATGATGGTTTTGATCAAAACTTAACATTGTATCAATGTCACCTTGCTATCTGGTAGGCACGTAGTGTTTCTTTACAAAGTGGCATCGCTAACTACTAGCCTGGCATTTGGGGATCCGTTTTGACAATGTTGTCCTCTGTACGTGAAAAACAAAAGAAAACATTTTTTAGCACATTGTTGTCGTGTACAATCTGTATTTTTTCATCATGTTATATAGTGCTGCAACACTATATAAACTTTTTTAATATATTTATATTTCTGGGTTTTGCAAAAATACCACATCTTACAGCAGTGTTTCCCTAATGGTTTTGCTTCATGATCCCTATTACATATATTTAATATAATATGGGTCTTAATTTCTTTAACCCTGTGTAGTTTTGTTCATGGTTTTCAAGGATGATGGCATGTCATGCAACCTGTTCATGTTGGCATCTGGCTAATTTGACTAGCTTCTACCAGATGCACTGTATGTGTGCCAAAAAATGAGTTTGGTTAGATGCACAACCTTTGACATCAATAAGAAAAGATATGGTAAGCATTTTCTCCTCTCTTTTAAAAGCTGATAAGCCTGTTTATTTTGCTATCATAATTATGCATCATTCTATGGTCATGTTGCAATGTATTATTAGAATTTAGCATTATTTTCCAAGTAATGTGTTTACCAATAACAGCTGAATCATTAGAGTATAATGACTTTTATAACCATTCTGAATTCAAAATATGTCATGTAACAATGGAGAATCATTATTAGCAGAACTTTATTTGTATTTCTCAAAATTTAAATTTGAACTTAGTGTAGGTTATCTGATTACCTTTTAGAAGTCACTTGGTCTCATTCATGAATCACAACAAAGTCCCTTTAAGACAAGTCATTTCACTCGGCGGCCATCTTTGAAACGACTATCGGGCATTCAAGTGCAGCTCCTATCACTTCGAATAGGGAAACATCAAATCTTCCAAAACTGTTTGCTAAGCTTTTGATTAAATTTCATATTTGAAATCACCAATAAAATCTAACAACAACTGTCTCATAAATTTTGTTTCTAAACGCTCGGATCATGACAAAAAAACAGTATTTTTCAGGCTGGGTCAAGGTAATGCGCATGCGCAGTCCTAAGTCTGCGTCTCTTGAGTCCAATTTCAGAGGCGCGCGTCTGACTGTTTCTATAGGAACCAGAGCTTCTAACGGCCGCTGCAGTGAAGCAATGACTTTACCAATCGGCGATTGGCTCTTATTTAGAAGGGGGGACTTATTCCGCCATATTGCGTGTTGCACTTTCTCCTATTCAAAACAATACGACTGAAGCGTCTTGTGTTATTCTATAGTCTTTGATCACAAGAAGAATGAATTTTGCTTTAATTGTTCGTATCCAATGCAAAATGTACTTAAGAATCATTTATATAATGCGGTGTGATCTTGTCATGCTGCGTTAGGAAAATAAAAGTTTCTGGCTAATTGAAAGTTTTTTTTAAAAAAAGCCTAAACTATTTGCTCATATTTTGTAATAAAAATGTGCTGTGATGATGTTTTAAGTGAGTATTTTCACATTTTAACAATGGTTTATTTTCGTTGTTAAAATTAAGATTTATTTGCACTTGAAATATAAGTCTTCTCAAGTCACAGTTTGATCTGACTTTTTTCATTGGCAGTTCAAATATGTAAACTGCTCATTGTCTCTTGCTTTGGTTTCTACTTTTAAAACAATCTAACTGCTATCGAAATGCGACATTGTGTTTTGTGCATATGCACGCCATTGCAAGCAACACAACATGACAGACAACACAATATTGTTTACAATGCACATGAGTGTGTGTGAATGTTACTTGCACCTGCTGTCACTCTGACACAAGAATGAACACTCTTTCTGTGAAAAACGTTCCTTTTCATTTGCCACATCCCTTTGTTAGCGCCCTCTCCTCTCATCTTACGGACCTGTGACCCTTTTGTCGGCTGCGCTTAGGGACGATGTCATCACCATGGGCCTCAGAAATGGAAAAATGACAGGGCTATGCAGGGGGCCGAGAGTTCCTGGCTGTAACGTGACCCTGCAGATGCTTCAGTCATGCTTGCTATGAGAGGCCTCTACATGGGCCTCAACCCCCTCCTCCAGGGTCTGGATGGCCACTGCCGGGGGTTTGGCCAGGAAGACTCAGGATGACCGAACAACACTGAGGTGAGTTATAACCTCTGGCAGACCATCACAGTGACTTTGTGTGTGTGTGTATGTTGGGTAAAAGTGGCCTGATCTCACATGTCATACGAAATGCTCTGGGAAATAGAAGAGGGTGAAAGAGTAACAGAGAGGGACAGAAATAGTGGGAAGGAGAGAGAGGGAATGTGTATAGATGTCACTGAGGTTACCCTCACATAGCAGAAGCAGATGATTAAAACACAAACTAAAACTACATGTGAACTTACAGGATTCACAACCCAAGTTTAAGATTTGGTATTAAGTCTTGTTTTCTAAAAAAAACATAAGTGACTTTATATTATAAAATATATACGTAAATGGGGTCAGGAAAATAAACTTAATTTAAAGGAAAAATTAGTCACTTAATTTTATCTTTTGTCATTTTGCTTCTCAAGTACTGTAGTGTGTCCTGATTTTGTCGAGTTAGACGCGTTCCCTTTGTTGATCCTGGAACAACATTCCTGTCCGAAAATTTAATAATAGCCATATCCCTACCCCTAAACCTGACCCTACCTATAAGTTATCCGTAAAATCATAGGGAAATGAAGCACCTAACCCCGGCTGTAAGGCTAAACTTGACATAAACTGTAAACTTATCCCTCGAATCTGATTGGTTGATTGGAATGTTGTTCCAGGATCAACAAAGATGATGATCCAGGAACATGTACTTGGTGAAATCAGGTTCTGCAATGCGGGAAATGTATTTTGATTTAAGAATATGGGAAAATGTCATTATCTGTCACTTAGCTTTGGCATTGCTTGTGTTGAGAAGATAATTGACTTCTACTCCTGTATGCTGTAAACGGGACAGCTAACTAAGAATGAATTGCATGCTTTCTGGATTGTTTTAGCTCCGAGTTCATTTAAGGAACTAAACAAATCAGGTAATAGCACTTGAATTGACTATTCAAAGAAAACAAAAGTGCACTTGAATACACCTCATGTCTGTTATCTTGATCTGTCATACAGTATGATGAAGCATCACTGTGTAACTTTTATGCAGGCCCACAGATCCATAGAGCTGCAACATCTGTCCCTGATAAAATACAACAAATGCACCTCTCTCTATTTGTGCATTTACTATTAGATATTGTGCTCAATTTCATTATGCATATGCATTTTTGCCACGTTTAAATCCATTCTTATTTCTTCCCCTTTGATCAGTCTGCAGACTTCGTCTGGGCGATCTGTTACTGCTGTGGAAGGATTGCCTCTTTCGTTCTCTCAAGGTTTCTCTCCCTTACAGATCTGATTTTCTATTTATAGCTGCGGCATCTCCACGTAGTGCCGGAGCGATGTGAGCGTTCCACTCGGGCAAATATGGCTCTGACATTTTTCCCAACCACAGGCCAACACTCACTTACAGCATTAAACACACCCCTTCACACACTCATCTCTCTTATATTCAGTATTTATTTTATTCTACTTTAATACTCTGAAAAAATTTGGTGTAGGATTTACTTTGCAAGTGAATTTCACAAATAATTACAAAGAAATGACAAGTAACTTATAAACTTGAAGACTGAAATAGTATTTTCTTGTAAAGCTCACTTTAATAATCTTTATTTTATTTGTAACTTTGAACAGTTTTTACAGTTTATTTACTAGTGAACGCAGTTCTGTGTTCTTCTGTTTACGCCTGAATGCCAGCTTAGTATTGGCCAGAGGTGGAAGTAAGTCACACATGTGCTAGTCACAAGTAAGTCTCAAGTCATAACCTTCAAGTCTCAAGCAAGTCCAAGTCAATTTTTGTGAGAATCAAGCAAGTCAAGTCAAGTCACTGCTTTATGTCAAGCAATTCAAGTCAAGTCAAGTCGTAGCTTGGGTCAAGCAAGTCACTGGCAAGTCATACAAATATTTGATGATTTGACTGAATTTATCTTAAAATAAGTTAAAACTACAGTAGTTATGGACTATGGGAGTTTTATTTGCAACAAAAAAATTGCAATATGCATTTCACTCAAAAGGTGTCCACATACAGCTGAGCTGTCAATACAATAACAATCTAAAAATAAAAAATAAATAAATGAATGTGCGTGTGTGTGTATGTATGAGTGAAAAGTGTATTGTTTGCAAATTTTATTGTTTTTTCTTTGTATTTGTGTGTGTGTGTTTGTGTGAGAGAGAGAGGTGATTTGACTGAGTGATTGTGTGTGCGCGTGTATGAGTGAAAAGTCTATTGTTTGTTTGCAAGTTTGAGTTTTTTTTTTTTTTAGTTTGTGTGTATGTGTATACAATATATTTATGTGCATCCCCATAAACTATCCATAAGCTTTTCACTCAAAGTCTAACACTGAAGATTATTAGACACTGTACACATACTAAGTGCTACTGCAAAAAAAAGCTGACATTTCCTTATAAACAGTGAATAACCATTTACAACGCATTGCACTTGCAAAAAATGCGATAATTTTCTCTGTTACCTTTGTTCTTCAATGACAGACAGCATTGGTTGCTGTCACTTTAAGACCTGCCGCACGTGACGCGGATCTCACGCGCGTCCCACTTTCTCAAAACTATTTACTTTCGTTTAAGACTTTAACTCATTCAAGGCTGCTCTAATGAGGATACTCGACAAAACGGACATCTTTGGCATTATTGGGTGTTATTGTTCGTTCAAGCGTGACATTCTGGCACGCGTCTTTCTGTGCGTCATGTGTGTGACGGGACATTCACAGACAGCGCGTTCTCTTTTTCTCTTTTGGCGCGCTTAAATGGTTTAAAAGCATTTGCATGAATAAGAGCGTGATCATATATTGTAATGCTACCCAAAGGATGACAGAAAAAACGGATGCTGCGTTTGCGTTAAATATTTTTGACGCGTTAAACTAAAACGTTGACAGTACTGATTTACCCAATTTTCTGTTTAATGAACACAAAACCAATTCAAAATCAACTCTTAACATGTCCAAAACGTTGTTATTATTATTATTATTTTTACTTAATTATTCTTGGCATAGCGCCTTCCATGTTCATGACTGTCCTTGCTCTGTCCATAAGAGAGCTCACGATAGCTCTCTCTGCTTGCCTGCTGCGTCACTGCGTACTTAATCACAGAAATTTTATTTTTGGGTGAAACAACCCTTTAAACTTTCTTCTCCTGCATCTTATTCTTCTGCAATCCGGAATGGTTTGTTTGAGCTGCGCCCTCTACTGTACAGGTGTGAATTTGCATTTCCTTCAGACTGAGGCTTATTTATTTCACTTTTGGTGTGAAAGGGCCGTTACATTTGACACAACTTTTTTGTTATTAAAAAACAAACAAGCAAGCCCAGCCCAGGAGAGAAAAAGTAACACAACAGTAACATAACACATTACTTTCCATAAAAATTATCTAAGTAACGCAATTAGTTACTTTTTTAAGGGAGTAACGCAATATTGTAACTTTCCTCAACACTGCTAAGGAGCAGGCTTGTTTGACTTGAAAAAGTAAGCAATCACCTCACAACCACGTAGCAGCACCCTAGCAACCAAATAGCAACTTACTAATAACCATTCAGAAATCCCTGCATCATGGTGGCGAGTTACATCATGCAGCCCATCCAGATTTAAGCAATTATTTTTTCAGTTAATGACTTGCGAAAGAATTCAAACTCTGAACTTCCCTACAAAAATGTTTCTCTGTGGTATTACACCATCTTTGGTTTGGCATTTGCCATCATGATGTAATAAATTGTGTGTGTGTGTGTGTAGACTTAGCACTTTGCCCACTGACAGAAAATAGAACAAAAAATGGCAAATGAAAAGAAGAGTTCTTAGAAAGACTTTTGAGTCAGTGTGGTTTCCCTGGTTGGTTTAAAGAAGCATGTCTTAGTCTTCCTGTGGAAAAGCCTGCATACAAATGTCCTTCGCTGTCCCTAAATAGAAATATATGTAATTGTAGCTGTCACAGAGATGAAATATTTCCCGCCGTTTCAAAGAGATCCAAAGAATCTGTCATCTTTTGAGCAAGAGTCTGTCTTCTTTTCACATACATGATTTTAAGAATGTATCCCTGCAGGATAGAGTAATACTATAATGCTTTGGCTTTTTTACATTGTAGATGTTTGTAAAATGTTTTTGTTGGATGAGGTGCATTAAAAAGCCCAAATAACTCAGCGACCCTTCTTAAATCTTCGTTGTGGTCATCCCAATTGATACAGACATTTAATTTCTTTGAAATATCATGTGATTTATGAACACATTCCATTTATGTTCATTTTTGCTACATTACTGTACTAACCATTAACTAATTGCACAAATGGCCCAAATTACCCAATTTATTATGGTTTTGATGGATGAGAGCAAATGCAATGTCTGACCCCAAATAAGCCATTTAGCTTGAAAAAGAAGACCTTGATGTTGTAAGTTTTTCTGTACTTATAGATGTTTGGAATGATCAATTTAGCTTTTCTTGGTCTCAAAATCAAGTCCAAGCCAGAGCATCATGTGGGGTGAGCGGCAACGACTCCCTTAGAAACATCACTTTCAATGAGTTAGTTTTGTTGGCCAAATATTAATTAAACAGAATCAATGATGATCATTTGTTAAAGCTCAGAAAGCTAGCACAAAATCTGGACTATTTTAGACTGTTTAGAACACTATTTTATGACACTTTAGAAAGGGAGATTAAGGGGAAACTGCACGTGTCAGGATGTCCCTGGTCACCGCAAGGTTTTCAAATGATGAAGATGCTATACTGGGATAACTGTTAACAAGATTTGGCCTCTTATTTAGAATGAAACTTAGCACATATTACATCGCACAAGTCTATATGTCTGCCTCCTCCATCCCGGCATTCTCTGTATGCTTCAATTCAGCAATATCAACAGGTGTCAGACACGCACATACCTGAGAATAGGTCTAGAGACAGATGGAGTCAGATCTGTTCTTATCTCATTAGACTTGTGCACGCTTGGGCTGTGTGTTCAGTATAATGGCAGTAATGGATTTCAAACACGCCGCATTGCCCATGTCTGTTAGAAAAACACTGAGCCATTAAGGCCGGAGGGCCTGGCACAGCAAATATTTGGCTATGGATGAAGGTAGGGGTCATGTGATTGGTTTTATGGCACTCAGATTTTCCACATGTAACAATTACTGCAGAGCAGCATGTCACGCGGACCTGTAGTTACTCCAAATTAAATGCTATGCAAAGGCCAAACACTGGCCAGCGAAATCATACCGAAACCTATTTGTAATTGTGCACACTTGCATGAGTCTGTTTCCCATTTGCTTGTGCAGTGATAATTTATAATGGAACCAAGCTGATATTTAATAGTCATTAATCAGGGATTGAGTAAACATTGCATAACATAAAAGTGATTCCCCCACCCCCCTCACAATTTTTATGCTAGTGTATTCCTAATAAAAATCACTATGAATATAGGCTTCTATGCAAACATATTGATGTCAAAGCTGTTGTATAAAATGAAAATGAGAAAATAAAAGCTGGGCAATGCACGTTTCTCAATGACACTTAATGTGGGCATCACAAATTCGAGTCTGGCTTTTATCATTTCCCCACTTGAAAACAAGAAATTTAACTCAAGAAACGTCTTCAGTTTAGATATAAAATTTTGTATTAACACAATCAAAAAATTTGCTAAGTGGTTGCTAAGTCATATTCCGGTCTCTAAGTCTATTGGATTTTTGGAGTACATTTACAAGAAAATACTAAATCAGTCTTTCTAATTCAAAATTTCATGCTTAATTCAGTGAGTAATTTGTGAAATGTACTAATTCTGAGTGAAATTGTTTTAAAGGATTAGTTCACTGTAAAATGAAAATTACCCCAAGATTTACTCATCCTCAAACCATCCTAGGTGTATATTACTTTCTTCTTTTTGATGAACACAATCAGAGTTATATTAATAAATATCCTGACGCGTCAAAGCTTTATAATGGCAGTGAACAGGATCAACGAGTATGAAGCTCGAGAAAGTGGATCCATCCATTATAAACGTACTCCACACAGCTCAGGGGGTTAATAAAGGCCTTCTTAAGCAAAGCGATGCGTTTGTGTAAGAAAAAACCCCCATATTTAACAAGTTACAAAGTAAAATATCTAGCTTCTGCCAGACCAAGAAAGACCAAGACTTACGAAAAAAGTACAACTAACGCGATGGAATACAGAAGGCGGAAGCTAAATATTTTACTTTATAATTTATGGATAAAAATTATATTAAATATAGATATTTTTCTTACACAAATGCATTGAGGCGCTTCAGAAGGCCTTTATTAACCCCCAGAGCCGTGTGGAGTATGTTTGGATGGATAATGGATAGATGCAGTTTCTTGAGTTTCAAACTCATTGCCCCTGTTCACTGCCATTATAAAGCTTGGACGCATCAAGATATTTATTAATATAACTCAGATTGTGTTCATCAGAAAGAAGAAAGTCATATACACCTAGGATGGCTTGAGTGTGAGTAAAGCTTGGGGTAATTTTCATTTTAAAGTGAATTAATCCTTGAAACCCTACACCATTTTTTTAAAGATTTTAGGCATCGATTATGTCCAAAGCATAAACGTGTGGGAGTTTGAGCAAGTAATAGTGACGTTTGCCTTCGCAAACACTACTAAATGTTATGCCACAGATGCACTGGCAATGATAGAACAGCGTGGCATTCAACTCCTGATTGGCTGGGGTGTTTGGTAAGGATATCCAAGTATATCTGTCTGATCGTCACGTATACGAATGTCCCATTTTAACAAACCCTCCCCCCTCATGGTTGATGACCTACGGTAGCCTAAACATAGCAAGGACGACAGACAGAAGCACCCCTGAAGTTTCTAGGAAATGTGTGTTACTATCTTAAAATCAATACAGTAATGTGATAACACACCACACCACTGGGTGGAAATCCTGCTTAGATATCACTGCAACTTAAGTTTGCATTTAGAGTTTAATGCTAACGGACAGTTCAACCGTGCTGATAAGACATGGCCAGATGCATTTGAACAGTGGGAAGTAACTATGGCTTATCCTGTTCTGTTAAAATCTGTTAAGCTGACTCATGCGGTTGAGCTCAGTTGATCTCATGCCAACGCTCTGGCACAAAGACTTGGAAACTTTCATCAGGGCAATGTAGAGACGTCCCGCTGTCTCTAGGGATGGGTCTCTGACAAAGTAACATCGCCCTCCTGTGGCAAGATGCCAAAAGATGCTCACATACAGTAAAAAACAAACTTTGCACTTTTTTCTTTGTAGGGGGAACCCTGATTTGCCCTTTTTCCACCCCACAGAAACTAGTTATGGGAATGTTTGAGGTTTATCAGAAAAGTTGGTTTTGACTTGTCCCTGAGTTTGTAAAGACAACAAAAAATTGTGTAATGCACTTAAAATGGAAGTCTTGTGGTAAAGTTATTCAGGAGGTGTTGACAGCAGAAAAGTCGTCATATTTCTGTTTACACATCTATATTAATTCTTCCTTACAAAAATGTGTTATTTGAGCTGTGAAATATTTCATTCACCCTTTAAGTGGTAGGGCTACAGTTCTAGGTTTTGTTTTGAAAGAAGTCTCTTATGCTCATCAAGGCTGCATTTATTTGATTAAAAATACAGTAAAAACAGTAATATTATGAAATATTATGTTATTTAAAATGTAATTTATTCCTGTGAAGGAAAAGCTGATTTTTCAGCATCATTACTCCAGTCTTCAGGGATCCTTCAGAAATCTTTCTTATATACTGAATTGGCTCTCAAAAAAATTCTTATTATTATCAGTGTTTAAAACAGCTGTGCTGCTTAATATTTTTGTGTACACCAAGATCTTTTCAAGATTATTTGGTGCATAGAAAGCTGCATTTATTTGAAATATAATTCTAACGTTATAAATGACTTTACTGTCACTTTTGATCAGTTTAATACTTCCTTGCTGAATAAAAGTATTAATTTCTTTAGAAAATCATACTTGATCCCTAAACTTTTGAATGATATTGTAATTTCCATGGCTGGATTTATGTAAAAAGCCATATTCTGGTATGCTTGCACATATCATGTGACGTTTACAGGGTTTAATGGCTTTACATACTTGTGACAGAAGTTGAAAATTGGATAAAGGACTAACTTTGAACGGGTAACAAGGTTAGTAAGCAATTTTATCACGCTAGTCTTATGTTAACACACAATGTTTCGTTTGGCTGTACCTTCAAACATGAACATTTATCTTCCTTGACTACTATTATAACTGCACTACTATTAACTGATTTTTGTTTTTACAAACTGACAGATAAATCAAAATGTATTTTTTGTGGCAATTGACAACATGCTACAGCTCACATGCTATAGATAGACCAAGCAAACAGAACTCTGGCTAACGTTCTGGCAAGGTTTTCTCAGAGTAATGTTAATAGAATGTTCGTTCAAAGTCTGGTGTTTAATAATGTTCTTGAAACATTAGCACAAAAACATTCATGGAATGTTTTTTTTTGTTGTCCTGAAACATTTTAGTTGGATGTTCGTTTAACGTTATTACTACTTACTACTTGTTTCAGAATGTTCAGAGTACATTAAAGTAACATCCCCAATATGATACAATGGAACATTCACATAACAAAGAAAATATGTTTTTAAAAAACTGGGCGTTTTGAACATTCAGAAATAAACGTTTTCATACCCCAAAGGGAATGTTAGCAAACTGTTCTTAGGACATACTTTTGTTAACTGGAGAGATTGTATTGAACCTCAAACTTTCCTTTGGAAAAAAAACACAAAAAGGTTTTTTTTGGTAACATTTGAGTTCAAAAGTGCTTTTTGCACAGCAATTCTTGAGGTCATGTGGTCCCAGGTGCACCAGCTGGGCCAGTCAGCCAAATTGTCCCCTGTGCAGATGTCCTCCATAAAGCAGGAAGGATGCTGGAACACACTCACGGGACACACACCGTCAGCAGAATTATATTGTAGACTGCACACTTTGGAAATTTACAGTAAACTCCACCTGGAAGTTATTTAACATTCCAAAAATATATTAGCTGTTAAATCTGACTTTGCCACACTAACTCTCAGGACAATTCATGTGGAATGAGACTGCGAATCGCCTCGCTCTTCCAGAAACCAGATGGACAGTCTGGATGCTCGATAGAGGAGAAGAGCGATGTGAAGCGATATAGGTAATACATTAACCTCTGACTATAGCTCAGTGACATACACACACTTATGTAACAACTCTTTCTGGTTAATATTTAGTGTGTTATGCTGCTGCTGTTTTCCCTCAGAGGCTGAAGGTTGACGTGTAGGGTCTGTTTGATCTCCTGTGATTCTGGACCTCCACCGAGTAAGTCTAAACACCACACAATGTTTGGCTCAAAGTCACCTTGCTTATACTAGCAGGGCTATGGAAATGGGTCAGTGAGAAGCGTTGATGGATTATTAAGCACAGAACTTTTATTACAGCCTTAACAACCTAAAGACTCTGAGCAAGACACCATGTTTCTTAAAGACGTCTCTCTCTTCCTCTCAATGTACACATTCACTCTTATGCATACATAATATATACGTGGATTGAATATGTATGTAGGAAACCCTTACCTGCACCAGAAGCTCACTGGAGCAAAAGTCACAACAATGATAAAATCAAGATAGCAGAGTTTTAAAGAGACAGTTCACTCAAAAATTAAAATTCTGTAATCATTTACTCACCCTCATGTCATTCCAAACTGCTTCTTTTTTCTGTGAAACACAAAAGTAATGTTAGGCAGAATGTTCATGCTTTTTCCAAGGTTTTTTTTTGTTGTTTTTTTTTAATATTCAAACTTAAGTGCACATGAATACAAATGAGATTTGAACACTGAAGGGCTAGATTTCAATCATTAATCATTTAGATTTTGGTCTGTTCCTCACAAAACGCTTAAAACATAACATAAAGGGCTTGAAATATAGCATAGAACTCGTCTGGACTAGTTTTATGATACTTTTATATTGCTTTTTTTTTTTTTTTTTTTTTTTTGGAGCGCTTTCTCTTTCATATTAGAAAAGAGAAGCATGAATATTTCTCATTTTATGATACTTTTATGGTGCTTTTTTGTCACTTCGGAGTTTGACTGCTCTAGTCGTCATTCATATTCATTGTACTTTCATTACAGGAAGCTGTAACTAGAAACTCCTAAATTAGAGAGCACAGTGCTGGCAGTGCAAAAATCATAGGTTTCATTCCCAGAAACATACTGACGTACAGCTTGGACGTCTGCCAAATACATACATTTAAAGCAAATTTGAACAATACAGCCATGATACTCCTCAGAAATGTGCCTTTTGTGTTCCACATGGGAAAGAAAGTCATATGCGTTTTGAACAGCACAAGGGTGAGTAAATGATGACGATTTTCATTTTCATTCAACTGTCCTTTAGATGACGTGTTGATATTAATCAAAAGGGCTTTCTGGGTTTTAGGGGACATTTACAGGACACCGTAAAAACCTTTTATACATTTTGGCCATTCATTTACACCAATCGGTCTACGCGAACGCCGCTTAAGGTCGAACTCGCCTATTGTTTCCATGTAAACTACAAAAACACAAATTTGTGAAAATGGTGACATCATGCGCATGCGTTATACTCATAGACTGTAAAAACAAGATGGATGACACACCTTCATTCTCCTCCATTGTAGTTAGAGAAGCTGCCGGTGAGCCAGTATGGCGCTGACATCTTGAGTCTCGAGTATAGCGCATAGTGAACTTGGAGCCCGAGTCTGCACAGTAGTGAGTGTGAAGTGGAGCCGCGATATCAAGGTCCTGCCTACACTCCTGAAGAATTGTTTAGTACTGCAGAACAACTCATTATGTCAGTGTGAAATAAACAGTTCTGGAAATGTAGAAATTAAAGTTGAAGCTCCAATCTCCTCCCGAAGATCCAGAAAAAAAATCTGTTAGGACTTCAGTGACTACTTCGCTCAGAGAAACTGTAATTTCAGCTGTCAATCATGAAGTCAAAATCCATGTTTTTATAACATTAAATAACTAACTAAAAACAAATTTATTTAAATAACGAACACTTTAACTAACATCAGTTTGATAAAAACTGCCTGAAATGACAGAAACCATCTTCGGAAAAAAATATTTGATGTGTAATTTAGTTTGTCTCACGTCCCATTACATTACATGGAGAGGGTGGGGTTTATGACCTATACTGCATCCAGCCATCTGGGGGCGATCGAGACGATTTGGCTTCACTTTTCAGGACTCGCTTGTTTGTACTTTTTCAGTCTATAGGTACATAGTGTGTCTTTACAAAGTGACAGCGCCATCTACTGGCCTGGCATGAATAAGAACATTTTTAGGTGTTTTCGCCAGGTTTGTTTGTTTTGACAACATTGTCTGTACACGAAAAATGCAAAGAAAAAACGTTCCATTTTTTAGCACATCATTGTCATATAAACGTACCCTTAGTGTGTTGAAACAGGTTAAGATTGTGAATGATGAATGAAAACACAAGTGGAGAAGAGTGTTATTTAGTATTATTTATACACTATTATTGTTTTTAATCGTTTTTAAATTAGCTTTAATTTTTATATTTTCAGTTTTCATTATAATGTGTAGTCATTTTATTTTAAATATTACACTTTAGGTTTAAATTATTTTTGTTTCCAGTAAGTCATTTTAGTGATTCAGCTTAAACTTAGTTCAGTTAGTTGCCAAGTCAGCATTTCTAATTTTCGTTTAGTTTAAGTTTTTCATATAATATTTATATTTTATTTTATTTCAGCTTTATTTCAGTTAACAAAAATATTTTTAATAGTTTTAGTTTTTTAGTTATTAATAATAATAACCCTGGCAGAGAAACACAGATATGACATAAAAAGGTTATAACTACTGTATTACAACTCGCAAAACACTGACAGGTTTACACGTTCAGAAACAGAAACAGAAACAGAGTTGCTTGCCTTCACTGTCCTCAAGTATATTTCACCTTCCCCACAACCTTGACCTACATGTCCTTGACTGATTAGAGTGCAGGATATCTCTGATGTAGATCATGTGCTCCTCGACTTTAACACTTGAGTTTGACAGGTGTGTGTCATCTGGTGAGGTCGCAGGGACAGTGAAAGTGTTGTGTTGAGGTTTTAAAAAGACATAATTGTGCTCATGGTGAGCAGGACATAGTGGACAGTGGGCTATTTAAAGAGCAGCCAGACCAGTCAGCAGATACTGGCCTTTATAGAACATCCTTTCACCTTTACCGTTCACATATTACAAGGGATAAGAGTGATCACAAGCTGTTTGAGCGGCATTGAAAACTTAGATTTATAGGAGAAACGCACCCTCACATCACCTCCCGGACTATTCTGGCTTAGCATCAGAAAAGATTTATCTCCCTCTTTCTCACGTGGCTACAATAGCCAACAATAGGCAAATTCATATTTACAATAGGTTTTTGCAAGACAGGACCTGAAAGAGTTGAGTATAAACATTTATACGGTTAATGCCTTCAACCACTCCCTTATCCTGCAGGTTTTCCTGGCACTGGGAGATCCTGAGCAGATTCCCCAATTTTCCAGCATAAACATTTATATTAAACATGCAAACAAGCCAAAAGCTGTCATCCCAGCGTGGCTGTTAACATACGCACATTCACAAAAAGACAAAAGAGGTTATGTTTCTTATTTCTAAAACTTCTGAAGTGTAAACGAGGAGTGGTAGATACACATTGTTCTCTGTTATTAGCCCTAATTCAGTGCAACTGTGATGACTTATTATCTGACAGCTGCCATTAGTCAAACTCTTGAGTCACACACACACATACTGCCTGCATATAACATGCTGGTATTTGTATATTTGAGTTACAGATGTGGGGTTTTTTTTTGGTATCTCAGAGGATTTCCGAAAGATAGGAAGTGAATTCTGGCCGGAACAGGTAGAAGGTTCAAGCAAGGCCTTTTAGACAGCTTAATTTCACCAGTATTGAAAGCAAATGTGAAACATCCTCTTTGAGAAACATCCTCAACATGAGCTGTGAGAAAGGAGGAATAATATCATCATCATTGTGAAATCATCTGAAGGTATTAAAGCCTGTGCATGCCAAGAACAATAACTATAGACACGTTTCCACCACAGGAACGTTCCCCAGGAGCTAGGGACTTTGGGGTGGTACTCGGTATGTTTCGACTGCAGGAACTTGGGTCTATATGCAGTTCTGGGTAAAAAAATCCCCCTGAAAGTACCTGCTCGCTAGGTAGTACTTTTTCAAAGTTCTGGAGGTGGAACTTTCAGG
This sequence comes from Elopichthys bambusa, assembly GCA_037101425.1. NCBI lineage: Eukaryota > Metazoa > Chordata > Actinopteri > Cypriniformes > Xenocyprididae > Elopichthys > Elopichthys bambusa. The sequence continues at coordinate 6,064,931 of CM074454.1, read as the reverse complement.
GGTGGGACTTTGGTGCTGAACTTGCTGTTTGGTTGACTTCATGCAGCATTTTGATTGGTTGACTCCATTTTTTTTAAAGTCGTGCGTGCAGTAAGAGTTGTTTGCCATTCAAATCAACAATGGAGTTTAAAAAATACGACAGATATACTGACGATGAGGTACAGGCTTTATATGCAGAGGACGAAATCCAGCGGGAACTGGAAAGACGTGTGCAGTCCTATGTCACCAGACTATCTTCACGGCAGTACTTTAGACCGCTATGGAAATGCAGCTAACAATAGGTCTGGGGGGAAAAAAGTTCCTGGGACAAATTGTTCCGGGTAATTTTGGTGGAAACGTGGCTTATAATGCTAACTATATTAGCGTCCACACCAATGCACAGTATCATTCTGTTTATTATAAGTGCGGGCTTTTTGTCATCTGCCGCTTTAAATGCTAAAGCTCTTTAAAGCAGGATGGATTCTGATTAGCTGTCAATGTTTTTTTTTTTTAAATTTTTTATCATCCATCAGCTGGAATAAATCATTGTGAAAAGGATTCCAGTTATATTGTTTCTCTGTGCTATTGTCGTTATAGTACTATATTGTATCGTTATAGTTATCATACTTAGTGTGAACAGGCCTTTAAGCAGGTGCACACAGAATCTGTTCCTGCAGAATTCCACAAAAAGTTCAGCAGAATTCCGCAGAATCGGAATGTCCATCATTCCAAAAGTTCTGCACATCCCCCAGGTGCTTGTTTGTTAAATATGTCTACTAATTTACTCATCTTCATGCCATTCCAAACCTGTAATACTTTCATTCATCTTCGAAACCTCAATAAAGATCTTTTTAATGAAGTCTGAGATTTCTGTCCCTCCATTCACAGCCTATGTAACTACCACTTTTAAGCCCCAGACATCAAGCCTAAAGACATCATTAAAGTAATCCAATGCACATTCACATAACAACATCTGCTCTCTCTTATATTTTGTAAATCGCTTCATAAATTTGAGGTTAAACCACTGGAGTCATATGGGTTACTTTAATGATGTCTTTACTACCTTTCTGGGGCTTGAAAGTGGTGGTTGCATAGCTGTCAATGGAGGGATAGAAAGCTCTCAGATTTCATTAAAATTTAATTTCATTCATTTGTGTTTTTCATGAATTTTCATTTTTGGCTGAACTAACCCTTTATAAATACTTTTAGCTGCCAGTATAGGCCCATTCACACCAAGAACGATAACTATAACGATAACTATAACTATATATGCCTCCACACTAATGAATGATAAGGGTCTGTTTATTCTAAGCTCACGTGCTGCGGTTTCAAAGTGTGTACAACATGTTTTTGCTGTTCTTGTTGCATTTAAATGTGACGTTAACCAGCAGATGTCCACAGCTGCATGCTATGTTTCGAGTGAATAGCTAGTGTAATCGATCTAATCTAACAGTGAATTTAGCTGACAAAGTCAATATAGTGGAATAAAAACAACACCTAGTCTGCAACTTCAGAGGAAGTTGCCGAAACTAGCGCTGGATACCTGAGGTAATTTGATTTTACACTGTTTGCTAACCTGGCATATTTCGCTAATACTTCTCACCATTTATTCCAAGGGTATGGCTGTTTGTTTTCCATATATCCATTTTCTTTAAAGTATTCTTGAAAAGGGCGTTTGACTTGTCAAACAGTGGTGGCTTTTATGGACCTCGGCGAATAACTTATCCGCAATGTCGTCTGCCATTTTTAAATGCGTGAGCCCTTAAATTAGAATGGATTCTGATTGGCTGTCAGTGTTTTATCGTTCAACAGCTGGAAAAAAAATTGTTCTGAAAGTTATTCTTTTCTCTATATCGTTATCGTTATAGCTGTGTTGTGGACACTGCTATTCTTTTATATTTAGAACAATGATAATATGATATCAGCTCTGTTTAAGATTTTAAGTTAAAGTTTATGTGAATACGGTGCTTTTGCTTTTAACGATAAAACTCTGATACGCGACATGCTAAACTCCAATAGATGATCTCACAATCTTCACAGAAGAATTTCATGTCAACTAAGGGGTCTACTAAGATCATCATCTAAATATTGCTCTGTACAGTCATTTTTGTCACAGTGAATCTGCTAAATGATGGACAAAAATACAGTCATTGTGTGCATTGTGAACTCTGACATGCTCATTTTCCACACCCTTTCAAAGTCCCCCTCTCAGTTTCTTTCTTTCAATTCAAGTCCATTTCTGCTTTTTGGCCTCAGACTACATAACACGTCCTCACAAAGTCCTTCGTTCATTCTCTCTCTTTCCCAATCAGCCCCTTTACAACTCTCAGCCATATCCTTTCATAGACACTCTCTCTCTCTCTCTCTCTCTCTCTAGTCAGCTGACTGTCTGGCGCTAGATCAGCGCCGTGGCAACGTGCAGCTTGCCATGTCTGCTGTCGCTACGGGAACCAGCTGCAGTGAGAAACACAGCAAAGCTAGGTCAACATAGCCTGCCGCAGATTCATTCAGAAAATCTTCTGTCTGAGAGAAATGTAATACTATAAGGTGTGTTGCTTACTGTAAACAGAGTTTCTCACAGTTTCTGTACACAGGTGATCATTAAATCCTTAAAAATCAATGACATGTTCCCTCATATGGTTTATTAAGCACTGGAAGTGGTAAACAGTGGTTAAGGACCCAAGCTGCATATAATATCACATATCAAAGTACAATACTTGTGATAATTTGTTCATTTCATAGGTGTTACATTGTGATTTAGTCTATTTATACATTTATTTGGAATATACATTACAGGCCAAATTTTGGAATAATAAGATGTTTTTAATGTTTTAAAAAGAAGTCTCTTTTAAATGCTGCACATTTGATCAAAAATACAGCAAAAACAGTACAATTGTGAAATATTATGACAATAATAATATTAAATAAACTTAAATAAATAAATATCTTAAAATGTATTTCCTAACCTGGAATGGTAGTGTATCAGAATTCCCACAAAAACATTAAACATATATATATATATATATATGTTACCAATATTGAATGCCTAAAAAGAAATTTTATGTGTGTGTATATATGTATATTTCCTTTTTATATATGAATACACAATGACTCTGATTCAGTCTTTTTAAAGAGTGAAAGTCTCATCTTTGTTGAAAAGATTCAGATTGCACAGATGTACAATCAATTACAGGTGTCTGAAAAATTCTTCTCTTCTTGCAGATACTCCTTGCCTTTTGAGACAATGTGTAATCAGATGCCCTTCTGTTATAGGAGCCTATCAATGTCAGAATCACCAGCTCCCAGACAGCCAGCTGGCATTACTGGCTGCCAAGATGATGTTAGACGGCTCCCCTTAGGAAACCTTGAAATTATGACCCAGTCTAAAAATGGGCTTCTCCTTCAGTCAGCTCATTCTTTCAAATTTCAGACGTTTAAGCTACTGCTACATTGGCTTTTGTTTAGTCATTTAGCAGATATTTTTACAAATGAGGAATACTTCAACATTAATGAGTGTTATTGAACTTTCTCAGCCATCTTTTATCGCTCTGAAATCATTCCTTGCAGTGTTTCATGTCTCTGTGTGTAATAGATCATATGGTAGCAGTAGACCATTGTAGTTGCTGATGGGTCTGATCACAGAATGTTCTAATGCAACTAACCAGAATCCAGATGACCTTAACAGACTGCTTCTGTTCCAGCGATCACACCCCAAACCAGTGGCGAGGCTACAGAAGGGCCAGGGTGGCATTGGCCCACCCAGATTGATGGCTGGCCGACCCAATCAAAGGTGCCAGAATATTTTGTTTTATTTCCAGACACTACTTTGGTCTGGAAATAATCATATCTCTTGTGAAGGCCTATATATAACTTGAAAAATGTATTATTAAAAATACATATAATACGTTTTTATTTCGCGCCAGTAAACTCAGCTTTCCAGAGTCGCGACAGCAGCTGTTCCTTTTCAAGGGAACTCGAGCTGTGTCGAAGCGCTGCGGGAACGCCTCTGCGTGATTGCGTCGTGAAGCACGTATGAAATCAGTCCAATGGAGTGACGGAACGTCATAGGGCGGGTGACGTCACCGACCAGGAAACAGGAAACATTCAGCTTCTGTGCCTTCAGCATGTGCTATATGTAAAATCGTGTGTCCTATTTATTGTTGTCTGTCTCACAAGTATATATATATTATAAAATGCGAATTGGGAGTGCAGCACTGTGAGCTTCTCCCGCTGAGAACGCTGCGCTCCCGCCGAGCCCTCTTTGAGGAGGGCGGCTCGGCTCGGCTTGCGTTCCCCGCGTCTCGGGTCCTGCTTCTGCTGAGGTAGAGCGGCGTCTCAGGTCGTGGGGTTCGCAAATGGATTTGACAGAGGGATTAGAGACAGGCCCTGCCCTATCTCAGCCCTCACTTGTCAGATCTCAATTCGGAGTCAGGAAGCACACGCGCTGCGGTTTCTTCCGCTCCTGTTGAGGCAGCTGCATTAATGGCATTCAGTTCTGAGGAACTGGATGTTCTTAGTGTAGCAACAGGATACACTGAAGACTTGCCACTTCAGTCTCCTGCAAGTGAGGAGCTTATGGAGGTATTGACTCGTGCCGTGGCTAAGTTAAACATCGATTGGCTGGCCGAGAAACGAGCTGCAAGTTAAGAGCAAGCTAGATGAACGTTTCTTACCATTTAGATCAGCTCAACCTCCACGTTGGGGGTTACCGTTTTTTCCTGACCTCCACACTGAGGTGTTGAGGTTGTGGAAGAGACTGGTCTCATATTGTGTATATACACCTCAGACTTCCACATATAGTAACGTGTTGGGTATGAGAAAACATGGTTATGCGGCGATGCCAAAGGCGGAAGAGACGCTCACGAGCCATCTCTCCCCCCAGTCGGCATCGTCCCTTAAAGCCCCGACGCTGCCCACCAAGCCACTTAAAGCTACATCCGCGCTGGTGGGCAAAGCATACTCGGCCGTGGGTTAGGCTGCGGCGGGCTTGTATACTATGTCTATCTTGCAAGCATACCAAGCTGACCTGCTCAGAGACCCGGGGGAAAGTGAAGAGGTGGGGGCGGATGTCATTCAGGAGTTGCGTCAGTCAGCTGACTTAGCTCTCCGTGCCACCAAGGAGACGGCCAAATCCATCGGCTGATCTATGGCAACCCTGGTAGCCACAGAGAGGCATCTCTGGCTAAATCTTACAGACATCAAAGACAGAGATAAGACTTTTCTCCTGGATGCTCCACTTAACCCCTCTGGCCTCTTCATTGATGCGATATCTTCTGTCACTGAGAGGTTCTTAGAGTCTAAGAAACAGGCTGCAGCCTTACAGCAGTTTCTTCCCCGCTGAACCCAGGTCTCTGCGGCTGCTGGGTGGGAGCTGAGTACAAGCTCCTCCCACAGACAACAGCAGAAGCAGAGTGTTGCCACCCGTACTCCCCCTCCAAGGAGCTGGGAGGCAGGGCAATGTTTGAAGGCGAAGCCCTCGAAGGGCAAGGCAGATCTGAGGACCGTCATTGCTTCTAAGAGGGCTTCGTTGAAAAAATCCTGACGGCAGAAATGGGTGGTCCCCTCCGAAGCCAGACTGCGTTCACCGCATTATACGGTGCCCGTCTTCCTTCGGTGCTCTCAAGGAGGCGCTCTGCCAACCCCGCCGCAATGTCGGGGGGCAGAGGGTCCCCGCAAGTGACCCGAGGGTGGCTCGCGCTCTCTTTCTGCTTGCTATATTGTCTCTCAAGAGGATTGGAGACATTCAAGCTCTCTCTGTATCTCCCTCGTGCCTGGAATTTGCACCCAGCATGGTTAAAGCTTTCCTGCACCCTAGACCGGGTTACATTCCTAAGGTCCCCACTAATATTGTGAGGCCTATTGTACTGCAGGCCTTCTGTCCTCCTCCCTTCCGGACATCAGACCAGGAGAAACTGAATCTGCTGTGCTCTGTGAGGGTATTAGATGCGTACGTCCACAGAGCTGCCCTGTGGAGGAAATCAGAACAGTTGTTCGTCTGTTTCGGTCACCTAGGAAAGGTCACCCTGCATCTAAGCAGAGGATGAGCAAGTGGGTGGTCGAGGCCATCTCACTTGCTTACGAGTCGGCTGGTCAGCCTTCACCTTTGGCTGTTCGAGCTCACTCGACCAGGAGTATGGCTGCTTCCAAAGCACTTTTGTCAGGAGTTTCTATTCAAGATGTTTGTGATGCGGCAGGTTGGTCCTTGCCGCATACCTTCGTGAGGTTTTATGAACTGGACCTCTGCTCCACTCCAGGGGCGCAGGTGCTATCGTCCTAGTGTGTGCAACGATTTCACACAGACGGTCACTTGCTCATATGACGACTTGGGTATTAGTATTCCCGGAGCACTTCGACGCAGCTTGAGTTCCCTTGAAAGGGAACGTCTCGGTTACGTATGCAACCTCAGTTCCCTGAGTAGGGAACGAGACGCTGCGTTGCTCTGCCATACTCCCAGCATACCCGTAAGCGACTTGCTTCAGTTTTCCAGAAGCTGAATGAATGGGTTTTTGGGTAGGCTTTATAGTTTCCTGGTCGGTGACGTCACCCGCCTATGACGTTCTGTCACTCCATTGGACTGATTTCATACGTGCTTCATGATGCAATCACGCAGAGGCGTTCCCGCAGCACTTCAACGCAGCGTCTCGTTCCCTGCTCAGGGAACTAAGGTTACATACGTAACCGAGACGTTTCTATGCAGCATGCGTCACCGTACATGAGTCGCGCTTATAATAGCTTATATGTGCATTTTTACAATGATTATTAATTCTACAGTAACAATTTATTCTACAGTAACATATAGTCACCTGTGTGTAAACAATTTCTACAAAATGAAGTGATGGCAATTAAATTAAATCAAGCTTTGGTTCAGTATTGTGTCCTTCCCGCACACCATTATGACGGTAACTCTCCAAACACTAAATAGCTTTGAAGAGCTCTGCTTTCAACACAAGCTTTTCCAGTAAAAAGCTACTTTTCCCCAACAATTAGATGTGTAGTGTGGCAGTCTCTGTTTTTAATGTCACATTTGTATACTGACGAGTGAGCGGAGGTAAACAACCAGCTGTCGGCTCCATCTCGTATATGGCTGGTTATTCTATTGAATCGATTCGTCTTAAACGGTCCTCCACTCATATGTAGCTTTGGAAAGTCTGATTCATTCTAGTGAATCACTTTGTTCGGAAAGTTCGTAATGAACAGATTGACCGATTCGAGTCCCATATGGCATTTTTTTTTTTTTTTGTAGTGGACTAGGCTATTTAGTTTATCATGTCTAATTAAATATTCTAGTTAAATATTCTAGCAGTATTCTAGTTTTTTTTATTATTAGCCTATTATTTATATTTACTATAAATGTGTTTGTTTATGCTTATTCAGAATATAAATAAATAAAAAACACAAAGTCTTTTTAAATATTATTTTTGTCTAACACACATTCGAATTATTGGATATAATTTAGAACAATATACTTGGATAAAAGTTTATATTTCAGATATAAACTGATGTGAACAGTAGCGATCAAAATTGAGTAGGCCTAAATCTTTTTGAAAGTAACTAGACTAGACCCTCAAATAAAGATTGTATCAATTATATTGTTACCCCAGTAGGTGGCGACAATTGACTGTTAAAATATTTTTTTATTTAATAATTTATCCAAGAGATTCGTTCAAAAACGCTAATTCGTCCAGTAATGAAACAATAAAAGTCTTATGAGTGAATCATTAAAAAAAAATAAAAATAAAAAAAATATATGTATATATATATTATATATAAATGCTCATGCTTTATATATTAGACAAAAAATAGAGGTCCACCCTATTTCACCAAGGTCCACCCACTTGAAGATTTCTGGCCTCGCCACTGCCCCAAACTGACTAATGGAGTTTGTTAGTGCTGCATACTAATTAGTGTTAATGTGGTTTGTTCAGTTAACACAGATGTGTGAGGATATGCCGTGAGCAGAAAAAAAAATAGATGCTTATATCATTGCAAAAAAGCTTATAATACACAATTTTAATACATTTTATGATACAACAACTCTCTGACATACTTAAAAGGATAGCTTAGCCAAAAATTAAAATTCTGTTATTTTCTTACCCTCATGTCAATCCAAACCCATAGGACACAAATGAAATTTGCCAAAATCAATTAAAATTTTGTAACTCGAATGATTACTAGACTTTTGGTGTCATCTTCTTCCAGTTACTTTAACCATGCAAAAAATGCCCGTTATGCTGGTATTTCATATCATATAATTTTAATTATCATATTCATAAACACTCTGGTTTGTAGTGCATAGTTTTACAGTTTACTGCACGTTATTCTTCTAGTTTTCCTATAGCAGATAATGAATTGGATGTTGCAAAATAAGGTGGATAAAGTGATCGTATCTCCTAACAAGTCTTGGATTAAACCAATCAATTCATATGGATTCATTTTACGATGCCTTTATGACCTTTTTGGATCTAAATTTTGGTTACCTGGACTTTCGGTGACGGGACATCTAAAATGTTTCAATTTGTGTTTTGAAGATGAACCAAAGTCTTATGGGTTTGGAATGACATGAGGGTGAGTTATTGGTGAGCTATCCCTTTAATTCAAAATGGTGGTCGTTCTGTGGTCAAATATTTTTGTATAATGATCACTAAACAGTATAAACCAATAGCTGTTCCAATTTCATTTCTTACATAACACTTTGTGGCTTGCTTCTTTATACTGCAAGTTACATTTCATTAATGAAAATCTAACACTTTTAAAGCTGCAACCAGTCAGAGCTAGACATTCAGCAACAAAGCAAACCAGCCACAAATCACAGCAATCCAGTAATGAAAAGAGCAAAGCAGCAACCAATCAGAATTAGACGATCAAATAAGCAGCTCAGCTCAGCTAGAGATGGGCTGATGTCATAAAAGACACTGCTCTTACATGTATGTGTGCAATAGATGTCTATTCTCAGCTGGTGTGTGTGTATATATATACTGTACTATGAGAATCAGCACACACATATATGTTGGTTGCAAAGTTTGTGTGGTGCCTCCCAGACAATCAGGTTATTTAAACAGCTTGACCTACAAATAGAAGGGCGCTTTCTCTCTCTCTCTCACACACACACTCACACGTTTCAGAGCTCGGAGTGTGACGGAGGGGTGAAGGGAGGTACTGGGATCAGAAAGGCTCTGCAGCTGTGGGTCTACGTGAGTCCTGGCAGGGACACACTCTCCCTCTCTATATCGCTCTCTCCTTCCACCCTCCCTCTCTGGCATCTATTCCTTTATTCTCCTCTTTATTTCTCTGTTTCTCCCCTTTTTCTCTGTCTGACACCTTCCCCTATCCCCCATGAGACCTTGACAATGAGAGATGTTTCACTTTTAGTTCGATATCCGAGACATGTGAAAGACAAGCAGAGGCATGGGAACTGAACACACATCAAACTGAAAGAGCAGAATTTCATTCTGCACAGAATGCACAGGAATTACAGTGATTGAAAGCACAATTTTGCTACAAAAAGCCAGGATTATCTCGTTTGAAAGACATTTGTAATATAGAACAATATAAGAGAATAATCTAATAATGCATGTAAAAGTCAGTTTCTGCTGATTTTCCCATTTATAATGTATCGGGTCACATTGACAAACATTTTGCGAATAGGTGTGTGTGTGTGTGTGTGTGTGGATATCAGCTCTGTTTTAGCTGGATACACAGTGACCATGAACCAGCCCCGTCTATCCCACGTTCCACCTGCTAGACATACATCACCAAGACCATCTGTGGCATTCTGCAACTTGCTTCCTCAACTCCACACAATAACAGTGGGTTTGTTAGTTTGTTTCCTCAGCTCATGTGACTTTACAAGCTAAATATTAAGTTCCAGCCAAGGTCAGTTGAAAAGACTCAAAGGAGAGGGAGGAAAAACAGAGAAAGAGGGGGTGAATGAGAAAGTAAAACAAGAAAGAGGGCAAATACGGCATGCAAATTGCAACAATGCAGGTGATAAAATGATTACAGTAGAGAGAAGTGTTTTAGTAGTTAGGTCATTACTATATGATGTGACTCTCTTTGTTTTAATACAAACTTGGTCTGTACTGCCGCTTTGTGGTCGTAGGTGGAATAATATCTATCATTTTTCAGTTTGGAAATTAGCTGTTTTGACTCCACTTTGAAATATAATTTTTTAACCCTCACACTGTATCAAAAAACGTGTACACCTTTCATATTCCTGGGTCAGTTTTGACAAAACAGTCATAACTTAGTTTTTTTTTTTTTTTTTTTTTTCAGCTTAAACCATAGGTCAAAGTTTAGAATGTTACCATGTTTTACTATGTTATTACTGTGTATACCCCGTTTTTTTTTTATTATTAATAAATGGAGAAATTCTTTGAAATGTCACATTTTAAAACCACACCCAAATGTAGGCTACATTTTATGAAAGGAAGGGCAAGTTTAATGTCTGATAGTCAAATGCCTCAAAGGGCTTTTTTTTTTTTTTTTTAAATTATTATTATTTTTATAATACAATATTGTCACTGTTGGTAAAATCAGAGAAGCAGGCATAGATGGGTGTTTGAACCTAATTTGCATGTTGATGGACTATTGATAACAGTCAAGTTTTTTGGTTACTTTTCAGATGATTTTATAGTCGTATATAACATTTACAATTAAAGCGTTTACAATTTTACATTTTGTCAGGATTTTAGAGAGAGTTTTACTTGTCTTGCTTAAAACATAAATAACAAAAATAGCTAGGAAATCACCAAAAGCAAGCATGATTTTATTACATTTAGTGTAAGTGGCGATTGATAATAATATATAATGTATAATGTGCTGACAGTAACAAGGTTGCGCTGTTGAGGCTCGCGCAGTAACAAATGAGTGCAGCACAAAGAAAACATGCTGCTGTAAAAATGTGGAGGTTTTTTATAATAATAACATATGATACAGTTAGGCCTATGTAACATCACACGACCAAAATGGCTGTTTTCCACGTTATTGGAATCACCATTGAAAATGTGACACTATTTTTTATAGCCTACATTCAATAATAAGTTAATAATTATTAGGTAAGTAAATTCAATACAAGTTAATAAAGTCACTTACATTTTAGACGCATTACTGACTTATTTCAGCAGCGAAAATAGTTCCAAACAAAGATCACAGCAGAACCATAGCGCATCTCCCACAGCAACACTCAGCCGTGTTTTATTAGGGAATGATTCAAAGTTTTGAACGAATCGGTTGAGTCAAAGATTCAGTGGCCCATTCCAAAACACCTGCCTCATTCTTGAATGAATCAGCCGTTTGAACGAATCGTTTGAATGAATGACTAGGACAGTCACTTGCCGCCACCTACTGACGGTTCAGTTTCATGTTTAAAAGTATAATTTCCCCAACATTTCTTATTGTATATTCAAAAATATTTAAAGAATATCATAACATTATTTAATGCAGTTGTAATTTTTCAGTGTAAATTATTTAATTTGATTCGTAACAGTCCTGCCTTATTTTTCTTATTGAATTTATTGATCAAATGTAAAAATGTGAAATAAAAGATGAAGCATGTAATAAGATTAGGGGGAAAAATGCCTTTGGGGTAAATATCACAAATATGCAGATATAAATATGTAAAAGCTGATGGAACACTGTTGAGAATATTGCTTCAGAATAAATTATATTTACACCACAAAAAAAAAAAAAAAAAAAATTCCAGACAAGCAACCTTTTTTGCTCGGACAAGTGACCAATTTACTTGTCCAAAGGACAAGCACATGACAAGGCTTAATGTCGAACCCTGTATTTTGTATTGAGGGCCTACAGAAATATTTTATTGTCATCAGATGTAGCTTTGCACACGAAATTAGTTCTTTTGCTAATTCAAATTAAGTGAAATCTCAAAAGACTGAATATTTCTCTCTCTCTAATAATAATAATAATAATAATACAATTAGTATTATTATAGGTCTTCTTAGTATTACATCATGCAAAGGCTGCAATTTAAACACATCCAGTTTATAACGTGATGTGTCTTCCTGCTTCGTCTCTCAGCAAACGCATCACGTGACGTGGACGCGTTTACTATCGTGACTCGCGCTCACCTGCACACTTTTAACTGCAGTTACTAGCTTTAGAGGATAGACTCTAAACAAGCGTACTGACTCCAAAGCTAGGTAAGAGTTTAGAAAACAAATATTTGTTTTAAAGCGCTATTAATGCATTATTTGAACTGCATAAATTAAACTGGGTCCTAAATGTTTATCTAACAATGTCAATCATAACGCGAGGATGTAAACAATTGTGTGCTGCACTGCCATGACAATTAATTTTCCCCCATTTTTTATATGAGGTGGTGGCAGTTCTGACTCGCGTACAAACAAAAAAATCAAAACACCACAAGTGGTCTGCTCTCCCGATTTAATTTACGATATCGTCAACTTGTCTGGAGAGGTCGAATGTGGCATGTACGTACTATGTATACATATAAGAGGAACTTAAAACTCTTGACAACTTTTTTCTTCTTATGTTAATACATTTCTGATTGAACTTTTCTTTTTAAATCAAAATGCAATTAATGCTCCTCACCAATCTCTCCTGTCAGTCTCCCATATAAGTGCTGAATTCTCTCTAAACCGTTTCATCAGGATTGAGCATCACTCATCAGGTAAATTCACCTAATTTTGGATTCTTTACTGTGGTCAGAAATACACTGGTCAGAAGACTTGAGCAAATGCATCTATGACATCCATGGATTTTTCTCCATATTTTTTCTCTCCCATTGTCATCCATGGTATAAATGTATACAGAATTTTAGGATCTTGTGTTGGGTTGAGATCTGTATTTGATTATGGTTGTGTACTATATGGAGTTACTTCATTAGCCAGCTATCAGTAAAGCTGTTTCACGTGGTCTCTAATCAATGATCATGTTACTGATAGTTTAAAAGTACAGTTAAAATTTAATCCAATGAATTTGACTCCTTGAAACGTGCACATACTCACACACAAGCCTGTTTTCAGCTTTTTAATTTAAGGTTCACTGAACTGTGAGAGCATACCGAGTCTTGATTTTTGGTCACAGTACTTGTACCTCCATCGCCGATCTCTTAAAAAAAAAAGTAAAACAACACAAGAATCACATTAGTGAGCACAGTCTGACATGACTGATTTGAAATGGCCTCTCTTATTAATTAGAAATAACATTGAGTAAAAATGAAACAATACCCACTCAGAATAATTATGATAGTAGCTTCCAGTGCCATCCAGAACGTGATGGTAAGGCACATTCCAGTAGAAGGTCTCATCAAACCAGTTCACGTATGAAGTCCACTGTTTGTGCTGACCTCACCTTGTCCCACCTTTAGTAAACTCACTCACCTTCTCCAACTCTCCTAATGATATCTTGTGTTCAAGGATGCAAACTGTGTGATTTGTTGTGTTTACCTAATAGATGTTGTTGAGCTAACAGTTTTGACGCCGCTCGTTCTGTGCACTGTGGCCAGATTGGGTCGACGATTTCCATCCCAAAACCCGCTCACTCCTAGAAAAACCCACCCATATATTCACTGCCAAAATAGTGAGAGAGAATTTTATTGCCACGTCAACCAAGGTTGATAAGGACCATTTTTATCTCTTTAAAACAGGATAATGACAAAATAAAATAATAAAAATGAATAAACTTCCTATAGAGAACAATACAACGAAAAATGGATCAAAACATGGCAAATACAGAAGTAGCAAATATGACTAAAATGTCCAAACAGGTAGAAACTATGTCAAAATGGCAGTCAATGAAATAATAAATTAAAAGATGGCTTTAACAGATTGACAGGTCTCCCTCACCTGGCCATGGTTTAACTGAACCAATTAGGGTCTGGTTAAGGAACAAAAATGTGATGTCTGCACTTCACGTTTACTCGACATGTTAATATTAGTTCCCTTTCGAAAGGGAACTCAACACTGCGTTTGACACGCTATGGGGAACGCCTCCTCGTGAACCGGTGTCCGAAAACAATTATCAAATCACGACCGGTGACAGCCTATGACGTCATCATTGCACAACCCAGAAGTATATAAGGAGCGCCTAGAGAAGCAGTCAGTATCTTTTCGTCTTCAGGGACCGTTTTGTTTGAAAGCAAGCGATATCAAACCAGTATTAAGGTAAGACAAATTATGTCTGACAAACGTTTCAGGAAGTGTGTGCATCTGTGTCCCATAGTGGGGCACACACATAACTTATAACGTTGTCTTTTATGAGAACAAAAGAGCATGTACAGTCAGTTCTTGTGGGATCTGTCTGTTTTTATTGTGTTTTACTTGTAAAAATGCTCCACTCTCTTCTGGTCTTTTCCTTGAGAGGAGAAGGACCAGCAGCTGTGCCTAATGGTTCAGGTCTTACTCTTGCTGAGGCAGAGTAGAGACTAGATTGTGGGATTCTCAGCTGGAGCTTGTTGAAGAGTTGAGAGGGATGAAATTCCCTGTGACCTTTGACGGCTGACGGGAGAGAGCTGCGGGATTATGATGATGTGTTGTCTTTGACATCATTAGATTCAGCAGCAATTGCTCTTCTTGTTCTAAGCCAAACAAGAGAGCAGGAGATGGCTGATGAGGATGAAGATGATGAGCCTCCTGAATCCTCAAAGACACCCTGCCCCCGCGTATATACAGCTGTTTGAGATTATGGAACGCGCCTCTGGCAGACTGCAGCTGCCATTGGAGCAGGTTAAGAAAGAAACCGCTCATGGATTGTTCGACGTTTCCATGTTTACGATGTGGTTTAAGGGCCCTGAAGTTCCATTAGGTTGGCTGGAACGATATATTATTAAGGGTAGTACTTTGTTAGTCCCCTTTATGGATGTGTTGGCTTCATTCTTTACAGAATTCACTGAAGACACTGAAGCTACCGTTCTTATGTATTCAGATGTGGGATTTAACTAAGCCGCACTGTTAGCCACCTCATGTTAAATTAGCTTTCTCCTCTGGTAAATGCTAGAGTTTTGAGATTAGCTTTCACTAACTTCAAATAGATCTCTGTTCTGCGTCAGCCTTACAGGCCGTCTGACATTGTGTGCTTTGGTTGAGCTCTGCTCCTCTGAGCTTTATTGTAGAATTATAGTATTCTCAGAGTTTGCCTCCTCTCAGTTGAGAGTCGTTGATAGAGGCTGTTGTTTCTTAGCTCCAGGCAGATCTATGCTTTTGTGTTGGCCTTATAGGCCCACAGCTATAGCCGGCCTAGGCTAGAACTAGGGTTTAGGCGATCTGCTAGAAGCATTTTACGCCCTTTTTACACTACCCCTGTTATGTGAGTGTAGTTTTTCCTAGTTCTGGCCTCCTCTTATCAGAGTTGTCAGGTCAAGGCCCATTGTCCCCTTGGTGTAGGTGCAAAATAGATAGCCGCTAAGGTAGCAGACTATTGCTACTAGGTGCCATTGTTTCAGGCGGTGTAGGCCCCTTTTTCACTATGTGAATAGAAACTTTGTTGCTCTGGCCCCACTCCCCCAGAATCTAGTGGTACTTTGACTTCAGTTTTTTTCCCTGAACCCCTTGAACTATGTTCGAGCTTGAGTGATATGGTTGTAGCTTTTTATGAAAGCTCCTGTTCCATAGGGTTCAGTACAGATTGTATCTGTTTTTGGTAAGAATTTCTGTTGTGAAGTACCCACCCTGTATTTTTCATGGTTGGATTAATAGTACTCACTTGTTATTCAAGGTTGTTGTACTTTATTACTTTAGTTTTGATTCCTGCCATACACTATGTGAGCTCAGTAAACTCTAATACTGCCACAGGCTAGCACCTGTGTGATCTGGAGTAGTAGACCTGACTTTGGCTTCCTTAAGATTATGGTGACGTAGTTTGTACTCCTTGTGACATAAATTGCCACAAGTTGAAGGCTTCGTTTGGGCCTCCTTCAGAGCACAATAGCTTGTTGTATTACAAGGCTTGTTGGTAGGTGTTTTAGTTAGAGTTTACTCACTTGGAAACTAGCACTGCCACAGGTTTATGCCCGTGATCATTTGAAGTAGTAGGCCTGTTTTTTTGGCCTCCCTCAGAACACAGTAGCGTAATATTCTTTGTACTCCCCTTACTTTAAGGGTTAATTGCCTGTTGGAATGTGTGGATAAAATTAAGCTCAGGTTGAAACTAGTTAACCTCACTGGATAGTTTGGTTCTCAGATTTGGCTCCCTTAGAGCTTAGGCACTGCCACTGGCTGACGCCATGTGTCTTTCTGGAGTCGCAGGCCATGTTTGGGCCTCCTTCAGAGCATGATGGCGTAAGTTTGTATTCCTCTTGCTTAAAGAGTAAAAAGTGTTTTTACTGAGTACATTGCCTGGTAGAATGTGTGGATAAAAGTTTTGTACCCACAGTCCTTTTCGGAAAAAAAGTAGTCATGCTGTATTCATTGTTATGGTTCAAACATTAATCATTTTATGAATTGGAAATCATTTTCATTTATTCAGAACATCTGATACTCCATTTTTATTGATGATTGCAGAAAAATGACTGACTTTACTTCAAGACACTTGTATACATTTACAGTGTCAACTATCAACATTTTAATTCATAAATGTGTAGGTCTATCTTGTGTTTATTTCAGATTTGAATTTTAGTGTATTTGCATTTGGAGGAATTTGTGAGTGTCTCAGCATTGCACTTTGGTACAGTACATGTACTTCCAGCGCCGGTCTCTGAAAAACATTTAACAATACATCCTTTTAGTATTGGAAAATGCATGTTCACAAATCATATTTGCATCAGCCTTTTCACTGAAAACCTTATAAAATCTATATTCAAATGAATCGAATATTCAAGAGAGGAAAAAACAGAAAATCTTGTTCTTCTTGGAAATATTATAAATCTGCTACTTGTTTGAAATCATTCATCTTTATTGTGCAGCTGTCTAAAATACTTAATTCTGATTGGTCATTGGTCAATCATGGTATTCTGCACTATATAATGACCAGTCATTTCAGTTGACCATGCCCATGTATTTATTTGGTAAACTGCCTCATAATATGCAGCTAGCCGGTCATTAACACAAAATAAACTCTTTCAGGTATGCCTTGTTAAGGTTTATTAATTGATATCACTATTGTTTCTCACTTACATAACATTAGACAGTATTCAACATGTTGTATTATTTTGAGGAGCTGTACTTACTCGTATTTATTTTCATGGTAGCTTTCAGCACCCACCAGGTAGTTCTGGTTTGGTACGGTCCAGTGGAAATACTCATCAAACCAGTTCACATAAGTAGTCCACTCACATTTAGCAGTACAGTGGCCGTTTTTTCTACAGCAGTAAAACTGCCACCTGTGTGGAAAAAAAGTTGAATGACATCAGCTCAGGTGAACTCGTGGAAAATGTCAAAACCAGTCCAAAACCAGAGCTCACCGTCTGTCCTCATGCTTGTTGCTGTGGTGGCTGCTCATTCCTGCCATGATGTGGTGTGGTGGACACACAAAGTTTAACGGTTTGTCAAAATCATTGGCGTAAGGTGACAAGAAACAGTCTGAACCCGATTCAAAGGTGTCTTTACAGCCAAACTCCCACAGCCTGTCCTCGTAATGATTATGATGTTGGCTTTGGTTTCATTAGGCAGGGAAACAGTGAGAGACAAATTCATTATAACTTGATTGGTGATTATAGATAAGTACTTAAGTATTGTATTTCATTATGAGAATGTTACTATTGAAATACTACTATTTTGCCCACTTTTTCAGGGATTACAAGCTGAATAAATTAATCATGATAATATTAATATTTTATTACCAATAACATCCATGATTTTAGTGTAAACTGTGTTTGGACACAACTATATTCATTGATCCGTTTTTTTGTGGACCACGGTGGCCCATGATATTTCAATTTACTAATATTTTGACACAGTGTCTATACCTTTTTCGATATGCTTTCTACTCACCTCTTTATGTAGGATATTGACCGTCCTGGAGGGCACTTAAACTCTAGAGGCTGATCATAGGTGTTTTCCCAGTGTAACTCTGTAGAGTTTGATACAGACTGAACACTTAACAACAAGCATATCTATTGATTTTAAAAACAAAATTTTTCTTGAAGTTTCTCACCTTGTCCATTGGCCAAGAGACTGGTCAGCAGTAGAAATAAAGCAGCTCTCCTCATGGTGTTGTGGTGTGAAATTACAAGACAAACCTATGGCTTTTATAAAGACCTCAGGACTTATGGTCACGAAGTCAGTGTGTTACTTAATACATGGGATCTTATCACGTTTGAACAGATGGGACTGATTTTACCTTCTATATTTCAAGGTGATTTCTCAGAAACAGACCTGCTGTCCTTAAAAAAAAATAACAAGTCAGCATAAAAACGCAGAAAGTACAAATAAGTCTTTAAAAAAGTGACTACCATCTAACTGTGAGTTTTACAGATATAAAGCACAAACCTTCCTGCCATTTCTACCAGGTCAAATTAAACTTATGTTATTGAAACTTTTGGAGCATCTTTCACATATATTTTTAATCAGCCTGTATTAGGGAATATATTCATCTGTGGGAAAATATGCACCTTAAATTGTAGAGTAAACATAGATAAGCAGAACTGTACATTAAATTACTATTAAAAAAAACTATTAATTAAAACTATTTTAGTTTTGTGTTGGGTGCTTGATTTTGAAAGCTAAACCTGTGTATGTTCCTGAGGAAAGGCTAAGGATTGTTGCACTGAGAGAAGATAAATACTTCACATTATTTATTGAAAAATAATAAAAGAATCAGCAAAATTCTCAAATAATTACACTCATAATAAATCATGAGACATTCATTAAGATGGCATTATTCATTAATAATAAAAAAAATAAGTGTGGTGTTAAATGTGCTAACCAATGTAAACTATTGCATTATTTAATAAATTAAATAAGAACTGATCGGTAAAGTAAATATATTGTCTACTGGCACACTGAAATCATTAAGACTAACATTCAAATACTGCTTTTGGTTGCAGGTAAAACATGTATTTTGCATATTCAAATCGTTTAAGAAAGATAATTCACATAACATTATAACAATGTCATGGAGTCTTATAACTGAGTAACATTGTGACAAACTCACTTACATTTACTTACTTACAAAGTCATACAGATTACATTAATTCCTTTTTATGTTCTCACTCTCTTTATCACACATTTATGCATATCAATGACATAGTGAGATACAGTATTTGTGATATCTTTCAGAGAGATGTTTCTTTGGAGTCCCTGATCTCTGTGACGGGTGGCTGGAAAGACAGGATCTCTGTAAAAGTGTGACCTGCAAAGTGAGAGACAGAAATGACATTGAATCAGAAGTAACAATCAAATTCTGGTTCTGCTGCCTTCCGACATCATTGCACTTTGAGCTTATTATCTCTCTTCATGTTTTTCACACCTCTCCCAGCTAAAAAAAAATATGTTCTAAGAATGCTTTGCTAATGTTCCCATTTAGTTATGAAAAAATTATTTCTGAATGTTCTCTTTTTTTAAAAATGTTTTAAAAACATTTTTTTCTTGATTATGCACATTTTAAGGGTTAATGTTCATTTTTCATTTTGCAAACATTATTGGAATGTTAATTTTGAATGTTAGTAAAATTTTAACATTTTGTTAGACAATTATCCAACTAAAACTTTCCATGAACGATGTATAAATAACGTTTTTATGTTAACATTTTAAGAACATTATTAAAGACCAGATCATTTTGAAAGAACATTCTATTAACATTGCTAGTAGAACCTTGTCAGTACATTAGCTAAAGTTCTGAGAACGTTCCCTGTTAGCTGGGATTAATCTTCCTTAACCTCAACTAATAGAAATTAAACCTAGCAGTTCTCTTATTTTAGATATCAACTGTCAAGACTTCATCTCATACGTTTCCATTGTTCCAGAGGCAGTTCTGTGTTGTCCATGGAGTGGTCATACGGCAGGGCCTCCGTCTCTTCCTCGGGTTCTCTGAACTCTGTAAACAGAGGGAGCTCAAGCGCCTCTGTAGCGCTCACACGTTTGTCTGGATCCAGAACAAGCATCTGCTCCAGAACACTCACCGCTACAAAAAAAGACACACATTAGACAAACAATTCTAAGAAAAACCTTACAATTGACCCTATTTCCATCCAAAATTGCAAATTTAACCTTTGCGCAAAATTGGAATATTGCAAAATTGGAATATCACATATCCCGTGTTCAAGAGAACAAACTCGTCATTGTTCAAAATATCTGTAATCAAAATGGAAGCTGCTGCAATTGGAGAAGCCACTGTGGCTTTTTCCCCCCCATAAATATCTTGTGCCTGGAAGGCGGATGCCTGGTGTTTGGAATTGCAGTCGTGTGAGACAGATCTGGGATGTCATTATACCCAAACATTTCAGAATGACCAAACCAACATTTGAGATGCTGTGCAATGAATTTGGTCCACTGCTTAGTCCAGTTATCCAATCATATCCGTAGTTGAAGCAAATTCAAGTGAGTTTTTTTTTGTTGTGCATTGAGGGATTTTGCATTTGGTGTTTCCATCCAGTGTTTTTTAAGCTATATCCCACATATCACACATGTTTTCATCTCGCCGCGGCATAGGCGCGCCTGGAAAAACGAGTGCGCTACCCGCATGCGCGTCGTGCCCGCGTCTATTGCGCCAGGTCTTCAGAAAGAACAAGAGAAGAAAGGCACCAGGCCCAGACAGTGTTTCACCAGCCTGTTTGAAAACCTGCGCTGACCAGCTGGCTCCCATCTTCACACAGATCTTCAGCTCTGCTTTTAACACCATCATCCCATCACTCCTCAAATTAATTAATTAAGCCTAAATTAACTCAGCTCTCCGTGCTCACCTCTGTCTGTCAGTGGATCACCAGCTTCCTGACAGACAGGTAGCAGCTAGTGAGGCTGGGAAAATTCTCATCCAGCACCCGCACCATCAGCACCGGCGCCCCTCAGGGCTGTGTCCTCTCCCCACTGCTCTTCTCCCTGTACACCAACGACTGCACCTCTAAAGCTCCTGAAGTTTGCAGATGACACTACACTGATTGGCCTCATCCAAGATGGTGACGAGTCTGCTTACAGACTGGAGGTTGAACAGCTGGCTGTCTGGTGCAGTCTTAACAACATGGAACTCACCACGCTCAAGACAGTGGAGATGATAGTGGACTTCAGGAGAAACCCCCTTGCTCTCCCCCCACTCACCATCATGAACAGCACTGTGACTGCAGTGGAGTCATTCAGGTTCCTGGGCACCACCATCTCACAGGACCTGAAGTGGGGCAACCACATTGAGTCCATTGTGACTTTGCACGTCCTTTGCACTTCTGTATCTGTCTGGTTCAGCTCAGCTACCAAATCTGACCTCAGAAGACTACAGAGGGTAGTCCGGTCTGCTGAGCGAATCATTGGTACAACCCTCCCCACTCTCCAAGAACTGTACTTATCCAGAGTGAGAAAAAGGGCAAAGAAAATCACTCTGGACCCCTCACATCCAGCACACTCCCTCTTTGAACTGTTGCCGTCTGGTCGAAGCTACAGAGCTCTGAGCACCAGAACGACCAGACACAAAAAGAGTTTCTTCCCTCAAGCAATTCATCTCATGAACACTTGACAAATACGGAACACACAACACTTTTATATATTTACTTAATAACACATACTTTTTTATATTTCAAATTTGCACACATCATAACTGTATATACAAATTGTCTAAATTATATATTGTTTTTTGCACTTTTTCTATCTTGTATATTTGTATATTATTCTTCTATTCTTTGTTATCTGTGTCTTGTCTTGTCACTGTTACTCTGTTGCACTGTGGAGCTTCTGTCACTAAAACAAATTCCTAGTATGTGTAAACATACCTGGCAATAAAGCTCTTTCTGATTCTGATTCTATTATGAGCGCGCGTGCGTAACAATACAGTAACAGTGTCCGCGCAAGTCGCAAGCGGCGATTTAAACCACCGAAACGCGTCCAATGCTACCAATAAACTTTACCGATGCTCAAACGGCATCTTGGACAAATGTGGCTCAGCTGTGCGAGCAGAAGCAAGTGCAAGATTTTAATGTTATTTAGGCTAAAATAAAGTAAGGGAAAATATTTGCACTAACTTAAAAACTACTGTTTTATGTAACAATGATAGACACTGCTGTTTAAATTTTTTTCAAGTATGGCAAAAATATTTTAGTAATAAAATTTGAAGTAAATGAGAAATAATGCAAAGGAAAGTAATTTTTCAGAAATGTTGCGCTTTCTTGTGCTTGAATGTTAAAATAACCCTCCTATGAGGTGTCAATCACAGCAACGGCCCTGCTTGAGACCCCTGCTATATAGGACAGTGGCCCTCCAGGACCGAGTTTGGACACCTCTGGGATAGATGGAAACATAGCCAAAATGTGGCCAAAATCACAGTGTGCACCCTCCTTAACATAGCAAAGGAAATAAATAGCTTACCCTCTGTGCTGGCTTTGAAGAAAATAGTGTTTAAGTCTTTCTTTGGTACTTTAGGTAGACCTCTGATGTAGTTTTTGGCCTGTATGGATGAAGAAAACATGCATCAATTGTGCATTTCCATGTCTAAATGTATGTAAAGTAGTGTTTCTTTTTA
The DNA here is from genome assembly GCA_037101425.1 of Elopichthys bambusa. Taxonomy (NCBI): domain Eukaryota; kingdom Metazoa; phylum Chordata; class Actinopteri; order Cypriniformes; family Xenocyprididae; genus Elopichthys; species Elopichthys bambusa. Next base: position 6,042,377 of record CM074454.1, on the reverse strand, counting down.
TATGTTAAACACTCACATCTTGGCTTTGTAGCTTCATTATGAAATCTGGCGCTGGCGTTCCTGTGATTTTCATGATCTCTCTTAGCTGGTCCAAGTCTACAAGTCTATGTCAAGGATTCAGTGAAAGAATAGAGGCAGTACAATCCATTTTCTGCAGTTAAACCTGTGTAATCTCTATTGTAGATTGTAGTAAAGCATTTTTGGCAAAAGGTGAGTCAATTCAGTTGTTTGTAAATGGAGAAATGTACCGTGATCGCTAGTGTGATGCATATAAATACACAAGCAAAGAACAATATATAATTTTTCCATTGAATTAAACCATTCAGCTAATCATCAAAACACTAAAACATGTGAAATTGTTTAGGTTATATTATGAGAAAAAAGATACGGTCATTTCCTTTAAAAAGTGGCCTTCCGAGCAACATCTCCGCCATGATGCAGCCTACTGACCAGATATCAACTAAAACAGAAAAAGTGTTTGATCACATCAGTCAATAATGTAAAAAAATATGTAAATCTGTTATCAAAAGTCAATGGGGCTGCATCCAAAATCGCATACTCTCTTGAGTAAGTACATATTTTGAATAAGTAATTACTTTGCAACTGCTAAAAAAGTATGTTCTATATAGTATGAACGTGTGTAGTATGAATGTAATCCAGGTGCACTACATTCGCCATGTTGTTATTATCATGTGACCTACCAGTGTCATTTACTTCGCTTTACTGCCATTTACAAATCCTCTCCCATGGCCTCATGGGATAGTAAAGTGTCCATTGTATGCACACTTCAGAATCTCACCGGAAATAATAAGTCATCGAGTACTTTTTGTCTACTCTTTTATGAGTGAATTCGGACAGGCTTTGTCACGTACTGTTTATCGCCTACTATATAGTAGAGAAGTATGCATTTTCAGATGCAGCCCAAGACTCTAGTGTGCCACATTGTTATGACCTACAGCGACATCTAGTGGTTAGGGATGTAATAGCTACATTTATTTATTCTCTATTGGTAGTTTTGTATCTTACCTGTTTGTGAGTAATGCATCCAGTTGAGGATAACCTCTGGTGCTCTGTACCAACGAGTCACCACATAACCCGTCATTTCTGAATCTGCCTGACGTGCAAGTCCAAAGTCCAGGATCTGCACACATTTTAAAATGTTAAGATTTTTGAGGGGACCAATATTTGTAATCTTACATTAATTATGAATCCTAAATAAAGAGGTTTTTATATAAAATAAGTTTTATATAAAACTGCACCATTTTAAATGAAGAATGAGTTTAATACCTTCAGCTCACAGTCCTGGTTCACCGCCAGATTTCCTGGTTTGAGATCCTGAATACAACAACCAAAGGACACATTTACAAAAAACAGTGTTTTTAAAGAAACATCAATACATGCCTCCATAAATTTTCTCAGAGATGAGAAAAGAGAAGGGATGGACAGAGGATGAATGAAAGTCAGGGTTGAATGAAGTGGTCACCCAACCCCCTCTGTGCATCTTATTGAACTCTCAGAGGTCACATACCCTGTGAATGATCCCGGCTGAATGAATGTACTGTGGAAAAAGCAAGACAGAGAGATTTATAGATACCACAAAATTATAAAGAAGGACAGAGTGTTTCACAATTGTGATTGTGTGTGTATATCTGTGTCTAACCTTGAGACCCCTTAGTATCTGATAGACCAGAAACTGCACTCTGTCCTCGGATAGTCTCTCCATCTTCATCAGCTTTCCCAGATCAGTTCCCATAAATGGCATTACCAGGTAACTGAGGGGAAAAGACATTAACTGCTGTTCCATTGTTGGTCTATAATGACTGAACTTTATAAGTACTTTAATGAACATTTAATATTAGTTATTATTGTTAATGTAAAAATCTAGTACATTTATAATGTCTACTTTAGAACTTAAAGAATCGACTCACAAATCCTGAAATCTGTCCAACAAGATTTCTGAGGTAAAGACATCCAGCAGCCCAATAACCTGTTAGAATTCGATATTATGGAGCATGAACAACATTAACAGCATGAATATATATCAGACTTCTCATATAAAGAGGCAAAACAGGGGTAAGGGAAAATAGTTAACATACATTCTCATGTTTCATATGCTTGAGGAGTCGTAGCTCTCTGTAAGCGCGTTTGGCGAACAGTTTGGACTGGAATGGCCGGTGAAGTTTCTTGATGGCCACACGCACTCCTGTTTTACGATCAATGGCTGAACTTTGGATAGAGGGAGAGGAGTAAGATCGATTCATGACACATGTTCTTATAACACTTTGCAATAACCACTTATAAGATAACTGGGGTGTGAAAGTGCAGTGAAATAGACTCCATCCATAGACATATTACGTGGTCATGTTGATTGCATTTTTCTACGTCAACGTCTGGACCCTAAAAAGAGGTTGTGGATTGAGTGTTGTGTGCAACAGGTTCATTACTCAATCTGAAACTTGAGCAACTTGGACAAGTGAAGAATCTATTAAAGCGGAAAGCCTTCTGAAGACCAGCACAATGACTTTAATTCGGCAACTTCTGCTTGTTAAACGCAGACAATGGCATCAGCAGGGAGGCTTTGTTATGCGACCTCTTGTCTTGCAAAGGGAGAAAAGTTTACAGAGGTTTCACAGTTTCGCCCAGATAAGCAATGAGGCCAGGATAATGAAGAAAACAGTTGGAATTGTATGATGTACCCTAATCAAAAAAACAAGGCCAATCTATTAACGTTCATTGCAGAAATATCCTCCTTTCTACTTAAGTTAGAGTCATTAGAGTACTGCATTCTTTTAGCTGGTAAACAGCCCATAATTAAACAAAAACGCCTCGATTTGGGGGGGTTTGGGGGCTCTAAACAAAAGGTTGGGGGTCTTAAATGTATGCATTTTCATATAATTTTCTGCAGCTACAAAAGTTAACTTTACAAGTTAGTCGGAGTGCACATAGGCTAGACGCTTCGCTAACCGAAGTTGCGTTCGCCTGAGGTAACCACAGCAACAGTACGACGCTTGAACGCATTCATTTTAGATCAGTATCGCACGGTACATTGAAAATAAACAAACATGGTTATTATGAATTTGTAAAATATTTGTATAAATACCACTACCAATACCAGTACTACCATATTATGGAAATACCACAATCTTTAAGAAAGCTTTATTGCGCAAGACGATACTAAATATCGAAAACTACTTTTTAAGTCAACCCCTGAAATGAATTGAATAATTCTGACACCTTAAAGAATTATGAACTTTTAAATACTAACTTTATACTTACCAGACCGTTCCATATGCTCCGGTTCCTATCTGAATAAGATCTCTGTATCTCTCCGGCACGTCCCAAACGGTTCTGTTTATGTCCTGGCGATAAAATCCTGCTCTGGTTCGCAGTGACATTCTCAGAGGTTGTTGAAAGTATATCTTTTACATGTGAAACTGTCCTTTTTACGTCCTCATCATTTATCGAGAATTTTGAAGAAGCTCTTACAGAAAGAGCGCAAACGGAGCGCAGCTTGGTAGAGCACCGGCAGATTTGGGGGCGGTTCAAAGTTTCCACAATTACGCACCGGAGACGCGCTGAATCCACTCTAGAACATCGTAAAGCATCTTTATCGGGATGTTATCACTTTTCAGATTTGTGAATGGGGTTTAACTGACTCCCTTTAGTTTTAAAATACCTAACACCGTGATGGGTTTCAGGAAGAGTTAAATTTTTTATTAAGAGAGTGGGTGAGGGGGACGTGGCTACATGCTGGTGGGACTGGCTGAATCACAAAAGGAGAAATACCCAAACAGTCCCACTGAAAGCGCTGAAGGCAGTTTTTAAATTTGTTTAAAAGGCAAGCATGAGACCAGGAGGAGGGTGGAGATATTAAGGGCAAAGTGCTTAGTCCACATAACCAGGACATCTGAACAACATCACAAAAGTGACACTCGGTTTGTAGCAAGTAGCTGGTATATTTTACACTAATACACTGTACTGTATCGAAGGCAGGACAGTTGCTAATAGTGATCATTTGCACAAAATGTAAATGTGAGAATCGACGCCCATTTTAACCATTCAACTTCAGATGATGGTAACTACTTTCATGACATCAAAGTTGCATTGTAGTCATTCAGGATCTTCCAAAACATATATTGAGAAATAACTGTGACGGTAAACTTGGTTTACCACTTCCTGAAATGCAGTTTCCTATTTGAAAAACAAAAGACACATTCATTCTTTAAACATCTGCTTTTGTTTCTCAAATACGTTTCAAATAATGTGTAATTCAAAAAAAATTACATAAGAACTAGGGACCAGGATCATTTCAAGAATCTTTGTCATTATTTTCACAATAAATTCTTATATTTTTTACATTCCTAAGTTTGTGTATATATATATATATTAGTGTAAATTAAAAGCACTACAACAAATTTACACGTTTTTTCACTTATTTTCATGACAATCAGACACATTTCTCTCAGTTCCCAATATAATAATGTCACAATCCAAAAATAAATAAATACATAAAAACCCACAATGGTCCTAAAAGTAACATTCTTTATGCAAATTGTATTACTTTCTTTTTAATTTTGGATGAAATATGACCCCTTGACAGTTCTTGGCAGATTTTGTGAGATTGACCCAAACATATATGAATATTGACAACTGACTTGTGCATGTGGAAACCTATTATATATTACAATAAATTACATTAAATTGCCCAATGGCACTTGAGAAAAGAGAAACAGTTTGATACATTGTCAAGCATATGTTGAATTTTTTTTTTTTTTTTAAACAAAACAACTCATGTGAATCATGATGCTTTTGAGGTATATTATATTCAAATATCCTTGCAGATGCAAAATAAGTAAAGACAGATTATGTAACTGATTCAATTTTATGCAGAGACTTTTGTACATTGATGCATATATGAACTTTTTAAGACGCACATCCCACTCCGTCCAACATTGTAAACATATTTTTTCTCCAGTGTTGCCTTCTCCTCCTCTTGCTTGGTTTATTTTGGTCTTATACAAAAGACACCATACCCTGCTTTCACCTAGATGCCTCACATCAAATATAAAAAACAGACAACTCTGCGCGCACACACACACACACACACACACACACACACACACACACACACACACAACATGCACCTTGTAATACATGTTAAAATGTTAATACATTGTGTTTATATTCCAACAATACCAGTCATGATTTGCTCTTAATTAAATGTGTGTATGAACACACACCACCATACAGGAAGGGCATCATGCCTTGGAAATACATTGTCTCTGGTTGGACTGCAGTCTGTTCATTTCCAACAGTCCTGTAGTTTGTATATTTGAAAGACGGACAGTGACGAGGGTGGCATCTTCCTGGATTGTAGTTACGCTCAGTTTTATTGTTCAACCTGAAGACTTTCAGTTTTATTGGGAGGGTCTTTGAAATTGTTTACTTCCTCAAACACCAGCTCTGTGGAGGGAGAGAGAGAGACTGAATTCCACTGTCACTGTATCTGCTCCAAAATGTAAATTGAAATATTTGACAAAAATATTAAGTAAAATAGTGTTGATTGTACATTACAAGGTAGGCAGATCATGTTTACATTGATTTTCTGAATGAACAAATAGCTTCAGCATGGCAGTGTTTAGTGTAAAGATTTACGTTTACAATGTGTAATGTAAGACTCCCTCTCACCCTTCCACTCCTCCAATGTGCGATCCTTGCACTCAGGGGTCTGATCATACGGAGGTGCCTCCGGTTCATCTTCAGGATCGTGGTATTGGGAAAAGTACGGATGGCACAGTGCTTCACTGGCTGAGATTCTCCCATCACAGTCTAATACCAGCATTTTTTTCAACAAATCAACCGCTAGAGGGGTAAAATAAGATTTTTTTTTTTTTTGACTAATTCACATTTTTCAAATACAGATTTGATCATAAAATAATGTTTTAGTCTCACCCATTGGATTTGCCCCCCTAAATATCTTCCCCAGGTCCTGCTGGGGCATGTGTGGAAGAGACTGGATGTACTTCTGAGCCTGGATGCATTATACAAAAAACAAACAAACAAACAAACAAAAAAAATGATAAGAGGTTAAACTCTGCTTTGAATTTCAGCCATCTATCATCTATCAAAAACAATAATGCATTGTTAATATCTATAATTGAAACCAATAATCGAACGATCTCTTCTCACATGTTCGGAGGATATCTTCTTCAAAACGTCAGGGGTGGGAGTGCCTACCATCTCCATGATTCTCTTTAACTGATCAATATCTGAAGAAATTATGTTAAAGATTATATAGATCAGCATCATATCCTGATCTAGATCACCTAGATGTATTTTTATGAATGCATAGGACTTTAAGGTTGTGTTCACACTTAGCATGTTTGGTTTGATTAAAACGAACTCTGGTGCAATTACTCTGTTAGCCTGATTTGAATAAGTGCCATCTGAACCCTGGCGCGCAACAAACAAGTGGGCCGAGACCGCTGAAAAGATGGGTCTCGGTCCGCTTCCAAACGAACTCTGGTGCGGTTCGACTGCAATATCAACGCCACACAGACCAAGGACATGTAAATGAACCAAACAGGACATGCGACCCTAAAAAGGAAAGAATGCTCAAGCATACCTGTTTTTCCTCATCATAGTCGCGATGTTGCCCATCACAGTTTGGTACAGGCATCTCCTTGCAGCAGATCTTTGTTTGAATGTGTGATAGAGGGATTCCTGCTGCTCTTTTGACTCCTTTACACATTTTATAAGCTCTTCACGAGTTGTCAGTACACCATCATATGTACGCATATGCAGCGAGTGCGTTTAGCCAAGCACACAGCATTGTTTTGGATGTTCGACAAGTTCCGTCGCAAAATAATATGTTTTGTATCTTTAGGTTACGTGTTAAAAATGACAGTGTGAACGCTAAGCGAACCAGGACTAAATTTTGTTTTTTTGGTTTGGACCAAAAAAATCACAAGCTGAACTACAAGTGTGAACATACCCAGAGTCTTCAGCCTAGTCTTTGCAGTTGCAGTTGAAAGTCAAGTCTGGGTAAAGAAATTGACTATCTGATGCCTCAGTCTTTAGAACCGGATTTCTAGTTCCTTACAGTCAGCTGCTATAATTTAATTTGAACCACTTAGGCTGCACTTTCCTCACCTGCCTTACAGGAAGCAAGACTCACTCAAAAACCACACATAATCAAACTAAGAGGAGGTTTAAGTGGCTCTCGTGAACGAAGGATACAGTCGTTGCCAGGAAACAAAACCTTTCCCTTCAGAAGTTCACCCATGATGCATCCAACAGACCAGATATCCACTGTAAAACAGATATGATCGAATTTAAGCAACCAGTCAACCATCTATCCATCTATCGTTTTGTAAAACACAAGCACTTGAGATTGAAGGTTTTTTTTAGGTTAAGTCCGTTTTACCTGTCTGGTTGTAATGCATCCAGTTGAGCATGATCTCAGGGGCTCTGTACCAGCGAGTCGCCACATAACCCGTCATCTCATCATCTGTCTGCCTGGCTAATCCAAAATCCAGGATCTGACCGTTTTGATTAAAAAAAAAAAAAAAAAAAAAATTATTAATTTATTAAAAATAAATTAGAACCAGAGAAATGCATTGTGGTAATGCAGGAACATGGAGCTTGTAGACTGAAAAGGCATCAAAAGGGGAGTTTTTCTCACCCTGAGTTCACAATCTTCATTCACCGCTACATTGCTTGGCTTTAAGTCCTGCAGACATGCATACAAATTATAACTGTGACATTGCATATTGTTAAAATATGAATTATGCCTTTGCATATTGTTAAAACTACTAAAACCAACTATTTTGTATTATACAATCACTATGGCGTCATTTTTTGTAAAGACTCCAGCGGCCTGTAAAGTGGACGATAAAACAAAAACTGTGAAGGAGGAAAGGAAAAGCACTCACTCTGTGGATCAGGCCAGCTGAATGGATGTACTGTTTGTGAGGGAGGAAAAAAAGTCAAGTCATGAGAAGAGGCAGTAGGTTTATATTCAGTTTATATGTGTGTTTGTGAAAAAAGAAGAAGAAAATACACTTACCTTAAGGCCCCGGAGAAGCTGATAGATGAGGAACTGTACATGTTCATCTGATAGTCTTTGAAATTTGACAATGTTGTTGAGATCCGCTCCCATTAGGTTGGTCACAAGATAGCTAGAGAGAGACAGAGATGGTCTTAGCTTATATCCGATCTAAGCTTTATAAATCATCACTCACTCAAAAGAATATTGTTTGATAACTTGTCAGCTGCAAGTGCAGATGGTTTTAATCAAATCAAATAGGCCATTTTAGCTCCACTGACATCTGATCACTATTTGATGTGCTCTTAAATGCAGATATTATCACCGGGCAGACACTCACACCTCATTGAATTCTTCAAGAGAGGCTGCCGGGGTAAAAACATCCAGCAGTCCAATAACCTGGATGACAAAAGCATATAACGTGAGTGACACAAGTGCAGGAATGGACATTTGGGATTTGTTTGCCCCCTTCTGCCCATATAGTTACGTGTTTTTGCATGTGTTTCAGGGGACTTACATTCTCATGCTTCATGTGTTTGAGCAGTCTTAGTTCTCTGTACGTTCGTCTGCTGTGGATGAGGGACTGGAAAGGCCTGGAGAGCTTCTTAACAGCCACTTTCTGACGGAGGCGCACGTCATATGCTGAGCTAGAGAATGAAAGTTATGCTATTATTTGATCCGATTTAGAACTAATGTTTTTGCTGACACTAAAAATAATTGCCATGATAACAGGATTTTTGGTATGGCTGGTATGTTCCTGTTAAATTTGATTCCCATTTTATTTCAAATGGTGTCACTTCCTCGTAGCAGTGGACCATATTAAACTCGCTCTTTATGAAAGCACTCGTATGTTCTTTATTGAACCACATGCTCTGGAGAAACATGTCGAACATGAGTGCAAGACTCTGAAGTAATTAAAAAGTACATAGTGAAAGTGGCATTTGTCTCACCTTTCAGAGGCTCTAGAGTCATATCAGTTGAGACTGATTAGACAGGCTAATTATTTAATGTTTCAGAAGGGCAGCTGAGAAATTAGGTGAAAGGGAAGCAAAAGAAATTGAGTCAGCGAATAAAGTAATAATTCCTGCTGTAACTCAGTATTATGAATGTACTTTAGTGTATTAAATTAAATAAATCAAAACATCTGGCAGTTCTTTGAAACTTGATTAATGATGGAATTCTTAGATATTCATTAATTAAGATGTTAGATGCAGTCCCAGAGTTTTATCTACAAATGAATCATGCATTTTATTTTATTATTTATTTATTTTATTTGTGTCAAATGATTGATCGCAATTAATCACATCCAAAATAAAAGTTTGTTTTCATAATATGTGTGTGTACTGTGTATATTTATTATGTATATATAAATACACACACATGCATGTGTTTATTTAAGTAATATTTAAATGTATATTTATATATTATTTATATTTTTGTTAAATATATACATGTATGTGTGTGTATTTATATATACATGATAAATATACACAGTACACACACATATATTATGTAAAGCCAAACTTTTATTTTGGATGCGATTAGTCGCGATTAATCGTTTGACCGCATATTTTTATTTTATTTTATTTTTATTTTGGGCCACGCTAAAGTAGTGAATCATGCATCTACAAATGAATCGTGCAATATATGTATATGTATTTAACAGAGTCTGAGACTTTAGTGTGGCCATAAAATAAATAATTAAAGACAAGAGCACCCAACCCCCATTTGGGACGCGCCAATCCTTTGATCGAACCCCTCCACACACCAGGTCTGCCCAGCCCCCTTCCTTTAAAATAAATCAGCTCTGCTGTGAAGAAGTCAAATAATCACACAATAGAAAGAGGCTCAACTTGAACAATGCAAATTCACAGCTCATTTGAGTAAGAAAGTGTTTGTGGGAGTGTGTGTGAGCGAGAGATTCCTGGGGAATAAAATGACAGACATTTGAATAAGGATTGTTCATCCTTCTAGTTGTGCTTCAATCCTAACAGATCTGAATCTATGTTTAAATTAAGATATTACAGGCCCATATCAGGCTTAATTTGAATTAGGATGTCGTGACTAAATGACTATTGAATTGTTGGTTTTGCATGCTTTATTAAAGCACTGTGGGACAATAGCTTAATCAAGCCTCTCATGTCAGATGATACACTGCAATGTCTCTATAATCATATCCCCAGGCTGTTAGAAATAGCTGAAGTCGACATGGGATCCAATCAGCAACATTTAAATCCTCTGTGTAAATCCATTGTTAGTGTTTTGCATCTTTTAATACAGATAATGAAATAATTAGGTCTCAGGTGGTCTCAGGATGTTGTGGGGCATCTGCGTCACTGACAATGAAATGAGCTGCATCACATAATTTTTCAGAGCTGGCAAACCTCCCAAACAAATGAGAAGGAAAAACTGGTAATAGCTTCCAGGATGACATGTGATGCCCTCAAGCAGTGTTCTTTGCAGAGGCCTTTGGGTTTGTGATATTTGTTAGTTAGCTCTATTTAGCATTGTCAACCACAATGTCTTTCAGTACACTAATTTCAGCGGCCGCCTGAAGCAAACAGCCTGTAGTTTAAAAAATAAATCAAAACAGAGCAGGAAACAGTCATTTTGGACTGTTAATGACTGGTTATGAATTATGTTCATTGCAAGTTTAGTAGAGAAATTTGGTTGTATAGATCACTATTAAAGGGTTAGTTCACCCCAAAATGAAAATCATGTCATTAATTACTCACCCTCATGTCACTCCAAACCTGTAAGACTTTTGTTCATCTTCAGAACACAAATGAAGATATTTTTGATGAAATTTGAGAGATTTCTGTCCCTCCATTGACAGCTACACAACTACCACTTTGACACTTCAAAACGTTCATAAAGAGATCGTAAAACTAATCCATATGAATTGAGCAGTTTAGTCCAAATTTTCTGAAGTTGTGGTAAATGGAAGCTCAAGCATGTTTGCTTGACGTGCGAGAACCAATAAAGTTAATTCTCGTATTATGCATCACGTTTGAGCTTCCGCAAGAACCAGTGAGGTTCATTCTTATGTTTTGCATCACGTTTGAGTTTCCGCAAGAGGTTTGTTCTCGCGCATCAAGCAGGTTCGGTTGAGCTTCTGTTCATGTTCGCTGATCAATGTTTATATGTTAATAAAAGACTAAATTCAATCTGTTCATCATATAAAGTGACCATGTCTCTTCAGAAAATTTGGACTAAACCGCTCAATTCATATGGATTAGTTTTACGATCTCTTTATGAACTTTTTGAAGCATCAAAGTGTCAGTTGCATAGCTGTCAATGGAGGGACAGAAAGCTCTCAGATTTCATGAAAAAGATTTTCATTTGCGTTGCAAAGATAAACGAAAGTCTTACAGGTCTGGAACAAAATAAAGGCAAGAAATGAATGACAGAATTTTCTTTTTTACCCTTTAATATGTAAAATATTATGCCCTCATGAAATTAAGCCAGTGTAGATTTTCTTTCTGTAATAACTAATAAAGAATATCTTCATTATGAGTCAGACTATTTTTTACTAAGTTGTCACAACAGTAGCTCGCAGATGTAATGCTGAGCGGAAACAGCAATGCCCGGCTACACAACAATTGTGAAACTTGGCTTGACTTAAAAAAGTTGGGAAGAGGAAGAGAAACATGTTCACTTGCAAACTTAATTTAGCATATTATCTGGATGAGTATGCAACCTATTGTTGGTACTGCAAAAATGACATGACTGACTATGACTATAAAGTACTGATTGACATATTTGCAAATTAGTATGGTGAAAATGGGAAGATACTGAAGCCAGAAGCTGTGTCACCATGGCAACCGTTTCAGTCAGTCACAGCACGAGGGAGGCTGGAGGGCTCTAATATTGTAGTTGAGATGCTACAGAGTGCAGTGCAATGTAAACCTCTCAGTCTGAGTGCATTATGGCAGGATGAAATATCTGGACGTTTTCCCATGCAGATGGACATCAGATGCTGATGGGGGTGTGGCACGGGTAAAACTGGAAGGTTTTACTTTAAGACTGGAACTGAATAGGCCTAGCATGTTGTCTACTAGAGCAATATTGTCATACCAGATGGGCATGTTGGAAGGTTGAACACAGAATCTGAAGCCTTAGTATGTGTTCATTCTATATATATATAGATACATACAGCTGATGTGACTACCTGTGTTTGCTTTCAAATCTGCATTTTTGTTCTTGATGGAGTGCCGGATAAATCAGGTGTTGGTTCATATATATATATATTAGGCTATACTTATATACAAATCTACAAACACGCCACATCCAGTCAGACAGACATTACCGCTGCAGGAATGATTGACACATGTCAGTACACAAAAGGAGCAGCAGCAGCCTTTATCACAATATAATCAAATATAAACAGCAATGTTAACAAATGTAACTTCCAATATGATGTTTTGTTAAATATTTTTCTGCCAGTGGTTGATTATAATTGTGGAAAAAGTAAAATAAACGTTTTCCGGATGTTGTTTTGTCAGGCTTTATTCCTGCCTCACCCTCTCCTCTTCTTGGACGCTAAATTACGAATCTTACTATGACGAAGGCTTAGCTAATGAATATTAATTTGTTCACGCTGACGTTGCTTAGTAACCTTCCTGGAGCGCCCGGCGCGTCGCCTAAGGTAATATTCATGAACCACGCCTTCAGTGAAGGATTCGGTAGCGGTCTGAAGGCGTTTCAGCCAATCATCGGTTGCGTCGTTAATATTCATAAGCCAAACCTTACTCATAGTAGTGTTTGTAAACTCGCCTGCTGGTGGACTCACCATACTGAGCCATATGCCCCCGATCCAACGGGTGTGAGATTCTGGTATCGTTCTGGCACCTCCCAGACAGTCTTGTTTAGTTCTTGTCGGTAGAATCCCGGTCTTGTCGACATATCTTCTTTTTGAAAAGACGCTCTTTATTACAAAACTGTCAGAAAAATATTAACGCATCCGCATGGGAGATATGCCTATGTGTGAAGGCAGCCGGCTTTGGTTCCTCTTCTTCTATTTGCCAGAAATGGGAGGAACCGTCTGTGATGTGTGTGTGTTTGTGTGTGTGTGTGTGTGTGTGTGTGTGAGAGAGAGAGAGAGAGAGAGAGAGAGAGAGAGAGATGGGGGATGGGACAGGCAATTGAAACCATTTATGTTTTATATATGTGTATATATATATATATATATATATATATATATATATATATATAATGTATATGTGTGTGTGTGTATATATATATATATATATATATATATATTATAATTAGCCTATTATTATTATTAACTATTCATGATAATAATACAAACAAACAAACAACTGTTTATGCCTATTATTACGACTATTTAACCTACTTTTACAAAAATATATCATCACTTTAATTTAAAAAAATGTATCTTAACCAAATTATGCTAAGATTTATTTTGAAATAAAGGTTTATTAGCTTTCATCTCAATATAAACTCCCAAAGTTTGAAGATTGAAAAACACTTTATTGCAACTGTATGAAAATATTCATAATGCAGATTTATTAAAACAGCAATCATTTTGTAATGCACATAATTTGCTACCAGTTGATAGTAATCAAAAATCTTTAGAGAAACATTTTAAAAACATTATATACTGTAAATTAATTGCTAGTTTTGAATTATGCATGACACTAAAATCTGACTGCAATTAAAAACATTCAAAATTAAGGGGGAAAAAAACGTGAATAAAAAATGTTAGGACACAGGAATCTCAAAGAAACCTCAAACCATAGGCACACAGAACTAACATTTACCTTTATAAAGTTCATTAGTCATATAGATCATCTCGGTATAAACTATGACAAAACAAAGAAAGAAGAGTCACATTTTCACATGGAATCTAAAATATATTTAGCATATAGGCAGCTTTCCATCAGCTATGCAGAAAGGCTGGTTTTAAAATCATGGCATGCATTATTAAAGATTTAGGAGCTGATACAAACAGAGAAATTGATAATTTTGTAATGTCCACACCATGCTGCATATTACTGTAAATTGTTTAGAAACAAAAATTTGTTTAACATCATGACTCAGTTTCTGTGATCATCACCAACCGACTCCAAACTAGGAAACAGCTCCGCCTAGTGTTTCATCCCTGATAAGACGTGACAAAAGAGAGTTATTTTAGTCTCCATTCATTCTTTAAGGCACTTGTAGAGTTTAACCAGTATTGAGCATTCATTTAAAGACAGACAAAACATAGAATATGAATACTGTACTCACAGCTATTTATGATCAAGATCACATCAATGAATGCAGTGAAAAAGCTAATAACATACTGACCTGACAAAAGAAAGGAAGGTGCTCACGGCAGCAAGCATCCACCCATCCAAACACGTTCTTTTCATCCTTAAGAAGTTTTCCACAAAACCTGCTCCCTCTGTCCACTGGATACGTTTGATGCCATGATGCATAGTCCACATACGGCCCACCGGTCCACAGCCAGGGCGAACAAGTGAAGAGCATACTCCGTTCAAGCCCGATCCACACTCCATTGGGGATTTCTTTACCCTGCAGCATCTGTGTGATGTACTCTTGTGAGGTGGCATTTAAAATGTGCACAAAGTCTGGTGGTGAGTTTTGCAGTATCCGAGTGCGTCAATCCAGCTTTTTGACTCGTTGATGTAGGTAAAGTAATCTGAAATAGACATGAAACTGAAATCTGTTATTTTATGATGACATAAGGGTAAGGAAATATGATTTTTCTTTCCTAATTATTTTTTAATATATTTGAACACATTGCAAGATTTGTTTGCACATTGTTCAAAAGAGGTCATATTTTCACATACAAGATTTGTTTCTTAGAGAACTGGTGACAGCAGTTGTAAACTTCTCTTCTGTTGTTGAGTTTGTTATTGCAGTTGTTGAAGATAAATTGCCATCTTTGTAAAGACAATAATGATGAACATTACATTAGTTCAATGTATAAACAAGAACTAGTAATGTTGTGGATGTTGTCTCATTTTTATTCATGTTTTTGACTCACATTGACAGATGACTCCAGCATCTTTATAATGACTACAGTTCTGTACGTCCCGTCCAGGTGAAATGCATCTCTTTAAAGTAAGCTCATTCCCATAACAATCAACATTATTCATCCATACTGGTCCGGAGCCGTTTCCAAAAAAAGCACCTTTTTTTGCCTCTATCACATTCCCACATCCCATCTCTCTACACACCACTGCAGCATCTGACAGATCCCAGTCATCATCACACACTGTTCCCCACTGATCGTTATAGAGAACCTCCACTCCTCCAGAACAGTTGTCACCATTCACCAACCTGACAGGTACTATCCACACAAACAATATAAAGACACAAGTAATTTTTTTCTCTCTCATATATTTGTGTATCTTCTTTTATCTGAAAAAGATCAATGACATGTGGCATTTGATAGAACAAGACCTTCTTTAATTCATGATTTCTTATATCTAGCTCTCTAGGGTCATTCCTTTAAAAATAAAAATGCACAATATTAAATTGGCACTTTAATTATGAATGTTTTTAACTCACAGTTACAGATGACTCCAGCATCTTCATGATGTCCACAGTCATGTATTCCCCATCCAGGTGTCCCACAGTTCTTTAGTGAGGACTCAGTGCCAGCACATTGAACATCATCCATCCATATCTGTCCTGATCCTTGTCCAAAATAAGCTTCACTCTTTGCCTTGATCACATTCCTACATCCCATCTCTCTACACACCACTGCAGCATCTGACAGATCCCAGCCATCATCACACATTGTTCCCCATGTTCCATTATAGAGAACCTCCACTCGTCCAGAACAGGAGTGACTGTCATTCACCAACCTGACAGATACTATCCACACAAATAATATAAAGACACAAGTAAAAAAAAAATTCTCCCACATGTGTACCTTCTTTTATTTGGAAAAAAGAGCAATGACACATGGCATTTAAAAAAAAAACAACAACAATAAAAAAAAAAAAAACAACAACAACACATACCCTCTTTAATTCATGATTTCTTATATCTAGCTCTTTAGGATAATTCCTTAAGAGAGGAAATTTACAATATTAAATTTGTTTTTCAATTATGAATGTTTTTAACTCACAGTTGCAGATGACTCCAGCATCTTCATGATGTCCACAGTAATGCATTCCCCATCCAGGTGTCCCACACTTCTTTAGTGAGGACTCAGTGCCAGCACAATTTACATCATCCATCCATATCTGTCCTGATCCTTGTCCAAAATAAGCAGCACTCTTTGCCTCAATCACATTCCCACAGTCCATCTCTCTACACACCACTGCAGCATCTCACAGATCCCAGTAATCATCACACACTGTTCCCCACTGATCGTTATAGAGAACCTCCACTCGTCCAGAACAGGAGTTGTGTCCATTCACCAGTCTAATTTCATATGTACTGGCAGTTGTATGACCTATACATGCTATATCAAAGTCAAAGATCCAAAATATTTTTTTCAGTAGATTATTCAATAATTAAAACAACTAGAATTAGTTCTGAGAAATATAAGCTTTCACTGTGCTGAAAATGTACCAGTGACCAAGATTTGTTTCAGTGTGTATCATGAGTTCTCTTACCCAGGAAGATTTTCATAAACCACAGCATAGCGGCTAGAAATATAATAGATATAGGATACTGTATTATTCATTTTGAATCCTCACACAAAACTTTAATTGTTGTCTTATTTTCTACATTGCTTTCTCAATTAATAAGAATATCTATCTACTGTATTTAGTCTGTAGCATTTTAATCATTTTTGTACACTGTGTAGACAAGCAGCTGAATATTATGACCATACTGTTTGTGGTTCATTCAAACAGTCATACATATACATATGTAACATGCTGAGAGTATTCATTAAAGTATTAGTAGACTTCCTGCTTAATATCTGTTAACACTTTATTTTGATGGTCGCCAACAGACATTCTACTGACTAGAAGTAACTTGGCAACTACTACATGTCGAACCCTAACCTAACAGTCTACTAACAGTCTATTAATACTCTAATGAGAGTAGTTGCAAAGTTACAGTAATGGGAGTTACTGTAAGTTTCAGTAATGGGAAATTATAAAGTTGAATTTTAGAAAACATAATGTAAAATCCACAAATGAAAATGTTATAGTAGTGAAATCTATGGCTTAGACACTACAAATGTAATGTAAGTGAAATGTACTTGCATATCTCTTTTTATTAGGAAATATTTCCTGCTTCTCAAATTTATGTGATAAACAGTAAATGTTACAGACATAAAATTATATCAATTTCATTTTAAATAATTACTGTATAAGGTATATTCTAAATATTTATTTTGAGACAATGTCTAATTGTTTCTAATTGTATTTAGTCATATCATAATTGAATATACATTACAGTACACTGTGTATATTCTCCAGAGTAGACACATTTTAACAATAACCCCCTTTATCAATATGAGCATAGCTAGCTATATTTTACCTCTAAATTCACACATTGTTTGCCACATAATGCCAGGTTACAGCGGTTTGCATGATGCATGCCCTATTTTGTTTAGAAAATTAGATCAAACACTGAGCCTCTGTCTATGGACTTTTTTTTTAACTTTGGAAAGTCATTATCATATTAGCAGTAGATGAAATTACTCACTTCTAAATATGATCAAACAAAACAATATGCAGCATAATGCTACATTTTTAACACCATATTTGTGACCAAAATCAACAAGTCAAAACTTTTGTTTCTATTTTTACAAATAAAGGGATACTGCTGTTTACTTGCTTAAAAGTTTTTATCTTTTTGGTGCCATTGTTTTATTTCATCACACAATGAAGTAAGGGAGAGCGGGATCACTGAAAGACTTCTTGGCGTTTGCTCATTTATTCAGAAAATGTTTTGCCGAAAGCTTTGAAATGTCAGTTGTATTTCAGATTATAAAAACAGGTAACACTTTATTTTAGGGCCTTTTAACTAGTTGCTTATTAGCATGCAGATTACTAGAATATTGACTGTTTATTAGTACTTATTAAGCACATATTAAAGCCTTATTCTACATGACCTTATTCTACATTCTTAATCCTACCCAATACCTAAACTTAACAACTACCTTACTAACTATTAATAAGCAGTAAATTAGGAGTTTATTGAGGGAAAAGGTATAGTTAATAGTGAATACATGTTCCCTATACTAAAAAGACATAGCAAACAGAACAAGTTGATGATGAACATTTATCTTACAATTAATTATTAAGAAAGAGACAATTTAAATGCAATACCACTTTACAGATTAAATTCAAATGTAATGTTTTCACCACCTGAAATTTTCAGAATTTAATTTGTTTGTAGAATACAGTCATCACTCAACTGTAAATACAAAAGAGAAGTTACAACTGTTAAAACTGCAATGTGTATGTTGTCGAGGGGAGAATGAGTTGCTTTATAATTTATAGATGTTTGTTAAAGGTCTTGTATAAAATAGTGTATATATTGTTGTGTATCGATGAGGCATTATGAAATGAGCACTGAATTAAACATCCCCTCCAGCAAACAAATGAACCAGTTATTTTATTATAATTACTTGTACTCATTTTAACAAATAGCAAACATAATACAATTTACAAATCAAAAGTAGATGAGCAGAGATGTCAATGAACACATTAGACAAAATCATCAAGAGACATTCTTATTTCAGAATAAATCAATCACTTAGCCTATAAAATAGCCTATTAGCCTATACAAATAATGGTCGTGTCAGATTTACTTTTAGTCAAACATGTAGTATTTTACAAGTTAGGATTTATGTAACAATGTATATAAAATCACACATCAATCCACATTGATGGATTAAATAGATATATAGCAGTAAACAGTATGAGCTGCAAATATTTAGGATTGTTTCTTTTGCGAAATCTGTAAAAATATGCTTTTTATTTCCTAAACATGATGCTGTAGTCCTCAGTGTTGTTGGAGTCCACAGCAAAGACATCTGAAACGGTTTCTGTACTGCTGCCTAACCTGGGCAAGAATGAGATGAGAGGAGCTGAGTGAGTTCATGAGTTTAACCAGTTAGTAGAAAAGAATAATTAATCACCTAGTTCACTTTAATATAAATCATGAAAAAGAAATAAGTAATATGCTTATTACTAGTATGACACGAACATGGAATTTGTTTATAATAAACAGGTAAGAAAATGTGTTTTAAAGGAGTCATATGATGCTATTTTTCAAAGTTCATTATTTTGTTTATTGGGTGTAGAATAGGTTAAGTAATAGTTCACCTAAAAGTGAAAATGATCCCATCATTTACTCACCCTTAAGCCTTAGGTGTATATATGACTTTCCAACATGATCTCACTGCAATTTGTACGTATTTTACAAGTTGCCAAATTCATATGAATTCGTATGAATGACGTACCCCTAACCACACCCCTAAACCTACCAGTCACTGGGGTTTAGACAAATCGTATGAATTTGTACGAATTAGCCACCTCGCAAAATACATACAAATTGGTCGTGGGACAGCGTTGGACTTTCTTTTTTTAGCCAAACACAATCAGAGTTGTAATAAATAATATCATGGCTCTTCCCAGCTTTGTAATGGCATTGAATAGAGTTTTTGGAGCTCCAAAAAGCGGATCCATCCATCATAAAACGAATCCATACGACCCCAGTGGGTTAATAAATACCTTCATGAAGTGAAGCGATGGGTTTTTGTAAGAAAAATATCCATATTTAAAACTGGTCACACTTTAGATTAGGGTCCAATTCTCACTATTAATTAACTATTAACTATGACTTTTGCCTCAATAAACTTACTGATAGTTAGTAAGGTAGTTGTTAAGTTTAGGTATTGGGTAAGATTAAGTGATGTAGAATACGGTCATGAAGAATATGGCATTAATATGTGCTTTATAAGTACTAATAAACAGCCAATATCATAGTAATATGCATGCTAATAAGCAACTAGTTAATAGTGAGAACTGGACCCTAAACTGAAGTGTTACTAAAACTTTATAAACTATAATCATTACTGGTTCGTGTTCACGAGAGAGTCTAGTTCCAGCAGAAGGGTGACCTCTGACCCGATGTAGGACGTAGCTCCTCTTCTCTTATATGGAAATCCAAAAAATGTCGGAGTAGTGTAAACGACAGGCATAACTGTAGCAAAAGTTATGCGTTAAAATGAAAGCGCACTAGTTTAAACGGGGCCTAAGAGACTAGATTAGCATTTTCAGAAGTAAATTCTGATGTTTTACTTTTCTTCCATATACTGTTTTGGAGAAAGACACTGATCAATGGTTTTCCTATGGAGCAGGATGATAAAAAACTCATTACTGAAGACAAAATAGAAAAAAGCTTGAGAAAGCCTGGCCTAAAAGTTTGAAGTAGTTTTAAATGGAAGTTTAAAGAGAAGTAGCAGCTGTAATAGTCTTTTATATTCAGTTTTGACCTGGATTATGATGGTAAATTAAGTGATGACTGACCTCATTATTGAGGACACAATAGATCAGGAAGATGAAGGTTCCCTGCTGGGAGTTCAAGATCAGGAAGAGGATCTCCAGCACCTTACTGCCATTAGTGAAGAAACCCAGACTCCAGGAGCAACCAAGAACCACAAACTGAGCCAGTGTTTTAAATACCATAATCCTGCAGAGAAAGAAAGAGTTAATATGTCTCTATAGACCAATTTGGAGCAGAAGTCACAGCTACGTCACTTGCAGCTGCGTGTGCACAGTGGTGGCAGAAAAATAGCGGTAACAAGTGGGGGAAAATGGGCAAAATAAGAGAACAAAATAAGAGAACAATTTTTGTTGTGCCTTTGAATGTCAGAATCGGAATGCAAAAATTATAGTCTTCATTTTTGTAGAATACCGTCGTTGAAGACGCCCTTTGAAGCGAAACGCAGACGTTTATGTTGCAAGTCACAGGCTGAACTGATAAAACCTACGATGATTAGTCTACTATTAAAGCATGAATTGGATGTAAACAGTAAGTCTACATAATATTCACATATGCAGTTCATAGGGGACATACATAGCAGTTACAGAATGAAATAATATTTAAGCCTATAACATTTTACATAGATAACTTTTAAACTTAGCCTATAACATTTTTATCTCACAATTCTGACTTTTTTTCTTGCATTTGCGTGTTTATATCTCCCAGTTCTGACTTTATAACTCGCAATTGTTAGTTTATATCTCAATTCTGAGGGGGAAAAAAGTGAGAATTGCGGGATATAAACTTGAGGAAAAAAGACAGAATAATGAGTATATCTCACAATTCTGTTTTTGTGAGATGTAAACTTCTCACAAAAGTCAGAATTGTGACTCGAAATGAACTTTTTTTTCACAGACTGCTACTTGCACCAGGTAGGCTCTGCCCACAAAAAAACGTCATCGCTGTTTGCAGACACAAAATAGGTCTATTGACTATATATTTATATTTTCTATGGAGTGTTTAAATCTGAACGTTTGATACTTGGTTTGTTTCAACTGTGAAATTTCAGCGTTCAGATTTTTGAGAGTTGAGCTCAGACTGATGATGATGCTGATGAAGAGAATCATGTTCAGCTGAAAAGTAGGAAAAATAATTAATTAATCACCTTGTTTTCTCATTAACATAAAATAAAATCATGGGAATTAAAAAAGAAAAGTGCTTACTGCTAGTATGATGCTAACAGGACCCAGAAAACTCCAGATATAACCTTTATCCCTTTTAATCCAGCAGCTGTTTAGAGGAAAACACAATATAATAACTGTTGACTATTGAAATATTAAAAATTTAATCTCGTCCATGATGTTGATACGGTAAAAATGTATTTTTTATCAGAGATGTCACAAAAGCGCAGAGCTGCTTTATTTCCTTTCACAACAAATCAACTTAAAAACAACAACAACTCACTGTTCGCTGCCGTAGCCATCAGGAACCAGCCAGACGGACATGCCCACCACAACCAGAGCAACCGCATATCCAATCACACACAGGAATCCACTGCTAAGCACCTCCCTCTTTTTAGAGCTGATCCGTGATAGGTTCGTCACACAGATGTAGAGCAGCACTGCTTCAATGAACATCCAGACAAAGCCGGAGAGAAAGAAGAAGTGCAGAACACCTGATATCACGGCACACAACACCTGGAGACAGTGAGAGACGGTTATGATGATTGTCAGTGAGGGTGTGCTGAGCTGTAGGGCTCCTTTATCATTCTCACCTGCTGAAGGCGTATGAGGCTCAGGAACTGTTGTGTGAGCAGGAACAGAAGGTGAGCCAACAGCAAACTCATGCAGAGGTTGATTCGAGCCACATTATTCACTCCAGGACTCCACTGACAAAAGGCAAAGGACAACAGGGCCAAACTGAAGAACACCAGCCCCACGATCACACACACCAAATTCAACAGATGCAGCAGTGAGTCGCTCTGAAAAAACATGTCAGAGGATATGTGTGCCAAATCTGTGCTGCTCTTGAATGGTCACTATAAATGTTGACTATCTGTTCTAGATTGCATTTGAATTCTGCCAGTGCATTCAATGTTTCAATCTTTTGAGGAGTTTTTACTTGTTCTCTTTTGTACCTCTGATGAGAGCTGGTTTGATGGGGTTTCCATGATGAGAGCGAATGTTGACAGATGAACACAGGAACACACGGTGAAGCTGCTGTTGGTCTTTAAAACAGAACAACCATTTACAACCCACTCTCTGACATTCCAGTACACACAGGACAGAGAACCTTTGGGGTCGAGCTCCTGCAAAAAGAAGAAAGAACATGCAGAGAGTATTATAACACTGAATATTAGATGATGTCAGGGTTGGACAAAAACACATTTCAGTCTCTCACTCTGATGTGTTTGAGGGTGAAGTTGACTGGTTTAGTGAGTTCAATGTTGGTGGTTTTGGTAAGAGTAGCTGAGATCACAGTGGACATCATGGTTTTATTTGTGTCATTTGGTGTGTTGAATAAGTTTGGCTGCAGTAGATTCTCCATTGTGTTGTAGCTCATGAATGCCACAGAAGCTGATGCTATGTGACAGAAACAAAAGCATACATTCAATACTATGTTAAAACATGAACTATCAAAAAATAAGTAAATGTGGTTTAGTGGTGATGGTATGATGTCTCTTTTTACGATTTGTTTTTAATTGAATCAAATTAAAAAATTTAAAATACTTTTATTGTTGTTCTTGGCGATCCCAATGAGATCGATGTCCATAGAAGAATTTGTCGTGTTAAGTTGAGGGATTTTATCTAAGGTGACGTGTGGTCCAACCATGAAGACTTGTCCCTCTGATTAAAAACAAACAAGCAGTTATTTTGCTATATTAATTTATTTGCAATATATATATATATATATATAAATCCAATAAAATCACTTTGCACAGATGACAAATAAATAAAATGAATATTCACTATTGGTGGGTCTTCATCTGCGATGTAGTTTGACTGAAATGTCCTTAAAATCAAACACTGTTATTGATTATTAACATAAAATTGATTATTACCATAGATTTAAGTGTTTGGTATCATTTGAGTGTTTGGTAAATTGTGAATGTTGATTGTTCTATGCTCAAGGCAGCAAATATTCACAAAACACATTGTGGTCACAACAAAGTATGAAGTTCTTACTGTAAATGAACCTGTGTTTAATGTTGTAATTTCTTTTTTTAAGATTTTTCAGGATTAGGGTTTTTTTTTTTTCAGGACATTTCTATCAAATGACGGATGAATTTTCACCAAAATACTGACCTTTGACATCAAAAACAAAAGATACAGCCAGTATTTTCTGTTCTCAGTTAAAACATTTGTAGCTCATACTCAGTTATATAGTTACTTTAGCTGGATTTATCTGTGATCCACCTCTGCTCTCTACTCTATATACTGTGAAGTCCCAGACATCATATATAATCTCAGTTTTATCATCAATGAAAACGGTTTCTCCACTCACCTACAGCAGCAAGAGTAAAATGGTCACTGTCACTTTTGTTTGTCGGCTTCACCAATGTAGATATGAGTTTCTTGCTGGCTTTTAACATGCGGTTTCCAAAGGAGGTTAGTTCAGTTTGGTTGGCTGATGAGAATGTCTCTAAAATCTTCTCTGAAGCGTTGAAGGCTATAGTCAAAATGCTGGTCACTGTCTAATTTATTGATCAGATAAATAGTTATATGTAGTTAAGAGAATCAGTAAGGCATAACTGCTATGTCAATCAACCAACGCATATTTGATTATTTCATCATTTTTCTCTTAAAGACTTACAGTCACAGAAAGCATTTGAGCTGTAATGTTCTCTATCTGATCAAGAAGTTTTTGAAAGGATTCTTTTGATGTCTGACTCTGAAATCACAAGTATCACAGCTTTAAGCGGTAACTAAGACAGACTGTGATTTTAATCATGTTTTGCAACATTAATAGCAAACAAAATGTAGTTTGTGCATGGAACCATCAAGAATAAATAGAAAATCACATTCATATTTCAAATATATATACAATGCAGAAACTCAACTTACATCGCATCCTTCTTGCAGCATATTTAAACCTGCAATGACAGAAATCAGCATGAAGACAATAATAAAACAGAACTGCAAATGAAAATTCAGCAGGGTCAGACAAAAGTATGGAAAATACACAAGTAATTTGTTTGTGTATGTTCTTTTATTTGAAAAAGATCAGTGACATATGGCATTTGAAAGAACAAGACTTTCTTTAATTCTTGATTTCTTATATCTAGTTCTCAGGGGTCATTCCTTTAAAAAAGAAAATGTACAATATTACATTTGTGCTTCAGTTATGAATGTTTTTAACTCACAGTTGCAGATGACTCCAGCATCTTTATAATGTCCACAGTCATGTATTCCCCATCCAGGTGTCCCACAGTTCTTTAGTGAGGACTCATTCCCAGCACACTGAACATCATCCATCCATATCTGTCCTGATCCTTGTCCAAAATAAGCTTCACTCTTTGCCTTGATCACATTCCTACATCCCATCTCTCTACACACCACTGCAGCATCTGACAGATCCCAGCCATCATCACACACTGTTCCCCATGTTCCATTATAGAGAACCTCCACTCGTCCAGAACAGGAGTGACTGCCATTTACCAACCTTACAGCTGTTATCCACATTAATAATATAAAGACACAAGTAAGATGTTTTTTTTCCCCCCACATATTTGTTTGCCTTTGTTTGTGCAAAAGAGCAATGACATATATGGCATATGAAGGAACAAGACCTTCTTTAATTCAAGATTTCTTCTATTTAGCTCCCTTGGGTCATTCCTTAAAAAGAAAATGTACAATATTCAATTATTCAATTATGAATGTTTTTGACTCACTGTTGCAGATGACTCCAGCATCTTCATGATGTCCACAGTCATGTATTCCCCATCCAGGTGTCCAACAGTTGTTAAGTGAGGACTCAGTGCCAGCACATTGAACATCATCCATCCATATCTGTCCTGATCCTTGTCCAAAATAAGCTTCACTCTTTGCCTCGATCACATTCCCACATCCCATCTCTCTACACACCACTGCAGCATCTGACAGATCCCAGTCATCATCACACACTGTTCCCCACTGATCGTTATAGAGAACCTCCACTCGCCCAGAACAGGAGTTGTCACCATTCACCAACCTGACAGCTATAATCCACACAATATGAAAAACTATAAATCGATTCTTTTTAATTCATTATACAACAATATTTAAATTCTTTGAATATTTTGACTCACACTGGCAGATGACTCCGGCATCTTGTTGATGGCTACAGTCATGTATTCCCCATCCATTTGATGAGCAGTTTTTCAGTGTAGATTCATTCCCAGCACACTGAACATCATCCATCCATATCTGTCCTGATCCTTGTCCAAAATAAGCAGCACTCGTTGCCTCGATCGCATTCCCACATCCCATCTCTCTACACACCACTGCAGCATCTGACAGATCCCAGCCATCATCACACACTGTTCCCCATGTTCCATTATAGAGAACCTCCACTCGTCCAGAACAGGAGTGACTGCCGTTTACCAACCTGACATCTGTTATCCACACAAATAATATAAATACACAAGTAAGTTGTTTTTTTTCCTCCCACATATTCTCCCGCATATATTATAGATAGATGCTGTATCTTCTTTTATTTGAAAAAGATCAGTGACATATGGCATTTGAAAGAACAAGACTTTCTTTAATTCATGATTTCTTATATCTAGCTCTCTAGGGTCATTCCTTTACAAAAGAAAATGTACAATATTACATTTGTGCTTCAATTATGAATGTTTTTGACTCACAGTTGCAGATGACTCCAGCATCTTTATGATGTCCACAGTCATGTATTCCCCATCCAGGTGTCCCACAGTTCTTTAGTGAGGACTCATTCCCAGCACAATTTACATCATCCATCCATATCTGTCCTGATCCTTGTCCAAAATAAGCAGCACTCGTTGCCTCGATCACATTCCTACATCCCATCTCTCTACACACCACTGCAGCATCTGACAGATCCCAGCCATCATCACACACTGTTCCCCACTGACCGTTATAGAGAACCTCCACTCGTCCAGAACAGGAGTCACCGCCATTTACCAACTTTATAGCTATAATCCACACAAATAAAATAAAGATATAAGTAAGTTGCTTCCCCCCCACATATTTGTTTGCCTTCTTTTATTTGAAAAAGAGCAATGACATATGGCATATGAAAGAACAAGACCTTCTTTAATTCAAGATTTCTTCTATTTAGCTCCCTTGGGTCATTCCTTAAAAAGAAAATGTACAATATTCAATTATTCAATTATGAATGTTTTTAACTCACAGTTGCAGATGACTCCAGCATCTTCATGATGTCCACAGTCATGTATTCCCCATCCAGGTGTCCCACAGTTCTTTAGTGAGGACTCAGTGCCAGCACATTGAACATCATCCATCCATATTGGCCCTGATCCTTGTCCAAAATAAGCTTCACTCTTTGCCTCGATCACATTCCCACATCCCATCTCTCTACACACCACTGCAGCATCTGACAGATCCCAGTAATCATCACACACTGTTCCCCACTGATCGTTATAGAGAACCTCCACTCGTCCAGAACAGTTGTCACCATTCACCAACCTGACAGATACTATCCACACAATATGAAAAACTATAAATCGATTCTTTTTAATTTATTATACAACAATATTTAAATTCTTTGAATATTTTGACTCACACTGGCAGATGACTTTGGCATCTTGTTGATGGCTACAGTTGTGTATTCCCCATCCATTTGATGAGCAGTTTTTCAGTGTAGATTCATTTCCAGCACACTGAAGATCATCCATCCATATCTGTCCTGATCCTGGTCCAAAATAAGCTTCACTCTTTGCCTCTATCACATTCCCACAGTCCATCTCTCTACACACCACTGCAGCATCTGACAGATCCCAGTCATCATCACACACTGTTCCCCATATTCCGTTATAGAGAACCTCCACTCGTCCAGAACAGGAGTGACTGCCATTTACCAACCTGACAGAGACTATCCACACAAACAATATAAAGACACAAGTAATTTTTTTCTCTCTCATATATTTGTGTATCTTCTTTTATCTGAAAAAGATCAATGACATGTGGCATTTGAAAGAACAAGACCTTCTTTAATTCATGATTTCTTATATCTAGCTCTCTAGGGTCATTCCTTTAAAAATAAAAATGCACAATATTAAATTGGCACTTTAATTATGAATGTTTTTAACTCACAGTTGCAGATGACTCCAGCATCTTCATGATGTCCACAGTTATGTATTCCCCATCCAGGTGTCCCACAGTTCTTTAGTGAGGACTCAGTGCCAGCACACTGAACATCATCCATCCATATCTGTCCTGATCCTTGTCCAAAATAAGCTTCACTCTTTGCCTCGATCACATTCCCACATCCCATCTCTCTACACACCACTGCAGCATCTGACAGATCCCAGCCATCATCACACACTGTTCCCCATGTTCCGTTATAGAGAACCTCCACTCGTCCAGAACAGGAGTCACCATTCACCAGTCTGATGTCAGTGTCAATGACAGTTGTGCAGCCTGTGCATGTTAGAGAGTTACAGATGCAGATTAATTTTTATATGAGCTCTTATTTCAGAAGATATTGGTCATCAGACAAAAAAAGTTTTGTGTCAGTATGTTGGTCTCCTTACCCAGAAGCAGAAAGAGTTGCAAAGACCACAACATTTTGGCTGTAAATATATTTCATATGATATTAGATAAATATCAATTGGTTTATTGTTTCTAGAATTTTCATACAAAACATTTTACCTTCATATGGCTTCCACTCTTATTTACAAAGAGAAGTACATACTTATTCAGAAATATCAGCAATAATGAACGAAAGCATGAACTAATTTAATGTTTAAGCATCTGCTAGTACTTTAAATAGTAATAATTTATCACACAAATGCAATGTTTACAGTTACATTTTTTGGTTACACTTTATTTTAAGGTGCCCTTGTTACAGTGTAATTAAACATTTTCGATGGGCAGTAATCATGTAAAATTATTCTAAAACATGTGGACTGTCAGTGAACACGTTAGAATTTTTTATTATTATTATTAATAAATATTATTATTATTATTATTAAAATAATATTTGAAACATAGTCCATCACATGAATGCAAAAGTACATAAAAAAACACTGATGATATATATTTATATGCTAATGCTTTTATAGAAATACCTGGTTAGATGGTCGTCTGTGACTACTTCTTCATCTAGGATTGAGTTAGTCTATTTGAAAGGTGAAGTGGATGTGTGACAGTTCTACTGACTGCTTTCCTCTTGTTCACAGCCACTCTACAACCTGAACACCTGCTGTGTGGACATCCAAATGGATTCATATAAATGTAAATGTACACCTATAAATTTTTTGACCACCAAGTAAATAACATTGGGATCCACATTTGATTAACAAAACATCTAGGAATTCACACAATACCTGTGCATAATCAAATGACTATTTAAACCTGAAAATATGCAAACTGCCCAGTCTAAGGAAAACTATACCTGCCAATATAAAGTATAAATAGCATCTAATTACTATTTACACTTACTGCAAAGAACTACTATCTTTATGGTAAATAGAATATAGCATCTATCGGTAAGAATTGCCAGATAATTTGCAAAATAAGAAAAATGGAAAAGATTGTAATATTGGAGCTGCATTGATAACGGCTTTTAATAGTCATGGTGCACACGCTTAACTCAGAGTCAGCCTACTCAGAGTTGATTGAACTAACTCAATTCAGCTGTTCTGAAACCAAAAACTCAGAGTTTCCCATCTCAGGGCAAGTCAACTCAGAGTTCAATTTTTAACTTTTTAGTTGGTTGAATGTCCTCATTGAAATGGGCCCCAGGGTGTCCATGGAAATACAAACAAATCTAGAGTACTAGTGTTCGTGACTTCTGATATTTTGTTTCCATGTGCTTTGCATGTCTTTGTAAAGGAAACTCGCCTACCAAACATTTTTTAGATCTCTTCTACACAGCTTTTAAAAAGCTCTAATATATAAATAGCTCTAAAGTAAATTACAATGCAGAGCATTCCCATAATTCCCAAATAATTGAGTGGATTCGCATTGAAATCAAATCACATTGTTCTTACATCAAACAGTGTTTCTGCGATGTATTGCAGATGAGAAATTCACTCTTTGTTTTAATGGCTAATTGAGCATTTAATAGGATTGCATTCTCAATGGCTCTGAATATGGACTGTTGCACAGTAAGAGCTTTCTTTCTGATGTAGATCATTGTTTAAGGGCATCTGAAGGGAGGAGCCACGAAGGCAGGTGATTCCACATACAAACAAAATCACCTGGAAACCTCCTTAACTTGATCTCACACTATCACAGAGATGAAGACACTTCTGGAAGAACTTTTATTTTCACAGGTTAAAGAAATCTAATAATGAATCTGTTACTGTTACGTAGCCCTACACGCTATGGCGTTGTTGCAGGTCCATCAGGCCAAGGCACTGAAGGACCTGCACGAGAGTGGTCATGATCCACAAGTTCTCCAGGAACTTCGTGCTGTGACGGACCTTGCGCTTCGTGCGACGAAGGTTACGGCGCGGTCAGTGGGTCGTGCGATGTCCACTATGGTGGTCTAGGAACGCCATCTCTGGCTGTGTCTGGCTGACATGAGGGATACCGACAAAGTCAGGTTCCTTAATTCCCCCGTGTCCCAGACTGGCCTCTTCGGCGACGCGGTCGAGAACTTCACTCAGCAGTTCTCGGCTGTACAGAAGCAGACTGAGGCCATCAGTCACATACTGCCGCGGCGGTCAGCTGCTGCGTCCACCCATCTGCCGCCAGCAGCACCTCAGCCTGCTCGTCGCCGAGGGCGCCCCCCCTGTGGCTGCCCCCCCTGCGGCTGCCCCCGCTCCCACGCCGCAGCAGCAGCCTCCATCCAAGCGGCGCCGTGGAGCAAGAGGCCATAGGACGGGCGACCCGGAGATGGCTGGGACTGCTCTTCGGGAGATGGTGACTGCACCACTCCTTCCCCCGGAGGAGGGCCGGGTGGTAAATCCTTTGGATGGTGATTAGTAATCAGGTGTTTGTGATCTTTGATATTGGGTGAGAGTGGAGCCTGGTGATTCTGTGACAGCAGTCAAGTCAAGTCAACTCCTGGTCAGAAGGTATGGCTGTCAACCAAGAACATCAGGTTACTTCTACCTTGAAAAAAGTCCCAGGTACATTGGCCCCTTTGAAATCATCAAGGAGATCAATCCGGTATCCTTCCAACTCAAACTCCCAGATCGGTTTCGTATACACCCAGTTTTTCACATATCTCACCTAAAACTCTACCACTCACCTGTTTCTCCTTCTTCCACAGAGCCTGGTGACAGCCTGGCGTACCTCCCTTACCTGAAATCGAGGACGAAAACGGAGTCTTCACTGTGCAAGAGATCCTTGACTCCCGCCGACGTGGGGGTACTTTGGAGTACTTGGTTGACTGGGAAGGGTTTGGTCCTAAAGAACGTTTTTGGGTCCCTAGAAATGACTTCCTGGACCATGAACTACTCACCACCTTTCACAGTACTCACCCTGACAAACCAGCACCGCGCAGCAGGGGTCACCCACGTCGTCAGCGTTGGATACTTCGGCCCTCAGGAGCAGTCCATGGAGAGAGTGGTACTTACTCTGTCAGTTTAAATATAGACTAAAAACGCATAGGAGCTTCATGAAGGCTTTCCATACTCTGGAGATGAACTGGGGGGCCCTATCAGATACAATGTCCGCAGGTATTCCGAAGCATCTAAATACATAGTTGAACAGAAGTTCAGCGGTTTCCATAGCTGTGGGTAAACCCTTGAGGGGAAGAAGACGACAGGTGTTGGCAAGTGTTACCTTGTGAAGCTGGGAGATCTGTGACAAAATCCACTCCTAGAGTAGGGACGATTTGGGACAGGCAGAGGAAGGAGTTTGTTTTGGGCAGGCAGATGTCGTGGTGTTTTGGAGATGGCGCAATCCGTACATCCACTCACAAACCTTCTGATGTTCCATGCCATATTGGGCCACCAGAAGTGGTCTTGTAGCAGTGAGAGGGTTTGATTGGCCCCTGGGTGTCCATTACCAACAGAGGAGTGAGCACTTTGAATGAGGTAGATTCTCTGAGCCCTTGACACATACTGTCGTCCAGGTGGGTAACCCGGCGGAGGATTTTCAGAGGCACTGGCTTGGACATTCTCAGCACACCACTGGATGGGACTGACAAACAGACGATAGTAGAGGATGGATTCTGGCTGTTCAGAAGTTTCCTCGAGGGAGTGAAGATGTGATAGGGCGTCAGCTCTACCATTCTTGGTACCAGGGCAATAGGCTATCTTGAAGTCAAACCTGATAAAAAATAAGGCCCAACAAACCTGGCGTGGATTGAGACGTTTGGCATCTCTGAGATACTGAAGGTTTTTGTGATTTGTCAAGACGGTGAACTGATGACGAGCCCCCTCAAGCCAGTGCCTCCACTCTTCAAGTGCTAGTTTAATGACAAGAAGTTCTCAATTGCCGATATCATAGTTCCTCTCTGCCGGGTTAAACTTGCGAGAGAAGTATGCACATGGATGGAGTCTAGGAGGCGTCCCCTGCTGCTCGGAAAGCACCACTCCTACACCAGTGGTGGAGGCATTCACCTCTACGATGAACGGTAGATTGGGATCTGGATGGGTGAGGTGCATTGCAGAGCTGAAGGCTTGGTTGAGGATGTTAAAGGCAAAGTCTGCTTCAGGAGGCCAGGAGAGATTTGGCCTTACCATGGAGAAGGGATGTGAGTGGACTGACGATGGAGCTGTAGTAGAGAGTGAAGCGGTAATAGAAGTTAGCGAAACCAAGGAATATTTGACGTTCTTTCACAGTTTTGGGAATGGGCCAGTTGCGGATAGCTTCCACCTTCCTCTCGTCCATGGCGACACAAAGTCATTGGAGGACCTCTGCAACATGTCAGCGATGTTCGCTTAGGCTCCGGGAGTAGATCAAGATGTCGTCGATGTAGACCAGGACAGATCGATGGAGAAACTCCTGGGGCACCTCATGCATTGAAGTCCTGGAATACGGAAGGGACGTTAACCAGGCCATACAGCATAACGGAATATTCGAAGTACCCAGTAGGGGTCACAAAGGCTGTCTTCCATTCATCCCCCTCACGTATCTGGATGAGGTTATATATTAATTAATAATATTAATATATTATATAAATAATAAAAATAAACTATACTTTTTTCAAAAAATATATTATCACTTTTTTTTTTTATAATTCATCTTAGCCAAATAATGCTACAGTATTTACATACAAAAAGCAAACTGCTCAAGATTTATTTTGAAATAAAGGTTTATTAGATTTTTATTTCAATATAAACTCACAAAGTTTGAAGATTTAAAAACACTTTATTACAGTTGTATAAAAATATTCATAATGCAGATTTAATAAAACAGCAAATGCAGACATTTTGTAACACAAATAATTTGTTACCAGTTGATAGTAGCCTACTATTCAAACATCTTTAGAGAAACATTTCAAAAACATTATTTAAATGAATTACTAGTTATGAATTATGCATGACACTAAAATCTGACTGCAAGTAAAAACATTTAAATTCGAAATCAAGGGGAAAAAACGTGAATAAAAAACCTTTTGAAATAAATAAGCACAGGAATCTCAAAGAAACCTCAAACCATAGGCACACAGAACTAACATTTACCTTAATAAAGTTCATTAGTCATATAGATCATCTCGGTATAAACTATGACAAAACAAAGAAAGAAGAGTCACATTTTCACATGGAATCTAAAATATATTTAGCATATAGGCAGCTTTCCATCAGCTATGCAGAAAGGCTGGTTTTAAAATCATGGCATGCATTATTAAAGATTTAGGAGCTGATACAAACAGAGAAATTGATAATTTTGTAATGTCCACACCATGCTGCATATTACTGTAAATTGTTTAGAAACAAAAATTTGTTTAACATCATGACTCAGTTTCTGTGATCATCACCAACCGACTCCAAACTAGGAAACAGCTCCGCCTAGTGTTTCATCCCTGATAAGACGTGACAAAAGAGAGTTATTTTAGTCTCCATTCATTCTTTAAGGCACTTGTAGAGTTTAACCAGTATTGAGCATTCATTTAAAGACAGACAAAACATAGAATATGAATACTGTACTCACAGCTATTTATGATCAAGATCACATCAATGAATGCAGTGAAAAAGCTAATAACATACTGACCTGACAAAAGAAAGGAAGGTGCTCACGGCAGCAAGCATCCACCCATCCAAACACGTTCTTTTCATCCTTAAGAAGTTTTCCACAAAACCTGCTCCCTCTGTCCACTGGATACGTTTGATGCCATGATGCATAGTCCACATACGGCCCACCGGTCCACAGCCAGGGCGAACAAGTGAAGAGCATACTCCGTTCAAGCCCGATCCACACTCCATTGGGGATTTCTTTACCCTGCAGCATCTGTGTGATGTACTCTTGTGAGGTGGCATTTAAAATGTGCACAAAGTCTGGTGGTGAGTTTTGCAGTATCCGAGTGCGTCAATCCAGCTTTTTGACTCGTTGATGTAGGTAAAGTAATCTGAAATAGACATGAAACTGAAATCTGTTATTTTATGATGACATAAGGGTAAGGAAATATGATTTTTCTTTCTTAATTATTTTTTAATATATTTGAACACATTGCAAGATTTGTTTGCACATTGTTCAAAAGAGGTCATATTTTCACATACAAGATTTGTTTCTTAGAGAACTGGTGACAGCAGTTGTAAACTTCTCTTCTGTTGTTGAGTTTGTTATTGCAGTTGTTGAAGATAAATTGCCATCTTTGTAAAGACAATAATGATGAACATTACATTAGTTCAATGTATGAACAAGAACATCTCTTTAGAGTAAGCTCATTCCCATAACAATCAACATTATTCATCCATATTGGTCTGGAGCCGTTCCCAAAAAAAAAAAAGCACCTTTTTTTTTTTTTTTGCCTCTGTAGCATTCCCACAGTCCATCTCTCTACACACCACTGCAGCATCTGACAGATCCCAGCCATCATCACACACTGTTCCCCATATTCCATTATAGAGAACCTCCACTCGTCCAGAACAGGAGTTGTGTCCATTCACCTGTCTGATTTCATCTGTACTGGCAGTTGTATGACCTATACCTGCTATAGAGTCAAAGATCCAAAATATTTTTTTCAAGAGATTATTCAATAATTAAAACAACTAGAATTAGTTCTGAGAAATATAAGCTTTCACTGTGCTGAAAATGTACCAGTGACCAAGATTTGTTTCAGTGTGTATCATGAGTTCTCTTACCCAGGAAGATTTTCATAAACCACAGCATAGCGGCTAGAAATATAATAGATATAGGATACTGTATTATTCATTTTGAATCCTCACACAAAACTTTAATTGTTGTCTTATTTTCTACATTGCTTTCTCAATTAATAAGAATATCTATCTACTGTATTTAGTCTGTAGCATTTTAATCATTTTTGTACACTGTGTAGACAAGCAGCTGAATATTATGACCATACTGTTTGTGGTTCATTCAAACAGTCATACATATAAATATGTAACATGCTGAGAGTATTCATTAGAGTATTAGTAGACTTCCTGCTTAATATCTTTAAACACTTTATTTTGATGGTCGCCAACGGACATTCTACTGACTAGAAGTAACTTGGCAACTACTACATGTCGAACCCTAACCTAACAGTCTACTAACAGTCTATTAATACTCTAATGAGAGTAGTTGCAAAGTTACAGTAATGGGAAATTATAAAGTTGAATTTTAGAAAACATAGTAAAATCCACAAATGAAAATGTTATAGTAGTGAAATCTATGGCTTAGACACTAAAAATGTAATGTAAGTGAAATGTACTTGCATATCTCTTTTTATTAGGAAATATTTCCTGCTTCTCAAATTTATGTGATAAACAGTAAATGTTACAGACATAAAATTATATCAATTTCATTTTAAATAATTACTGTATAAGGTATATTCTAAATATTTATTTTGAGACAATGTCTAATTGTATTTAGTCATATCATAATTGAATATACATTACAGTACACTGTGTATATTCTCCAGAGTAGACACATTTTAACAATAACCCCCTTTATCAATATGAGCATAGCTAGCTATATGAAATATATCACAAAATAAAATAAACAAGTAATTATATTTGCAAACATATAAAATATGATGTTATAAATACCTGGTAAACGTCTCTCTTCTTCACCATGGATTGAGTTTGTCTTTTTGAAAAGTGCTGTGAAAATGTGGACATGTTTTGTCGACTGCTATAAAAAAATATATTTGTTAAACAAAATTTTACCTCTAACACGTTGTTTGCCACATAATGCCAAGTTACAGCGGTTTGCATGATGCATGCCCTATTTTGTTTAGAAGATTAGATCAAACACTGAGCCTCTGTCTATGGACGTTTTTTTTTAACTTTGGAAAGTCATTATCATAGCAGTAGATGAAATTACTCACTTCTAAATATGATCAAACAAAACAATATGCAGCATAATGCTACATTTTTAACACCATATTTGTGACCAAAATCAACAAGTCAAAACTATTGTTTCTATTTTTACAAATAAAGGGATATTGCTGTTTACTTGCTTAAGTTTTTATCCTTTTGGTGCCATTGTTTTATTTCATCACACAATGAAGTAAGGGAGAGCGGGATCATTGAAAGACTTCTTGGCGTTTGCTCATTTATTCAGAAAATGTTTTGCCGAAAGCTTTGAAATGTCAGTTGTATTTCAGATTATAAAAACAGGTAACACTTCATTTTAGGGCCTTTTAACTAGTTGCTTATTAGCATGCATATTACTAGAATATTGGCTGTTTATTAGTAATTAATAAGCACATATTAAAGCCTTATTCTACATTCTTAATCCTACCCAATACCTAAACTTAACAACTACCTTACTAACTATTAATAAGCAGTAAATTAGGAGTTTATTGAGGGAAAAGGTATAGTTAATAGTGAATACATGTTGCCTATACTAAAAAGACATAGCAAACTGTCACAGACACTCCAGGCTCAGCCATCTCCCAATCACAGCGTACTCCTTCACCCGAATACTAAACACGCACACCTGCACTTCATCAGCACAGCAATCACGGCACTACAAAAGACACACAAACTCACACTCTCACTGTCCGGACTCGTTAGCATCAAGACCTACCTTCATGCTCACCTGAAGGACTCCTTCAAGCTACTTACCTGTCTCCAGCGTGTTCCCAAGTCTCCTTCGTGATCCCTCCTCTTGTGTGAGTTCTCGTGTGAGTTTTCCTGTGTCTCCTTCGTTCCAGTCAGTCTCTGCATCCGCTACCTCTGCAAAAGAAAAGGACAGTATCAGTTCCATTGCCATTACCCACCACCTGCATTTACCTGTTCACTTACCTGCACTGTTGACTCTCTTTTCTGGTTGTTCAAATAAAACCCGTTACCTGCACACAAACAGAACAAGTTGATGTTGAACATTTATCTTACAATTAATTATTAAGAAAGAGACAATTTAAATGCAATACCACTTTACAGATTAAATTCAAATGTAATGTTTTCACCACCTGAAATTTTCAGAATTTAATTTGTTCATCACTCAACTGTAAATACAAAAGAGAAGTTACAACTGTTAAAACTGCAATGTGTATGTTGTCAAGGGGAGAATGAGTTGCTTTATAATTTGGCCATCTCGGCTGAGGGCTCAGGCGTGGCGGCCATCTCGGCTGAGCCGCCACGCCTGAGCCCTCGTCTCGTCTCGTGGGCGATCAGCGGAGACGCGACGTGACTCTGGGCGATCAGCGGAGACGTGGCGTGACGTGACTCTGGGCGATCAGCGGAGACGTGACGTGACGTGACTCTGGGCGATCAGCGGAGACGTGACGTGACGTGACGTGACTCTGGGCGATCAGCGGAGACGTGACGTGACGTGACTCTGGGCGATCAGCGGAGACGTGACGTGACGTGACTCTGGGCGATCAGCGGAGACGTGACGTGACGTGACTCTGGGCGATCAGCGGAGACGTGACGTGACGTGACGTGACTCTGGGCGATCAGCGGAGACGTGACGTGACGTGACTCTGGGCGATCAGCGGAGACGTGACGTGACGTGACTCTGGGCGATCAGCGGAGACGTGACGTGACGTGACGTGACTCTGGGCGATCAGCGGTGACTTGACTGGGCTCACGAAAGATCAACTGCGACTTGATTTGGCTCATGAAGATCAGCTGTGACTTGATTTGGCTCATGAAGATCAGCTGTGACTTGATTTGGCTCATGAAGATCAGCTGTGACTTGATTTGGCTCATGAAGATCAGCTGTGACTTGATTTGGCTCATGAAGATCAGCTGTGACTTGATTTGGTGTTGTGCTGGCTGCCATTTTGTGAGTGGATTCTAGCACAGCCACCATTAAAGGCACTGTTGCATTCCTCCATGACCCCCACAGTGAAAAGAGAACCAGTTAGCATTAGAGCAAAGTCCAAAATTTCAACAAGTGACCCTCGAGGACCATACTTGATTAAATAATCTTGCATGGTGTGTTTAATCCATGACAGAAGAAATCAATGAGAGCAAAGGTTGGTCCTCGAGGGTACAATTACCTTGACGTAGACGGACAAGACGTGTTGCTGGATCCATGTTGTGGCTGGAAACACTCATAAAAGTTGCTGGATCTTGAGGGGCTGAGTATTCTGTAACGAAGGGAACTGGACGACAGAATTGGTGATCCACGTGCAGGCTTTATTACAATGAGCGTGGCGGGGCAAGGCAAGGAACACGGATACAAGGTCAACAAAGGCTAAACAATACTCAGCAATGAGTGTGTGTGAGTGCAGCTTATAAAGGGTCACTGATGGGAAACAGATGTGAGTGCATGATTGCTTCCTAAGTAAGGGATTGTGGGAAATGTAGTCCAGAGTGAAGTATAACTGTGTGTGCAATGAAATGGTGAACCGGCGACCTCTGGGACCTCTGGTGGGGAGAAGCAGGAACCAGCAGGCGCCGGCGTGTTTATATCTCCCAGTTCTGACTTTATAACTTGTTAGTTTATAGTTTATATCTCAATTCTGAGGGGGAAAAAAAGTGAGAATTGCGGAATATAAACTTGCAATTCTGAGGAAAAAAGACAGAATAATGAGTATATCTCACAATTCTGTTTTTGTGAGATGTAAACTTAAGATTTGCAAGAAAAAAAATCAGAATTGTGAGATATAAACTCGAAATGAACTTTTTTTTATTCTTTTATTCTGTGGCTTCCACAGACTGCTACTTGCACCAGGTAGGCTCTGCCCACAAAAAAACATCATCGCTGTTCGCAAACACAAAATAGGTCTATTGACTATATATTTATATTTTCTATGGAGTGTTTAAATCTGAACGTTTGATACTTGGTTTGTTT
The DNA here is from genome assembly GCA_037101425.1 of Elopichthys bambusa. NCBI lineage: Eukaryota > Metazoa > Chordata > Actinopteri > Cypriniformes > Xenocyprididae > Elopichthys > Elopichthys bambusa. The sequence goes on along the minus strand of CM074454.1, from coordinate 6,003,383 downwards.
CATCTGTGAAATTTCAGCATTCAGATTTTTGAGAGTTGAGCTCAGACTGATGATGATGCTGATGAAGAGAATCATGTTCAGCTGAAAAGTAGGAAAAAAACTTAATTAATCACCTTGTTTTCTCATTAACATAAAATAAAATCATGGGAATTAAAAAAAAAAGGTGCTTACTGCTAGTATGATGCTAACAGGACCCAGAAAACTCCAGATATAACCTTTATCCCTTTTAATCCAGCAGCTGTTTAGAGGAAAACATAATATAATAACTGAATGAATTTAGATGTTGACTATTGAAATATTAAAGATTTTAATCTCATCCATGATGTTGATATGGTAAAAATGTATTTTTTATCAGAGATGTCACAAAAGCGCAGAGCTGCTTTATTTCCTTTCACAACAAATCAACTTAAAAACAACAACAACTCACTGTTCGCTGCCGTAGCCATCAGGAACCAGCCAGACGGACATGCCCACCACAACCAGAGCAACCGCATATCCAATCACACCCAGGAATCCACTGCTAAGCACCTCCCTCTTTTTAGAGCTGATCTGTGATAGGTTCGTCACACAGATGTAGAGCAGCACTGCTTCAATGAACATCCACATGCTCAAGGCAGCAAATATTCACAAAACACATTGTGGTCACAACAAACTATGAAGTTCTTACTGTAAATGAACCTGTGTTTAATGTTTTTATTTCTTTCTTCAATGTTTTTCAGGATTAGGGTTTTTCAGGACATTGATGATTTTGCACCAAAATACTGACCTCAAAATAATCAGATCAAAAAAGAATACTGACATCAAAAACAAATGATACAGCCAGTGTTTTCTGCTCTCAGTTAAAACATTTGTAGCTCATACTCAGTTATAGTTACTGCATGACACTGTCACGCCGGACACGTTTTACCTCTCAATATATTATAATGAATTTATGTATATTTCAGTTTTAATAGGTTTACATGTTGTCTTAGCCATTTTATTCCTCTTACCTATTTTAATGTGTGTATGTCTTTAAATGAGTCTGGGTCGGTCTGTCATGTGAGTGATCATCAGGAAGTAAAGCAGCATAAAGGAGGCAAACAATCAAGGCAGAGATTGTCTTATTTGATCAAGGTCACTAATTGAACTGACCATATGGTGCACCATCAAGCTGGATTGAGAAGTTGTTTTTAAGGACTTACCTTTCCAGCCAAGCACATCACATAATTGGATTATCACTTTTGTGGACTTTGTATATACACCGGTGGACACATTTACATTGGTTTTAGCACGCTAGGACTGTTTTATGGTATGGGACCAATGGATGCTCTTAACAGCCTAAGTAGTTATATTGTGTTGTTTTAAGTTCCATGTGGAAATTGTAAATACACTTAATTTATTCACTATATAATTGTATTCTGTCTCACCTTTTAAACACAAACTCTCACGCAGTATAATCTGATCCCATTTTTTTTAATGTATATTTGACCAATAGGACCGAACGTTACAACTGTAGCTGGATTTATCATTGTTGCTGTCTGCCACCTGTGATCCACCACTGCTCTCTACTCTATATACTGTGAAGTACCTGACATCATCTATAATCTCAGTTTCATCATCAATAATAACAGTTTCTCCACTCACCTACAGAAGCAAGAGTAAAACTGACATTGTCACTTGTGTCTGTTGGCTTCACCAATGTAGATATGAGTTTCTTGCTGGTTTTTAACATGCGGTTTCCATAAAAGGTTAGTTCTGTTGGGTTGGCTGATGATGATGTCTCTGAAATCTTCTCTGAAGCGTTGAATGCCATAGTCAAAATGCTGGTCACTGTCTAATTTATTGATCAGATGAATACAGTTACTATAAATGTCAAGAGAGTGACATAAATATATCAATCAACTGACACAGATTTGATTATTTTATCCTTTTTCTCTTTCTCTTACAGTCACAGAAAGCTCTTGAGCTATAATATTCTCTATCTGCTCAAGAAGATTTTGAAAACATCCTCCAAAGGTCTGACTCTGAAATCACAATTAAGCTTTAAATGGTAAGTAAAACAGACTTTGTGATTTTAATCATGTTTTTCAACATTAACAGAATGCAAACAAAATGCATCAAGAATAAATAGAAAATCACATTCATATTTCAAATTTACATATAAGTAGAAACTCAACTTACATCGCATCCTTTCTGCAGTGTTATATTTAAACCTGCAATGACAGAAATCAGCATGAAGACAATAATAAAACAGAACTGCAAAATTCAGCAGAGTCAGACAAAACTATGCAAAATAACCAATATCAGAAAGTCCTCATATCCATTTTTACCGTGTTTTATTAATTTGGGACATTCTGTTATGACCACAGTATGTGAGTGAAAACCCATTTCGCCTGTATGTATGACCAGTGATGACCCAGCCTTCATGACCATAGGTGAGGGTAGGAATGAAAATTGACAGGTAGATCGAGAGCTTTGACTTCCGGCCCAGCTCTCTTTTCGTCACAATGGTGCTGTAAAGCGACTGCAGTGCCGCTTCCGCTTCTCGGATTCTCCAGTCAATCTCCTGCTCTACTGACTCCTCACTCGTGAACAAGACCCTGAGGTACTTGAACTCCTTCCATTGGGGCAAGGACTTATTCCCTACCTGGAGCAGGCACTCCATCGGTGTCCTGCTGAGAACCATGGCCTCAGATTTAGAGGTGCTAATCCTCATCCGAGCCGCTTCACACTCGTTTGCGAACTGACCCAGTTAGTATCGCAGGTCATGGACCGACAATGCCATCAGGACCACATCATCTGCAAAAAGCAGCAATGAGATCCCCAGCCCACCGAACCACAACCCCTCCCCACCACGACTATGCCTCAATATCCTGTCCATGAATATCACAAACAGGATTGGTGACCTGGAGGCAAACCCCCACCCGGACACAGCTCTTGCTTTGCATGTACAGAGATTGGACTGCCCTAAGAAGGGACCCCCTCACCCCATACTCCCGCAACACCTTCCACAGTATCTCCCAGGGGGCTCGGTCATATGCCTACTCCAGATCCACAAAGCACATCTAGACCTGCTGGGCATACTCCCATGGTGTCCGTGTTTTCTCTCCCACTTAGAGATTGTAATGATGTCGCTTCATCAGGAAACGGCCCATAAAGCAACTACATGTCAGCAAGAAAGGGGCTATATGTAGAATTCAGAAACCCTTGTGATTAGTGACACCGGTGGCCATTAAGAGACTGAACCTGATTCAAGGCCCCAATATACTCACGACTTTGCGTAGAACTAAAAAGAAGTTGGAAATTAAAATTACACTGTTATAATAGTTTGATCATAAAGTATATTTGAGACTATATATATTTGGCTATATGAGACCGTAGTTTGAATCAATCCTTTTTCTTTGCATGACACATTGACATTGCATTTATAGTACATAATGGCTCTTTTGGCATTATCTTGAACATTGCATAAGCATTTGTTTCATGTCATAGAAGGGAAAAGAGGCATAAACGTCCCGAGTCCATCACATAACATTTCATTTTATTTCACGACTTCACGCTTACATATAATTAGATAGAGTAATGGTTATGCATATTTGGCATGCTGTCCGAGCTCGGAATTTGGCCTGAACCCAGAGTACTCCCCTCTGTTGTGATAAGAGTAGTTAGGACTAGAAGTGAGGAGATGGGGTGGTGGAGGAATGTCGATAAACTGTCAATGAACAGAGGTAAGTCTGCTGTATATATATACCTCTTATCGTTGATTGAGTTGAATAACTGAATGTGCTTCTCTTGTGTTAATTAGTTTAATTTTCTGAATAAAATTTTCTAAATATTGTAAAAGCAATGCTTAAAAATAAATTAATTTGGCCATAAGTGTGGTTGGCAGTGGAGGAGCCAGAGGGATCAGACTACATTACCAGCTAAAGTTGTTTCTGTTCTGACTGTTGTATAGGTGCTGCTGATGTCAGTAACTGCTGAAAAAAAAAAAAAAAAAAAAGACTGATGAATAACCATGAATCATCAAACAAACAAACAAAATAATACTGAAGCATGCAAAGGGCACATGTAAATATATTTACCAGCACAGTATGTAAAATAATGGTCACTGTGCTTGACGAAGCCTGACACATTAAAATTGCCTAGTCAGGACTCTAACAAATCTAATGCTTGGGCACCAAATAATTCTGACAAAATTAAATAGCCAGTTCCAGTACTTCATGCTTGAACCCCATAATGTAAAATAAAATGCAAAATGAGTTCATTCAATTAAAATGGTGAATGCTATCCACCCTAATTGGACAGTAAAACTGCTCATACATGCATTTTCGGGTTTTAAATTTGTATTGTGTGTTAACCGTTTTATAAAAGCAATAAGGTACTCAAGGCATGCTGTATTATGATAAAAGTCACAGCTGGAGTGCATTGTTAGGCACAACACAAAGCAGGGTGCCTGCTTGACCCCTTCAGCCATGACTATATTCACAATATAGCACAGCCTCTTGTACCTTATTGCTTACAAGAAACATTATTTAAAGGTAAAGTATGTAGTTTCTGTGACACTAGTGGCACCTAGTGAAATTATAAAAATAAACCATCAAACAACATTGCAAACGCCCCTTTCGCATATCGCGCTTCCCCAACTATTCAGGCTGCTTTCAATAAAAGGTCCAACATATTAGGAATACTTTTAGCTGCATTGCTGTGTGTCATAGTGCTTCTCCAGATCGGCTGCACAAGCTCTGATGATGACACATCTGTTTCACGATTGGCCAGATTCAACAATGACGTGTGTTTTGTGCTTATTCTGACACCTTCAGTTCCACTAATGTGGAAATCTGTGTTTTTATAACAGTAAAAACACTTTTAATGTAACCATAATGTTATATTATGTCATGCTTATCAAAATAACTGATAAAATAATATATAGACCCACTTTTTTGGTATTTAAATAGTATAGGCTTATGTTAAACTTTATTCTTGTACAGATGGTGCTGTATTAAGCAGTACATGAGAAGTGTTTCTTTTGCTTCATGAAAATGTCTGAAATGTCTATGATCCATTTCTAATGTCTAATCCATTTTGTCTGTAGGTGTCAGAATTGACGGCTCTGTTTTCAATTCCACCCCAGACTGCAAACTGCAAATCACGCCGATCTGTCTGCACAGTGCTGCATGAAGTCAAACACACCTTCTGTCTACTACAGCTAATGCAAATGTCTTGCTTATATGCACCAGGTGCATTTTTTGACTTTTCGAGGCTGTCTACACTGGACACCTCAAAGTAAACCTTATAACATTGGTCTTTTTGAACAGTACTGCAATGCCACATTCGCTTGACATGTTCATGACTGTTTAATCTCTGAAGGTCTGAATGCAGCAAAATTTGGCTCACAGTTTTCCATGTAACGTGTCAGCCACCCTCTAGCTTTGCCCATTACAGTAGCTAAACCCTAAATTCTTGCTATAGTTAGTGCTTTAAAGTTATTGACGGATCTCAGCAGACTGCTCTCAGTGTTTTAATGGTGCCTGGGAGACTCAATGTTTATACTTTGGGGGGAGATAAACCCATGGATGGCATACTAATACTAGTCAATGAATGATAAACTGGGTTGGAAGAATGTATTTTAACATAAAAAAAAAAAAAAATCTTACATTTCACCTTTAAATCCTTTGAACATTTTAACTCACAGTTGTAGATGACTCCAGCATCTTCATGATGTCCACAGTCATGTATTCCCCATCCAGGTGTCCCACAGTTCTTTAGTGAGGACTCAGTGCCAGCACAATTTACATCATCCATCCATATCTGTCCTGATCCTTGTCCAAAATAAGCAGCACTCGTTGCCTCGATCACATTCCCACAGTCCATCTCTCTACACACCACTGCAGCATCTGACAGATCCCAGCCATCATCACACACTGTTCCCCATATTCCATTATAGAGAACCTCCACTCGTCCAGAACAGGAGTGACTGCCATTTACCAGTCTGATGTCAGTGCCGATGACAGTTGTGCAGCCTGTATTTGTTAAAGTCACAGATGCAGATGAGTTTTACTATGAACACTTAAATTCAGAAAATATTATTGGTCATCAGACAGAAGAATGTATGAGGTTATGATTTGTGTCAGTATGTTGGTCTCCTTACCCAGAAGCAGAAAGAGTTGCACAGACCACAACATAATCGCTGTAAATATATTTCATATTAGATAACCATAATGTGGTTCTTAAATATCAGCATGAAAGAACTGGAATGTTTAAGCATCTTCTACAGTACTTTAAATAATAATAATTGATGAGGGCAAAGAGAAGATTAATTTTCCTGTGTTTGTTTTAACATCTTAATTATATTTTTGTATGAAGGAAATATCCATTTAGTGTTTCTCTTTATGAGCTGTTTCTCGAAGCTATACTGTTTCTCTCATGAAATGCCTTTTAGGATTATGTTGCTGACTAGTGCGTCGGTTTTCTAAATCTGCTGCACACCATATATTGGGTTTCTAAAAGTTTCCATTGGCATATGAAAAATAATAGGGTGATAAAGTACAGATATTTTTAAGTAGACAAAGGCCAAAGGGTACACCTACAATTTTATTATTTCTGATTTGCTTTAATAGCTCTTGTGGTTTATTGGTCTTAATTACATACATAAAAGAGGAACTTGCAAAATGTGTCTAGTTTTATGGTATGTAAGAAGGCAAATTTTCTTGTATGTTCAGTCTCGATGTGAAATCCTCTTAGCCATGACTTAATTTTTGCTCTTTGCATTTTATACCAGTGAGATCTCATCTAACTTTACTTTTCATAGGCAAGAGCATTTTTCTCAGACTTATAGATTTATACTTAGATTTTTGATTAACATTATATTTAGATTGGGTTAACATAATACTAAACTTTTGATTAAGATTTTTACTAACATTTTTCTTTGATAATACTTATAAATCAACTTCCAATATGTCTAAATATAACTGTTTGTATTATTCTATTATGATCATTTTCCTTTATTAAATTTACATTTTTATCATCCAAAATCAATATGTCTCTCATTTACTTTCTGATTATACTTTGTTAAGCAATAAAATCGATTTAATCATCTGACCTTGGATCTCCTCATTGCATCAATAATGTATCACACAAATGCAGTGTTTACAGTCAAATGTACTGGCTATTTTTATTTAAAAAAAAAAAAAAACACTTTATTTTAAGGTGCCCTTGTTACAGTGTAATTATACATTTAAGTACTGAGTAATATTAATTAACAACATGTACTTAGAGGCAAAGAGTGCTGCTTATTTTGGGCCAGGTTTAGGACCAGTATGGATGGACGCTGCACAATGTACTGGGAGTGAGGCTTCATTGGTGAACTGTACATCAACAAAATGGGGAATACAGAGCTGTGAACATTTAAAAGATGCTGGAGCATCTTGTAACAGTGAGTTTAGAAAGTGCCTGACACATTTTGCATACTGCTTTGAAGCCAGAGTTCAGAGAAAACTCAGTCAGGCAGCTTTGGATGGACAATGTGTCCTGTACAGGAAATGAGCAAACTGTGCAGGATTGTCCTTTTACTGGTTGGGGTGTGAGCAGTTGTTTGAATAGCCTTCATGCGGGAGTTTTTTGCCAAAGTAAGATCATCATACATGTCAGCTTTTCAAATGATGTATAGCTTAAAGTCACCATGAAATCAAAATGAACAATTCCTATTTTTTACGGAATATCGCAGAATTTATTATACAAACCCGATTCCAAAAAAGTTGGGACACTGTACAAATTGTGAATAAAAAAGGAATGCAATGATGTGGAAGTTTCAAATTTCAATATTTTATTCAGAATACAACATAGATGACATATAAAATGTTTAAACTGAGAAAATGTATCATTTTAAGGGAAAAATAAGTTGATTTTAAATTTCATGGCATCAACACATCTCAAAAAAGTTGGGACAAGGCCATGTTTACCACTGTGTGGCATCCCCTCTTCTTTTTATAATAGTCTGCAAACGTCTGGGGACTGAGGAGACAAGATGCTCAAGTTTAGGAATAGGAATGTTGTCCCATTCTTGTCTAATACAGGCTTCTAGTTGCTCAACTGTCTTAGGTCTTCTTTGTCGCATCTTCCTCTTTATGATGCGCCAAATGTTTTCTATGGGTGAAAGATCTGGACTGCAGGCTGGCCATTTCAGTACCTGGATCCTTCTTCTACGCAGCCATGATGTTGTAATTGATGCAGTATGTGGTCTGGCATTGTCATGTTGGAAAATGCAAGGTCTTCCCTGAAAGAGACGACGTCTGGATGGGAGCATATGTTGTTCTAGAACTTGGATATACCTTTCAGCATTGATGGTGCCTTTCCAGATGCGTAAGCTGCCCATGCCACACGCACTCATGCAACCCCATACCATCAGAGATGCAGGCTTCTGAACTGAGTGCTGATAACAACTTGGGTTGTCCTTGTCCTCTTTAGTCCGGATGACATGGCGTCCCAGTTTTCCAAAAAGAACTTCAAATTTTGATTCGTCTGACCACAGAACAGTTTTCCACTTTGCCACAGTTCATTTTAAATGAGCCTTGGCCCAGAGAAAACGCCTGCGCTTCTGGATCATGTTTAGATATGGCTTCTTTTTTGACCTATAGAGTTTTAGCCGGCAACGGCAAATAGCACGGTGGATTGTGTTCACCGACAATGTTTTCTGGAAGTATTCCTGAGCCCATGTTGTGATTTCCATTACAGGAGCATTCCTGTATGTGATGCAGTGCCGTCTAAGGGCCCGAAGATCACAGGCATCCAGTATGGTTTTCCGGCCTTGACCCTTACGCACAGAGATTGTTCCAGATTCTCTGAATCTTTGGATGATATTATGCACTGTAGATGATGATAACTTTAAACTCTTTGCAATTTTTCTCTGAGAAACTCCTTTCTGATATTGCTCCACTATTTTTCGCCGCAGCATTGGGGGAATTGGTGATCCTCTGCCCATCTTGACTTCTGAGAGACACTGCCACTCTGAGAGGCTCTTTTTATACCCAATCATATTGCCAATTGACCTATTAAGTTGCAAACTGGTCCTCCAGCTGTTCCTTATATGTACATTTAACTTTTCCGGCCTCTTATTGCTACCTGTCCCAACTTTTTTGGAATGTGTAGCTCTCATGAAATCCAAAATGAGCCAATATTTGGCATGACATTTCAAAATGTCTCACTTTCAACATTTGATATGTAATCTATATTCTATTGTGAATAAAATATAAGTTTATGAGATTTGTAAATTATTGCATTCCTTTTTTATTCACAATTTGTGCAGCGTCCCAACTTTTTTGGAATCGGGTCTGTATATGATTTATCGGTGCACATCGTTATTTTTTTTAATTTGCGTGTCCTCGTAATCTTTAACCAAAATATCTTCCCCTCCTCTTATCTGATAACGTGTTTATTGGCGTTAGGGCGGGACAACCTGTCACTCAGATGAGATGAACCAATAGCAAACCAGAACCATCCAATCAATTCCCATTTGACAAAATCAAGTCCCACCCTAAAGTTTTTCTTGTTCGAGAAGCTACAATATACGTCATAATCAGGAAGAAAAAACTATCGCAACTATCTACAAACAGAGAACAGCCTCAGGTTTGTAAAGTAAATGGTGTTGTACTCTCTGTATGTAAATATTATTTCATATTATAATTTAATATTTTAATCATAAACCTGTTATATTCACAGGTCTTTTTTGAATGAGAGAGAAGACAGAGAACACACACTCTAACCCTAATTATAATGGAGTAATGCTATTTTCTCTGTTGCTTCACTGTCTTCACACTTAATTATTAATAATTATAATCGAAAGTCATCTAAAAAAATGTGGTAGGTGGGGCTCAAGTAACACTAACTGAGTGCTAGTCAATCAAATCAGACCTTCCCACAGAATTTGCCTGAGGGAGAAATGCCTTATGATGCCGGTAACACTTTACAATAAGGTTTCATTTGTACATTAGTTAAAGTGGACTAAGAATGAACAATTCTTCTACAGGATTTATTAATCTTAGTTAATGTTAATTTCAACGATTACTAATACATTATTAAAATCAAAAGTTGTATTTGTTAACATTAATTAATGCACTGTGAACTAACATGAACAAACAATGGACAGTTGTATTTTTATTAGCTAATGTTAACAAATGAGACCTTATTGTAAAGTGTTACAGAGATTACTTACAGAGATTATCTACAGCTCTTTTAAACACTATAATTATGTATATATTGTACATGTGGAAATGAAATGTGTATGTAATGTACTGGTGCTTCCTATAGTGTCAGGAAGTGAGAAAGACCAAAGTGAAATAAAGTAGAAGATTTTTTATTTATTTACAAGAATTGTAAAAAAAAAAAAAAAAAGTGTTTTCTGAGACACTTTAAATTTATGTAACACCATATAAATGAACACATATTTATTTTATACAGTAGAATATTTAAATATATTACGAGGTTATGAAAACAAATAAACATAAAGAAAATCAGTTTTACATTTTTATTTTCCTTTCATCTCCAATTAGTGACGAAGGCCTTCAAAATGACAAACCTCCACTGACTTTGATCTGCTGCAACCTAAACAGTGATGTTCTTTATGCTATGCTTTATTTTGTAGTGAAATGTATTAAACCTTTTTTAGTATACAAACACTTACAATTTCTTCATCATCTGGATGATTCTGAAAGAACTGCTGTTCTCTTGAACTTGTCACAAAAGGTAATTTGGCTCCTGTGGAAATAACAGAAACAAAAACATTTAACTATTTGAATAAAGACCTGAAATTCTAAATTCAAGTTACATCTTTAAAAGCCCATTCAGAAGGAGTTTACAAACCTGTCAGGGATCAAATAATTTCTGTTCCTGAAACACTTGCCCATTCAGCTGAGTTCTCCACTTGACTGAGAAATTTCCATTTTTTTCCACCTCTTTTTTAATCTGTGCAATTCAGATGAACGAGATCACAGACACTCAATGACAACGATAAAAAAGTGAAAAAAGGTCATTGAATTAGGAACATTCATTACTTTGTCCAGTAGTTTTGTCAAGTGTGAAGGTTCGTTGGGGTTGACGGAGTCAGCGTTCACCTTAATCCTGAGCACATTTCTAATCTCTGTAAAGAAGATAGCAAATCTTAATATGGTGATATATCATTCCCCAAGATAACTTTTCAAGAATTTTGTTTTATATTTGTTGTTTTCCCCTATGATGATGCTGTACTGTTTTAGTTTATCATTTAATGTTAAATATAGAAATACATTTTCTTGCTTAATATTTGCAAATGCATGGACATGGACACACCTCTGCAGATGATTCCTGCATCATATGCATGAATGCATTGATGGTTTCCCCACCCACCAAATTGGCAGTTCCTGAGGTTTGACTCATCTCCTTTGCATCTGAGGGAATCCATCCATATCGGCCCCTCACCGGTCCCAAAATGAGCATTTGTCAGTGGCTCTAAGTTTCCACCACAGCCCAGCTCTCTACAAAGTACTAAACCATCTGCGATATCCCAGCTGTTGTGGCACACTGTTCCCCAGCGGCCATCATGAAACACCTGCACTGTGCCCTGACAGGTGTTATTCGTATTCACCAACTTTACCTCTAGAAAGAAGTCAGAAGAGTTCCTGTTGTGTCTCCATGCTTACATTAATAATAGAGGTGTAAAAATGCATGATATGTCCATCTGACAATTATAATCCAATGTATTTGTAACAGAATTCAATCCATTTTTTTATAGTAACACTTTATTTTGATGGTCTCCTTTAGACATTCTGTAACATTGCACCTACATGTCAACTAACTCTCATTAGAGTTTTAGTACACTGTCTGCTTAATATCTGCTAACACTTTATTTTGATGGTCCCCCATCACATTCTTACTGACTATAAGTAACTTTGCAAGTATGTCAACTTATTCTACTAACCCTAACCTTACCTCTAACAGTCTACTAATACTGAACTAATACTCTGAGAATTAGTTGACATGTAGTAGGTGCAACATCAACAGAATGTCTAAATGGGGCCATCAAAATAAAGTGTAACCATTTTTGCTTATGTACTTTTTACTGACGGGGTCTATAGATATTCGTTAGCATTCCCAGGCTTTTTTTGAGGCTAACACCGAAGTTGTATGTAATGAATTGTTCCAAAATAATCCATTTCATCAAGATCCAGTTTTTTTTCCAGTTTGCAATTGCGATTTTCGAACAGTTGTCAGAGTAAATATTTAGACTCCTAATTAAAGTGATAAAGTATTTTCACAGACTGTGATGATGCGTTTCCAGGTATTACCATTGTAAAATGTTTTTATACTTTCATTTAAAAAAAAAATTTAATATACATTTATAACACTATACTTTGTGTTTGATTACTTTAGCATTAAATTACAGAAAACGTCTCAGGTTATGACTATAACCATAGTTCCCTGAGAGAGGGAACAAGACACTGCACCCCTTCGGGACGCAGTGCGAGTTCCCTCAAAAGGGAACTAGTTGATGCAGCTGTGTGAGAGTTTCTAATAGGGACCAACGTCTCGATTTTTTGCTATTGGGGCAAATTGGAGTGCAAAAATTATATTGTAGATTCTGTTCACCACTATAAAAGTTTATCCAACTATGATGACTTCAGCTTTTGAGAACCCCAGTAAAAAGGGCCCTTTAATAGGTATATATTTTGGAAATATATAGTAAAAAAATAAATAAATAAAAAAAATTAAGAAAATACTGTCAGAAGGTTCTGTTTTACCTCGGCAGATGACACCTGCATCTTTTGCGTGCACACAGTTGTGTTCTCCCCATCTGTTTGATTCACAGTTCTTCACTGAGGTCTCAGTGCCTGTACATTTCACATCATCCATCCATATTGGTCCTATACCACTTCCAAAATAGCTGTCTGTCTTTACCTCTACCGGACTTCCACACCCCAGCTCTCTGCAGACAACTTCAGCGTCAGTCATGTCCCAGCTGTCTCCACAAACAGTTCCCCACTGATTGTCTATAAGAACCTCCACCCTTCCAGAACAACTGCTGCCTCCATTTACCAATCTCACTTCTGAGAGACAGAGTAAGTACATATCTCAGACAACATGCATAGACTGTACATGCAACTGTACACTGTTTATATTATATTTATATTATTTTTTATACATTTCATGTCACAGCTGTTTGTCACGTGTTTTATATGTAAAATTTATAAATAATTTTTTTGTATTTTAAATTGAATTAAATTGAATTTGTTGGCCAAAACACATTTTACATATTTGCTTTAATTGTTAGTAACAGACATAAAATAGACTACAATGTCAGGTTCCCATTGTGAACTGCTACTGGGTCACAAAAGGTCAACAAGTGTTAAATGAACTGTATTTTCTTCCTGGACAAAGAACCCTTTTCACAGACTGCGATGACATGTTTACACAGCAAAAATTATAGTTTTTTTAATTATTATTATTATTTTTTAAATAATGTACATTTATAACAGTTTTACTAACTTGGCATTAAATATACCAGTAAAATGTTTTCAGTAATTTTTTTCTCTTCTGACCAACATATTCAATTTTTAGACTCTTAAAAATTCACAGAAAAGCTATTGTAAATCTTTTTGCTATTGGCGCAAATGGGAATACAAAATATTTGTTGTAATTTCCGTTAACCAATATAGAAGTTTACCAAACTATGACGACTTCTGCTTCTGAGAACCACGGAATGTGCAAAAGGTCCAAAACATTAGAAATGCCAATAAGCTTTTTAGTAGTCAAGACTTTAAAATTTTGAGTCTATTCAGAAATTGACTTTCAGAAATAAACATATACTGAGAAACACTGACAGGAGTGAAAAGACAATTAGCCCTGAAATGTGTAAGTTTCAACATGGTCCTATTCTTTTCTTGCAACAAAACTAGATGCTTTCAAGGCAGTGCAACATAAGTGTGTAAATAATCACATTTGTTCATTTCAAACCTCTTCTTGTTTTAACTTACCTCCGCAGATGACTCCTGCATCCTGAGAATGTGTACAGAAGCTGTCTACCAAGTCAGAGAATTGGCACTCCTTCAGTGAGGACTCACTCCCAGTACACAGTAAATTATCCATCAATATGTTGCCTGAACCGATCCCGAAATAAGCTCCAGCGTACGTCCCTGTAAGTGGACCACACCCGAGCTCTCGACACAGCACAAGACCGTCCAGTAGATCCCAATTGTTGTGACTTACTGTGCCCCAATCTCCACTATAACGAATCTGTACTGTGCCAGAACAAATATTTGGGCCATTTACCAGTTTGACCTCTAAAAAGAGAATAATTCATATTAATTCATGTTACATTTGACGTGCAATCTTGACATAATCATTGGAGTTTGTTGTTCACACTTACCTCTGCAGATCACTCCTGCATCATTGTTGTGTGTAAACTGTCTACTCTTGGTCCCTGAAATGCAGCTTTTCAGAGAGGTTTCAGTCCCAGTACATGCAGTATCATACGCCCATATACTACCTGAACCCATATTAAAAAAAGATCCACCCACAATACTTAGTGCACTCCCACAATCGACCTGTTTGCAGACCACAACTCCACCCAACAGATTCCAGCCGTCATCGCAAACCGTTCCCCATCCATAACCTTCATAGAGGACCTCCACCCTCCCGGAGCAAGAGTTATCTCCATCTATAAGCCTAACCTCTAAAGAAGAGAAAGGAGGATGTTTGTGAGTAAAATGCTCTACCAGCATGAATTTACAGTAGCTACGTTTACATGCACCCAAAAAATCTGTTAGTCGCAGATAGAAAAGCCTTCATGTAAACACCTCAATCAATCTAACTGAGCTCGATCCAAATTAAATTTCAATTGGATTGAAAGGGGTGGTGTTGACCTGAAATAATTCCATCAGTAGGAAAAAACTTAGCATGTGAACACTTGAATATGACTATCTTCTCAATAGGATTCAAAAACAATTTGAGCTCATGTTTACCGGAGTCTTTTTATAATGAGATCTCTGTTTACTTCTTACGAACATGCATGTTGCTTACGTGTTACGAGCTGCTCAGTGGAGGAGACTATTTACTAAATATTAAAAAAAGCTCAGCTTGTCAGCTAACCCTAACCTATACCTAAAAAGGAATGTCATCAATGCAAAAAATGAATATTATACTGATGATAGCTCCAGTGACATATTACTGCGCATGCGCTGAAGTTTTGTTCTGAATACCCGAATACACATTTAAACGAAAATGTTAATCGGAATGTAGTCTTAGGCTCAGACATCATGACGAGGGGCCGCTGGCTGAACGTCTGATGCTTAAAGAGTTAGTTCACCCCAAAATGAAAATTACCCCATAATTTACTCATGCTTAAGCCATCCTAGGTGTATATGACTATCTTCTTTCAGCCAAACACAATCAGAGTTGTATTAAAAATATCCTGCCTCATCCAAGCTTTATAATGGGAGTGATTGGAGGATGAGTCCAAAAAAGTGCGTCCATCGTTCATAAAACGCACTCTACATGGCTCCGGGAGGTTATTAAAGGCCTTCTGAAGAGAATCAATGCATTTGTGTAAGATACATATCCTTATTTAAAACTTTATAAAGTAAAATAACAAGCTTCCGGCACGACAGCCGGGAATTTGACATGCGTCCAAAAAGCGTTAACTTCCACTATGTAGTACACAATGACATGACGTATTGCACATTATAACGTAGGACATAGCGTAGTACGTCATGGCATAGCATATTGTGTACTACATCGTGGAAGTGAACGCTTTTTGGACTTAAGTCGAATGCGTATGGCTGTTGTGCCGGAAGCTCATTATTTGACTACATTTTTAAACATAGTAAAGTTTTAAATATTTGGATATTTGTCTTACACAAACACATTGATTAGCTTCAGAAGGCAATTATTAACCCCCCAGAGCTGCGAGGAGTACATTTTATGATCGATGGATGCACTTATTTTGGACTTCAAAAACTCCTTAAATCACTCCCATTATAAAGCTTGGACAAGCCAGGATATTTTAAAATAACTCTGATTGTGTTTGGCTGAAAGAAGAAAGTCATATACTCCTAGGATGGCTTCAGGGTGAGTAAATAATGTGGTAATTTTCATTTTTTGGGTGAACTATCTCTTCAAAATTGGAAACACTTCAGGAGTTTCGAAGTTGTCCTCTGATTGGTTGAATTCTACTGGATTTCTGGGAGATGTGCGTGTTGTGCTTTAATGGTCTGCCTGGAAACAAACACGCCGTGATGCCAAACCCCCTCATGGAAGAAGAAAGCTGTCGTGTTTACAGCTTTGACAATGGGTGCTTATCAGGATCCACTAAACTCTGGATTTTCAAAAGTATGTGATGTTTGTGGCACAGTTTTGCACACCGATATGTTATTGTAGAGACATCAACATTACATTTTCACGCCCCCAAAACTTGACACTGAACAAAACAAACTTTACATGTCAGTCAGACGGCCTCTTGGTGCTCCTTGGCCAATGAAAGCTGCTATGAATTCCAGACCTTCAGTCTGGCTATGCGAGACTAATCAGAATTCAATGTTTAGAGTCCATATAAACAGAAATTTCAGAATCTGAAATCGGATTGGGCCTTGTTCACACAGCAACAGAATACGGTTGTCAGTTCTGTATTTGAGTCCTTAATACGGTTATATTCACACACAGTTCAGTTATTTACGGGAGTGACAACCACGTTCTATAACCAAACTCACACCCGAAAAAGATTTTCAGGACTCACAACCACATTCTCGGAAAACCCTTGCTGTGTAAACAGAACCGGACTGGACATCTAGTTGTCTGTCTCATCATACATGCGAGAGAGCCGTTCTCTGCGCTGCACAAACGCGTGTCTACCATGCGTTCTGGGTTTTACTGTGTGGTTTCGATAACTTACAGCGACAGAGATATGGGCTATGTGTCATCTGAAGGTTTTAGATCTAGTCACTGTTCTCCACCGGAGCGGTTCCCCTCAGTTTTGTTTTCTACGTGCGGCTCAAATACTCCGCTCTCCACCCAGATATAAAAGCTGCGGTCGGTTACTGAAGAGTTGACAGATTAACTTGCGGCTTGATTGGAATCTTGTCGTATTTCAGTATTTGAGACCCTACTGTATAGTTGCTGTGTGAACGGGACATTTCGAGACTCACACCTTTAAGTAAATCTGTTTATCAATCTCAAAATCTAACAAGTGTGAACGTAGCCTTGAATTGATGAAAATTAGTGCATGTAAACATACTGTATAGTGTATTTCTTTATTTTCATTTCAGTGAGCGTACCCACCTGAACAGGTGACCCCAGCATCATCCGCATGTGTACAGGTGCTTATTCCCCAACCGCTAAACGCACAATTCTTCATTGAAGTCTCACGGCCCTTGCAGCTGATGCCATCCATCCATACTTTACCCAATCCCTGCCTGAAATAAGCATTGTAGTATAAAGCCACTGGACTTCCACAGCCACGTTCTGTGCACGCCACCAATGCGTCCATGAGATCCCAGGTAGTGTCACAGACCGTTCCCCACTCTCTGTTGTGGAAAATCTCCACTCTCCCTGAACACATACCACTGCCATCTTGAAACCTTATGATGGCTATGAAACAATGAAACAATATGTAAGTTCTTTTACTCTTAAAAATAAATTACCTTTAACATCCATTGAACCTTTCCAATGTACAAAATGTTCTTTAATAGTGAAAAAAGGTTCTTTAAATTAATCAAATATTCTTCACACGAAAGGTTCTGTAGGAAACCCAAAATGGTTCTCCTTTTGCATCGCTTCAAAACCTCCCTAATGGAACCTTTATATTTAGGAGTGTTGAAATAATATATGATTTGGATAACACTGTGAATGTAACCTACAGCCACAGATAACTCCAACGTCTTTTGTGTGGTTACACGCATCGGTGTGGTTACCCCATTCGCAGTCGAGCACCGAGCTCTCATTCCCAAAACAGTTCAGGTCATCTGTCAGTAATGGTCCCAAACCCTCGCCAAACAAAGCACCAGAATGTATGGATACGAGAGAACTGCAACCTGCTTCTATGCAGATCATTTCGCCTTCGACTTCGTCCAGCCCCTCATCACAAATGGTGCCCCAGTCATCAATGTAAATCTCGACCCTTCCAGAACAGTCATTAACACCATCCATCAACCTCACCATAGTGTTATTGGTTGTACTGACGGCTGCATTTTCTACACAGTCTGTTTGAAAAATACAAAAAAAGTTGAGGGGAGTCACATACACAATGTATATAATTGTTAAATAGAAGGATTTGTGTGTGTATATGTGTGTCTCACCCAGAAGGAGAACAAACTTAAGAAAGTACAGCATAGTGACTGAAAAGAGACAAAAGTTATTGTACCGATAAGCACCAATAACTGAAAATATAACTGAAAACAACTTCAGCAACAGAACTTTGATAATTCAGTTCTGATCAACAATGAGTTAAAATGTGATTTAACTTTAGGAAAAGGAGTTTTAAGTGTCTTCTGAATATTTGCGCAACTCTTGGAATGAATGAAAATTGGATGTTTATGGTTGATCATTTCAGGGGAAAAAGCTGTTTTTTTCTGACAATAATTAAATTCAAATCATTTAAAAAAAAAAGTTATTACAACTAGTATAGGCCTATAGTATGACACCCTATAGTTAGTATATTTCATTTAATTTAATTATTAAACTATATTATTAAATAAATGTTAAATTATAAAAATGATATTAAATGATTCCTCACAATATATGCCCTTTCATGTTAAAAAGAGACTCAAAATCATGAGGTTATTTTTAAACAGTATGTCATGGTGTCATTCAACAACAAACAGACAGTTCTAAGAAAATAATGCTTGAAAAGTTTATGATCGGACATTAATGAACAAAAAATCACTACAAATAAACAAAAAGAAATAAGTAATAAGATGTGCAAACCTTTGGATGTTACTTGTCTGGTGCTCCGTTGCGCAGTCCTCAGAGGATGAGTGAATGACTGAGGTGTAAGAAACCTTTGTTAACAGAAAGCAGCATTAACCCCCTCAAGCCCCTCCTTCCCTCTGACTAACTCTGTTATTCACAGACTACAGTATAAGAAACAGATATGCTCAAAATAACACGCCACACTGCCATAAAGGAACAAACCTCCAGGCTGCCAGTGGACGACTCTGATGAAAGCATGTTCATTTAAGTTAACTATGTGAAAGTGTTTTTGTGTGTGTGTGTGTGGAAAAGTAATTTTGATTGTACATATTACAAACTACTGAAAACAAATGAACGTGCATTAAGCAATTCCTGATATAACAGAGCAAAGAACAGGGAATTTAAAAAATGTTAAAATGCATTGTTTTATATCATTGGTTCTGATCATTTCTTGCCACTCGTCTCATGAGTAGGACAACCACATTTAGCAGTCAAATCTTGATTTAACTATTCAAATAGGCCAAGAAGTGCAATGAATAGCTTGCAAACTTGCTCCTTGGTGTTCAAAGGATATGCAAATGAGCATCTTAAAAAAGAAAAACTTCTGGAGGAGGCTGGAAACGTGTAAAAGCATCTGCTAAAGATATTGGTTCCCAACAGTGACTAAATGAACAAATGTTGTGCCAATGCTTTAAAACATGTCTTTAAAGGGTTAGTTCACCCAAAAATGAAAATTCTGTCATTAATTACTCACCCTCATGTTGTTCCACACCTTGAAGACCTTTGTTTATCTTCGGAACACAAATTAAGATGTTTTTGATAAAATCCGATGGCTCAGGGAGGCCTTCATTGCCAGCAAGACAATTAACACTTTCAGATGCCCAGAAAGCTAAAGATGTATTTTAAACAGTTCATGTGACTACAGTGGTTCAACCTTAATGTTATGAAGTGATGAGAATACTTTTTGTGCACCAAAAAAACCAAATAACGACTTTATTGAACAATATCTAGTGATGGGCGATTTCAAAGCACTGCTTCATGAAGCTTGGAAGCTTAACGAATCTTTTGTTTCGAATCAGTGGTTCAGAGCGTGTATCAGACTGCCAAAGTCACGCCCCCCAGTGGTGAACCATTGAAATTTCAAAACACTTATGACGTAACGATGCCTTGTTTACTGAAATCACGTGACTTTGGCAGTTTGATGGAACACAAAGTTTCTCAGGGGAAGGCAAAACATTTGCGAGAGAGCGCAAAGCATTGACTTATTTTTCCTTCTATCTCATATTTTTTTTCTACCACCATGTTCCCTTAGGGGCTCCATATCAATGCTTTTGAGTTCTCATGCAAAATGTTTGTTCTCCTGAGAAACGTAAATTTTTTGAGCTCTAAAGTTTTGTGAGGGAATAGGAAGTTTCTCAGTGAATGCAAAATGTTTTGCAATCTAAGGCAAAGTTTCTCAGGGGAACGCAAAAGTTTTGCGAGTAAATGTAAAGTTTCTTGGGGAAGCGCAACAGTTTTGTTGGCGAACATAAAGTTTCTCTGTAAAGTTTTTAGGGGGAACACAAAGGTTTTGCGAGTAAATGTAAAGATTCTTGGGGGAACGCAACAGTTTTGCGAGCGAATGCAAAGTTTCTCAGGGAAACACCAAGGTTTTGCGAGGGAACATAAAGCTTCTAGGGGGTACGCAAAGGTTTTGCGAGTAAATGTTAAGTTTCTTGGGGGAACGCAAAAGTTTTGTGAGTGAATGCAAAGTTTCTCAGGGAAACGCAAAAGTTTTGTTGGCGAACATAAAGTTTCTCTGTAAAGTTTTTAGGGGAAACCCCAAATTTTTGCGAGCAAATGTAAAGCTTCTTGGGGGTACGCAAAGGTTTTGCTAGCGAATGTAAAGATTCTTGGGGGAACGCAACAGTTTTGCGAGCGAATGCAAAGTTTCTCAGGGAAACACCAAGGTTTTGCGAGGGAACATAAAACTTCTCGGGGGTACGCAAAGGTTTTGCGAGTAAATGTTAACTTTCTTGGGGGAACGCAAAAGTTTTGCGAGTAAATGTAAAGTTTCTTGGGGAAGCGCAACAGTTTTGTTGGCGAACATAAAGTTTCTCTGTAAAGTTTTCAGGGGGAACACAAAGGTTTTGCCAGCGAATGTAAAGCTTCTTGGGGGTATGCAAAGGTTTTGGGAGTAAATGTTAAGTTTCTTGGGGGAACGCAAAAGTTTTGTGAGTGAATGCAAAGTTTCTCAGGGAAACGCAAAAGTTTTGTTGGCGAACATAAAGTTTCTCTGTAAAGTTTTTAGGGGAAACCCCAAATTTTTGCAAGCGAATGTAAAGCTTCTTGGGGGTACGCAAAGGTTTTGCGAGTAAATGTAAAGATTCTTAGGTGAACGCAACAGTTTTGCGAGCGAATGCAAAGTTTCTCAGGGAAACGCCAAGGTTTTGCGAGGGAACATAAAGCTTCTCGGGGGTACGCAAAGATTTTGCGAGTAAATGTTAAGATTCTTGGGGGAACGCAAAAGTTTTGTGAGTGAATGCAAAGTTTCTCAGGGAAACGCAAAAGTTTTGTTGGCAAACATAAAGTTTCTCTGTAAAGTTTTTAGGGGAAACCCCAAATTTTTGCAAGCGATTGTAAAACTTCTTGGGGGTACGCAACAGTTTTGCGAGCGAATGCAATGAAAATATAATTGAAGTAATGACCTGATGACCTGCTCCTCACACACACTGATATCTGCTAATCTGTGGTTTTACTCTATACTGTAGATTTCCTCACAAATAACAAGCTATATCTAAACATGTAGTACATGTTGTCATTTTGTTTCTTTTTACATCATTTCTCAAGCATCCGATGATGTCAAGTAGGAATATCCCACATCCGAACACAGTGTGATGATCTGTCAAAGTTAAGTAGGCCTAAGGAAATAACTGTGTTCAACTCCCTAAAAACAAGACGAAGATATGACAATGTAATACACGCAACTCACCACAGGAGGGCGTCAGGTTACGTTCTTTTGTTTCACTTGTATTTCTTTTTTATTGTTACATGATTTAATCATGACATAGATCGCAACATAGTATCACGAGAATGATACAGTCTATACAAAGACTAAATGTAATAGTTTTATTTAATAAATAATAATAAAGAACATGTAATTTACTAAGAAATTATTTTTAATAAACAAAATTCTAGACATTTTTGCTTCAGCATAGAATAATCTATAACTTGATGTGTCAGTAATGTCAGTCGTATGTCACTGTGTGTTTAAGATGTGAAAATCTGATATATTTTCATATGTGATTGTGAATAAAGTTTCATGAGGTATTCTGGTTTGTCTCTTTTGAGTGACTCTTGAATGAATAAAAAAAAAAAAAAAAGTGTGGAGAATCCAGGTTCACATGACACTCTTGTGGGATTTATTATTATTAACAAAGACAAAACTAAGAAGAGCTTGTGTGGAAGTGGCATGAAGAACGTGTGGTCACCTGACCATGACCATCATGATGGTGAGTCGAGAGAAGGTCGGAAACGAAGGGGGGAGGTCTTATCCAGAGGTCTTATCAACAGGTCTTCTGAGATGATATTCAGCAGTGGTTGTATTTCAGGTTCGGGTGTTAACTTATATAAAAATATCCTAACGAGAGTCTTAAATCGACAGTTTTCTCGCCTACGACTGGTGAAGTCTTTGATTGGCTGTGACAGATGAATATTTAATTAGCTGGGGATGTTTAAGCTGGGGATGCTTATGAAAGATGTTACAGTTATTTGTAGTTAATTGGGTTAAAGTTCTGTTTGTAATTCTGTTTAATATTAATTGCGTGGCTCTGTATTATAGTTTGATAGTTTTATAATGTTACCCTTGTGGAGAATAATGTTCCTTTGCACTATTTGTGACTTGCTTCAATAGGTGTGCTGGGATTCAGTAGCGCTACTGCTTATGATAAGATGTTGGTGTAATTAATGTTGTAGCTGACTTTAAAGACTAAACAATTAATAAAAATGTAATATCACTGAACCACCAACTCTGTGGCTTTGAGGTTGAATGCTAACCGTACGTGTGTGAAAATGCAGGTTCATATCCAATTTTTGCTAATGTTTCTTTACATTTAAAACATAGCTCCCAACAAAACCCCACCTAAAACACAGCTTGGCTCAGGTGACAAAGTGTTGTGCTTTGATCATGGAGACCTGAGTTCAAACCCCACTATTGCTTATGTAAAATTGTTGCCATTATATCCATTAAAGTGGGCCAAATGCCAAAAGCCAAAACTCAGCGTAAAAGTCACAGTGATGCGAGTGGCTAAACACGCTTTCTGGTGACAGGACTGTGATTGAGGCATGGGTTCAAATCCCACTATTGCTAACATTAAATTGTTGCCATTATATCCAACAAAATGGCCCAAACACCAACACTCAGTGTAAAAGTCACAGTGGCACAAGTGGCTAAACACACCTTCTCTGGTGGTGAGACTGCGATGGACGCTTGGGTTCAAATCCCCTGTCAATAATGACAAACACACAGCTGAAGACTTTAACTAGTTTATTGTAAATCACAGGTCAGGTTAACAGTGAAATATAAGTTCCTTCAGATGTTCAGACAAGAGATCTGTGGCTCACAGGTTAAGGGCACTGCCATATGGGTTCAGAGGTTGCTAGTTCGATCTCAGCGATGTGAATGAAGGGGTGGGGATGATTCAGGTCCCCCCCAAGCCCCAGTACCATGTCCAGCAGTGGTTATGCTTTTCAGCCTAAAAAAAAAGAAAAATTAGCTGTGTAAAAATGTTCATTCCCCATCCCTTCCCCACCTACTTAGGTTACCATCATTTGCTTTTTAAAGGGGCGACCCCTCAAAAAGAAAATGATAGTAACCTATGCATTTACAAGCCAACAACAAACATTCACACATTACAAGCTTTACCTGTCCATCAGCAGAAGTCCATCATTACAGTCAGTGTCTGTCCACACTTCCTACAGCTCTACTTCTGATGACAACTTGTCCAAACATCCCTTATTCTGTAGGATACACACATAAATAAACACCGACATTACTCCATATTGTATATCTGAAACATCAGATTAAAAAAAGATAGTCTAAATAATAGTTCATAAATAGGAACATCAGAGCTTCACACACCAACTCTAATAACAAACATCAATCCAGTAGATTATTGCCTTCAGTAAGACTACAACAACAGCAATGACTAAAACCACCATTTTTTGCAACAAGATTTAGGTTAAAGACACTGAGAAAATTAAACTGACAAGCCCTGCTGTGACATCAACAGAACGAGGTATCAGTACAAACACAATTATACAAAACAAGAATCGCTGTATCATTTTACAAGAGAAATTCACTTTATGTTCAGTTTATTTGCTGAAATATGTGCAGTTGTGTGATAATAGCTATCATCTGCACGTGTTGTAGCGACTGTCATCAAGCGTCACTGTTGTCAAGGACCCAAAGGTGTCGCGCTGACAGTGAAACACGCTTACGCCGCCTAGTGGAGCGGATGGTAAACTGCGCTTCAGTTTCTGTCATTCTGCTTTCAGTACTGTAGTGCCAAGCTAGTGTTCTGGGTGAGTGGGCTGAAGTTTAATTTTCATATATTTGAAAACTAATCTATTATTTTGTCAGGATCTGAGTCAAATCAGCTCTCATCTGATGGGGTAAGACAGATAAAATGATCTGCTGAAAGTCACAGGCCTCAAGCGTAAACACAACACACGTGACGAAAGATGCGAGATTCATTTAGTTTGTCTGTGTCAAGTGTATTTGCTTTTATCTGTTTTAAGTGATATGTATCACGTTTGTTCACAGATAAACAAATGATATAACGACTAAACATTTAATGATGTTTAAAGGCAGTTTTTACTCATTAATATAACAGGCACATGCATTTCAGTTTCAGATCAGTGTTTCAGCGCCGTCTTGTGGACAATAAGTGTATCTGCATGAAACCACAGTAGTATGAGCAGCATTAACTGAAAACTATATGTATGTACTTACTGAAAGAAAAACATAGCCATCAGACTATGCTAAATATTCTGGTTTATTTATTTATTCATTTTATTAAAGTAATTACACACATCCATAGAAACACGTGTTTTCCTGAAAATACAGCAGCATGTGAAATGTTCTCCAGTTTTCCACCAACAGACTCAGTGAGGGGATCTTCTGTGTCCCTGATGAGGAGGAGGTGAATCCAAGAGTCCTCTGAGATCAGTGTGTCTCCCCCTTGTGGGCAATAAGTGTATCTGCATTCATATATGAAGAAAAGAAATAAAGAAATAAAGCAGGGCTGTCTGTCTAATCCTGCTCCTGGTGAGCCACTTTCCTGAGTTTAGCTCCAACCTCATTAAAAACACCTGAAGCAGCTAATCAAGGTCTTTAGCTTTACTAGAAACTTCCAGGCAGGTGTTGATCTCTGTGTTTCTAATTCATATCAAATCTATTTACTAGTCATGTGTTTAAGTTTGAGTTTGACATGTAAAGAATTAATAAAGATCTTAATGAAAATAAGTGTGTGTACATTTGGTAGGTAATATTTACATACAGTCACTCATTTCACTCAGATAATTTGGTGGAAATTATGAAGTGATTAATTTTTATAAGCCAGTAAAAGCTGACAAAGCCAACACAAATACACTGCATTACAAAAAAAAAAAAAAAAAAAAAACGGTGTTAAAATGTGTGAAAAACTTTTCATGATTGTTGCAGGCTCTGTGGCTCAGTGGACGATTAACTGCTTGCATGTGAACATCCTGAGATCAAACCCCACTATTGCTTATGTAAAATTGTTGGCATTATATCCAACAAAGTGGGCCAAACGCCAGAGCTCAGTGTGAAAGCCACAGTGGTGTGAGCGGCTAAACACGTTATCTAGTGAAGAGCCTGTGATAGAGGAATGGGTTCAAATCCCACTATTGCTAACATTAAATTGTTGGCATTATATCCAACAAAATGGCCCAAATGCCAGTGTTCAGCGTGAAAGTCACAGTGGCTAAACACATGTTTTCTGGTGGCGAGACTGCGATAGAAGCTTGAGTTCAAATCACACGACTGAAAGCTTCAACTAGTTTATTACTGGCTCACAGGTTAAGAGTGCTGCCTCATGGGTTCAGAGGTTGCTGGTTCGATCCCAGTCAGATCTCTGAGATATGAATGGTATGAGTGAGAAGGTGCAGGAGATCATGGGGTCTCCCCTAAGCTCCAGCACGATGTCCAGTAGGGGTTATGCTTTTCAGTCTGAAAAAAATTAAGTGAGCTGTATTAAAAAAAAAAAAAAAAAAAAAAAAAAAAATTAAATAAAAAGTATAATAATTACCTGTCCATCAGCAGAAGTCCATCATTACAGTCAGTGTCTGTCCACACTTCCTACAGCTCTGCTTCTGATGACAACGTGTTCAAACATCCCTTATTCTGTAGGAGAATAAAGGTGTAGCAGTAAAGGAAGGTTTCATCTGTACATTTCTACTCTGGACCAACAAACATCTGTTTTGTTTTTGCCCATTAACTAAAACACACAGACAGGTAGAAGGCCATAACCTTGACATCAATAGCATGCAAATTGTACAAATATTCAAAGTTTGTTATTGATGCAGCATTACTAAATGACAGTTATATACTCAACAATATTTCTTTCACACTGTAGTACATTTTTAGGAAAATTGACAACATTTTTTTCTTGAAGAGAATTGCATCACTTCAGGCTGTGTTATGTGTTTATTCAACATACTTAACATTTGTTTCTTTGCATATTTTAATGATGGTTACTCTTAAAGAATTACTCTTTTATCTTTGTAGGCACATGATTTATGATCCATTAGATCCAGTTTATCCAGCTAAACCGGTGAGTATATATGTCAAATTACATGTAATAACTATTATTTGGACTAACTTCGATATTCTGATATTTTTAGATATTAAGGGTGTAATAATATATTGTGTCACAATATATTGCAATACAAAAATGCAACAATATGTATCGAGGATGGTGACAATCTGTATTGTGTTTTATAGTTCACCCAAAATAAAAATTACTGTGAGATAAATTCAAGTTTACAGAGTTTTAGTGCCAGTACTACATTGTGGCCTACCTTATTTTAAATATATCTAGTCAGTGACCGAGTGCAAGCATATCCATCTAAAATAATTCTGTAGTTTCAGCTTCAGAATCAAGAACCATTGTACAGGGCATTGGGTTACCAGCACCAAGTCCAAGCCTATTTCATTTCCACCCCCAATGTAATGCCAAATTTAGCATTTTAATCAACAGTGAATTTTTTTTTAACCTTTTACCATATATTTTGGAGTATCGCAATAATAACGTATCGTGAGTTGTATCGAAATGTATCGAATTGTGACATGAGGGTCTCATTATACCCCTATTAGATATACAAAATGGAATAATGTCTGTGTTTATTTATGTGTGTATCCTACAGAATAAGGGATGTTTGGACACGTTGTCATCAGAAGTAGAGCTGTAGGAAGTGTGGACCTGAATCATACCCGTCCATTTATGCTCACACCACACATATTTCACTGTTAACCTGCATGTGACCTGTGATTTTTATCATAAACTAGTTAAAGATCATTGAGATGCCACTGTCACTTTCACACTAAATGTTGGCGTTTGCACCATTGTGTTGGATCTAATGGCAACAATTTAATGTTAGCAAAAGTGGGATTTGAACCCATCCCTCAATTGCAGTTTTGTCATCAGAGAACATGTGTTTAGCCACTTGTGCCACTGTGACTTTCACACTTGATGGTGGCGTTTGGACCATTTTGTTGGATATAATGCCAGTAACATAACATATGCAATAATGGGCTTTGAACTCAGGTCTCCATAATCAAAGCAACAATGTCTTATCACCTGAGCCACTTAGCCTATTGAGTTGAAGTGTGTTTTGGAACTTATATTTCACTGTTAACCTGCATGTGACCTGTGATTTTTACTATAAACTAGTTAAAAATCATTGAGAGAGGATTTGAACCCATGCCTCCATTGCAGTCTTGTCACCAAAGAATGTGTGTTTAGCCACTTGTGCCACTGTGACTTTCACCCTTAATGTTGGCATTTGTACCATTTTGTTGGATATAATGCCAACAATTTAATGTTAGCAATAGTGGGATTTAGTGGGATAGGCTTAGGTTAATTATAATGTACAGATTTAAAAAAACAAAACAAATAAACAGTCTAGTTATCATAACCTTCAGTCCAAACTCACTGAGAATGGATATTATAACATATTTAAATTAGCCTAATTAATGTCACCTGTCAAAAAAGGTGAACCCACTAAAATTCTACAAACAGGTACTATTATTGTTTATTAATGTAAAACTACAATGAAT
The DNA here is from genome assembly GCA_037101425.1 of Elopichthys bambusa. NCBI lineage: Eukaryota > Metazoa > Chordata > Actinopteri > Cypriniformes > Xenocyprididae > Elopichthys > Elopichthys bambusa. Next base: position 5,975,137 of record CM074454.1, on the reverse strand, counting down.
ATGGGACCACCTTTAAACGGTGCAAGAGTAGTTTTTACTTCTTTTATTTATGGCAGTTTTACAGTACAGCAGTTTTTTGTAGGAGCTTATTTTTTCTTTTTTTAAAAAAAAAAAAAAAAAAAAATATTACAATTTATTTTTATGTTAAGACACGTTCCACTTCCATATGAAATTAGTGCAGCGTAACATGTTCATCACATCCTCCACCAGAGGGAGACATTACACCACAGGAGCCCTCTATGTTTTGTGTGGTCACAAACTCCACTGAATAGATTGACAATTAACTGAGCTAAATTAACACATTTTAGAAAACAATATTTCAACTTTTGAATCTTCATTTGCAAATCCTTAACACACACAAAACAGATGAATCCAAAAATAAACAAACAAAGGAAGACACATGCAGATTTAATAAAGTCTACATAAGCATGCAAATGTGATGTAGCTGTTTTACACATTTATAGATGTAAACAAGCCATTTTTGTACATTTATACAATTATATTATTCTTTTTTATTGTGTGTACATCTACAGCAAGTCAACCAGGCTGAACCAGCGGAACGTGAAGCAGAAGTGACGCTGCTGAAATAGATCGGGCTCTCCAGGACAAGACAGAAAGAAAAACATGCCTCTTTTGTCAAAGCCAGACAAAGCCCCACAGACCTTAAAGTGGGCAATTCAAAATTCTGAAGGGTAAGTTTTCACAAGAAAAAAAAAAAAAAAAAAAAGATGGAGGGGAAAAAGTTATCTGAGCCATTACGTTCCTTCACAATAGCTCTGGTTGAAGTTGTGCCTCTTCTGATCTTCTCTCAGCTGGACTTCTGCTTTCCAGACTGTCTTCTCTGATCTCCAGTCATCCGAGAGGCTTCTGCCAGCCTGCGAGCTGTCAAAGTAGCCCTGGAATCAAACGCCACTCCATGCTCAGCTATGATCAAAGGAACACAGGTAAGGCAGCCACAGAGACACATACAATTGGCATCTAAAAAGTAAGCCGTCTACCCTCCCACCCCTCCTTCCCTCCTGCTTTTTTATCTCCTGACTACTCTGACACCGAGAGGAGAAACGTGGAGCACATTGATCAGAATAAAGCAAAGTGATCAGGTTTTGAAGACGCGGGGGGAAGTTTGTTCTCGCCAGAAACTTTTGGACAAAGGGAATTTTGGGATAGAGGTGAGGGCTCCACATTAAGGGACACTTAAAACGCTTTTTTTCCCCTCTGCTTTGAACAATCTTTTCCCTGCTGATTAGGGCTGGGGATTTTTTTTTTTTTTTTTTAAATGTGGTCGATACGATATCAATTTTCAAAAGCCACGTATCGATTTTTTTCCGTATTTATTTCCGCAAACATTGGACATAATATCTAATTGACGTCAATCTTACTACTAATCTTCTCCACTAGATGTCGTCCTCTTATTTACCTTGCGTGATATTACAGCGGGGCCGGTGTCATTCATTTAGTGCTGAACATGGCGGATGCAGCTGCGCCTTTCAGCGTGAAAGACGTTCTGGACAGTTGAAGGAACTGTCAGTTTCCCGATCGGGCCAGCGCTGCATGATCGTTAAAGTTTATCATTTGCACGCGTTTTCAAGCTTTGCCAATATTAGCATTCAAGTGAAAGAGAACGCGCGCTGTTGTGAGAAGTTTTGTGTGCGCGTCACACACTCCCGAAGAGCTCAGAGCTGCGCGCCTCAGACAGCGTGCAAATAAGAAAATGAATTCTCTTTCACCTCTCGGAAAAATTCACACAAATTTATCTCAAAATCTCCGCCTTTGTGAGTATCTCGATAAACATAGTCGGTTACGGTAAGCAGTAGAGAAAGAACGCATGTGTATCATTATTGTATATATTAGTGCATTAGTTTTAAAGTGACAGCCACCTAAAGTTCCAGAAGCTGTCTGTGTTTTAATGTTAATCAAACTAAAGAGAAAATCACTCCGATCTTCACTGAATAATGTTTTTGTAACTTTATTTAGAATGAACCTTTATTTATTTTGTACAGTGAAGATTATATAGTGTTTATTTGAGCTATTGCTTGTAGTCTAATTATTTCTTCGTCTTTAATAATCTTTGAAATTTATATTAGTAGTTTTAGCTGTGGTCTCAAATGGAATTGAGAATTGTTAAATTTCACTGGTATCTAGAATATTGGGTGTCATAACCTTATTTATTACAATATAGGTAGGCTATACATGGGTTAAAAACAACAAAAACAATAACTATTTTATTCATTTATTATTTTTTTGAATCGGTACATCTAAATTGATACCCAAGCCCTACTGCCGATAATCCTCTAAACACAGAGATGTCTGTCTCGAGTCAAAATGCATCTTCCATTTCTTGCCAAAATGACCACACACATACACATGCGGTATATAGAACGGGGCTAGTTGTCACACAAATGTGTTTATTCACTATCGGTAGTTTTGTATGTTTGTTTCAAACACCTTGTTTAAAACACTAAATATACTTTTTTTCCTTTAAAAGCTTCAAACAAAAATTACAATATAGAAAAAGACTGCATATCTACTGTACAGTCCCTCACAAAGAAAATGAATTTCTGGAAAAAAAAAAAAAAAAAAGTATTAAAATTAATTAAAAAGAATAGTGTCTGTCTAATAGATCAGTCAATAAAAAGCACATACATTACCATTCAAAATTTGGGGTCAATAACTTTTTTTTTTTTTTTTAAAGAAATTAATATTTTTATTCAGTAAGGATGCATTAAATCGAACAAAAGTGACTGTAAAGACTTTTATAATGTTACCAAAAAAAAGTCCATTTTAAATAAAAGCTATTCTTTTGAACTTTCTATTCATCAGATAAATGCATACTGAATCATTTTATCATGGTTCTTTCAACAAAAATATTAAGCATCAGAATTAATAAGAATAAATTATTCTTGAACAGCAAATCAGCATAGAATGATTTCTGCAGGATCAAGTGACACTGAAGACTGGAGTAATGATGCTGAAAATTCAGCTTTACCATAATAGGAGTAAATAACCTTTTAAAATATATAAAAGTAGAAAATATTGTTTTAAAAATTGAATATATTTCACAGTATTACTGTTTATACTGTATTTTTGGTCAGCCTGGGTGAGCATAAGTGACTTCTTTCATAAACATTAAAATCGTACTGAAAGGTACACCCACATGATAGTCTATGGCAGTGCAGAATGTACTTCTCATCCTCATACTAAGACAAATGGATAAATATATATGGACAAATGACATTTCTAATATGGCATTCAGTGTCACTTTAGTAATGACGACTCATATGACATTTGAGATGTCACAGCCAGTAGGCAGAACATTAACTAATATAGACACTGTGGTTTAGTGTTTTCACTCTTTTTCTCTTTCTCTCTCTCTCTCTCTCTCTCTCTCTCTCTCTCTCACACACACACACACACCAGTAAAGTAACAATATACACTAAAATAACAATATAAATTAAATACTTCAATACATAAATAATTCACAGGTAAGGACTTTTGTACATTTTGAAAACCAGAGAGATGATTGTGTCAGGACACAATCCACCGTGAAGACATACATTGGATTTTACAGGACAAAATCAAAATACCTGCTGGGAGAAGCTGCAGCAATGTATGTGAAGTCTGAAAAATGAAACTAGTAAAAAAAAGACAAAATAACATTTGTAACAGGCTGAAAATGCTTAGAAACAACATTGACTCAACTCTCTGGGGTTCTGATTTAGGTGTCCTCTAGGTCTTGATGAATCTTTTCTTGGATATTTCTGTTCACCCTCTTTTTTGGCAGAAAAGAATGGTTTTCATTTATTGAGCAAAATAAGCATAAAATCTCCATCAGTTCAATATGTGAACACTTACATTCAACACTGCACAACTTCTACATTGAACACAACAATAAGAAAAACTTATTATAATACATAAAGGCCTGGTTTCACAGACAGGGCTTAGATTAAGCCAGGATTAGACTTCAGTTCAATTAGTACATTTAAGTAGCTTTTATAAATGTGCCTTTACTGGTGTGCATCTTGAGACAATTGCATATATTTTAAGATAGTTGCTTTTAGTTAAATCAGTTCAAACTTGCATTTTAGTCTGGCTTGTCTAGCCTTGTCTGTGAAACCAGGGAGAAAAGTTATAATACATAAAAATTAATAACATCTCATTTTCTAGGTTCAAGATGTCCTGTATGTAAAATAGAGACTTCCCATTTGCACCCGCTCCCATGGATGAAAGAAAAAGAGGAAATAGATAAAGATTTATATCAGACCAAGTCCTGCTGATCTTGCCGGCAAACTGTAATAGCAAGAGAGCAACCGCTGACTTCATAGAACATAAAACACGCCTGAAGCCGACAATCACAGGTAATTTATATTTTTCATTGAACTTAATCTGCCACACACAAGAACTATTAATCTAGTCGGCTTCTTCTACAACGTGCTTATGATAAAGAAATATTACACAGAAGTTTGTGTCCAGTAACGAGGGATGCTTGAGCATATTACCATATTACTAATGAGAGACCAGAGCTATACTGAGCATCACTGTAATTTTGGTTTTAAAGTTCTTATTTCAACAAATTTGGTCTCTGGTGTCACTTTTTTGCCATTTTGAAAGTAATTCTTAAAATATAAACTTGCAGGTCTGGATAATACTTTTTATAATTCACTTATTTGTTTTTGAAACAATAATCATCGTAGAACAACAGACTATTCTAACAAACCCGCTTAGCAACAATATTTAAGTTAGTATTGCTAAACCTAAAATTGCATTTTATTCTTGAATAGATTGTGAAGATGTTAACTATAATTTTATTGTTAATTCATAAGGCAAAATGTCCCTCTCTGAGTATAAACAAAGCATATACTAAAAGCAGTGTATAGTACTCTGTATTTATAAAAAATAAACATATTTCAACTTAAAAACTTATGCTGCCATACATTTTTAAGTATAATCAAATTGGTTGTACAAAAAAAAAAAAAAAAAAAAACAACCTCAAACTATATTACGTACACAAAACATGTTGCCATAACTTATTGATAATATTTTTTACAGCAGTTACTCAGAAAGGTACTAAAATGTACTTTTATGCATTAGACGTATGCTTTTGTTCTTGTAGCTCATCTGTTTCTATTTTCTGTTGAACACAAAAGAAGATATTTTGAAGAATGTTGGTAATCAAACAGTTGATGGTAGCCATTGACTTATTGGCTAAAAAAATACCATGGAAGTCAACGGCTACTGTCAACTGTTTGATTACCAACATTCTTCAAATGATCTTGTTTTGTGGTCAACAGAAAAAAAGAAACTCATACAGGTTTGGAACAACATGAGGGGTGATTTTTGGGTAAACTATCCCTTTAAGTAATGTAACTGAGAGTTGATTTGGAAATAAGTGTGTATAAATGTAAAACAGATCTTTTGGGAGGGTTTTGTTTTCATAAATCTGGTGCATCTGATGTAGGTCTGTCTGCTCTTGAGTAATGCATTTCCAGTACTCGCATTCTGTTTACAGAACTTGATGTCTACAGCAACAAAGTGACATGGCAAAAAAGGAAAACTATAAAAAAACAAAAATGAAGAAGTGGTAGGCTCCACCACATTCTTCAATTAAACTTCCTCTATTCAGGTCCTGTCACATATATTGTTTTACATACAGGAAATTCCATCTATCATGGGATTTTTGCACCCATTTCTTGTTTGTGGAGGATGTGGTTTCTTTTGCACTCACTTTAAAGAGTGCCATTATATGGGGGCTGGGGGTGTTTGAATTGAGCACATGAGCGAATGTCACAATCACGACACGAGGTATGACTCTGCAAAAAAGGCACACTGATTTATATTTGCCTTTTAAAGTGATTTTGTTTAAGACCACCTCTCCTGTAAGAGGGAGTGAACAGCAAGTACTAACATGGGCAATGGGCTAAACACATCCAGGAGTAAAACACCTTTTCTATTATGCACTGTGAAATTTCCATCATGTGCAAAAACAACCAGTTGAGCCTGAGATAATCTAAACAAACATTTAATGATCCTATTTGTTGCTCATTTATGCTATTGTGAATCATAACATTTATTTAAAGACAAAAGACTGGGGGTTTTCAGTTTTTTTTCAGGGTGGGGTCGAAGACCCCCTTGATGTTTTCATTTTTATTTATTTTAATCCAAACAAACATCTTTTATCATTTCTTTTCACACAAATTATGTTGCTCCAATATTTAATAAAAAAAGGTAAATTATAAAAGTAAATAAAGTATTAATAATTAATGAGTAGTAATAATACATTTAATAATAAACAATAAAAAAATAACATATCTTACAATTTAGGACCAAAAAAATAACATTTTCTTTAGCCCTTCTATTGTACCCTACACCAGAATAAAATAATAAAATAAAAAATAAAGTATTAAACAAATAATAATACGTCTTCATACCAGAAAAAAAGAAATAATACATTTCTTCAGCCATATTATATCCTGCAACAGAATATATAATAAATAGAAAAATTAAGAAAAATAATCATTTTAAAATGATAAATAACAATAAAAAAAGACAATAAAACACCATAATAAAATAATAAAATAAGAATAAAGAAATACTTATAAAAGAATGATAATGATAATGAAAATAATAATAATAAATAAATCTTTATACCAGAAAATTGTTTATCCCTGTTAGTGCTTACAGCAGAATATAATAATAAAAAATAGAAAAATAAAAGACAAATAATACAAATAACATATCAGACAATAAAACACAGAATAAAATAATAATAATAAACCTTTATACCAGAAAAAAAATGTTTAGCCCTGTTACAGCTTACATCAGAATTTAATAAAAAATAAACTGAAAAAAAAAAAAATAATAATAATTAAATGATAAATAATTAATAATAATACAAATAGTAAAACATCAGAGAATAAAACACCAGAAAAAAAACAATAAAATATTAATAAAGAAATAATTTTAAAACAATAATAATATATCTTTATACCAGAATAAAATTATTAGCCCTATTACAGCAGAATATAATAATAATTTTTAAAAAAATAAAGAAAAATATTTTAAAAATTATTATATAATAAATGATCATACAAATAATAAAACATATTCATAAACTTTGGCAAATGTTCATATTTTGAAACCTGTTGTACCCTAAACCAGACATTACATGATGTTGCATAACAGAGGAGATAAAACAAAGCAGAAGTGCGATTAATGCTGAGCATCTGAAACAGCAGCATATGGGAATCTCTCATGAGGCCGTGTGGCAAAGTCTGACTTGAAATGGTCAGAAAGAAAAGAACACACAAGGAAACATCAGAGACAGATGAGCAAGAGCCCATCAAAAGATTAATGACATTTATATGGAGAGAGAATGAGTGAGAAATTGAGAGCGGGATATTCACAGGTGTTGATCAGGTGGCATGCAGAGGTGATCTGAGACACAGAAGGTGAAAATAGAGAGGGAAAGATATCTAACATTTCAATGACAACGAGATAATGGATAAGTCTTAGAAAGAAGAAAAAAATCAGCAGAGAGAAGGTGTGGGGAAAGAAATGATGAAAAAAGTTAGGAGACAGGAGATGAACTGAACTGGCTTTAGGTCCAGGTGAACGTGAAAATGCATCCACATCCCATATTGTTTTAATTAAAAACATTTTTGACAATGTGATTAATTCTTCTCACATTTAGATTACTTTTATTTTTTATATTAAAAGAGATTGTACCCTAGTTTTTAATTTTGTTCCATATATTCAATTAAATATCATGCATGTCATGTTCAGATTTATATTTTTCAAACAAGTAGTTTACTAAGATGTCATTTAACAGATTAAATTATTAATGAAATGTAATTTCATTGACAAAACAAGGTATATTTTATTATACATTTTATATAAATTAATTATTTAACATAATATGATCATAACATGAGTTTAATGAATTTAAATGTTAAAAATGTGTAACTGTTAAATACATTTTCTTTTAGATTATATTAAATAAGTGTAATATCATAAACTAATTATAATTTATATAAATATATTATTATTTATATATATTCCTAGAGGGAAAGTTAGCTATGAATTCTAGGCATAAACGGCATAAAAGTGGTCATATCATAAGAAAATTAATTTGTTTTCATCTTCTGAAGAGTTAAAGAGTTTGGTGTACTACAACACCTCACTTTCAGGATATAAATTATCCTCCAATATGACCATTTTGTGAAACCAAGCTCCTAACGGCTTATCCTTCTGAAGGACCCCAATTAAAAAGTGACCAAAGTTTGTTAATAAGATTCCCGGTACTGTTACATAATTCACATTTGTAGAAGGTGTTTACATCACCGCTCAGAAAATGCCAATGAAATTCTGAATTATGACAAAAAACATAAGTGGACCTTAAGGGCAAAAATAAGGGATAAAATGATATAAAAAGAAAGTATGATATGTCCTCTTTCAAAACGACTTGAAATGTCACAGAACTGATGAGTGATGTGTGCATTTTACAGAGGGATGTGTGCAAGACAGACAGAGAGAGAGAGAGAGTGTCGTGTGTTTGTGTTCAGAGGAAGTAGGGCAGTGTGCTGAAGGCCAGTGTGTCGTGTTCACCTCTGATTCACACGACGGCACTTACTCAATAGCTGACCATCGCCCACACACCTCTGAAAGGTCACAAGATCACTGTGGTCCTATTTGTAATATTAGAAAGAGAGGTGTGGACAGATGCAGGATGACATGCATTTTACTATTATCTTGAAGTATGCAATTAAAAACCAAGCTCTCATGACAACAATGTTATTTGTTGTCATATTTTATTATATATTTTGTATAAATTAATCATTTATTCAAAATAATGACGATAACATCCTTCTGCAAAAAAATGTTTAACTGTTAAATTTTCCTTTTAGATTATATTAAATAATTATAATATAATGTTTAATACTACTACTACTAATAATAAATATATTAATATATATTTTACACTGTATACACACACGTTATCATTTGTCATCATCATCTTCACGTTTTATTAGTGATTTATTAAAAATAATATGATCTCAACATCCTACTTTGAAAATTGAAGAAATTGTAAACCAAAAATTGTTAAAGAAGTTAATCCTTTTAGAAAACTGTAATGTTGAAGATGTCTGCCTAATATATTGAGTTTTACTGTACAAGCAAAAGAAAAACTAAAAGTTATGCAAACTATCAGACCTCTCAACTCCTCAAGTTGCCAGTTCTGTGCCGTCTATATAGTGACCTCTTGTGGGCATCCAAGGAACTGCAGTTAAAGCTGTAATACACTGGATTCCTCTCCGATATTCAAGTCTAATAACTCCCCCCAACCCAGATAAGTTCATAAAGGGCAGGAATTGAATATATCGGCATTCACATTCCAGACTTCATATTGATTAATGACAGGGAGGAAGTCTGAATTGCCTTGTTGAGGAGAGGTGGTTTTGATGCTCTTACAAGTGGTGCTATCATGACGGCATGGTGATGAAGGAGCTCTCCACTGCAAGCGATGGTTGGAGAGCCCTCAGGACCGAGACTGCCCACCCTGAGTCCATCTCCCAACAGCGTCTACGAGGCCCGCAGAGCAGCTCTCATATCACACAACCGGCGTCTCGCACAAGGCAGGGTTCAGACACAAGTGAGGCTCGGCTCACCTCGTCCAATCAGTGACAGCGGAGGGGTTCATGGGAAGATGAGGCACTGCTCAACCTTGGCCAATCAGAGATGACATTGAATGTTTGGTCTCTCCTCGGCCTGTGGCTCTTGGGTTTGACCGAGGCTCTGTGTCTGAGAAGAGACCGACTCAAGTGGAGCACTGGCTAGACAGACACAAACACAAGCCTATTTCCCTGTCTGGTCTGTTTGGATAAAGCTGCTAATACTTTTCTTTTTCTGCATCTGAACTACGTGTGACAACTTTCATAACTTCCCCAAATGTGGTGCACAAGAAAACATGCAGTTAGGCCAAATTATGCTCTTTCAAAAAATCTTAATTTTGTTTTTAGGGTCTGGAATACTCTGTTTAGTTCCTGTCTCTATGAAGCTTCTCCTTCTGAAAAGCACAGTGAGCTCTGATTGGTCAGCTGGACCAGTGTGTTGTGATTGGTCAACTGCTTAGAGAGAGAGTTTGAGAAATGTCACGCCCCTTACCGTAATCACAAGTCTCAAAACACTATTAACTCAACCAGGCTTCGCCCCTTTATTTTGCGTATGCCTTGGGTGGGAATTATTAAAATGAGGAATATTGTGACATGTACATTCACAGAAGAAACCTAAAGACTACAATCGAGTTCAGAAACAGTGCTTACTGATAAAAATCCCTTTGGAATCGACTTGAAACCATTGCCTCTATGAGATATAGCGAACCTCAGTGTGAGTAAAAAGTGAATAAACCTTCTCTCAGGTCATCAGGTGTGGGGAATGCAAACAGCTCAGTGGGTATTCCTAACAGGATTACAACGGAGATGGACGACTGAGATTGAGAGTGAGCAGTCTCACTGTCCAGACAGGCTCTGTTACAGCTGCCAGATTACGCTAAACATGATAGAAATCACCAAAACAAATAAACTCTGTGTCCTTCTACATCCTCAGTATTGTATAAATGAACTGCATTACATGCGGGAAAAGAAAAACAATCTATAGCATTAATGTTGTCGCCACACAAATTGTCCCATCAGGTTCTGCACTGCTATTTTTGATTTGATGGTTGTTGTAGGACAAGCCACACTGTAGGACTGTGCCCCAAAACTTCTGACACTGGCAGAATTAACATTTGCCCGGAATGGTCATTAATCGGCTGTCGGCGAACATGTCAAACTAGCGATCAAAGACTACAGATTTTAGCCTGGGATCAGAGGAATCTTTTAGGATTCTCAAAACTTGTCTCAGACGGCCGAATCATGGGCAAAATCGTACAGTGTGAACCCAGCTTAAGTCTGTCCATTATCCAGACTCAGTGACTCAGGGCCTGAGCACAGGCAGAAGCACTGCAGCCCCGCTCGGCATCTGAGGAGAGCCAGCGAGAGCAGAAAACCTAGAATTAGCCATGAAAAGAGCAAATAAATAGGTGCTTCAACTTGAAAATCCTGTAACAAAGCCTTTTGAGGACCTGAGAGATGACATGAGAAAGAATGAGGAGAGAGAGAGAGGGGGGGGGAAACAAGTGTTTTGTCTCTCAGCCCAGAGCTGGTGGAAGGGCAAAGCACCACACAGGGCCGTTTCTGAGGGAAAGCTTTTAATGAAGCCCAGGGGGAAAGGAGAGCTCATCAGACTGAGACATATCCTCTAAAATCTCTCTTTTTCTCTCACACATTTTATATCACATATACACATTGAAATGCTTTCTTTAGGCTTTTAACTAGAGCAGGGCAGGATTTATACTCATGCGGATATGCATTTTACCTAAGGCTACAATATCGAAGTATAGCCTATACTTTCTTGTCTCCACCTACACAACCAGCTAACCAATGACCCATAAGCCTGAAGGGTTTTACTATACACTGTAAATCACTAGCTAAATCTCACCAGTGTCTCGTTGACCTCATCTTCACCCTGAAAAATTAGCCATTTGCAAATCAATGACACTAACAGGAAAAAAGCCACATTTATCATTAAAAACTAGACTTTTTTAAAGGCATTTTCTCATGCAAAACTTGTCTGCATAATGTTATGATATCATGATATTTGTCAGGGCTTTGCAATGCGGTTGCTAATGTGTCCTGAATGTTTTTTTGCAGTTGCTGGGTGGTTGCTTACTAGCTCAAGTCAAATCCAAGTCTCAAGATATGGCTTGAGTACTTTCTTTACCGCATTTTTTAAAATTTCATTTTTTTAATTGTCCACGAGACCTTAATCCTAACTCCAAAAAGTCTGATTTGTAATCTGAGAAAAGTAATAGTAAAAGTAATTCTACATCATGTGTACTATTACTTGTACAAGCAAAATGAGCAATAATGAGAAGAATGTGCAAAAACAATTACTTTAGCAAGCAACACTGATTAATTCTTTACTAAAAAAATCTAAATCAACATGTGAAAAATATGATAAAAATGCCAAATGCAGCAGGTTGCAGTTTAGAACAACAACCCGTTTGCCTGCATGCCCCTTGCATCCCGATGAACGCCAAATATAGGGTTTTACTGTTCGGTAAATTTTAGTAAATGGAAAATAGCTTGGGATTTCTGACTTCTGAATGTGTCAAACAGTGCCACTGCTAAAGAGTTGGAAGCCTGAAACAAAAAGCCCTGGTTTAGGATTATTACCTTCCCTCATTATAGTATTAGCTCTATAAAATGTTCCTGTTGTTTGGGAGAAATACTTACTTGCCTCATAATGGAGAGGCTCGCACACAAATAGTGGCCCAGTGTGGACACAGGCCCAAGTGAAGTGCAGACAGAGACAATTGTCTCAAATAAAGGAAGCTAAAAGCAGCTCTGTCCCTGGAATGCTGACAGAAGGACAAGAACATTTTTTAGCAGCATTTCGGTCCATCTCTGAATTTGACTGGTGTCTAGAATCGCATATGCAACTGTTCTGCAATGCTGACAGGAAGAGAGAAATAATGAGGGAATACAGAGAGAAAGAAGGCAATTTAAAATCACTTGCACCATGCAAGGAAGTAGAGAGGTGTGGGCAAAAAAGGAGGAAGACTTGCCAATTACGTTGTGCTCAACCTCCTGCTCCTCCATTATGGAGCTCTTTCCTTTCACAGTGCTGTCTGGCTCTCAGCGTGGCCCCTCTGATTGTGTGAGGCGTCACTGTCTCACTGATCTCTCTCTGATAGAATGAGATCCTCATGCTGCATAACTCTACACCATGCCTACATATTGTAACATAACGGATATCTGAAATTAAAAGATGTAGAAGAGTCATACAATAAGGAAGAATCATTCCTTGCATATGCAGCGTGGTCAAACATGGATAGGCAACAGCTGTAACTTTTGAAGTGTTTCAGAGACAGATAGATAGACTAAGACAGACAGACTGTCAGATAGATACATGAGTAGACTGACAGATTAGTAGATGGATAGACAGACTGACAGACAGACGAGTCTATAGATTTATAGAATCTAGTCTATAGAATCTATCTGTCCACTCGTCTATCTATCTATAGTAGATAGATAGATAGAAAAGTAGACAGACAGATGAGTGGATAGATAGATAGATAGATAGATAGATAGATAGATAGAGACGAGTCAATTTATAGAATATATCTATCCACTCGTCTATCTATTTATCTATCTATCTATATATAGAGATATATAGATAGATAAGTAGATAGATAGATAGATAAGTAGACAGACAAATGAGTGGATAGACAGACAGACGAGTCTATTTATAGAATCTATCTATCTATCTATCTATCTATCTATCCCCCCCCCGAGACAATCTTTCAATAATTCATCCCAATAATGTGTAAATGATAGTCACACTGCAACACTAAAACATGATTAAAACATCTTCATCTGTCACTTTCAGATGGGAAAATACTGCTTTTAAAGTAGATAACACTGAAACAGGGAATTAGCTTTTTACACTTAAATCACTGATTGTGTGTGACAGTTGAACTGAGATTATATATGCGGCATGCTGCCCCTTATTATTTCAGCTCCGTTTCAATCATTTCATGCAACATTGACGTGATGTGAGTCTAAACAAAGACGCATTGGATCACAGGCTAAAAGAAAACATCCCTCAAATGAGATTTCAAATTTACCCTAGGGACAGTACACTCAACCGGCTTACTTAAATTCATTTGAATGTCTTTACTGATTCTGACTTCACACATCACACAGATTTATTCAATATACTAATCTAAGCAAAATGTTTTGAAAATGGCTAAATATTAATTATACGTTAGTTTTTAAAATGATACACTAAATAAAAGTGAACAAACTATGTAGATACAGTGACACATCACATTTCACAGCTGCCTTGTCTCTTGTGTTGTGTTTTCAGCGTGCAGCCTTAGGAATCCAGCAATGTTCCAGTCATTCTCTGGTGTTCAAGCAGCCCCTGCGACTAATGTAGCAAACCAGCAGAACCAGTGGGCCCCGGGGCCCTCGTTCTCCTCCTGCCCCTACTCCTACCACACCAACCCGAACCCAGGTCCCTACCACAGCAAACAGCCCTCAACCTGGCCTTGGACCCGATGGAAGGTATGCAAAATCTCTGACACATTTAGTTTTTGCATCATGGCATTTAATTGTGATTAACAGAATATTACATTGCAAATCGAATGCAATGCAGCGTGTTTTGCTTTTTGCGGTGACAAATGTCTTCATGGAAAATGTACCTTAACTGATATTAATTAAGTGGAACTGCCTTCACAACATTTATAGGATCTATTCTGATTTTGTGTTGACTAAGTCACTCTTTATTTTAGCGACTGGAAGTCATTAGCACACTCACAAGAGTGCTAGCAGTATCATTAGAGCTGAACTTAATTTAGTTACATGCATCATAACACAAATTAAAACAACCCCTTGGTGTGGAGGGGGGCAAAAACTCGCACATAATCTGAAAAAGAAAGAGAAAGAGTCTGTGGCATGTCTGTGAATATATATATATGAATGTATTTCAGAAGACATGGGGAATGGCAGGGTCATGTTCAATGTGTTTCAGAAAGTAAAATAAAATATTGCAGTTTCAAGTTATAAAAAATACTTAGACAGCAAGAAAAAATATTTCTAAGATTTTATTAGCCACACTTGCTATATGCTTTTAAAGATAGATAGATAGATAGATAGATAGATAGATAGATAGATAGATAGATAGATAGTTAGATAGATAGATAGATAGATAACTAACTATCCCTAACCCTAATATGTGTGTGAATTGCATTGTACAAAATCAGAGGCTTTTTTCTCATTTCTGCCACATTGATACTTAACCCCATAATGTGATTATAGACGCATGCCTGTGTCCGCACATTTGAGCCAGAAACCACCCAAACAGCCCTTTGTGTCCCAGGACTCATTTGTCTGGAATTTCGATGCTGTGGATTTGCTGGTGGTTTTGTTTCGGAGCGTAATTCCACACTATGTGCTGACAGAACACTGTAATCACAATAGTCACATTCGACAAGTGTTTATTTTGACTGTAAAAAGCAAAAGGTCCTGAACCAGGGTGTGAGTTTTTTATATATGATTCATCCCTTCTTTTTTCATTCTTAGGCTTTTTCTTAATCCTTTGGGGGGGAAAAAAAACAAACTTTTTGTGAGTTTCTTGCTTAGAGGTGCTTTAGAATAGCTTAGGGGAGCAATATAAATGGCTAAATATAAATATATGCTATATAAAAAAGAAAAATACAGATAAATGTTTAAGCTCATATTGAAATCTGAAAATTCTCAAATCTTATATTGTTGAACGTATAATTAAATACACAATAAATAATAATTATAATAATTAAAAACTAAAATAAATAATAATACTTACAAATACACGTTTCCATGTTTTATGGGGACTTTCCATAGACAATGATATTAATACTGTACAAACTATATTCTATCTCCTACCCCTAACCATCACAGAAAACTTTCTGCATTTTTAAATTTAAAAAAAAAAACATTACTTACAGTAGTATGATTTATAAGCTGTTTTCCTCATTGGGACCAAAAAATGTCCCCACAAGGACAAGGATATTGCCATCTTTGTGAGGACATTATGATCTGCTTAAACTGGCCAGACAAAAGAAAAATAGATGCTGATCTGCACTTTTAATATCTGTCAGAAGGAGAAAGATAGAAATCAGTTTTTCAGATGGAGAAGCAAAGCAACAGTCAGTTTTAAGCGGGTGGAAAGGGAATAGAAGAGGCCGGAGCACATCAAAGCTGCCTTGTGTTTGCTCTGGTCCACAAGAGGCCTTTCATGTGTTAAAGTGTGTGTGCATCTATGTTTTGGTATGGATCTGTGTATTTCAAACACTGCAGCACTACCTGTGTTTGGAGGAAAGAGGCTGGTCTCTTAGAAGCGTGCTGTCCCTTGAGGCTACGGCAGACGTACACACACACACTCTCACTCAAGAAGACACAGATCTATAACTGTGTATCTACACGCCCCCTGCCTATGAGGTTTATCTTGAGTGTGCCGGGTAGAGCCAAGGGGTTATGGGAAGACGTATTATAGAGAGACAGAGATGGGGGGTGCCGTTTGGATCCCGACTGACTATTAGGACCAAAGCAGTCTACAAGGGAGACCACCCACCCTGTCTGGCTCAGACCCAAACTCAGTCTGACATCCTGCGGCCCACTGGACTGGCAGGAGGGAGGGCAGGTCAAAAGATGTCTAATGGGGACAGACAGTTGTAGCGTACACTGGAGCGGGTTTTCATAACAGTCCATACCTTGGAAAGGCACAGTTAAAAAGCTTTGATGGAGCAGATTACCGGATTACTGTATTTAGTATAGAGATGCTAAATACAGTCTTGAATGCTAACAGAATTGTGAAAGCGGTACACAATCTTACACTGGACATGTTTGGCCCTGTAAATGGCTTAAAGGTGACCTATTATGCCCCTTTTGACAAGACGTAATATAAGTTTCTGGTGTCCCCAGAATATGTCTTTGAAGTTTAAGGTCAAAATACCCCACAGATCATTTATTATAGCTTGTCAAATTTCCCCCGATTTGAGTGTGAGCAAAATCAAGCTGTTTTTGTGGATGGGTTGCTTTAAATGCAAATGAGCTTGTGCTAACAGCAAATAAAACTCGCAAAATTTATCGTTACAAACTGTTCTTGATGCAGCATATAACATAGGTATGCCATGTATTTTGTGGATGTTTGCTAAAATTCAGTTCTGAATGATTTTGGTAGCGTGCTGCACAGCTAATGTGGCTAAAGCTACACACTGTTGGAGAGACTCAATAAGAATGAAGATGCGTTTATGAATTATACAGACTACACGCATTTTTGGGTTAAAAATGAAAATAACGACATGGCTCTGGTCTCCGTGAATACAGTAAGAAACAATTGTAACTTTAGCCACATTTAACAGTACTTTAGCAACATGCTAACTAAACACATTCAGGAAGACAATTTGCAAATATCATGAAATAATTATATATGAAAATAGATCAGCTGGTATCGACCCGTCTTTGAGAATCAATTTCTGTGCAAATCCTGTGTTTTACTGACGATCGTGTGAAACATTCTAGTGTTAATGACTTACATATACTGCTATATGAATTTATCTGGACACATTTCCTTCATAAATAAAATTACACCACTGCGTCCTTAGTGGCTCAGATGCCAGGGAGTTTATGGAGACTCATATGTTTGCTATTATAGCCGTTAACAGATCAGTGATCATGTTTACATAGCTGAGACATATCACAAGCTCAGGGATGGTCGTTCTTGAGTGCTGCTGTCCTGCAGAGTTTTGCTCTGACACAACTCACCTTCCTTCACGTAGCTTTAGTAATCCTGAAGACATTCAAGTGTGTTTAATCAGGGTTGTAGCTAAACGGGACAGCTGCTGCACTCCAGGACCAGTGTTACTCGTCGCTGGCGAAAACAATGGCTGCGGCGTGGGTGGAAACATACAGATTCAGGGGGCGGTGATATTATAATAAGATCCCCTTCCTACATCACAAGGGAAGCGAAATTTGTCTCATGCTTGCAGAGAAAGGCTTACCAAAATAAAGTTACTGGGTTGTCCTTTTTCACATTTTCTGTGCTGGTAGATGCAATTATAGCATTTAAACACAGGAAAAGTCAGATTTTCATGATATGACCCCTTTAAACTCTTGTCTTTGATTGTGAAAATATCACAAATGGTTTAAAGTTGGCATGAAACGGTGAAAAATTCGCCCTATTTTCTAAATGCATGTAATTGATATTATTGTAACCGATCCATCCGTGCATGTTTCTTTCTTTTAATTTTTTTTCTTTTCTTTTTTTTTTTTTTTTGAATGCCTTCTGAAGTGAAGCTATGCACTTTTGTAAGAAAAATATCCATATTTATAACTTTATAAACTATAACTGCTGTATGCGAGTCTAGTTCCGGGCGAAAAGTGACCTTTAACCCGACGGAAAACGTATTGATGAATGCGGAAGTGCAGAGGATAGAGCAAAACAAAACACCGGTCATGAATTAGAAGTCTAAAATGAGAATATTTAAAGAGAAATGTCGGAGGAGCTTGAGTTTGTAGCCTAGCCCTATTTGTTTAAACTGCGAGAGGCGTCTACTCTCACCTAAGCTTTAGCTACTCATACATCCTACGTCATACGCTGGAACTTGACTCTTCTCGTGAACACGCAGATGGTCGTTACCGGAAGCTAGTGATTACATTTTATATTAGTTTTAATTTTGGATATTTTCCTTACAAAATGCATCACTTTGCTTCAGAAGGCCTTTATTAACCACCTGGAGTTGTATGGTTTACTTTTATGATGGATGGATGCGCTTTTTTTGGGCTTCAAATAATATGGCACAATATGTTTTAACTGAAAGCAACTTGCACTGACATACCTTAAAATATGTCAGTGCCATTGCTGTCGTCTCAAGATGCCCACCAGTAATGTTTTTTTCAAAGGCACCTTAAATGTCCTAATTGAACTAAGGTCTAATCCTGACTTAATCAATGCCCTGTCTGTGAAACCAGGTCTATAACTGATACTTCTGCACACACTCACAGTATGAAATCTATTTTGCAACGAACAAGCATTTCTAAAGCAAGGTGGGTGGAGCACGGATCAAGAGAAACATGGTGGGATTTATAAATTATCTCTGATGAACTAAATCGTCCAGGACAAAAAAAAGATTGCTAAAAAGAATGGAAAGATGGAAATAAAATCAAGGAAGGAAGGAAGGATGAAGAAGATGAACACATCAAAATTCACTTGCACACAGTAATTGTGAATCATCAGTGAGAGGAAACCGCATTAGCAGCACTGATTATGACAAACGGCCTATCATCAATTGCAACATAAGATGGGGTTTTTCCAGGACAGTGGAGTGACTCAGTCCACAAGTGTCACTGTTCTCCCTTTCTTTAAAATGACTGACTCTGATCAGAAGTACTCTTGATCAAGTACAACATTTCCAGGGACTTTTACAGCCCTGCTGTTTGGTGAAGTTGCTGGGTCCTTCCGTGTCTCTTTGATCCGTCAGGGTTGTTCCCTGCTAATAGGATTAAACCAGCGGCCCTTTAAATTCTATATATTGAATGTAAAAACCCAATATTGGATGGAAACCTGTTTATCTGCCTGAAAGAAGGGATTCGAAAGGTCAAAAGAATCTGTAGCATCTGTTATTATTTCAGTCAGGATAGTTTATTAAAAAAAATGTATTAATGTAAATGGAATGCACATTGGTTTGGTTCCGGCGGACTAGATTTGCTACGCTGATGCTGCTGCTGAGCAAGTATGACTTGCTTCTGCTAAATGTTCAGAACATAAAATTAAAGAAAACATCCTGCTGCTGCTAGAGAGAGGAAGACCCCCGTAGTAGATCTAGGCAGGTGGTGCTAGGGAGGTGGAGGGCTAGAATAAGAAATCGCATAATGCGCAGAGTTAGTGTATTCGCTTGGAATGCGTCGGGCTAAAGGGAAGTAGTAATGGACAGGTGAAATTGAGTGGCTTTGGAAGTTGCATTGAAACAGCCAATCAGAACGCAAATAGAGTTTCATAGCTCAACTATTCAAAACTATTCAAATTATTATTTGAATTATTATTCAAGAAAAAGATGAAGGGATTCAAAAGGTCAAAAGAATCTGTAGCATCTGTTTATATTATATTATACAGGAAATAATAGAAGACATAATGTTAAATATATAATGATTATGTAATCATATATATTCCAATGAAAATTTCAATCATATTGATGTTCTGATGATACACATGTGCTTTGGCACACATAAAATGCCCAAATGTGCTGAATAGGCCTGAAACAAGTGAACAGTCATTTCATCACAAGCTTCATTCTTGCCTCAACAAAGATGGCAACTGAAGTTCTGGCATGTGCAATCCCCATTAACAAGCCAGCATATTCTCCTTTATAAGATTAATGCAGTACATGTAGCAGGTGTCTGCCAAAATTCCTGTCTTATTTAAACCGCCCGGCCCATACCAGCCCTGTAATCCTATTAGGCCTAATTGAGTGAAGTCGGCAGTCTTTTTCAGTTAAACCATGTTCAGCCACTAATAGGATTCAAAGGAAAAAGGTTCAATGCATGGAATATATGCTAGTGTGGGCTTTTAGCCTTGAGCGGGGCAGAGCGTTGTGCCCCGGGGCACTTGTGAGGCCTGATCTGGCCAGAGGGCTAGACAGGGGACGTAAGGAGGGAGGGGGTCTATTTAGGTGTACAGGGATTATTACAAGCAGTAAAGGTTTTACTTTTACTTTTTAATCAAATCTGACAGTATAATTAAACTTCAGAATCTGTACATCCACTCTGCTGTTTGTGAATGTGAGCAGAAGATCATTTTTTAATGGGTGAATCTGAAAAAACATTCAGGTCGCATTTCAAGCAGAAAAAAAATTAGACAACAAATATAGCTTATAAATATAAATAGCTTAATCTTTTAAATTATTTTGTTTCAGGTTACAGTAATGATATTCTGGCATTATGGTAACATAGGAGGATATGCTAAATTTTCATTAAAATTTTCACACAGTGAGACAAATCTCACAATTGATTTTAGAAATTGCTGTGGAGCAATTTCTATTTATTCTAACACACAAAATTGTTTAAAAACTTAAAAAAAAAATATTATATTTATTTATATATTTTATTAAATTTATAGGAACTTTACAGGAGAAAAAAATACATTTTGTGCACTTGAATGCACGATTTAAAATCTGTTTAAAAATCGTATTATTGGTTTAATAAATAATAATAATAATACATTTTAGTATCATTTTGTAATAATAATAATTTGAATTTTTAAAAATAATTATTTAATAACAACAATAATAATAGATATGATAATTATTAACTCTTATAATGTTATGAAAGTACAAAACATGAACCTGATGATTAATTTATGGAAGGTGATTATAAAAGTGTCACAGTTGTCTGTTGTTATGAGACAGATCTTGCATGTGATATTGCACTGCATAGAATTGCTTTGATCGTATTGATTAAACGGTAAAAGGCAGGAGAACTAGACTCTTCTTGTCTTCAAAGATATTATCTGCCTGTCCCAACTGACCTCTGGCCTCTGATCAGTGTGAGTCCATTTCTGCGTTTGATGGGGAGACATGTATCAAACAGGGCCACTGTGGCCCTTAATGTGGTGTATCACCAGGGGCCCTCGCAAAACCCTCAGGCCGACATCTCAGAATCACCGCTCAGCCACACTGATTAGTCGCTGGCGTCTTTTGGACAAAATGACTGAAAAGGACACAGGAGTTCCTCTCCAGTCAGGGTGCATGAGTCCCTTGTGAGGGACTGGACTAGACTAGACTAGACTAGACTAATCTATACTAAACTAAAATAAACAATAAAATAAAATGTATACAAAAATAACAAAATAACTTTAGAAAATATGATGCTGTAGAATTACTTAAGTATAATTATTCTCTGGGATCAGTTAAGTAAAACCATGAAGTGGTGAAAACCGGTCATTTTCCATTCACATACCAATTTCAGATACATTCTGATATAGTTAACGTAAAAAGCAGGAAAGTGGCAAGCATTAGCCATTAAGGACAGCCAATGCTTCCTGAAGGAAGTCAGATAAATGTCAATCAAGATCAGAGGAGAACGTCATTAGCATTTCCTAATCTCATTCAGATTACTCTATTCGTCCCATCGTGGAAAGTTAATCTCTAGAATAATATTTCTTTTGTTTCCTAAATCCTTGTGGAATCCTCTGTGGTGTCAATGAGTGGGTTTCTCCATACTTCACAACAGGCTTTTTATTTTAGTAAATAAATCCATTTGCTTACATCTAACTTAATAAGGTCAGTTGCATGTTGAGAGAAACTAGGATGTACTGATCGACGTGGAAGATGCCATAAACCAAAACACTAAGCGGGAACTATCCTGGAGGTGGAGTGATGAAAGGGGACTTTTATAGCAATAATAAGGGAAAATGCATTCTAATATGTGTAATCAACTGGCTCACACTGTGAAAAGCCATTTAGTTGCAAGGCTAAACTTAAAGACACTAAGAACCAGAAAGTTATTCAGTAATTATGAATAGAAAACTGGAAAAGTTCTGAAACAGTTTTTTTTTATTATTATTACTTTTTAAGCATTTTATTTGATTGTTTTAAAAAACATTTTCATAGCAGACTATGATGTCTGTGTCTTCAATATAATATTGTTATGTAAAATGTTAAGTAAATTAACAATATATAAATCCTACAAAATAAGAAATATTAATATTAAATGTTGCCAAATAAATATATGAATAAATAAATTCCACAAACATTTTCTAGCCCAGTCCCAGTATGTTATGGGTTGGAATACAGTATGTAAAATAAAGCTCTCCATGTGTCACCAACATTGAACTATTAGGCCGTTCACACCTGGTATCTATTTTAAGATGCATTTTGGTCAATCGAATCACAAGTGGATGTTAAATACAGATGTAAATGGCGTCTAAAACATTTTTAGCTTGTCCACTTTCGACCACTTCCTGAGGTAGTCAAAAATGCATTCGACCGGATTGCTTTCGTAGTGTAGATGCTCATGTGGTCAAATGTGTTTGAACAACCACAAAAGACCGCCTAACTGACCTAATGCGTAAACATTATAGGAAGCATGCTAGCCAGACAGGATTTAAACTTTGTCGGCTGAAGATCCAAGTTTGGTTTGAAGACGAAAAATGTACCAAGCACAATGTTCTCTCACCATTCCTGATTTCTAACACGCATGTTCAGCCGGTCTAGCGGCTGTCAGAGCAGAAATGAAAAGTTCATGCTCTCTGTATATTTTTCCGTCATCTCTGTGTGCATTCATATGTAAATTGCGTAAACTTATTTTCTCCATTAGACTGAAATATAAAAACATAAATTTACCTGCCCATAGACCCTTCCCTCGAAGAAATCAGGATAGAAGCAAAAGAGATGGATTAAAATGGCAGGTGTAAACGGGTATGTGTGTGCCTTATCTTAATACCAGGTGTAAACAGGGCCTTAGTTACTCTAGTTGGCCTAACAATCTCCCAACCAGTCCCAATCCAAGACTCCCCAGTAACTCTTAAGATTTTAAGAAGATGAATTACAAAAGAAGGGACAGAAAGAGAGGAAGAACAAGAAAGGAAGATAAAAAAAAAAAAAAAAATCAAAGAATTGGATTAATTGGCATAATGCAAGGTGGCTGAACACTGCTAGAGAGAGTGTCAGATTTTGGAGAATCACTGCCATTCTCAAAGCTGAACCATCTGCACAATTAGCTAGCCGAACTTTGACCCGAAGCAGAATAATTAATGAAAAACAGAGGATGAAGACAAAATGTGCAGAGCCATTTGAGTGAGTGAGGGAGAATAATACATCAAAGAGAGTCAGTAATTGGCCCTGTGGCTTTCATTCCTTGCCCCATTTCTTTCAATTCATTGACTCAAAATAATGGGTTCAGGTTCATTATCAACAGGTCGTAAGCTTAGGAGTGCTAAACAGGCTGGGGTGTGTGTGTGTCGATGGCTCAGAGGGACCCGTACATGAGTCTACGCAAGTAATGCATGATATTGTTGTGGCATAAAGAGCAAAAGAGAGCGATACATACATAAAATCAAAATGCTGGAATATAACTGGTACGGTCAGGTAAGTAAACTGAGCATTTAATGTTTTGTATACTAGAATGATGAAATCTGTTGTGTGTTTGAGCTATTGCTTATATTCTGGTTTATCCTGCCATATAAAGTGTATTATTTTGGAGGAAGTGCAAATATATTCTGCAGGGAACAACTTTAAATGCTTTAAAGCCTGTCCTATTATATCAAATTAATCTATAATGAAAAATTGCATAACAAATAGGTGTATAATGAAAAACATATATAACGTGTGAATGTTATGCTACTTTTGACAAAGTAAATTCAATCTAGCTAATTTAATTTACATAATTGTATCATTGGTTTTGCGTGTGTTATAGCGACGGGCCATTTTACGCTTCATATTTTCAACAGTCATAACGACAAGCAAATAAAATGTATAAATGTCCAAAAATGAACATTGCTATCTCTTTATCATTTAATTAATCTTAAATGAATGAAAGGGTTCTGTCACCTTTTACAGATGGGAACTGTAAAACATTTTTGAGCAAAAAACAAAACAAAAACAAACAAACAAAAAAAAAAACATTTATAGATGGCATGCTGTAGATCCCTTGTTAAATTGTGTGTAAACAAAAGCATGTGCGTTTACAGTGGTGCTTTCATTGTCTTTGTTGTGGCACAGAATGTTACGACTCAATTATGTCCTTGCGTATCACATGCAGTTAGCTCTGCTCACGCACATGCGGACGAAACTCAAGTCTAAATGTTCAAGTTACCAGCACGTGATGAGGTAAAATTCCTCAAAACAGTTCATTACTAACCTAACATGCTCAGACGGATGCCGTCCACCCCACTTCTGAAGCAACTGTTCATACCCCAACACAGTTTGGACTGACTTTGGTGGTTTTCCCATACCTGGGTGTGCCATATCAGGCACTTAATAACCTAATAGGTCTTAAAGTCAGGCTTTTGGTTTGAGCAGCACCCTGTAGTGATGAAAAGAGAAGCATCATCTCATGTTAACGTCACCCAAGTACTCAGCTGAGAGGGAAATGAGATGAGAAAAAAAAGTGAAAGCTCCTCAAGAATGTGGGATTCCTTTCAACGGAGTGTGTTATTGTTCGTCATTGTGGTGGCGTGGTTAGAAAGATACATTTTCACAGCCATTAATGTCATTACACTGGTTTATAGGAATTCAAAAGACTTCTGGGGATGTGAAAATTCTGGCTGACAACGTCAAAAAGGAGAAAGAAATTAGGAAGAAACTGTTCTTCAGCACAAATGACTCTGCGTTTATAAATCATGATAAATATTAGTATCATATATGAATGTTATTAGTTGAAAACTGATGAAATATGTAATTTCTCCAATAAAGTTTTATTTGTTAACATTAGTTAAGTACATTACTTATCACAAACTAACAATGAACAACACTGTACTTCTACAGCATTTACTTAGGTCAAAAATTGGTAACATTATTTTTAATGGTCCACTTTAGACATTCTGTTAACTATAAGTACCTTTGCACCTACATGTCAACCGACTCTCAGAGTATTAGTAGACTGTCTGCTTAATATCTGCTAACACTTTATTTTAATGGTCGGCGAACAGACATTCTACTGTATAAGTAACTTTGCAACTACGTGTCAACTTATTCTACTCACCCAAACCCTAACACCTTACAGAATATACAGAACTGATTTTAGACATTAGACATTGTTCATGGTGAGTGAAATCCCTATCCAGTAATTAGGAATTGAAAACCAGAAAAGTTATTAATTAGTTGGTATATTATTTGATTTAAATTATTTATTTTGTTGTTTTTGTTGTAAATAAACATCTCAAGAATTTCAGGGCAGAGTATGATATCAATGTCCCCTGTCTTTGATATTCAGTATCATATTGTGAATATAATAGACTAGTAAATTAAAAATATCCCTATAAAATATGAAATATTTGTATGAAAGTCATAACTATGAAGTATAAAATCACAATCACGAGAAATAAAGTTACAAATATGAGAAATAGTAATTGTAAGTCACAACTGTGAGATAAAAGCCACAATTTTGAGAAATAAAGTTAAATATATTCGCTAAATATAAATAAATAAATAGTTAAAATTGAGAGCTATAAAGTGACATTGTGAGATTCTGAGCCATATTGTGCGTTATTAACAAAGTTCTTATTGTGAAATATAAAGTTGCCGTCATAAGAAATAGTCACGATTATGAGTTAATAAATTCACATTTTTAATATAATATTAATATAATTAGTTTACAATTACAAAAAATTAAGTTGCAATAATGAGAAATAGTTAACTGAGTTATAAATTTACATTGTGAAATATTAAAAGTGCCCCAATTATGCAATTTTAGAGGTTCCTATTTTTGTTTTGGAGGTCACCCACAACAGATTTACATGCATAAAAAAAACAAAACAAAAAAAAAAAACTTTAATTTTCTCATAATATTGCAGCATCACCTAATTTCTTAAAGAGTCCAAAAACAGTGTGTTTTGAAGATTCAGTCACTAAATCCTTCCTTTCCAAGAGCCTACTCTGTTCTGATTGGTCAGACAGCCTAATCTGTTGTGATTGGTCTACCCCTTATCTATCTAATGCAATGACATTCAGACATTCAGTAGTCAGGAACTCACTGCACCATGCCCATGTTCATTACCATGTCTGAATTTCAGCTCCGGAGGCTTCCTTAGCGCTTGATACACAGTGATAGGAACATTAATGATGGCATCGGTTTTTGCCCGTATCAATTCCAGCACTAAAAACAGCGTCTTCTCGACATGTCGACAACAAGAACCAAACTCTTCCAGGCCCCAGCTACTACTACAGTGTTTTAGGGGCGGGTCAAAGTAAACATTGTTCATGGGCAGCCAATGAAGACCATAGACTGGCATTATGCAAATTTGTTTGATTGATACATAGTTATGTAACAGGAAGTGAGACTGGAATTGCTGACGACTCATTTTGGCGGTTCAGAATCGATTCTTTCTTTTCCGAGACAATAACTTTTTTTTATTGTGCAATTTGATCTTTAAAACTTTGCTGACCTTTTACATGCACAAACAGTGAAGTCCATTCTGAGTAAAGCTCTAGCAATATTTGTTTACAGATGCCACTTGGTTTGATGTTTTGTTATCTAATGCAATGACATTTAAACATTTTTAAGTGGCTCTAACTACTTTTTGAGGCCACTGTAGATTATGCACCTGTTGTGTATGTACTAGTAAACCTCTCTCTTGTGGTGTCAGCCATGTTGTACGTGACCAATTTCCCAACATGCCCCCAAAATACTTCATCTGATATGCCACAAATCAGAGGTGATTTCCTTCTTGAGAGTAGAAGGGTCCATCCAGAAGATCAGTCTGTTTCAGTCAGACGGACAAGGCCTTTCATTCAATCCTGAACATGAGAGGACACCACACTGGTCACTTTGTACTAGCGTCTGTTCTTCTACTCCACCATCAAATTCAACTCAGGCTGTGCTGATTAATCAATTTGGGCTGAGGGAGAGTGTAGAGAGTTCGGTCTGTGGAAGGAAATTACAATGATCCAATTTAAATCACAAAATCAGTGTATTAATCTTTAAAGAAATGTCTGGATATTACAATTCATTTGATTAAGTCGTAATGGAGAAGAGGTCTGAAATATGAAAGCCCCCCCCCCCTCTTTTATAGCACTGTCGATGAGCTGATATTTATAGGGTTTGTGAATAAACCTTTGTTTTGAGTACCTAAGCAATGTGATAATAGCACGCATTTCACTCAATATAACAAAGTTTGAGAAAAAGGAGAAATGAGACACTACGAATAAAATGCAAACATGCATGCTAAAACATTCAGCATAGAACTGTATATAAACAATCTTTGTGTGTGTGTGTGTGTGTGAATTATCAGTATAAGATTTATGTGCCTCACTATGTCATTGTAATGGCTGAAGGCTTTTACACTGTATTTGAGATGGCCATGACTGCTTTAACATGTCACGCATGTTACGGCACAATCAGACACACTTGCGCCTCTGTGTATGTCCACACATGCACATGTACGCTGTGTAGATTCTCCACAGTCACAACACACATACACATAAAATGACACTGACTTGAAGAGAACGTGGACACAACAGTTTCTTTGTCATCCTTCAAACTGTGTATTATTAGTTCGGGTAAGGTCAAAGTTGATCTAATTTTCTGCTTAGTCTTCATTAAACAGCTATTGCATTATTTCATTTTACACAATTAGATTTAGTCCGTAATGAATATATCTCAAGCTAAAGCTTTTGAACAGGGCTTTGCAAATTTAGCCCACAATTGCACTTTATGTGCACTTGGAAGAAAAAAAAAAAGGTTGTAAAGTTAAATATATTTTACTCTGGACCATAGGCCATACGATCACTCACATTATAAACTAAAAATTCAGGATAAGGGCAGCGATTGTGCAGATATCTGGAGGGACAAACCATTCAACCTTTAATACTGCTTTAAACTTGCACTCATAAATAAGAGTTTAGACACTTTATGTACATTCTTCCAATCAGATAAGACAAGAGTCTGTGTTTAAAGGCCAAATTTAATCCCCCGTTTCAATCTTTCATGACATTTGAAGTAAAATGGATTGTCTCGTCGGTCTGTTGTAAAATAGCTGAACACAATCAATGACATGAGGGCTGGAGAACTCGAAATAAAAGTCTAGTCTGAAATTAAGGAGTCAGCCATATTATATCACTATACATTAAAGGGTTAGTTCACCCAAAAATGAAAATTCTGTCATCATTTACTCACCCTCATGTCGTTCCAAACCTGTAAGACCTTCGTTCATCTTCAGAACACAGATTAAAACATTTTTAATGAAATCTGAGTGATTATTGTCTCTCCTTTGACAGCTATGCAGCTACCACTTTGATGCTTCAAAGACTGTAAGCGGTTTAGTCCAAATTTTCTAAAGAGACACGATCACTTCATACGATTAGCAGATTGAATTTAGGCTTTTATTCACATATAAACATTGATTAGCGAACATAAACAGAAGCTCAACCAAACCTGCTTGACACGTGAGAACAAACTTCTTGCTGAAGCTCAAACGTGCTGCATAAAACATGAGAATCAACCTCATTGTTTCTCGCACGTCAAGTAAACATGCTTGAACTTCCGTTTACCATAACTGATGTGTGTTGATGAATGTTTATTTAATAAAAGACTAAATTAAATCTGTTCATCATATAAAGTGACCATGTCTCCAAAATTTGGACTAAACCGCTCAATTCATATGGATTAGTTTTACAATCTCTTTATGAACTTTTTGAAGCATCAAAGGGGTAGTTGCATAGCTGTCTCAGATTTCATTAAAATATCTTCATTTGTGTTCCGAAGATGAATGAAAGTCTTATGGGTTTGGAGCGACATGAGGGAGAGTAAATGATGACAGAATTTTAATTTTTGGGTGAACTAACCCTTTAATATAGATAGTGGTGCTTGTTATTACTATTCCTCAAACTTAGTGCGAGCAATTTGAACAAACCCATAAGCCTAAACTTTAGCATGTAACTCATCCCTCAACCATGAATGATACCTAGTTAGTTTGTTGTGTAAAGATGTGCTTTTCAAAGCAATCAAACTTAGGATTTGTATGTAGCGGATAATGAAACGAGTGAGAAAATATCTCATAGGCTTAAATTGAAAAAGGGACCTGAAAGATTTGGGAATGGGCTCTTTTGACTTGGGCCAGTAAGAAACCACCTAGAAAATATTTTGTAACATTATAAAAGTCTTTACTGTGACGTTTTGATCAAATTAATGTGTCCTTGCTAATTAAAAAGGGAATTTTTTTAATCTTACTGACTCCAATCTTTTGAACGATAGTGTACATTTGTGCATTATTGCTTGTATATCGTAAGTGCTTTTTATCTGTTTGCTATGATTGTGTACAACAGAAATGTCCTCAAATGTTCCTTAGCCCAGCTCACCTTACTGTGACAAACCCTGAAATTAACTTAAAATCTGTCGTTATAACACAGCTCTCCACGGCCAAAAAGTAACAATGCAGGCAAATCCATTTAGGTGATTCAAACCAGTGATTAGTCCAAACCCAGATAAAGAAGGCCTTTCAAAACCACAGCGAACTTATAAGCCCTTGCTCTGAGAGTGCTGGGCACTTTTTGTGAGTCTGGAGTGTGGAGGCAAGTCATGTGATGCGGTCTGGTCATTTTGTGATTTTAAGGGGATCAGTGCAATGCAGGGGGCCGAGTTAGAAGATCATGGGATATGGTTAGACGCTTCAGAAAAGTTGTTCACCCCCCAACTATTAAGAATAAATTTCCCAATGAAAGCAGTTTATTGATCAAATTCACTACAACTACTTTCCAATGCGTTATTTGAAGCTTATAGCCTGTTTGAATAGTGAGGAATGTGTTTTACAGTTGCTGTTTGTTTTGGGTCAGCAATTAAATCTGTCCGTACACAGGGACTGTGGATCTGAATTGGACAGGGTTGAGTGAATTCCTCTCAGGTGTGCCTGTGAACAGCGTGCCTTGTCGGCCCTGATGGAGTGGAGGCTAATTGATTTAGATCGAAAATCACATTAGACGTAATCACATCTTTTCTGGGGAAACCAAGTTTCTATTCATCCCACTCTAAAATGCACAAACCTATTAGCAACCTATGAAGCTGTTTATGTAACATTGCAGTCAATTAATATTTTAAGCTTTTCATGCCAAATGTTATGTGTTCCAAGTATGCAGGGCCTTGTAAATTTTTATAATCAAAACTGTGCCTGTAGACCATGCAGTGAGCCCAAAAAGTATTTGGACTGGTAAGTCTCGCTTAAAAAATGTATGAACGTCATTGCATTTTTTATCTATGGAAGCTTGTTTACACTATAGAATAGAGTTTATCCCCCGGTCCCCCCAGTCCCAGACTAAAATACATGTTTGAGTTGTTTTAACTGAAAGCAACTTGCACTGACATATCTTAAAATACGTTAGCGTCATTGTTTTGTCTCAAGATACACACCAATAATGTTTTTTTCTAAGGCACATTTATAAAAGTTATAGTTTGGATATAAACTCATAATTGCAAGATATAAACTTGGAATTGCAAGAAATAAAGTCAGAATTGCGAGATATAAATGCTATTGCAAGGAAAAAAGTAAAAATAGTGAGACATAAATGCAAAATTGTGAGAAAAAAAGTAAGAATTGCAAGAAATAAAGTCAGAATTGCGAGATATAAACACGCAATTGTGAGGAAAAAAGTAAGAATTGCGAGTTATAAACTCAGAATTGGGAGAAATAAAGTCAGAATTGCGAGTTATAAACTCAGAGTTGGGAGAAATAAAGTCAGAATTGCAAGATATAAACACGCAATTGTGAGGAAAAAAGTAAGAATTGGGAGAAATAAAGTCAGAATTGCGAGTTATAAACTCAGAATTGGGAGAAATAAAGTCAGAATTGCAAGTTATAAACTCAGAATTGGGAGAAATAAAGTCAGAACTGGGAGAAATAAAGTCAGAATTGCAAGTTATAAACTCAGAATTGGGAGAAATAAAGTCAGAACTGGGAGAAATAAAGTCAGAATTGCAAGTTATAAACTCAGAATTAAGAGAAATAAAGTTAGAATTAAGAGTTATAAACTCATAATTGGGAGAAATAAAGTCAGAATTGGGAGAAATAAAGTCAGAATTGGGAGAAATAAAGTCAGAATTGGGAGAAATAAAGTCAGAATTGCGAGTTATAAACTCAGAATTGGGAGAAATAAAGTCAGAATTGCAAGTTATAAACTCAGAATTGGGAGAAATAAAGTCAGAACTGGGAGAAATAAAGTCAGAATTGCAAGTTATAAACTCAGAATTGGGAGAAATAAAGTCAGAACTGGGAGAAATAAAGTCAGAATTGCGAGTTATAAACTCAGATTTGGGAGAAATAAAGTCAGAATTGCGAGTTATAAACTCAGAATTGGGAGAAATAAAGTCAGAATTGCAAGTTATAAACTCAGAATTGGGAGAAATAAAGTCAGAACTGGGAGAAATAAAGTCAGAATTGCAAGTTATAAACTCAGAATTAAGAGAAATAAAGTTAGAATTAAGAGTTATAAACTCATAATTGGGAGAAATAAAGTCAGAATTGGGAGAAATAAAGTCAGAATTGTGAGAAATAAAGTCAGAATTGGGAGTTATTAAGTCTGAATTGTGTGAAATACAGTCAAAATTGCGAGATGTAAACTTGATTTTATATTATCTCACAATTTTTTTTCTCAGAATTGGAAAATATGAACTTGCAATTGCTTAAAAATAAAAATCAGAATTGCAAGATTATATTATCTTGCAATTTTTTCTTTTTTTCCTTAGAATTATGAGAAATTCTGAGAAAAAGGTAAGAATTGTGAGATAAAAAGTTGCAGTTACCTTCTTTTTTTTCTTTTTTCATTTCGTGGCGGAAGCGTCCATAGGTAACAAAATGAACTGGTTTAAATTTGAAAGAATAATAATAAAGAATAATAGCACAGGTACATTTGAAATAAAATAGAATAAAATAAAATATTCATAAATTTGAATATCTGATCAAGTGTTTACATTTTTGGAGGTCACTTTGTCATACAATGAAAGAGTATCCAGGTAAACTTCATGTATAAATTTTGTACTTCTTTCACACCATATTTTTTGTTGATAAACTCAGTTGCAGCACTGAGCTCAGGGAGGACAGTTTGGCACTCCTATCATACAGTTAAAATGAGTGTAATATTTAATTTATATATGAATCATTAAAGTCTTCTGGTTATTATGCATTCCTTTTCTACTTGGATAAAACAGCTCTCAGATGTGTGAGCTGGACTTTGAAGTCTTGTCTCAGAAGCGGCCCAACTCTTACAGGAAGTAGCTCATGTTTTATACATACTGTATGTGGGACTAACAAAGGTGAGAATTCAGACTGAATTCAGAAAAACATGGAAAAATGGCCAACCAGGATTTTGGGTAAGAGGTAAATATACAAACACATACAGAAACACTAGAAAAACAAACACAGGCACACACACATACACACAGGTTCAAAGGCACTCTGGTCCATTACTAGAAACTATCCTCAGCATTTCCTTTAAAACAGGAAGCAAGGCAACAAAAGGATGCTGATACACATGACACACGTCCTGTCTTCTTCAGAGCTTTGCAATGATTTTCCAAAGCTTTCACTGTTCTCATGCCACAAATCATTTACAAAATTTGAGATATGACTTTTATAGTGGCCTCAATTTTCTTGCTTAGTTTATATTATGCTGAAACCTGAGTAAAAAAAGTGATTTTATTCCTTGTAAATGCGACTTTATATTGCTCAATTGGGCCACTTGATATCTCACAATTGCGACTTCTTTTATCATAATTGCAACTTTATATCCCCCAACTGCGACATTAAATCTCACAATATGACTCCATGGGCCCTATCATTCACCCAGTGCAATGCGACGCCAGGCACAACGCAAGTGTTTTTTGCTAGTTTCAGCCCGACGCAGTTGTGATTTTCACGTCCAGCGCTATGTTGTTTAAATAGCAAATGCCTGTCTGTTCGCCCATGGGCGTGCTGGTCTGAAAATGAGGTGTGTTCAGGCGTATTGTTGACGTGTTGCTATTTTGAGGCAACTGAAAACGACTGCGCCATTGACCAACTGAAACCTGGTCTAAAGTCAATGGCGCAATATTTATTTTTTTGTTATTTAAAGGGCGCGTTAGTAATATGCGTCTGTAGGCGGGTGCACAACGCACGTACACTTTGGTTGTTACACACACAGGGATGTGCAGCAGCACACAAACATTTTTAAATATTAAAAATAAAAGGATTCCTCTCTGGAGAAGCGTTCAGACTTTCCACTTGCAAATTCCGCCATGTAAATAGCGAATCCGCCACGGTACAAGCGCAACTGGCTTTTAAAGGGAATGGGAGATGAGACTCTGATTGGATTATTGCACGTTACGGCCAAAACACAAAATGACTCATTAAGAGACTAGGTACAACCCTTTTGGACCATGTGCCTGGCGCGCTGACTATTTTTTCTGTCGTTAAACTAGCAAAAGAGGTTTCGGACACCTGCACCATGCGCTTCAGACCATGCGCTTAGATTGTTAAAATAGGGCCCCATATCTCACAATTGCAAATTGATATGTATCTTACAAATTAATTTTCTTCCAATATAAAGCAACCTTAAATCAATATTTATCAATCACAATATGACTTAATTTCTTGTAATTGTGACTTGATATCACTTTGTGACTTTAAATCTCACATGATTCCATATCTCTCAACTGCAAATAATTTCTCAAAATTGCAAATTTGTGACTTTATCTCTCACAATCGACAGCTATGACTGTATGTGACTTTATTTATTATATTAAACATGATCTTACAAATACATTTTTTTATTCCGAGGCAGAAACAGACTTCTATAAATTCCACATCTGCTGAATCTCAAAAACACTGATGTTGATAAAAATGAGTTTGACTTTGTGGTTTATAGCAGCAAGTCAGATTTGTACTGTTTCTACAGACAAACAGCACTGCAGACTGTGGGGAAAAATCTCCATGGTGCAACATAAAAATTGCTCTGGAAGACAAATTTAAATGGAAAACAGTCAAAACAATGTAATTCCCAGAAGCTTTGCTCAGTAATTTTAATCTAGGAGGCTTCAGTAAGCAGCACTACGCACTTCTTTGGCCTTGAGTGTACTTGTTGGTTCTCAAAGTCAATGTGTGTGCACTACACTACAAGTGCACATGCAAGCGAGTGTGTCCCCAGTTGCGTTTCGTTTAATTAATTTTTATGTACATTGTTTGTGTGTGTTAAAGAGATAACCTATCAGGGGAATGTGCTGAGTAAGGCTGTAAAGATGGTCAGACAGGAAGGACCAAGAACAAAATAACTTTTAGAGTCTCTAGCACCTGAAATTCTGCCTCTGTCAGGCCTTTGGGTGACCACTAGATCCCGTACAGAGGAAGCTTGAGGGCTGAGAAAGCTGATGTGTCATGCCTTCCTCTTCAGGCCCGTGTTTCTGCACACACAGCTCAGGAAAGCCACACACACACATATGCTCAGTTATCCTTCTGCTTTCTAGCCTAGTTGCATTTATACTGGACCAGCTCCTCTTGGCTTGTGGTTTAAGAGCAAAAACTGCAGGCTGTTTGTGCATGTTGTTTGCATGACACCTGCTGACCTACTGTGAAGGCCTTCTTGTGGACCATGAGCTGCTGCTGTGTGGTTCAAGTCATCTCTCTGACTGAGATCCAACTGCTGTCGGTATGTAGCTGCAAAAGAGAGAGGAATAGGGATGAGAGCTGCATGAGAGTTTCAGTTCAAATGCTGTTTGTGTGTCTCTGAGTGTAATGTTCTTGAATGGTTGCTTGGAATGGTTTTGATACCTGCTCATTGTTGTTTAATGAAAAACTGTGAGTTTAGAATGAGCTTCAGTTACTCTAAGTCTATAAAAGTGCTGTTTTGAAGAGACTGCTTCCTGTTGCTCAGCTGGTAGAGTACACTATGGCACTCAAGGTTATGGGTTCAATCCCCCAGGGTTACACAGTGATAAAATGTATACCTTGGATGCACTATAAGTCACTTTAGATAAAAGTGTTTGTGAAATGCATAAATATACTTTGAATATCTATTTGGATCAGACCCTTAAATGGACAGAGATGATTCAAATCAAACAGATTTATGATTCTAGAAAAAAATTAAAAATATCTGTAATACTTTTGTATAGAGCTGAATGACAGAAGTAGGATATGAAATAAATAAATAATAAGTTGCTATAAAGCAAACACTGTTCCCAAAAAGTATTTGGACACTCTCAAAAATAACTAAATATCATATATTAAATATATAACAAACTTTACATTTACAATATTACATATAAAACATATAGCATTTAATATTTTAATAGTAAAATTAATATGTGTGTGTGTGTGTGTGTGTGTGAGTTTCTAATATACATGTGCATTAGAAAGCTATATTTCTATATAATAAATGATGCTTGGTTTGATTTTTGCCTTTTGATATTTTGCATTTTTGAGTGTGGTTAAATTGTCTAAATATGTTTTTGTGCAATTTACTGTTTATTGCTTCTGTGCATAACATACATAGAAATATCAAGAACATACTGTCAAATTCAGAATTCACAAGGAACAATACCTGACGTGAATGTGATTCCGTTCTTTTGGTGTGTTGTATGTGTGTGTGTTTATAAGAAGTTTTACTTTCTCTTCCCCTCAGAAACTTTTGTGGTCTAACAGCATTGATTCTGAGGAGGAATATTTAGTATAGCACAACTGATGTCTTCAGAAAAAAAAAAAAAAAAGAGTAGCTCTGACTTTGACAGAGTAAAGGCATATCCTATAGATTTCTATTGAAGTGATTTAACTTCTTTACCCTTTCCAACTCACTATAATACCTGACCTTTTGGCCATTAAAGGTTTTGTCCATAATTTCTACAGCCGGTAAAAATCGTCCCCCTCCCTATTGTTTCAAAACACAGATTTTTCTGAAGTGAAACCAGAACTTGACTAATCCTGAAACAAAATTAAGCAACATCAGTGCTAGCACAATAGATTATACCTCGCCACTCAAGACACACTTACAGGTTTTCTAGGCAAGATGCACAATTAGCGTCCAAATTAAGGTAAAGGAAATGTTTTTGTTATTTTATGTTATGTTACATTTGTGTGTCAGTGTTTTTGTACTTCTGTACTGTCATTACTTTTTTTTTTTTTTTTTTGGGGGGGGGATTATAATATAATATTAAATAATATATAATTTACAATTATATAAATTATTAATTCAATAATTGTTTATATACAATTGTTAATAGACATTATTATTAATATTAATAATATATTAAATAAATGTTGCTAAAAACTGCTATTCTTGTCTAAATGGACATCATACTGATGATTTAGTGTAAGATTAACTCATAATCTGCATGCTGAATATTTAGTAAGTGAAACCTCTAGAGTGTCTTGTGCTATTTTAAATATGCCATCTAATACATATTCACATATAGGGCTTCCAATGTCTATACTTTATTTGTGAACAAAACCACTACAACATCAATCACATTACAGGCTTTGATTAGTTAATAGTCATGTATCCTGCATTCATGTAAGATGTAAGTCAAGGACATGGCCCTCTAACACAACTAGCAGTGGGCAGGATAACCCTTCCCTTCCCCACTGCAGAGATGAGCTCTCAGACACACAATGGCTTCTTTCACCTTTGCCTGGGATAAGAGAGAAGTTACACTCTTAGGTCTTTTTGAAGCCAAATCTAGTGTGTGTAATGAAAAGAGCTTTGCAATGGCTGATAAACAGAGACAGACCTCCGCTGAACTGTTGAATACGCAGTCAGGGGGGCATAGAAGATCCGATTTGGTCCTCGGATTCATCCTTCAAGGGCTTAAATAACTATTTCAGTGCATATGGGATAATATTTTCCATTTAAGATTTCCAGTAAAGGGCAATACAGCCTAACCTCCAATAAATGTTTCTGATTCAACGAGCATGAGTAATAAATGCCTCTTTTGTTATTGCAAACAGATGTTTTGATCAAATTAAAATACTTTTGTTCACACAATTGAGTATTTTTAGTCAACGGTCAGTAAAAGTTCAGTTTTGGATTTTTCCAAAAATACATTGACCGCCATAAAAGAAACTCAACAGTTGTGCTTTTGTAAGCATAGACAACATAATAATGACTACTAGGGGTCACCTCCATCACCCCGAATGAATGCTTCCCTCCTATATTTAGCTTTACGATATGATATGTTATAGACTAAAATTAGAGGAGCGACCGGGTTCATGACAGTTAGTTTTTGAAAACAGATACAAAACAATGTTGTCTAGTGAGTCTGGTCCAGAGACGGGCCTCTGGGTCATTTGGAAACCGCAAAGAACAAGCAGTAATTGTCTCGGACCCCCTGAAGCAGAAGTGGCAGAAGGGGGAAGTCTGGGATTGGCTGCTTCACGCAAACAAAACTGGGCGGTCCCACCGAATTAGCCATATAGGCTAAAGACCTCGGCCCTGTGGTGATCAAACCTGTCAGATCAGTAATCTCTCCGCTTGAGGTGATTACTACGACCTGCAATAAAAAGGAAAGGCCTGGTCTTAGTACTAATTAGGTCACGGAGTTCCTCCTGCTTGGTTATAAAGACTGGACAGGAACAAGAGGGGACAGTCACTTGGTTTCCTCTCCGCAGCCTGGAATCCTACCTTAGCGTTCCTTTGAGTGGAAGTACAGGGATTGAGAATGCCACATTTAACTGACTGTAGTTTCTACAAGATGAGAGACGGAGCTCGAGTTTCCAACGTAAGGACTTGCTATGTTCTGCTTTGACTTGTTTTGCGCAAGATAAGGGCTGTTTTGGTGCTTGGTTAAAGGGTAGTGTACCCAGAAATGAAAGTGCTGTCATCATTTACTCACCCTCCTTGTGTCGTTTCAAACCTGTAGGACTTTTTCTTCTGTGGAACGTTTTTTGTCCATATAATGAAACTCAGTGGGGTCCAAAAACAACACTGAATCCCAAGGACTTTCATTGCATGTCAAACAAGACATTTTACAAAATATCTTCTTTTGTGTTCCACAGAAGAAACAAGTCATACATGACGATATGAGGGTGAGTAAATGATGACAGCATTTTCATTTTTGCGTGAACTAAGTGTATTGGTTTGTTTTTTTTGGCTGATTAAGTCACTTTTTGGGATGTTTTGAGCAGGTAACTGAGTCAGAATGCTATGTTGGGCTTGATATATGCTTAATTGAAGGAAATAAGTGCACATTTTTTTTGTTTATCTTGCGGTAAGGTGGTTTTGGTTGCACTGATGCTTAATGTTGGAAAATAAGTGATGTGAAAAAAACAGAAGTATGAGGCCATAATTTATGGCAAATAAGACCTACTAAGCTAAAAGGTACTTTTTTCTCTTCTTTTTGAAGGTTCAAAGTCATTTGGAGAACTCCAAGTACCACCTCCACCAGAGCCAGGCCCAGCAGGTCAAACAATACCTAACTTTGGGCAGCAAACTTGCTAGTCAGGCCCACCCGGTCGCCCATCCTCACCCGGGCCAGACCCTGGGCACAGTGCCCGTCATGCGCAATGGACACATGCCACCCGTGAGCGACAGCAGCACACCAGGAAGCCCAGTCACCTTGCTCTCGCTGGCCAACAATCACGACAGCGAGGTGAGTACTTCCTGTGATCTCATCTCTCTTTTCCAAAGTGTTTGTACTCATCAATAACTTCAAACATTCAGCTCTGATCACGTTGACAATGAAAGGATGGGTCATCTGCTCTGATAAGAGGTGCTTCATCCTCACAGTCGTTTTTCTGAGATGATGAATCATCTCTTATTGGATTAGTGGCCCAGTTTATTCACACGTCTCTCACTTTCACTCTGCATTGACACAATGACTGATGACAGTGAAAATGAAACTCAAAACAAGCAAACAAACATCCCAGATTGACAAACCTCTGATGACGGAAGAGTGCGCTATAATCACTGTTTTCTTTTAGTTTCCTATGGATGAAGTTATTGATGATCTTATTAGCCTTGAAACCGGTTTCAAAGATGGGGGTTTGGATTGTATGGAGCCAGGCATCATAATGCAAAATAATGTAAGTACATCTCTTCACTTTGTCGAACTGTTACGTCCCGTGTCATTAATAATAACGTGTATAGAAGTGTAAAACATACTGGGAAATTATACTTAAAGGATTACTTCACTTTAAAATGAAAATTACCCCAAGCTTTACTCACCGTCAAGCCATCCTAGGTGTATATGACTTCTGATGAACACAATCGGAGTTATATTAATAAATATCCTGACGTATC
Organism: Elopichthys bambusa; assembly: GCA_037101425.1. Taxonomy (NCBI): domain Eukaryota; kingdom Metazoa; phylum Chordata; class Actinopteri; order Cypriniformes; family Xenocyprididae; genus Elopichthys; species Elopichthys bambusa. Next base: position 5,935,595 of record CM074454.1, on the reverse strand, counting down.
ATAAGTTGAATATATCTTATTTATATTTACCTATAACTAATAGCTAATAACTGCAACTATATAACTATGAAAACTATAATCATAAAAAAATTATAAATAGCTATTTAATGCATTATATAAAAAGACGTGTTACCATGTAATGACATGAAAAATTGCAAAGTACTGTGCATAAAATGCACACTTAATTTGTCAAATAAAACCGGTCTGAATCCAAAATATGAGCTACATTTGTAGGTTTAAAAATGAATTACACACAATAATAACACAAACACGTGCCAGTCTTTGGTGGGCTTGTGAAAAGGGGTTTGTCTTTGCGTGAGGTCACACTGAGTCCAGCTGAGAGTCAAAGTTCACACTTTCCGTGGTGAAAAAAACGGGAACAGACTTAAATCTCAGGCTTTAAACAGTGGAACAATACAGATTAGTCTGTTAATGATGTTGGCATGCAGAGAGGTATGCCTTAGAAGAGCCCGACTATGTTAATGAGTGATCACTTCTCCAAATCAGACAGAGGGAGCAAGCTAGAAAAAGAACTCAGCTCTGCTAAATGCTAAAAGCGCATTCTGCTGAGGAATTGCAATTCGGCTAGAGCCAATGAAAACCCTTAGGTAAGCATCTGGGCACACAAGTGGCCCAACTATGTGTGAGCCCAGCATGAAATTGTTACGGTCATACTGATGTCTGTGGATGGACAAAGCATCGCTTGAGTTGTGATTACTACAACACCTGAACTCACTAGAGAGGTATGTGATACTAAGAGCATGATGGGAACGAATAAGGCAGAGGAAGTAAAGAGAGAGAGAGAACGAGCAAGCAAGAGTTTTGTATTTGAGTAAGCAGTCAAGCATCGGATTGAGCTAATATCTTCTCTCCCAGTGGACTTGTTCAGAAATGATACCATGCTTAAACGGATCAATTCGTTCTAATTAGTCATACAGCACGACGCATCAAGCCGCTTCCTCGTGTCAACATATCTGCTAACATGATGGGAATGGATTGAAGCGATTACGACGCGAGCAGTCAAGGGGCCGTGGCAATCTTTTATGTTGATAAGCGCTCTCTTTCCCCCACTGAGATAATGGAGAGCGGAGGAAACACTATAACGCCTGCCGTCTCTGTCTTCCTGTAATGCTCTGACCTCCTCTTTAATCCTGTACTACTTTTTCAAGAGGATTTTATCTACAACGCTGACAGAAATTGGCTTTTCACTGCTTTAGCTTTTGTTGGACTGGTAGTCGGGGAAAAATATATATACACGTAAACGGTGCTGACCGGATTATGCCATGCCATAACAAAACTCCAGCTATGTTGTGCGGAGAACAATAATGTAAGCTCAGACTAATAGAAACCCAGAATCATTTCAATGAGCGCCCTTATGCATGTAACACCAAAAATATTTCCTATGATGCAAAATAGACTGGATAAAAGATCACACACATGCTGAATAACTACACATGGTGAACATGTTATGTCCCTGTGTGAATCTAGACTTACTTGCTCTTTCTTTCCTCTGAAGGTGTCACTGAACAACAGCATGCTGGAGGTGTACGGCGGTGACCAAGGTATGACTGCCGCTCACGGTGGACTGACACCCTCATTGCCCACAAAGCTCTCAGTTAAAATGGAAGTCACAGGTATGGAGCACAGAAGGGCACAGACCCCTGTCCGAGCAGGACCTGTGCTGTTAGCAAAGACATTTCAGAAAGAAACATTGACAAGAGCAGTTCAGTTTCAGATTAAAAACCGACTGCAGTTTTGAAACAGTTAATTTTCTGTTGCTCATCTGGTAGAGCATTGCGATTAGCAAAGTCCCTACACTCTTAAAAAAAGGTTAATTGGGGTTCTATATAGAACCCTAGAGTTCTTTTTTTTTCACGAGCTTTTGTTTATGGGTATACTTTAGTGTAGAGGATATGCACGTGATGTCACCGTCGACCGTTATGACTGCGGTTACACCCACTGAGTGGCAAAAGACTGAGTGGCAGCATTGGTTTTCAGCGTGAATGCAGCGAAAAACACACAAAACGCATCCAAAACGGGAAAGAGCTTTGCGAGTGACTGTACAAATAGCTTAGACACAAAATCTGAGGTATATTTTTACAGACTTTACAGATTTTTACAGAAGCAAATGGATTGCTGCAATTCACAGAAATAACTGGATTTGCAGTTATCACTTTGTGTCAAAATGTTGGATTTCTGGATAAAATCATACCCTTTATATTGTATTGTTATATATTGTGTTGACAACTCATCAATTAAATGTTTACCATCTTATATTCTGCATAATTGGGTGTTTTTAAATGAACACTGACAAAAACTATAGAAGTTTTAGGGCTGGACGATATGACGATACATATAACATTAATATAAGTGATCACTCCGATTTAGACCTACCTATATTGTATTTACATAAAGTGTTCACAGGCAGACTTTGTGTATTTCCCCGGCGTCGAAATCAGGCACATATAAATGTCAGGAAACACGATTCCTGGCTGCATGTCAATATCCATGGATTAGGTTTCTTTGACATGTCATAAGGAACATTTTTGTGCCCAACCTTTAGTGTAATCGTTTGTTTTACTTGCGTTTTCGTAGTTTCCACTATTAAATCCATTCATGCAGCAGGTTCTTTGCCACTCAGTCCAGCTGACGGAACGTGTTCCGGCGGGAAAGTGACGTCAATGCCTACCCTCTATAGGGAACACATATTCACTATTAACTACGACTTTTCCCTCAATAAACTCATAATTTACTGCTTATTAATAATTAGTAAGTTAGTTGTTAAGTTTAGATATTGGGTAGGATTAAGAATGTAGAATAAGGTCATGCAGAATAAGACATTAATATGTGCTTAATAAGTACTAATAAACAGCCAATATTCTAGTAATATGCATGCTAATAAGAAACTAGTTAAAATACCCTAAAATAGGGTTACCAAGAACTATTTAATTCATAAAATTAAAAATTAAAGCTAAATCCATAAAGTTATCCCATGACGGGAACCTCTAAAAGGTTCTATATATGAAGCACCTGACAGAACCCTTCAAGGTTCTGTATAGAGTGCAAGAACACACATAAAGAAATACATACATAAATAAATACATTTTTTTTGTGTGTTTCTTGGGACTTAAACTTGTGACCTAAGAACACCAAAAAATAAAATAAATAAATAAATAAATGAATGAATGAATGAATAAATAAATAAATAAATTGTGTGTGTTTCTTGGGACTTGTGACCTTGTCACAACTAGCACCATACTTGAATTATGAATTTATGAATTAGCTGTCTCAAACCTGCAGAGTGTAAATTACATTTACATTTATGCATTTGGCATACTTATTTTTTTTTAATCATGTTTTTAAGTTGATTAAAGTTATATTTCAGTTATATTTCATCATATTATACTATATATGTCTCCAATAAACACAAAATATAATAATAATAAATATTTCTATATGATGAAATATGAGTATAATATGATGAAATATAATTAAAGTCAATATGCTTTCATCTGCCTCTAATTAACACATTTTAATCCTCAAAAAAGTCTGCAAATCCATAACTTTTATCATAGTATAATATGAAAATATAAAGTCAATATAAAAATATGCTAAAAATATCCTGAATCCACTGTAAGTCGCTTAGATGAAAGTATGTAAAATGCATACACAAATGTCATTTACACAAATATGTCTTTTATAGGTGTGTGTAGGTAAGACAAGTCCTATTTAACAGAGCTATTAAAAACAAAACAACACAATATAGTCTTTCCTTCTTGAAATCTAGGGGGGAAAAAAATCAAGGGCATACTGTAAATAGATCTAGCAAAGCAAACCCAGACGGGCCCATTCCACATGTGTTATTTCAAAAGGTCCGGGCTGTGAAAGCCAAACACAACTGTATGTTTCATGTTATTATCCAGCTGTCTTATTCTAGGAGTCAGCATGCTCCGTGTTTAGGTCGTCATTGTGTTGCTCTCATTCTTCATTATCAGTGCTTCAGTGAGCGGAATATGGTAGCATGTATTCTTAGCATGATAGACACGGCACAATGCATCCTTTGTGGGCGCCTTTTTTTCTTATGAATGTCATGCATCAAGTAAAGCTAATTGATTCAGGAAATAGAAAGGATGCCTGGAGAACTCTTCACTCTGGCAGGAAAATAAGTGCATTACTGTCCTTTTCACATAAGCGTGCTGCACGGCGCTCTTGTTTGGTTACGCGCGGCTCAAATGACCTTATTGAATCAGCAGAAATGAATTGAGAAATCCAATCACTGCTCCCAATTATATAATTTGGAAGAATGTGAATATGAATGCAGAAGCATTTGGCCACTCTCCTCTTCACCCAATCTGGGATGTCAGCAGATTGGTTAATCGTAAGAGGTCAGGAAGGATTAAAAGAAGATACACAGCTTTTCTACATTAAGACAGAGATCTGGTGTTGACGAGTCTGGGGTGAATGACACTTATTCAGACACAAAAAGAAGGGTTTGTAATGATGTGTGACTGCATGTGATGGGTGTTGTTTTGGGAGTATTAGGCAGGAATCTTGAGGACTGGCTAATGAAATTATTAATCTAACAGCTTTTTTTAAAGACACATTTTGCATCAACATGGTGTTCAACTTACCTTTGAATATACACTTATTAGTTTCTGCAATAACCTTTCCATCCTTTCTTCTTCTCTTACAGAACACGACACCAGAGTCATGGCCAAAGAAAGACAGAAAAAAGACAACCACAATCTAAGTAAGAGGCCTTTACACTTGGTTATTTAACCCTCATGTTCTGTTTAGAGATCAAGAGAACCTGTAAATACATCCAAAAATACTTAAAATGAGTTAAGTACAAGGTTGATACTTTTCCTAATGTTTTAAAGGGATAGTTCACCCAAATATGAAAATGTTGTCATCATTTACTCACTCTCATGCTGTTCCAAACCTGTATGAGTTTCTTTCTTCTGTTGAACACAAAAGAAGATATTTTGAAGAATGTTGGTAACCAGACAGTTGATGGCACCCATTGACTTCCATGGTATTTTTTTCCTACTGGGTGCCATTAACTGTCTGGTTACCAACATTCTTCAAAATATCTTCTTTTGTGTTCAACAGAAGTAATCAACTCATACAGATTTAGAACCATTTTAGGGTAAGTAATGACACATTTTTTTGGGTGAACTATCCCTTTAAGAAACTGTTCTTAATGCACAAAAAAGGAGACTTTTTACGGGATTCAAACTGACTCCAACTAAAAGAAAAGTGGCTTTATTGCATATAACAGTCACATTTTTCAAAAATGCATGGCTGATTTGTGATACAAAAGAGGCTCCAAACTTTAAAAAACATTGTCAAATGGATGATTAGGTCAGAGAAAATATTCTGGAAAACTTTACAATAAGGTACCATTAGTTAACATTAGCTAGTGCATTAACTAATAATAAACAATGCATTTGTTACAGTGTTAATTAATATTAGTTAAAGTTAATGAAAATAAAACTGTTCATTGATATCACGTTGGCTCAGGTCCATTAAATAATATGGTAACACTTTAGTTTAGGTTCCAATCCTCACTATTAACCAGTTGCTTATTAGCATGCATATTACTAGGATATTTGCTGTTTATTGGTACTTATAAAGCACATATTAATGTCTTATTCTGCATGACCTTATTCTACATCCCTTAATCCTACCCAATACCTAAACTTAACTACCTTACTAACTATTAATAAGCAATAATTAAGAGTTTATTGAGGCAAAAGTATCAACCTTAGTTAGTAATATCAACCTCAAAAGTCAATCAATATCAAAAGTATCAACCTTAGTAATAGTTAGTTAATAGTGAGAATTGGACCTTAATCTAAAGTGTGACCAATAATATTAACTTTTAACAACTTTTAAATTTTAATAATGTACTAATAAATGCTGAAATTAACATTTAGAATACTTTCCTTATTAGTTTATGTTAACTAATGCAGTTAACTAATGTTAATGAATAGGACCTTATTGCAAAGTGTTACCAATATTCTTTACCAATATATTTTGGGGATGATGAGGTTAATTTCAAAATGTTATTTTAATTCTTTCTTTTTTTAAATTTACATTAGTGTCTCAAAAGACAGTTCAAGTCACTCTCAACAAAATATGATGGTTAAATATTTAATTTAATCATTTCAATTCAATAATAGGTTATTTATATTTTAATTTGATAATCATTCATTATTTATATTTAATATTTATATTAGGTTTGTGCTGCATGACTTACTTTGTTCTTGTAATTGCCAGTTGAAAGACGACGGCGATACAACATCAACTACAGGATCAAGGAGCTCGGAACGCTGATACCGAAATCAAATGACCCGTAAGTAAAAATCTTACTAGATTCACAGCTGAAATCTAAAAGTCTCAGGGGGAAAAAAAAGTCACATCAGAGATAGACTCATAGACAGGGCAAAATGACATTGAAGTAGAGAGAAAATGACAGTATGGTGCTCATTTCTCAAGGAAATACCTACAGCGCGAACAGACCGCCATCTGAATGATGAAAATGAGGTTCAAGGCAAAGTATAGACCATTTGAACTAAAGTTTAAGCACAACTGAACCCAGAGATGAAGTACAGTGCAGACAGGGAGCCCATTGCCCCGGCTTAATTGAACTTTTTATCGAATTTAAATGGAAGGCTAGTGCTGTCACCTTGCCATTAACACAAGATAAAAGAGATTATTAGCTCCGATCAGGCTAACATCTTATTCCAAAGAAAGAGACAATTTCACGACACTTTTCTCCTTTTAAAAAGTAATGGTATCGGGAATGACTGCACTTTACTTCGGCTTCCAAAGTCCAATTTTTTTTCTACCTCTTCCGACACCTATTTTTGCTCAGGGATTAATTTTACCGTACAAGGGGCCATAGAATGGTCTTTCTGCAGACGTACTTAACTATTCCATTAAAATTCCCATTCAAAGGCAAGGTAATGTCCGAGAATGAATAATTGGCCATGTAAATCACAGTTTCTTAGTCCTGGGAAAAAAGGAGACCCTTGTGAGGCTTTTCTCTGTGCATGAAAGTTCTGCTGATGCAAAGGCGGTGTTGAGAAAGGTTATCTTTTACGTTTCTCTGGCAGTGATATGCGCTGGAACAAAGGGACGATCCTCAAGGCCTCGGTGGAATACATTAAGTGGCTGCAGAAAGAGCAGCAGCACGCCCGTGATCTCGAGAGCCGACAGAAGAAACTAGAACAGGCCAACAGAAGACTCCAGCTACGAATCCAGGTAAAGAGACAAAAAGAGAATGAGGGGAATATGGCCATGAGAGAGACTGAGGATGAGATGTAGACATGAGAGACGGTAGAAAGTGATGGTTGTAGGAGTGAAAGATAAGGGAGAAACACAAAACAGAGGGATGAAATCTTACATTTCAAGCTAGCTTTTAGAAAAACTACTTTATGAAGCTTTTTTAAAACAATGACATCTTTATAAACTATCAGATGAAACAATTTATTTCTACATTTGGAGCATTTATCTGAAGTAACAACATCTAAATTGGACTGATAGCATTAAATTAGCATTAAACCATAATTTTATAAACACACAAACACACACACAGAGTGAAACACAGTCAACAACAGTGAAAACAGAAAATGCAGAATTTAACTATATATTTCCCTTTAAATTAGAAAGACAAAAGGTCAAAAATTAATTAGTGAGTTGTTTATTTGACCAGTGAATCATTTAATCACCTGATTTGTTTGAACAAAGTGATTCTCTCAAATGAATTGGGCTTTCCATTATTTAAAGGGATAGTTCACTCAAAAATGAAAAATTAAAAGTATCAGTTTCTTTCTTCTGTTGACCACAAAAAAAAAAAAAAAGATGTTTTGAAGAATGTTGTACTATGGAAGTCAGTGGCTACCGTCAACTGTCTGGTTACCAACATTCTTCAAAATATCTTTATCTTTTGTGTGTGTTACACATTGTTTTGTGTTCCACAGAAGTAAGAAACTCATACAAGATTAAAACAACTTGAGGGTGAGTAAATGATGACAGAATTTTAATTTTTGGTGCTCCAAATTAAGAGAGCGTTTAGTTATTGTCATGTTTAATTATTGCCTTAACTCTCTCTGCCAAATCTGCGGACATTGTAAAATGCAGTAAAATTCAGCAATAGAGTGTTTTGTTTTGCTTTGGAAAAGTAGCTTGAAACTGGGAAAAAAGTCACTAGGGGTGTGCCCGAATACTAAATCCGTATTCGGAAAGGCACGGGGGGAAAAAAAAAAACGTAGTCTACGGTGCCCCGAAAGGGACATGGTTAGTTGTTTACTTTGTAGTACAACAGATTTCACTTACCACGTAAAAGAAGTAAGGAGAGATGGCTAATAGGACAATGGTGAATGGTTTGCAGTTCCTAAGCATCACTGACAAATATCTAATCTTGTGTAATAAGTAGCTGATGCTCCCTAGTATACACACAGCACAAGTGATTGCGAATCTCGAAAGTGAAAGTAAAAGCATGCGCACATTCAAAAGCAATTTCAATACTCCGCATATTACTCCGCAAATTATTTACATTATAATTACACAACTATATAATTGCGAGAGAAAACACATATATAGAAAGAAAAATATTTTTCCCTTTAGGGGCTCTGTAGTACACGCCATTTCCTTTCCGAATATGGTATTCGGCTTCAGGCACATCCCTAAAAATCCCTCTACTGAAAAACCTAGTTTAGTTAGTAGTATCATTACTTTTAGTTAGTTACTCCCCAACATTGAAAGGCACAAAACAAAGGTGTAAACACACCTCCCCATGTGCCTGACATCTGAGCGGCCTGCTCATATTGATGTTTGTAACCGCCTTTCCGGCCCCGCTTTGAAACACGGCGAGCTGAGGTGATTACCTGATTAACAAATAGCGGCCACAGCTTCGTCAGGAGCGGAATGCACCCCCGAATTAAATTATGAGGGCTAATAACTTTGAAGAGCTAGGCTCCTCGTCTGAATTTATGCATTACATTCCAACTGTATTGACATATTCGCGGACCAAGCGCGAGTCTTCTTCACACATGCGAAGACATCGCAATTAGCCCTCAAAGTAATTACCCCAAGGCTCCCTATCCAAAAGCTAATGCTAATAATGCCTCAATTGAGTGTCTGAAGATACCCACGTTGAGAGGCAATGCAAGAGCTCATTTAGAAAGTCTCCACTACAGATAATGTGTGGGAGTAATGGAAAAAGAAATATGAAACCATAGCGATAAGTGTAGACACTTTGCAAGAGTACTAGGCTAGTAATCAGTGTTAATCTCATCAACCAAACAAGTGGCAAAAATCTTGCTTCATTATTATTATTATTTGATTTCATCAACAACAAACAAGATGAGTCAAAACATGCACATCATTAAATTTAAATGATTTAAATTAAGAAAATGAGTAAACAAATAAAGAATATGAGGTAACACTTACAACTAAATCAAACCCTAATTATATATTTGTACTCAATAACAAAAATATTACTCCATAATAAAAATACATTTTAAAATCTAAATATAAAAATAGTATTCAAAATGAAAAATAACAAAAAATAGTAATAATAATGCCTGATATTATTGTTTTTAAAAGAAAAATACAGAATATAATATCCAATAATAATGTTTTAAATGATCCAAACATATAACATTAATCAGATATTTATAAATGTATAAAATATATCAAATATTTGGTTTATTTTGCTGTTATTTTCATCAACTAAAATTAGATGCCATTTAAGTCAAAGTAAAATTTACTAAAATTAATAAATATGACAATGAAATAATGACCAATTTTCAGAATATTTTCACTAAAAACTTTGTAATGGTGTCAGCTCAAAGCCAAAGGTCTGGGCAAGTTAAAGATTGTGCGCGACACACCGTTTAGCTGTCTTGTTTTAATGGGAAGTTACTGCTTGCTGGAAGTTACCTCAGAATATAGCTCTGTGATCGTTTTTGAAGTTGAATGCACCCCTTCATGTGTTTATGGCACACAAGGGCCTAAAGCCAAAAAAAAGGAAGAGGAAAGAGACCAAATTAGTTCCATTTAACACCATCTATTATTTTCTGCCAGACTTCACCCTGATGGCCTGAATGAAAAGTGGCCAGTTCATCTTTACCCACCTTCCTGTGTGTATCTTTGACAGGAATTGGAAATCCAGGCTCGTGCTCATGGTCTGCCCAGTATGGCTGCATCTATGGGAGCGGTTGAACTTTCATCCCATCTCCTAAAGCAGCACCAGACCCAAGTCACACCGGCCCCTCCGAGCGCCCAGGTCCCACCGCAGCCAGGCCAACCACCCCTCTACCCTCAGGAGGACATGAGCAATTCAGAATACACCCAGCGGACACCCTTGCCGGCAGCCATGGTTGCGGGGAACGCCGGAGAACAGACCGATGGCTCCACCACCTTCTCCGATCCTCTCTCCCACTTTACTGACTTCTTCTGCAGCACCTTGAAAGAAGAGCACCGGCTGGATGAGATCCTGATGGACGACGCTCTCTCGCCCTTTGGGACAGACCCACTCCTCTCCGCTGGATCGCCCGCAGCGTCCAAAGGGAGCAGCCGCAGAAGCAGCTTTAGCTCAGAGGAAGCAGACGAGCTCTGACCATCCGGATGCTGACCTGCAACACCTGTGTAACTGACCTCCCCATTTCCATTGGATTACAAAGACGACGGGGAATTCATCCTAACATCTTACCCCAGTGTTGAGTCAGACACATCAAAAAAGGGAGATTGACTGATTGATCTACTGACATTGACCTACTGTACAGATCAAGGACTGTCTATACAGCAATAACACTGGTTACATATGATCACTTGGATCACCAAATGTATATTTCTGAAACTTAATGGCATTGTTGAGATGGACCAGTTTAAAGAGAGAAATCTTTTTGTGCCTTATCCAAAGCAGGCTAACTTTATTACCACTGAGGCCAGAAGCGATGCAGATGTAATTATGCTAGGCAAAAAAACCTAACACATCTTTCTGTTTCATACATAATGTATTTTTCCAGAAACATACTGTTCAAGTATTTATGTTTTAATCCCTGTATTCTTAAAAAAAAAAAAAAAAAAAAAAAAACTTTTCTTATTCTAACATTTTACTTTTATATATAACTCTAGGGGTGTGGGAAAACACAATAAACCCCTTTTTGATAAACTGAACACGCTGTCTCACATTTCTTGCATATCCAAAGTTTCATTCAAGTCAAAGTTTTGGTAAAGAAGATATTTTAACGAATGTTGGCAGTCAAACTGTTTTAGTGACCAAAAAACAACAACAACAACAAAAAAACATATTTTTCAAAATATCTTCTTTTATGTTAAAAAGTCATACAGGTTTGGAACAACATGAAGGTGAGTAAATTATGACAGAATTGTGTGTGTATGAACTGTCTCTTTAAGTTATATAGTTATATAGTATAGCAAATAATAAGAAAATTTAAGAATACTTCATAGAACGTTCTTGAAAAGAATGTTCATCATGAAAAACTTTTTACAGTTTGGTCTCCAAGTTGTGTGGAAGCTTGTTTCCACCAGGGAATAAACTTTTTTTTTTTTTAAATTACGAGATATAAAGCCGCATAAGTGTCATATAATTGTGAGTTTATACCTCGCAGTTCTGAGAAAAAAGTCAGAATTGCGGAATAAACAATTTCTCAATTTTGACATTATTTTATATACTTTATAACTCAACTGCAAGTTTATATCACAATTCAGAGAAAAAAGTCAGTATTGCATTTGTGAGATATAAACTTGCAATTCTTTTTTCTCGCAATTGCAAGTTTACAGTATATCTCAATTCTGAGTAGAACTGCTAGAAAGTTAGAATTGCGAGATGTAAACTCGCAAACTCGAATCCAGACCCAGATAGTGGACCCGTGCCGAGTGATGATGACACTGATGAGACCCGGGTCTGAAGTACCACCCACTGGGAGGCTGACAGTTTGATTGACACGTTGATTGACCACTGATGAAGATGACCCCCACCCGCAGGCCACTAATGACACTGAAATAACCTCTAATTATACGCTAGCGGTCTTCTGAAAAACTCCTAACACAAAAACTATCCGCAGCAGAAGTTTACCACAGAACAGTCATGATAGAGACTTTGAATCCCAAACGAGTTGAGTTCTACTGCATATACAAACACTAACGATCATAAATAGTTAGCAACAACATGTAAGACGCATCTCACAGCTGCTCTGAGCCTCTTTTGAGTCAAGTTGATTTAAAGTTTTATTTTGGACTTGCCCAGAATAGGCAGCCTTCTAAAGAAACATTTCATTAGCACATATTATTTAACCAAAATCGAAAATGAAATAACACATTAATAATACAACAAACACTAGCAAAAAAAAAAAAAAAAAAAAACACGTCAATGCATTTCAGCCTGTGTTCATCAAAGCCTGGCTAAATTAATGTTTGAGAATGTTATTAGCTTATATGTTTCTCTGTAATGAAATCGAAAAGCTTCGACTTGCATCTCTGCCGCAGACGGAAAATAAAATTGAACTGCCACATCATTATCAAGCACTGATACTCCAACTACAAAGTGCTGAGTGATGTTTACGCTTAATTGGCCAGAGCAATTACCCAAAGTAAATATGGATTTTCATTAAATTACAAACATGGACGAGGCCTCATAGAAATCATTTCCATGAGCGCAATTTCCCATTTCCTTTTTCTCAGCCACTTCCAAACCATTTTTCTTCTGCAAACACAGTCCTTTGATTTATTTCAATATGGATAAAGAATTGAAAAAGGAACAAATATTATGTTCAATGCAAAAAAGCAATCATACTATCACACACATGCGACTAGAGAAGGCAGGATCTACAATTTCTGTAGTCCGATGAGAGAGACACTAGATTTTTACACATTCTGAAGACAATCTGAGTGAAACTTGCACATATAAAACTTGCTGCCATAATGCTAGGGCATGGCTTTTGTGTATCGCTGGTGTTTCTTACTGGTCAAGATCAAAAGAGTTCAACTTCAAGTCTCTGTGATATTCTGCTCTCTAGTTATACAGTAATTCTGGTCCCTCCCTCAAAGTAACTATTGAATTACATGCTACAAAAATCATTTCAAATCTCACTACTAATAATATATCATACACTCCCCAAAACCAACATTAACAGAAACTCTTCTGAATTAGCATAACAAAACATGAATCACTACTAAATCCCCCACTTAACATTAATATTGCACACACACACACACACGCACACAAAACATTATATAACACTTAATTTTAGCATTTACTCTCCCTTTCGAGTGCCATGGGCAAAGCATGCTGGGAAATAGAAATCCCAGCCCAGTTTCAGTTAAACTTAAGATTGTCTAAATTAAAAGAAATAAGTTTATAAAACTCAAAACAATGAAACAATTCGGCTTACTTAAAATATATCAGTTCTGTGAACTTGAAAGAAAAATAAAGTGCTAAATACCCATAAAAGTTAATCTGACTGAACTAATTTGTTTAATTTAAATTTGTCCTACTCAAACCAATTCATTATTTTAACACACACACAAACAGCAATGTATTATGCAGCAGAAACATAGACTAAATATTCTAAATTGTATTTCAATCATCCACAGCCATATGTCAATCTATTTTATTTCTTTGAAAAAATGGCAATTAATATGGGACTTCAATGTAGAATCCCAGAAGATGGAGGATTGTTGTTACCTGTTTTCAGCTTAATTTGTTCTCGCTGTCCTGTCGGTCACCAGCAGATGGTGGTAATAGACAGGGATCCTCATATGTGCCACACAATGAGAGCTGAGAATCTATAGTCAGTAAATCATGTTTCACAGCAACCTCTGATTTGTTCCTGTCAGCTTTTGATATTGTTGGAAACAAACGAAAATGAGTCAGTGGGAGATTTTAGGGCAAAAATATATGGCTTTGCTTATTAGATTTGTAAAAGCATCAGATGTCATTTGTGCAGGACTAATAAAGATCATCATCAAAAAACAAAACAAAAAAAAAAACATCTTGTGCTCACATGGTGAAGTCGGTGACATCGTTGGGCATTGCTGATGATTTCATTTTGGAAATAATACCCAAACTTACATCATATACACTGAAAAAACAAACAACAAAATACATATTTAAAAAAGGAGCACTGTTAATGTTACAAACAAGAAAAGGTCAAATATTCAAATATTGCTCTAATCAAATTATTAAAGTCAGCATGAAACAGAAGTTGTGATAGTATATTGTGACGTATATTGAGTGAAACGGCTTCCCGAACAAGAAAAAAATGTATGGCAGGACTTGATTTTGTCCATGGGGAATTGACTGGATGCTTGTGGTTTGCTATTGGTCGATCTCATGTGAGTGACAGGTTATCCCGCCCTCACGCCAGTAAACGCATCATCAGAGAAGAAAAGAGATGTCGCTGCAAGAGGGAGGGAATGTTATTTTGGTTAAAGATTTTGACGGCACATGAATTAAAAAAATATATATATATATGTGTAAAGATAAATCATTTATAATAAATATGGCAAAATTCAATAAAAAAAAAAAAAAGAATTGTCAATTTTGATTTCATGGTGACTTTAATAAGCACAAAAATGTATAATTGTGACCAATCAGGCTTACTAGCAATTAGACTGTGGTGATGGTAACGTCCCCAGGTGAACCCCACTGACCAGTCTCTGCGTTTTTCCTCTGCCACATCATTGCACAGCCTTCCCATAATCCTCTAGGGCCGAGCCTCCATTTTGTGTTTATGGGACCACACCCAGCAGTATTTCACAAACTCCCACATCACTGGCCGGAGAGCGCTGAATTAACGATGAAGCACAAAGAGATGAAAAGCCTCCAGCTGGGGTAGTGCTATAAAACCCCTGAATGTGATTTCCAGAGATCGAATGAATTGAACCAGATGCCAAAACATAACTTCAAACAAATTGACTTCCAATTATTTAGACGCACACTTCCAGATGTGCCGCAGATGCAGACGGAGAGAGCAAAGGTATCTCAGGCCCGTGTGTGCTTTATTCCACAATAAAGATGGGGTACGGTCGAGTGTGTTTTAAATCACTCGGATCAGGGCAGGATGTTGAGACGACCAGTGCGGATGTGGAGACGAGAGTGTGTCATTAGGACAAAGTGAACTGACAGAGTTCCAGACAGCCATTAATGGACAAGACCATTTACAGAGAAAGAGAGAGAGAGAGAGAGAGAGAGTTTTGGAGGTGCTGGGAGAACAGTCATCTAGCACAGACATTTCTTTAATGCTAATTTGCCTCCTGCCAAACCTTCATTCTGGAAATGAAATCACAGGCAGAGGGAAAAACTCACTGCTCTGGTTTCCAATGCATATACATGAGTGCAAATTAATTGACAGGTTTACCTACATTTACTGGCATATGTGTGAGTCTCTGACTTACACATGTTCATTTTGCAAATATACCACAGTGCATATTTTTTGCATTGCCGTAAATAGTAGCGATCGACTGATATTTGGTTGCCAATGGCTGATGTAGATACAGATATCTGGAAATCAAGATGGCTAAAGGCCAATATAATGCTATCTATCTACTATCCAATTATAATATATATATATATATATATATATATATATATATATATATATACATACACACACACACACACACACACAAAAAAAACAATCCAACAAATCGAGTATATAAAATTGCAGAAAAAAAAAAAAAATTTTGGAAACGACACAATTGGCTAAATGGGCAGTAAAAACGTAAAATATCAGAAATTGGACAATTCATGGGCGGATATATTGGTCACTAGTAACAGTTAAAAAAATATGATTATTAATACACAGCAATGTAATAGACAGTCCCACATTTAATAGACTAACCCACATCAGATATCCCGTGGCCCTGTGGGAGCCCTGTATATTTTCTTTATGCTTAATATCTATAATTGACCGGTGCAAAGTGCAAAGCGTTCATTCCATTATAAGCAGTAACTGTGTGTTTGGGGAGGCCGAGCTGGGATTTCTGGAAATTCTGAAAGGGTCCATAGGGGACTCTTTAATTCGAGACCCTGTGCCGGACTATGCTAATCTTCCGGTGGTCCGTCAGTCTCTCCTCACAACCTCTGATAATCTGAGTGACCTTGGCAGGGCGGCGGACGGCACCTGTGATTGATTTGTAATTCAAAATGAGAGCGACAGGTCTGGAGGCACGGGCCACGTAACAGAAGCCCTCTCCTTCCTAAACACTGCAGGGAAATCAAGAAAATAACATAAGCGGGAGTGAGATATTAATCCTAGATACACTGCCACCATCACTCTGAGGTGTTAGAGAGAGAGTGTGTATATGAATGAGGTGAGAGTGTGTGTTCAGACCTGCAGTGTTGGGTTTCGGAGGCTCGTTGTCACGCCGGGATAATTGGCACTGTGCGGGTCGGCCCGTTTGACCATGACTTTGTGCATTATTCATCTCCAGGCCTGCAGCGGGCCGTCGCCACGCCCTTTAGATGGAGACTTATTTATTATTAATGGATAATTGTTTATTAAATGCAGAGGCTTGACCCTATTATGCCTATTACAGCCTGTGGAGTAGACACTCGCCGTTTGACCGTATACTAAAGATGTGATACGGGGCCTACAGCTGCACGGGACAGGAGGGAGGTGTGGGGCGACATGCTGATGAAGAGGATGATAAGGAATGAGGAAGAGCAGACTAACAGGTGCAAGGTCAAAAGGGAGTCAAGACTACATATTTATGACTGAGTTAAGGCTGCTTTTGTGGGTCATGTGATTAACTTTGGATGGCAGGCAGGATGGGATACCAGTTTCCAGCTTAAGCACTCTATTATGAAATGTATGTTTTTATATCTCCCAAAAAAAGATTCATACATTTATACCTGAACGCTTGGTTAGTCGCACAAAATAGTGAAAACATTAATTCTACAATAATAGAATATAATAACAATATAATATTACTATTAAATATAATAATAACTGTTACTATTATTATTTATAATATGTCTTGTATATTATTAGACACAAAATAGTGAACATTAATACTACAATAATATAATATAATATTTATAAAATATCTTTATTATATTTTTATTATTATTATTGACAAAAAGCGAACATTAATACTACAATATTATAATATAATAATAGTATATATTATTTTTTATTAATAATAACTGTATATCAACATAACTATGTATCTTGAATATTGTTATTATTGACAAAGTGTTAAAAACATTAATACTACAATAGTTGAATACAATAAAATTATAAGATAATATTAATATGGAATATAATAACAATAACAACAACAGTAATACTATAATAACTGTTGTTATTAATAGCAATAATAATATTTATAATATATGTTGTATAATATTACTATTTATATAATTTTTTGTACATTATTATCATTACATAATAATAATAACTGTATATCTATATAATAACTATATATCTTGTATATTATTATTATTATTGACAAAATGTTGAACACATTAATACTACAATAGTTGAATATAATAAAAATATAAGATAATATTAATATGGAATATAATAATAACAACAAGAACAACAATAATATAACTGTTGTTATTAATAATAATAATAATATTTATATGTTGTATGTTATTATTATTATATATTACATTATTATTACATAATAATAATATAGCTATTACTATTATTTTCCATTGTACATTAATTCCTGCAATTAATGTATTAAGTGACATGTTTTATTAATAATATATTTCTTTTATCTGTCTTTCTGCATACGTGTGGTCATGGGTAAAGGTGGTCATTTTTTCTTGGCCACTAAATGATTATAACTGTAAAAAATTATAATTTAATTATATGTTTTAATTGTTCACAGTATAGGTCACTTTAATTCCATTCAGCTATAATTGTTTCATCCTAATTAAAGGAGAAGTCGCTTTAAAATGATCGTTCAAACAGGTCACGGTATGAGTATGTATCAGGAGACTGGTTCTGGTTTGTGTGTGTGATATTTTTACGCAGGATTCAGAGACCACCGGCCACTAGAGGTCAGTGTTGGAGCAGAATTCACGCATCTGAACGAGGACTCAAATCCTGACTGAAAGCCTCCCTACAACCCATAACATTTCAAAACAACTTGTGCAGCCACACACAACCTCGCTGATTGTTTTAATTTAACACTGATTAAAGCAGCACCATAAGCAATCACTAAAAGCTCCAAATAATTCTTACAAATAAGAACATGAGAATTTGACTCTCAGGAAAATTACTGATATCCCAGGAGGAATTTGATGGAACTACTTGAGAGCATATGAAAAAAAAAAAAAAAAAAAAAATCATTTCATTCTGATCAGTATAAACAGTATAAAAGGCGCAGAGAACACATTTTCCATTTGCCTTTTAGTCAGCAAACATACTTTTACAATTTATATAAATCTGCGACAGTGTACGTTCAGTAAAATATCTGCCAAGGACTTCAATAACACCCAGAAGTGTGACAGAAATTAAACAGCCTTATTAGAATTTACACGTGTTGAAGAAAACATGAGAGACTGTGTGGGAGAAACCACATATGGATCCAGAGAGAAATCTGAACACAAGTGTTTAATTGTGTGGAGGGTGAGCGTATTGCTATACTTTTTGTCTTTCGGAACGACAGATTTACTTGACTCGACTTGTGATGTGCTATTAGCAGATTCACATATTGCATGATAAAATCAGTTCAAGCTTGTATTTGGTAAAGAGGACGAAAATATTGTAAAAGGTGTTACAATCAGAAGGTGGGATATTATTTCTTTCCTTCTGTTGGGCTGGAAGGTGATTATCATGACGTGTGAGGTGGAGGGATGGAGGATTTATGTGGAAGTAATGACACTTCTGAGGGGCGTTTTCAATCATAAACACCCTCAAATTTTAACCGGAGAAAAGCAGGACTGTAATTAGGACAATAAAAAAAAAAAAAGAAAAAGAAAAAAGAATATATATAATTAAAAACTTTGATTTTTTTTTGGCTAATAATAATAATGTCTACAGGCCATTAAAAATCTCTAAAAATTCTAAATAAAAAATGTAAACTAAATGTAAAAATTCTCCAAATTTATATTCATATACAAAATAGTAGCAATAGTAGTAGTAATAATGATGATGTCTACAGACAAACTGCTAACACTGTACAATAAGATCTCTTTTGTTGACATTAGTTAATGTATTAACTACCATTAACTAACAATGAGCAATACATTTGATACAGTATTTATTAATCTTTGTTAATCTTAGTTAATAAAAATATAGTAATTTATTGTTTGTTCATGTTAGTTCACAGTGCATTAAACTAATGTTAACAGATACAACTTTTGATTTTAATAATGTATTAGTAAGTGTTGAAATTAACATTAAATATACTGTTAAAAAAAAAAAATGTTGGTTTAACTTAAAAAAGTCAGTTACCTGGTTAAAAATTTGAGTTAATACAACGAAGGCGATTGGTTCAATCAACAGAAACTCAAAATATTATGTTATCTGAACCACATTAATTAGTGGAGTTGATTTGACAAAAGAAAAAAATGTTGATAAATCATGAAAATATTTTTTTTTATAGTGTAAGATTAGTAAATGCTGTAGAAGTATTGTGCATTCTTAGTTCATGTTAACTAAAGTAGTGACTTATTGTAAACTGTTACCAAAAAAACTAAGTAGTAGTAGTAGTAGAAGTAGTCATTTAAAAAGATATACATATACACAATAATAATAATAACTAAAATATTACAAGATATTTCATTTTATTTCCCATATTCTAAATATACAATTAGTGTAGAACTGCTAAATCTTCTAAATCCTTATCATTTTTTAATGCGTTTAAAAAGAGCATTTGATAGCTGTGCAAACCGGCTCTGTGTATCCGTTACAGTAAGCAGCTTCAGTAAATAACAGCAGCGGCTCAAACACATCTAATACGGTGTGTGTTGTGGATTATCCCAGCTCAATCAGAGACACGTTACGAGACGAGGCAGACGCAACAGCCGTCCAGCAAACGCAGCGCGCAGGATCCCCCTGAAATAAAGAACAAATGAAAGATAATTATGGCCGAAGGAACAGAGGTGGGGGGTTGGCTACGCTCACATGCAAATGCTGCTTTGTTGCTTGCTGAGCATCCTAATACCCTGAGAGTCAAATACCTTCCTTTTTTTCCACATTATGGAATTTGTCATGTTCAGTTGGAGCTGTCATATTCAAAACTGTGTGCGCTAATGTGTGTAATCTGCTTTGCAACACATCAATTATGATGGATATTCCTCTAGTGGAGGTTTTTCTCTTTTTTTTTCTTCCTTGCGTTCTTCTCGGTAATCACTTCACACTTATTAGGAAGCCTGTTTTGTAAATAATGATCTCCACTGAAGGATGCTGAATGCAAGGGATTGACGGAGTGTGAGTGCAGGAGGGAATGAGTGCGATTAAAAACATTTATATTTATTAGTGCATCTATTAATTTGCACCTGAATATATACGTGTGTGTTTCTATGTGCGTATACTACAATTTTAATGCCCAATTTTTTTTTTACAATACTATTTTTACGAAGTACACTTACCCAGAATGCCTTGCTCAACGTCCACCCGCCTACAGTACAACTGAGCAGCACTTGTTTTGTATTAATGCTGTTAACATGTAGAAGTTAAATGCATATGCCAAAGAAACTTAAAATTAGATTAAAATGTTGGTTACAATTTATATTTGGTGTCTTTAACTACTATGTAATAACATAAAAAACAATTGTTAGCTACATTGTACTCACTGTGTTCAGTGGTAACACTTTGGTAACACTGTTTCACAGTGTCATAGTTACATGCACTTACTATTCAAAAAACTAAAAATTATGCATAATTACATGCAGCTAACCCTAAACCAAACCCTAATCCTAACTCTATAGTAAGTACAAGTAGTTACTTAATATTACTCAGTACTTAAATGTATAATTACAGTGTCACAAAATAAAGCCTTAAAATAAAGTGTTTTTATACACTGATTAATATTTAATAACTACATGTACCTACTAACAGGTTTAGGGTTAGAAATGGGGTTTGGTTTAGGATTAGTTGCATGCAATTGTGCATAAGTTACTATTATTACTATAGAAATACATGTAACATGTAACACTTTATTTTACACTCCTGTTGTGCATGTAGATACTATATACTTATTATAGGGATATTATATACTAATAATATACTGACATATACTTATTATAATAACTGTGTAATAACTAGGTAATAACCATGAATCTACACTTAAACCTAACCTTAACCCATGTAGTTACCTTATATTGCCCACTACTTTCTTAGGTAAGTACATTGTAAGTACACGCAAGTGAATATAATGTTACCCAAAACATTGTTGGTGCTATTGAGATGGGATACAGGTAAGGTACGGTGGTCTGGTTAGGTATAACGGTGGGTTAAGGTGTAAGGGAAGGGTCAACAGTGTAATTACATATGTAATTACAGCTGTAATTACATGCAGGTATTTTTTAAATATAAGTACATGTATGTACATATATACAATAAGTGCACTGAATTACATGATGGTAACACTTCATTTTACAGTGTCATTGTTACATGTAGTTACTATAGTAAACTAGTAATTACGCATAATTACATACAACTAACTCTAAACCAAACCAAACTCTAATCCTAACCATATAAGTACATGTAGTTACTTAATATTACTCAGTACCTAAATGTGTTATTACAGTCTAACAAAGACACCTTAAAATAAAATGTAACCCAAACGATTCATTTAAATGCTATTACATAGTAGTTAAAGACACTTAATATAAAGTGGAACTGCATATGTAAGATTGTGTGTGTGTGTATATATATATATATATATATATATATATATAAAGGATTTTCAAAATGCTTGATTAAAAAAGAAGGACTACAGACGACACTAAAAAGATTAACATAATATATACCACTCCAAAAATGACAAACTGCTCACCGGAGAGAAAGAAGAGAGAGAGAGAGAGAGAGAAAAAAAAAGACTATGTGAGAGAGACAGAGTGTGAGAGAGTAAAAGAGAGCGAGTCGTAATTCCTCCATCAGCCTTCAGTGTAGAGGTGATAACAGTGAGCTCTTAAAAACAGTGTGGCCCCTTTCACCACACAACAAAGGCCTGTTTGTTCACCCATACACCTGACACTGTGACTTCTCACAAATAAACACACTTCGCCGTGGCCTCACCTCTCGCCCTGACCCTTTTCCGCCTGTTTCCCCTGCAAAGCTCCATGAAGGGATGAAGAGAGGCTGCAGTCCCTGCTCTGAGCTGCGGCCAATCGCATACGAGACCCCACACGCCTCAGCACGAACGTGATGTGATGATGGAAACCTGCCCACCGTGAGCTTCCTGTACAGCTAAAGAGCTCTGAAACTAAAGGGTAGATGCCAATAACATATAAAAATGCATGTTTTATGTCAGAAAAAAAAAAAAAAAGATTTCATTAATAAAATCAAGATTTAATTCTTTCTGAATTTTTCTACTGCTTTCTCAAACTCTTCTGTAGCTTCCGCTATAAAGAAAGAATACATTTATTCAATTAAAATACAATCAGCGGTAAAACATGGTATAGTTTTTGTAAAAAATGACAAAAATACCATGTTGTTTGAACATGTATCATGGTGATATAATTGTTTTGGATGTTTGTCCTTCAAAATGGTCCATCTTTTTTTATTAACATCAAGATTTGAGTTATGAAATTATATGAATTTTATAAGGGTGGTGTGTCTGGTCACCATTTATTTTAAGTTTCCCTAATCTATTTGCCTTCACTAAATGGTTCATTTTAAATGGCCCTGCTGTGTGACGAATGGATTTGTAAAAAGTACAAATATTCCATGTAGTTTCTTGATTAATATGAGGTTATAAAGTTGCATGAATAATAATTATAAAATAATTAGCATAATGCTGTTTAAAATGGCTTTGAAAGGAGTCTCGCGTGTTCCACTGCAAGAACATGTCAACTTCTCGAAAATCTACCCAAATACCACACTACATCATTTAGTATTATGGTAGTACTTTCACTGTACCATGTTATCACATCATATCTTATTCAAGGGAACAAAATACACTCCTAAAAATAAAGGTTCTTTATTGGCATTGATGGAACCTTTAACATCCATGGAACCTTTTCATTCCACAAAAGATTCTTTATAGTGGAAAAAGTTTCTTTAGATTATTAAAATGTTCTTCACACTGAGAAAATCCACTTTTCACTGGAAGGTTCCTCACCAAAAATGCAAAAAGTCGCTGTAAAAAAAAAACTTTTCGGAACTTTGTGTATGATAGAAAAAAAAAAAAAAAACATTCTGACAATAGGTTACCTTTAAATGGCCGTTCTGTATGTGTGCTTGTACAAATGAGGCTCTCAATCTCCATCCCTCACTTGGCAATGTAACCTGGATCAGTCCTGGCAGTGTAAAACAACTGAATGATGGATTTCTGAAGTTCAGACCAGAGAAACTCTCTGAATTGATCACAGTCAGATAGGATAGTTATTAAAAAACAGCCTTACAGGAATGAATGAGATGACTGTGGTGAATGAGGAAATCCAAGCAGATTGGCACGTCTTCATTTCTTTCTGATCTGTAACTTGAGGAGAAGCATTTAAAATTGATTTAATGTGCAGCACACACTGCGGTTCCAATAACTATTCGAAGCACACCTAAAAATGTCTGAATATCATTGAATTATTTTACAAAATATCAAACCCAGTGTAATTTATTTTACAGAAATATGGCACACATTTGACAAAAAGAGATTTTTTTCAGGTTCTAAATTCTAAAATGAAAACATACTGTTCAAAATTAAGACAAGTATTTGGACACTTTCTAGTTGTCGAACATTTTTAAAGTGCCCCTATTATGCTATTTTAAAGCTTCCAAATTTTGTTTTTGAGGTCTCCTACAATAGGTTTACATCCATCAAAACAATTTATATTTTCATAATATGAATTTCAGCATCACCTCTTTTCTCACAGTGTCTGAAACGTCTCGATCAAAACGTTTCGATCTCTTTCCTAGAGCCTACTCTGCTCTGATTGGTCAAATGGCCCAGTCTGTTGTGACCACTTACAGCATGTGTCGGAAAGGAAATGCCCATTACTATATCTGAATTTCAGCTCCGGAGGCTTCCTCATCACTTGATAAACATTGATGGGAACAGTAACAGTGGCATCGATTTTACCGTATAAATTCGAGTCCTCATCCTTTGGAAGTGCATGCAAAGAAAACAGCATCTTCTCGACATGAAAATCAGGAACCAAACTCTTCCAGGCCTCAGGTACAACTACAGTGTTTGAAGGTGGGAAAAAGTAGACATCATTTGTGGGCAGCCATTGAATACCATAGGCTGACATTATGCAAATTTGTGACAAACCTACGTAGGTTTAAGCAGGAAGTAAGACTGGAATTACTTTCTTTATGTCCTTTCTTTTAGGACATAACTCCATTTATCGTGCACTTTGATCTTTGAAACTTGGCAGACCTTTTACATTCACAAACTGCTTTATATCACACTACATGAAAGTTAATATCCGAAAAAGCATAATAGGGGCACTTTAAGTGTCAAAACAGTTTTTAGGGCTACTTTCTCTAAATAAAGTACTGATAGCTTCAACTCAAATTATATATCTTTTATGGCCCCTTTCCAATCTAATTGAATTGTTGTTTTTTTTTTTTTGTTTTTTTTTAAGATTTTTGAATTGTTCCACTATTTCCTGTTATTTTCTTAGCCAGTAACCTCAGGCAAACAGGATATGAAGAAATCCCAGATGTTCCCTGAAGAACACCCCTTTCACCTGCTAATCAATTGAATTTGGAGATCGACCAACCTGTGGAGGAAAACGAGGCCGCAGTGCCTCTCTAGGCCAGCAGGGGTGAACTCAAAGTGGGCTGTTCCACATAGCTGTGGAGGGGATGTGACACACCTGTGAATCAGTGATAGGGAAACATAAACTACATTGCATCCCAAAACAGATATGATTTCGATGAACTCATTAGAACTTAGCATGTGGAGCACACAGAGAATGGCTAATTCAAGCAGACAGGCGATAACCGGCGCATAAACACTTCATAACGGCAAAAGAAACTTGTGGTTTGCCACAGACAGAACGCCATAACCAAGACACCTTAAACAGCTTCAGAAGATGTAAACCCAGCACTTTTCTGATCTAATGCCCAACAGTGTTTAGAAACTGGACCTCTCAGACCAAACGGTTTAATCAGAAAAGTGTTTTACTTCAAATCAAGCAATATGTTCCTTCTCCTGCAACAACCCGCTAAACTAAATATAAATATAACATGTGCCATGTGGTGTCCATGTCTCATAATTCAGTCTGGCCTGCTCTTGCAGACAAACACAGAAATGTTATTTTCACACGTTCCTTATCTCCCATCCACGCAGCAGGATTTAGCACTAAAATAACATGCGCAGGTCAGATGGCTTCTCTCAGTAAACTGCTCGATCGTTTAGAAAGATGTTACACTCCTGTCAGTCCGGATCCCATCTTGTTTTACCAGGTGGAGCCGCTACAGTCACTCGTGTTTTGATATAAACCAACTGGCGAGGACAGATACCAGTTTAGTCTGAGGAAATCAGCCAGAGCAAACAAATACATCTCGAGCCCCACTAACACTGCCACATCTGACAACCATTAACCATGTATCAATGGAGGAGAGAGAGAGAGAGAGAGAAAGGGAGGCAGGGAGGGAGGGAGAGAGGGAGGGAGGGAGCGAACCCTTAAATTGGCCAGATCTGGTTTCAAAGCTAGTAAATAAACAGAGATCCAGGCATCATCCTTCATTAGTGATGGAGGGCCTCTGGAATGTGAACGGAAAGATGCACACCTGCACTAAGGAGGCCGCTTTCCACTCACTCACCTACAGTACACTTCAGCTGATCATCTGAAACAAATTGTTGCATTTCATTATTTAGACTTTCAGTAGAACCCCCCCAAGAAACAGTTTTAAAAACTGTGAAAATTACATTATCTAGGACCTTTTTACTATGTGTGCCATTGTAAAGACTAAGTCTATCCCTCACAGGCTCGTTTTCATTGGCGTTAAATTCAATATGTCGTCTAACCTGACTAAGGTCTGTTGACGCTGAGTTATTAAATGGTCTCATTATATGATTTTACACTACTGTTCAAAAGGCTGCATGTACTTGATCAAGAATACAGTACAAACAGTAATACTGAAAATTATAATAACGATTTAAAATAGCTGTTTTTAAAATGGAATTTATTTCTGTGATGGCAAAGCTATATTTTCAGCATCATTACTCCAATCTTCAGTGTTACATGATCTTTCAGAAATCATTCTAACACCTTGTCTACACCACATGCAAGTGACGCGACAAAAGCAAATAAAAACCATTATAATCAGTGATGCTATCTACACTGGATGTGGTGCGACAAATTCCCCACAGTAAACTGATGCCCCTTTCTATTTCTGAAGTACTCCAAGTACTTGTGCTACTTCTGACACGAAGAACAAATGGATTTGCATTATGGTTGCTTTGTTGCATCCAGTATAGACAGCCTCAAGATGTTGTAACCGATGTAGACATGGTTTAATATGCTGATATATACCGATCAGGCATAACATTGTGACCACCTTCCTAATATTGTGTTGGTCCCCCTTTTGCTGCCAAAACAGCCCTGACCCGTCGAGGCATGGACTCCATTAGACCCCGAAGGTGTGCTGTGGTCTCTGGCACTAACATGTTAGCAGCAGATCCTTTAAGTCCTGTAAGTTGCGAGGTGGGATCTCCATGGATCAGACTTGTTTGTTCAGCACATCCCACAGATGCTCGATTGGTTTGAGATCTGGGGAATTTGGAGGCCAAACCATTCTTGAACCATTTTTGCTTTGTGGCAGGGCGCATTATCCTGCTGAAAGAGGCCACAGCCACCAGGGAATACCATTTCCATGAAAAGGTGTACATGGTCTGCAACAATGCTTAGGTAGGTGGTATGTGTCAAAGTAACATCCACATGGATGGCAGGACCCAAGGTTTCCCAGCAGAACATTGCTCAAAGCATCACACTGCCTCCACTGGCTTGCCTTTTCCCATAGTGCATCCTGGTGCCATGTGTTCCCAAGGTAAGCATGCACCCGGCCATCTACGTGTTGTAAAAGAAAACATGATTCATCAAAACAGGCCACCTTCTTCCATTGCTCCGTGGGCCAGTGCTGATCCCAACGAGCATCAATGAACCTTGGCCGCCCATGAGCCTGTTGCCGGTTCACCACTGCTCCTTCCTTGGACCACTTTTAAAAGATACTGACAACTGCAGGCTGGGAACACCCCACAAGAGCTTCAGTTTTGGAGATGCTCTGACCCAGTCGTCTAGCCATCACAATTTGGCCCTTGTCAAAGTTGCTCAAAATTTTTTTCCTGCTTCTAACACATCAACTTTGAGGACAAAATGTTCACTTGCTGCCTAATATAGCCCACCCACTAACAGGTGCCGTGATGAAGAGATAATCAGTGTTATTATACCTGTCAGTGGTCATAATGTTATGCCTGATCAGTGTATGTAATATCTGAATGGTTACTAAGGCATTGCTAGGATGATCTGAATAGTTGTGTTCTGGCCCAAGTGAGAAAATCCCCCCCTTATATCCTGGTCTCCAGATATCCCTTTAATATCAGTCTATATCAGGGGTTATATAGACCATAGTCCTGCAGAGTTTTGCTCCAACCCTCATCAAAAACACCTGAACAAGCTAATCAAGGTCTTATGGGTTACTAGAATGCTACAGGCAGGTGAGTTTCTATCAGGGTTGGAGCAAAACTCTTAAGGACAGATGTTGGCCACCCCTGGTCTATATGAATTTTCACCAAACAGAGTATTATGTGCTTGTTTGCTAATTAAAAGCAACAGCACACCTCTTCTCAACAAGCTGAGGTATCACGGAAGACTGTAGCCCAAACGGTGCATTATAATGTGCTAAAGTTTGTTCAACAGTAACAGAAAACTACTTTAGAACACCCATTGTGAGATGACTGTCAAACTTTCACTGCCAAAGAATAAAAAAACAACTGTGAGTCAATAACACAACCACTTTTTGAATATATTAGACCAGATGAGTGTGTCAGGACGCATTTACTGAAAACATGCCCTGGATTTTATTTCCTCTCAGTTCAGCATAGTTCTTTGGTGATGAGAAATTTGCTGTGTTAAGCGATTCCAGAGTGCCAGTGCGACTGAAGCTCGCTCGAAACACAAGGAGGTCTCCTGGGAACGCTAAATTGTTACAAAGCAAGGAAAGGCTTTTGCGTTGATGGCTGAAAAGTGAAAGGCGCTCATATTGGTAACAAGGGCCTCCAGAGCAGGTGTTCTTCAACATGAACACAAAGCTGGAGAGAGCAGAAAAGAGCGAGACAGACATGAAGGCGAGAAAAGGTGGCTCTGCGCTTGTTTCAATTGGCACACCTGCTTTGAGAAACTTGGCTCGAACGGAGAGGTCTAAAAGTTAATTACACCCTCGGTATGGCCAAGAGAAATGTTGCTAACTGACGTAACCTGATAATAATTTCAATTTTGCTGACAGTTATAAACTCATCAAGTTGCAGCCTAGGGCTTGCACAATGTGCACAATGAACGCCTGTGTCTTCAAATTCAGTCCCACGACTAATTCACTGCCCCTCTCGGCTGTCTAAATTAGCGTCTTAAATTATAGTACGAAATATTTCCTGGTTAATAAAGAGCGTTCACAACGGACATAGCTGTGCGGCTTGCTTTAGTGTTACAAAACGTGCTAAAAACAGCATTAAACTTAACACGCAACCACACTTAGTCGCAATTTTGTTTCCATGGCGCACAGAAACATGAGACACAAACACACACAAGGGAAAGCATGAAAGTCTGTCGTCTGGATACCAGTTACACTGACACAATATAATTTGTCTGACTTTGCTCACTGTCAACCATTGGCAGCAATTGTGTAGTATGTGATCTTATGTGTTTATTTAAACTTGCATGTATATTTAAAACCGTCAAAAAGAAGCACTCCATGCCTAGTGATGTCAAAACATACTTCACACCAAAATCAAAAGAAAGAAATAAAAATAGTTAAAAGACAACGAAGCCTATTTTTGAGGATCATTAAAATATATATATATATATTTTTTAAATTTTTTGTAATTATACTGCCTGTCATTTATGCCGTATATATATGTGTGCGTGTGTGTGTGTATACACACAACAGTTCTTTCTGGTTCTCAAATCTGATTGGCTAAGAGCTGTGCGTATTCTAGTGATAACAGCGTTCCAACCTTTTCACCGTTTGTATCACTCCGCCTAAAGCAACTGTCATGGCGGCTGCGCAAATCCACCGTATTTTTTACAAATACTACACTTGTTGTACCACAAACTGTTGTTTTAAGAGTTTTTCAGGTGAGAATGTAGTTGTTTAGAACTGAAATATGTGACTCATATTTAATCATAGCACCTATTTTACAATTTGTTTAGACATTTTCGGAGATGTGAGCTCCAGGCTGTCAGCGGCCGTTCAGTGCTCGTGTACCCGCTGAGAACAGCTTTATCTCTGCCAGTGCTTCAGGGATTTGCCGCTGGCTCTTATAGTGGTTAAACATGAGATATAATTCATTTTGGGTACATAAAACAGACAATCTTTGGTATTATTAATCTATTACTGGTTCCTAAGCAAATCAAATTTAATAATATAATGGCTATATAATACGTTTTTACTTAAGTCTCATAATGGTAATTTCTCTTGTATGTTTGTACATAAATGACAGGCATATAATTACCACTACTAGAGTATTTAAAGAATTTTTTACATCAATCAATCAGTTTCTCTGTGCAAATTATAATGTCTTATTTTTTCTTTTGATTTTGGGGTGAAATGTGACGGTTATGAGGTTTTATGAGGTTTATTCAATAAAACTATGGTGAATACACCTCACCACCTTTGTCAAGGAACACAGTAGAAAGAACAGAACAGCTTTTTCTTTCTTTCTCTATCCATCTATAATTTTTTTTTTTTGCAGTGCGTGGGTGCCCGACTCAGGAGAGTTCATGGGCCTCTCTGCAGAACAAAGGCCTTCAATCACACAACACAACACCACCCACAGCATCCTGCTTTCCACTGCCACTAATTAATATTAATTACCTTCAGCACACCTGGAAAACAATATAAGAAAAGAAAAAAATATCTTGCTTTGGTGCTATTCTGATTTGTAAACATATGTATGAACACAAATAAATAAAATTACCTGCAGATGTTTGAAGGTTAAAGCAGAAGGTTATGATTGACCAATCAGAATCAAGTATTCCAGAATAGTGTGTAATAATTATATTAATACTTATATAGCTCCAGTCCTGGAACAGATATTAAAGTGTAATTTAATAAGAGACTCTGAGAGTCCTCCATAACAATGTGGGTGTTACACAGGGGATTTTATCTCAACTACAACTTTTCAGATTTCATTGCATCATATCTGAGTTGCAGGACACAGTAGAATGGAACAACACCACCCCCCAAAAAAAGAAAAGAAAAAAGGTGTCAGCCAATCAGAAACAAGATACTGTCACAGCCATCCAAGCATACTTCCAAAATCATCCGCGCAAACTGAAATCACCACAACCTGCTAAAACACACCAGAAACACTGCGGCATCTAATGGCAAAGCCCCAGATAAAGGGGTCCAGCTTAAGAGAGTCAGAAGTGAAAATAAGGAATGAAACTCTGCGACCATGTCAGTCAAACCCTCTCTCATTATACCAAACCCATCATGCTCCAGTGCTGACCCTAACACTGAATCTGTACACACATGCCATTAGTCACAGACAGACAGTGTGTGTGTGTGTACTTCTTTTGGAATGAGAGGAAAGCTGAAGGTCGCTCAGACGTTGAGGCAATCACCCTAATGAAAACAAACGAGGGAGAGTCTGCTTGCGTTCTCCGTAATCAAACACACCAGCCGAAGACAGAAAGAGAGCGAGAGATAAAGAGAGGGAGATCTAAAGGGTCAGAGTACCTCAGCATTGTTCTTTAATTTACTGTTTCCAGTTTAGGTCCACTCCAGGGGAGATTTAAAGGCACGTGGAAACAAAAGGGGCTGAGAGAATAACTCCAGCACAAACACAGAGGCCAGAGACTTTACAAGCACAGCTGAATTACGACCTCATCTTTAAATGAGACAGAATGATGCACAAACGCACATGAACCAGTGAAGCTTTGGGTTTATAAAGACGTTTGGGTAATAAAGACCAGGAATGATGTGGCACAGCGTTGAAAAACACAATAAAATCTAAGTTTGAGTTTTGTGGGATTTAGCCAGTTAGCTTTGATGCAAATCTATACGTACAAATACTCCTTAAACTTGACTAAATTTATCTTTAGCACACACTTAAAATGTACACTCTTTATCTCCTGGGAAATGGACCAAAAATACTGATGACTTATCATGCACTACACAGATTTTTGTCCAATCGACTAAATTTATCTTTAGCACATACAAAGTTGCCAGCATTTATATGCTATTTAATGTTAATGATCGCGTTATTTTACATATGTATCTGCTTACATTTGCTATCACTTGTTTCTGCTTCTTCTTTGCCTGTGTTTTGATCAGGAGATTCAATACTCCTTTAGAAAAGGTGTAATAGCGCCCCCTACCATACAACAGTGAAAACACGGAAAGAAGGAAAATTCTGTCAATTTGTCTCATAAATGACGAAAAATTCTGTCAATAATGAGGAAAGAGTTAAAATGTACACTCTTTATCTCCTGGGAAATGGAACAAAAATATTGCACTACACAGATTTTTGTCCAATCAAAAGCTTTCTAGAAAGAGATTGTAGAATGATTAAAGCCACAGGCTAGACAAAAACGTTATGCACTGAGATCAAAGACAAGACAATAGGCTCGTTTGAGATTAACAAAATCTGTGCAGAACCAATCCCTGGTGATCACCGTGAAATGCATGCCAGTTAGAAATGTGTCTAAGAGTGGCCTGACTCTGATGTCATGCTGATGTATATAAAGAAAAACTCTCATGACAGCGAGGCGGCCGTGCAGGATTGTGCAGTTGCTTTCCACCGATTGTGCTGTTGAAAAGCACGCAAATCTATATGCACACATTTTTGCACAAACTTTGATGCAAATAAGCAGCAAGTGGATCCACAACAGCTTTGGTGCCTACTCTGTGTCCTAATTTCGGAGGCACTCAGCATACCTAGCTAAGACCAGCAAACCACCTTAGGCTAGTCTAAGTTGTTATTTTCAGCAGGTATATAGTCACTAGACAGGAGCAGACAAGATTTGTCTCTTTATTAGCATGGTGGCTAATTAATGAGCAGTTGTAAATCAGTCTGAAACATGAAGGCAGCAGCTGGGGTTGCAATATCCCCCGACTGAGAGAGAGAACTGACTCATGAGTGTGAGATCATTGAGACATTAGCACTGATCAATAAGCAGAAGCCTACTATTGCATATAAACCATCCCAATGGAGGCAGTGCCTCAGGCAGGGTAGAGAGGCAGGAAACATTGGCTTTACATGGAGCCCACTCGCTCTCACACTCATTCAATCACACACACTCAGAATTCCTCTTGACTGAGCAGCAGGTGTGCGATAGGTTCTGACGCATCTCAAGACATCTCAATAAAGGCATTATTGTGTTGTCAGACTATATGAAACTGTCATCCTGCATTATTGATAGAAGGTAAGTTTGTGTAAATGCCTGTGGAGCGAACCTAGGCTCAATGTAAAGGCCCTTTCAACAGCAGCTGCTGGGAAAATATTGCATAAAAAAGTTTTAAATCCACCTGGTAACCAAACAAGACATGAGAAGTGGTCATGCAGCATTTAAAAACTCTATAAAATAGTTTGACAAGCACAGTTACTTTCCTGTGATGGCTACTCAATTTACTCTAATGGCAGTGATTAGTTAAAGTCGACATGAAAAGGAAGTTGTGACAGTCTTTTCTTCCCTATGTTGACATATATATATCTGAGTGAAATGGCTTCTCAAACAAGAAAAAATGTAGGGCGGGACTTTTTTTTTTTTTTTTTTCATCAGGTATTGATTGGATGGTTGTAGTTTGCTATTGGTCAATCTCATGTGAGTAACAGGTTGTCCCGCCCTCGCACCTAAAAATGCATCATCAGAGAAGTTGCTGCAAGAGGGAGGGGGAAGTTAAATGTCTTCACTTTACCTTTTTTGCATAATTATCCTTGAAATGCCCTGCATTAATATACAGATGCCTTCAAAGCTAAAAGATATTGAGCATTAGTCATGGACTAACAGACACACAAGTCCAATTTCAATTTCATAGGGTCTTCAAGAAAGATTTGAGTGTGAAAAAAACAAAAAACAACATATTTAAATAATAACGCATGTGCTATTTTGTTCTACTCTGCCCACTCGCAGGCCCTGTGAGTCAGCAAAAGCTGCTTTGTTGGGAGGAAAGGCTCCTCTATAAACTGAGAGATAGAGAAAGATATTTCATCTTGACTGTGTCAGACAGTAACAAGCAGCCACACTAGGATGCAGTAAACAGCTGGCAGGGCTCCAGCGCAGTGCAGCGGGGGGTCTGACACTTATCTCCCTCCATCACTGCCTCGAACGGCCCCTCTAATGGACCCTTCAAACGGCCGCCACAGCATTCATATTTTATTTGTATTTGTGTGTGTGTGCGCGTGTCTCCGTGCTGTAGCCTGTGGTTTTGCTGGTTGTTGACACCAACTGCTTTAGTAGTGTGATATCTTGAGTGCAGTCAGAAAAAGAGGGCTGGCTGCTAAACAGCAGAGTGGTCCACAGATGCTACACAGCTAGTGCTGGGAGACGGCAGATTCAACACTACAAAACCACACATAAACAGTCCTAACAAGTGTAATTTGATGGGTGAGACTCAAGTATAGTTAACATCAAATCAAAAATGTCCCTACATAATACCCATTCCCAGTAAATGATTGCATTGTTATTCCAATATAAAAAAATGTCTTCATATTGTTTTTTCCCCAAAAAAATGTCACATAGGCCCTGTTTCCACCTGGTATTAAGATGCATTTTGGTCGATTGGATCACAAGTGGACGACTCTAAAGACAGGTGTAAATGGGGTGTAAAACCTTGTCCACTTTCGACCACTTTCAGAAGTAGTCAAAAACACGTGCTTTCATATTGTAGACACTCATGTGGTCGAATGTGTTCGAACAACCACAAAAGACCACCTACTCTCCTCCTACTGACCTAACGTGTAAATATTATGGGAAGCGCGCTTGCCAGACGGGATTTAAACTTTGTCGGCTAAAGATCCAAGTTGATCCAAGACGAAAAATGTACCAAGCACAATGTTCTCTAATCATTTCATAGCTTTCGGCATGTTATTGCGTCTATCAGAGCAGAAATGAAAGCTGCTGCTCTCCGTTTGTTTTTCCATCGTCTTCTGGCGCATTCATATTTAAATTGCGCAAACTTATTTTGTCCATTAGATTGAAACATCTGAAAAAAAAAACATACATTTACAGGTACCTGCCCATAGACCCTCCCCTCGAAGAAATCAGGACAGAAGTGGTTTAAAGTGGACAAAAGAGACGGATTAAAACACCATATGGAAACAGGGCCATAGAGACCACTTTTTCCCAATCCAGTTAACTGCAAGTGGGTAAGACAATCAATTCTACCGTACACTTTTTTCTCAATTAATATATTTTCAAAAAAACTGCTTAAACCAGCCTAAGATGGTTTGAAGGTCTTAACTGGTTTAAGTTCGTCTTGGCTAATTTAAGCTGGTCTAACCAGCCGAAAAGTACCCAAACCCATTTAAAACCAGCTAAGACCAGATAATACCAGATAAGGCTAGCAAACCAGCTTAGGCTGGTTTAAGATGCTTTTTTCAAACACACAAACACAATTTCATTATGTTTTAATATTCATGTTACTCAAACAGTGCCAGTATGCATTAGCAACATCAAGGTCATGGGTTAAATTCCCAGGAAATTCATGATTTAATTAAATGCATGCTTTAAATAAAATTTTTAAAAGTTGTTTTGGATAAAAATGAAAGAGACTCATTGCCGGTTTAAACTCCTCTACTGAAGGGCTATACCGAAAAATTCCCATTTTGATCAAAAAATTAATAAACCCCAGCACTCTCCATATAAGTACAAAGGTGTTAGTTGCTTGAAAAAACAAACGCCCTGAATGCCTTATTTTAACACGATCTCCGTTTTAGCATTCCACTCTGCGAGTGTAATCAATTTTTCATGTTGATGTGGGAATATTTGTGTAGATGCAGCAAATATTTCCTGTGCTATGGGAAACAAAAGGGCATGTGCGGATGTGAGCGAAAAACCATTGTGAGACATCTTTGAAGGTTCTCCTTCAAAGCGACGCCTGCCTTCGCGGCCATGCCGAGGGGATTTGTGATATTAATTGAAGTTAATTTTCTGGGAAATCAGTTTGCCGGGCACGTTGGGAAGATTGATAGCCCCGGCACGTCCCGGCACGTCCCAGCACTCGGGAAAATGACACTCGTCTTTTATAGCCACACATACTTTTATCATTCCAAATCAAATTATAAACAGGAGGCCAGGCGCACAGGAACCTGGAGGAGGGAGATCTCCATAAGATTAATTAGGCCGGCCAGGCTAAGACAAGGTAAGAAACAAGAGGAATACGAAAAAAATAAAAACAGCAAGATGGGGGTCGGCCTGATGAGAGAGAGGTTCATTGTTTGGTAGGAAGTGGAATGGGAAGTCAATTGGACAATAGGTAATTAGCAGAGGCTAGTCAAAGGCAAGGAGGCATCCGTCCGCTCTCGCTTTCTCCCGGCCCGTAATACAGAGGGCCGCGCTATGAACCCTGCATTTAATTAGAGCACTTTGATACCCACAGGAGAGCGCTGCCCCCGGGCATCCTAAACACTGACTGACGCCAGGCAGTTCCACCAGCTCCCTGCACTCCAATTAGAGACGCACCAAGCTGGGAGGAGCGCCTTCCCCTCTCCATGCAACCCTCCCTTGCGCCAAACAAACCCACGCCAAATTGGCATTTGGATTAAACGGCGTGCCGAGATGCCCCGAAGGGTGGCGGGCTGTCTCACCTGGGCTAATCTAGGTGTCATTATAATAAGGATTCATTTTCGGCAGAGAGCAGAACCCAGGTCGGCCTAGCCGCTGCCGCGACGGGTTTCCCGAACGGCGCCCCGGTAGCTCGGAAAAACAGACCGGGAGGGCAGAGGCGCGCGTGCAATATTAATGTCACTGTGACTGAATAAATGATAACAATACTGGGAGCTTTGCTGCGTTGCAGTGGTGTATTTTTAATGCACGGGGAAGAGTTTAGAATGCCTGACTTACACGCGCAAACATGTGGTGCATGAATTATGCAACTGCGACGCTTTCATCTCGGCATCTGCATGTTTAGTAAACAAACTGTTTCTCTTCTGGCAACAAGATGTAACTGTAAATAATAGATATTTAATTTGCCACCGCTTGCCAAAGGATAGAAAGCACTTGTTGTGTTTGCTAATTTGTTGTATTATTCAAACGATCTCCCCGGTCGCTTCTTATCTCAGCAGGGTGATAAACAGATATGCATAAAAGCGAGAAAAAAAAAAAAAAAAAAAAACACAGTAGGATCAGGCGTGACACCCGAGCCTAAATATTTATTTAGCACAACAAGCTGGGAAAAAAAAATAACATTGTGTTCTGACATTTATCTCGATATGAAAGAGAATTCAGTGCCACGGGCCCAAATGAGATGAACACAAAGTAAATATCTGAATACACAAAGACGTGACAAGCCCATTGTGGACTCCAAACATGCTATTCTCCAGCGCTGTCAGAATGGATCATTCCACGATGTCTTAGAAGAGGAAAAAAGCTCTTATGAAGCTGTCAGGAAAACAGGCCCGGATGGTTAAGAGAGCGAGGACACTCCTCTGACAGAACAGTGATTGAGCTTGTTGTTTATCTAGGCATCGGTTTGGAGTTGCATGTAGTTCAATATGCACTGTTTGATCAAAGATTATCTTTATCGATAGTGGCTGTCAAACAAACATGTGCAGGTAATAGTGGGATAGTCACTGACAGCCTTGAGCTTTATGCTGGTTGCTCAAAAATGCAATAAAGCCATCTTTTCTTACAAAAACGCATCGCTTCGCTTCACTTTAGAAAGCCTTTATTAACCCACTTTTTATGGATGGATGCATTATTTTTTACTTCAAAACGTGGCCCCCCATTCACAACCATTATAAACCCTGGAGGACACAGGATATTTTTAAATACATCTCTGATTGTGTTCGTCTGACATAGTCATATACACCTAGGATGGCTTGAGGGTGAGTATTTTTGGGTGAACTATCCCTTTAATGTGATTTGATGAAAAACTTACTGCTTAAAATGCGATCAATAACTTATTTCTAATGTGATGTTTCTTACTGTCACCGTTAGGCTACCGCCAGGTTCGAAATCAACGCAGGATTATCTCAAAATAGTCAAATGCCCAAATTTAATAAAAATGCAAATTCAAGATATGATTGCAAAGAAGTACTTGTATGAGATCTTGTTTTTTATATTATAACATAGGATATAACCAAGCAATATCGCAAGAGAGCTGTCACAAATATAAGCATGAATACAAACGTGATATTGATTTTATACAAACGTTCAAAAAGCAAGAAGTCAACATTTTTTAGACAAGTTTTTGCTTTTTCAGGTGGTGCTATTTCATTTTAGGTGGTCTAGACTACAACACTACATTACAGAAAGTAAAATGAGTTGCAAACACTATTTCATGTTGACTTTTGAAGGACAGTTCCAGGTTAAAATCACCTTGTGGTTCCTTCATTTGGTCCTAGTCTCCTGATAGACTTGCCTCTCTTAAAGGAATATTCCAGATTTAATACTCGACAAGACTCGAAAAATGTGTACAGTAATAAACACGTCTATGAGGCAAGGGTACAACACAGTGAATAGATATTTAAAATATTTACATTATTATAGAAATATTCCATTAAAATTCATTTATAAAAGTTTCAAAAGACAGCAGAGTCATCAGAACTGTCTGCCCTCATTTTCCAAGATGTTAACTTACCTAGAAAACTGGTGCCAATGTGGAGATTGAATCATCTGTTCATAACAATCACAGCAGATCTGCTGTTGGAAACAAAGTTCCATACATCCGTTATTACATTACTGACAGCACATTCATATATGGACCCCCCTAGAGGCCGCCGAATGTGCGATTATTGTTATGATTTGCTTTGGTCACAGTCGGCTAGGTATAATCAAGGCCTGGGGTTTCAGAAAATCAACATTCTTGCTGCCATGCTATGCTACATCAACTCAATTTGATGACAGGCTGAAACACGGCATGGTGTGTTAACTAGGCCTGTGATGGTCTGGAGTTGGGGTGAACATGGCAATCACAGAGGTGGTGAATAAGAAACATACATTTCTTCAGGTTATACATAAATAAATGCAACAGAGGTCAAATAGTATCATTGCATATGTACTTGCGTGTTTGATTTCAGTTACACTTGTCAAGGCTGTCTCGTTTATTTTATAGAGTCAACTTCATATGGCAAAAGTTAATATAGAAAAAAGTCCACAAAAGTATGTATGCAAGTTCAAGAAAGTTGCAAAATACTTAAATTATATTAAATAGTAAATACAGTTAAAAAAAGTGCGTACTGATTGACATTTATAGTATGTGGCTGCACATCTTGAAAATCGATTTATCTTTTATTGTCCCTGTGAGTATTGAGTCAATTGACCCAAGTGTCCAATCAGCAGTAAATGTGCATTATTGCAGGAACGAGGCACCTCTTCATCATTCCAGTCTCGACCAAACATCTAAAATCCTTTCAGCAGCTGCGAATCATTACCATTTGTTATAGATTCTGTATATCAACAAGGAAAACATTAAATAAAGAGTTCCATATGTTAAAAATGCCATTTTCAGTGCTGGACGCTAAATGGCTTTGGGTAATTTAACATGATCTGTTCGAAGAAAGAATCTCACCCTCCTCCAGTTCTATTGGAGCAGGAGGATTAAAAAAATGTGGGATGGATAGAAAACACACCGTGGATCATATGCGCACACACACACTCACGCACACACACGTACAATAACATTTACATTAGGAATCACAACCTTATTGCAACGTGTTAGATACAGCGCTTGGCACCCTGCAGGCATTCACAGAGGACCTGTTGCGTTCTGCCAGAGCTGCTGGCGGCGGCCCAATGTTGCCTATTAACAGAAAATGCCAACATACGCAAAATAACAAACAAGCCCCGTCCAGGCGGTGTGACTCTGTACTACATTAAGGCTTCAGTCTGTGACAGTTTGCCGCTAAACTGTTGTAAACACCTCTCACCAGAGCACGAGGAGCTAACAGCAATCTGTGGCTAAATTAATGAGGGGCTTCCCCCCGCGCACATGGCACCGCGCCAGCGCAGCAACAGGCGGCGGAACGGAAAAGGAAAATCTCCCATCATGCAAAGCGAAGCTGAGGAAACCCTAACCGGAGAGGACAGAGACTTTGCAGGAGAGTAAAGCAAATGTGTGGGACTTTGCAGGAGAGTATATTTCTAAAAGTGTTCAAAGTGACAGATTGCATTGAGAACACATACACACACACACTCGAGGCTTTTAGCTGAGCTCATTTACAAAATTTTCAACAGCCTCCATACCGCCCACTTTCCTCACTTCAAAGTAACTTTATTAGAGAAAAGATTAGGCCGCACTTAACCCCTAATGAGCCATATGAGAAAGCCTTCTCGATGCCGCGTTTTATTTGATAGTTTCAGTATGAGTCGGCAGGAGGGGAGGTCTCGCTAAATGCAAAAGCCACCCTGGCTATTCCTGGACCGTAACCCTTCTCTCTCTCTCTCTTTTTCTGTATCGTAACTACACACAGCTGTAGCCAACACCACTTCTTCGCTGCCGTCTTTTCTTTTCTTTGCCTACACCCCCCCCCCCCCCCCCTTCTCTTTTTTGTCATCCATTTCTCCCCCCCTTCTTTTTTATTGCAAAATAGGGCAAGGTAACTTGCAAGGGGCCTCCTTGGGGAATTGTGTGATATTTAACTATGGCTACAGTGGCATTTACTAATTTTATATGTGCAGAATTTATGTCACATTCTTATTCAGGGATTTGCAGAGCGGGGAGCAAAGGTGGCCGCTCTCTGTCCGCTGTGTATACAGTGGTATTAAGTGAACTATTCGCAACACGTCCTGTGACATGTACATTGCTATTTTGTCCATAACCGCCACACTCTCCCCCTTGCGTCACAATTAAATTCTAACCTTAGCATTTGGAGACACCGACCCGCGCAGAGGGCGATTTGTTGTCGGAGTGCCACCACTTCAGATATGGATTGTTCGGGCACGTAAATGTATGGTGCTTTTTTTTTAACCGCAGTCCAGAGAGAAAACGTTGCTGCGATTTCTGAAAACCGTGCTACTGTATAGATGAATCAAGGACTAGCTGAAAGACAGCAAACATTATTCTCGCCAACTCAGAACTTGAGTTATGAAAAAATGGGAAGAGTCCTGATAAAAAAAAGCTCTTGTGGGGGGAAAAAAGGGTTCAACGGATTGACCTAAGGGGCTTAGAATCAAATTGCTCCGGTATTGTACTCCCTCCTTTTTGCAGTTCTGCCGGTAAGCTCCTTATTGATACACATGTGCTGAGACCACCCATACCTGGGGCTCATCCCTCTGTCAGACTGCTGGTCGTCCGAGAGGCGGGGGAAAAGACACAGTTCTTCTCTATTCGAAAGCTAATGCCAAATCCCCGGGTGAGATTCCGTCTCCTGACTCAATAAAATAATTAGCTTTTTGCTTGGGAAGGCTGTTAATCAAGCCCCGTTACATATGCGGGAAATGTATTTCCCCTTATCCCACGCCACGGCTACCGCCGCCACTTTTTATCTCTCAAAGTCACCGGTGCGCACTTCCACCATCGTCTTATTACAGCGAAAGAGCTAGATCAAAAAGAGCTTTTTAATTTAGTGTTTAGTCTACATGAGGGAAGATTATTCATCTCGGACTGAAAAGTAACGCTCGTATCAGCAGAACGGCCTCAAATCTGATGTGCGGGCGGCACTGCATCAGTTTTCATTCAAATAAATAGTAGCCTTTTTATATTCCAACATGTATAATTGCCAGCAGTCACTATGACCATCTGCTATGCACAGATCCCTTTCTTAAACATTGTTGTAACAATTACAAGCATTTAAACAAACAAAAGCCATCGCGAGAGAGCTGGGAAACAATGAGAATTGCAAGTCAATGCATTTTGAGAATTAACAAAACAGCCGTACCGCAGGGAGATGAGCCGATGCACACGCTAACAAAAAGTCGATGTGGAGCGACTGTCTGACAACAAGGCGGCGTCCCTTCATCTGATGACTGTTTGCAGCTTGCGGAGGCTCTAAAATATGGAGCGTTAATGCAGGTCCTGACACATCTGCATGTTTCTGTCTTACCCCCTTCTAGAACAAATAGAAACCAAGTCAAGAGGTTAAACTAAGCATGTAATTAATGACTTCACAGTGATACATTCTTCCCCACTCTCCTTCTTCCTCTAATTAATGTGACATTCTCTGACTGTTTTTGGCCAGTGTGCTGTCTTGCTTTCTCTTGGGCGAATCAGTGATGTAATTAACAGCATTCGAGGGACTTTAGGTTGTTTCTATATGTGATGTGGAACCATAACTGTTGAAGCTAATGCATACGCACAACTAATACTGAGTCACAAAGGACAAGTGAGTAGTCAAAACACTTCATATTCACATACAACCCAAAATCATATTGTTGCAAACTCGCATTTACTTTCTATCTTTGTTGGAACACAAAAGGAAATGTTTAGCATAACATTGATGCTGCCCTTTTCCATTCCATC
The DNA here is from genome assembly GCA_037101425.1 of Elopichthys bambusa. Taxonomy (NCBI): domain Eukaryota; kingdom Metazoa; phylum Chordata; class Actinopteri; order Cypriniformes; family Xenocyprididae; genus Elopichthys; species Elopichthys bambusa. Next base: position 5,893,644 of record CM074454.1, on the reverse strand, counting down.
GGCATTCAATTTCCAAAAATGCAGAATAAAGAAACTCATAAGGTTGAATAAATGATGACAGAATTTTTATTTTTGGGTGAACTAACCCTTTAAATTTATTTTAAAGATAAAAGTCCATGGGTATTTTATTATCAAGTAAATAATGAACAACTGGAAAGGTCATGGGTCCTTCAAATATTGTTGTGTACAATGGGGGGCCTTGGAGTCAAAAAGGTTGGGAATCATTGCTTTAGAAGACCTGGAACACTGGAACAAATTGTACAGTGTGGACTATTTCTTATGGTGCTTTTTGGTCATTTTTAGAGCAGCCCTTGGTCACAATATGTTTTCATTATATGGAAAAGAGCAGCATGAACATGCTGCTAAACTTCTCATTTTGCGTTCCACAGATGAAATTATGTAAAATGTGTTTTAAACTGCATAAGGGTGATTCAATTATGGCAACTGTCATTCTTGAGTGAACTAATCCTGTAAGTGAGGATTTTGGGTACATCGTTAAAGCTAATCCTGCATCAACACATTAAACACAGACAGTCGTGAAAACAGCTCATAAATGTAGGTATCTGATGGAGGATCCAGCCTCCAGTTCTTCAGGGTAACATAAAAAAAAGCCCCATCTCGGATCTCCTTTCATCCTGCCCGACCTATTGCGTGCCGCATTCCTAATACATAAGCCCATCTCTGGACATTGTGGGGGAATCCAGCATCAACCAACAAAGCAATCAATAAAACATGCAGGGCCAGGTGTTCAAAGCCATGGTAAACGCAGCTGACGCGCAGGAGAGGCCTACAGACGTGCGTGTTTTGGCAGATGTGCAGAGAGGTAATGAGACACACACACAACACAGGCCACAGTAGGTGGAGCGAGACTGGTTTGCCAACCCTACCGCTCACAGAGAACAGAGAGAGGGGCGGCTGGTGGGATGGAAGATCCAGAAGTGAACTGGAGAAGTAATCACCAAATCTACATGTTATCTTCCTAAAAAATGGGGTGGGACAGTCACTAAATCAAGACTGTGAAGTGAAAGACTCATTTTAGGTTTCATTTCAAATCTAAACCCAATTCAATCAAGAACTGAAGTGACTGACCATGGGGGAACTGCAAAAAGAGTGGAGAAAAAAAAAAAAGCACACTCCTCCAAAATCAAATTTGACGCCAGATACACCCACGAGTACCAGCAGATGCATTTTTTATAGCCCTGTGTGTGAAGATCAGCTTTTTTTTTGTTATTCTTGAAGTCTATCTCACAGGTTAAAAACAGCTTTAATTGGGTCCAGAGGATACAACATACCACTCTCTTTAAAGGCATAATTGAAATTAAGTTGAGACATCCGTTGCTCGACACAATCACCTCGTTGAAAATGATTGAAGTTGCATTATTGTCAACAGAGGGGCTCGGAAGTCTGTGCAACGCCTCATAAGTTTGGAAAGAAAATCAAAGCAACTGAATCAAAGTTTTACCATAACAACAGGAGGCAGCGGCAGCGGCAATATTGTCATCCTCCTGTCAGTCGATGGGTTAATTGGGATGCGCGGTGATTCCTCTGTTGAGCAAACACGAGCTTTGAAGGTGACTAGGAGAAGTGCGTGGCCCCCTGATTGCCCCACACTCATCATTTATCATAATTACTCAGAGCAGAAATTAGAACCAGCCCCTGTTCAAATTTTCTATCATGTCTGTTTTCCTTGGACACATGCACCTCATCATCACTGAACGAATCAGCTGTCAATCATCTCAAAGATTGCTGTCCTCAATCTATAAACTCCCTGAGGTGCGAGAGGGTTAGAGAATGAGGGATAGAGATGCTTAGGGTCAGGATTAAAATAAATAAATAAATAAATCCAGAAACAGAAAATAGTTTTCTCATTTCTGATGACATTCATATTGATTGCGGGTGTTTGAAGATAAACAAGTGTATCCCAGAACATTATAGGGTGCGCATAGACACATAATTAAATGTGAAATGTCTGGAGTGGACCAAGTTCAAGTATTGTTAAAAAAACGAGTAATTTGAAGTCAATATGAAATTTTACTTCTATAATCTGACATTTCCAAGTGAAATGTGATATTCAATTATAAAAAGTGAGCGTGGGATTGGACTTAGATCATGAAAAGGGGTTCACAGGTGATTTAAAGGGGGGCAAAGAACATTTTTAATTAAGACAAAATTTTCAGTGGAATGTGACCAGTAATGTGTATGAAAAAAAGTTATTTTAATTTTCATGTTGGCTTCAAAGTTTTGTATTTGAACTGTTCTGCTTTACCCAAAAGAAAATAGTGTTGTTTTGAGGTTACACTTTCATAGAAATCTTCATTTACATTTTCAATACATTTTCAAAAAAGAAATGTAATGTTTTATTTTTCACTTATGTTTCATTCAAATGTCAACTTCAGATGTTTCTCCTAAATTTCCAAAAAATGTTGAAGTGCTGGAAAAGCATAAAACTATAAACGGACTGAACAAATCTGATGGAAAATCCTCATATTGAAATCACTGACCCTTGGTTGCAGACTAAGGAAATATAAGCATAATCTGTTGAGATCTTTTCTAAAACTCTGAAAGAGACAGCTGTTTTCATTAGCAGAAACATCTGAGAAGCTTATCAACATATCAACAAAGAAAAAAAAATCTCAGAGCAACACTGAATTAATCAGTTTAGTGAACAATTCAATGACTAACTTTTGACTGTTCCTCAATTATTAATTTTTTGAATGAATCTGTTGAATGAACGATTCAGTGACTCGCTCATAAAAGCTGCATCCCAATTCAGAGGCTGCATCCTTCGAAGGCTGAATGCATCACAGGCTGTCCCAATTCGAAGGTTTCTTTTAATGCAGCCTACAAACGCATCCTTCTTTTCCCAGCCCGCGAAGGATAGAAAGAGTGGATCCTTCTCAGCCTAGCCTATACCAAGATTCATTATATGCATAAATGGATTAAGGTTAACATTTTTAGACAGGCTGTGAACGTTTTGTTTTCAGATTAATATAAAAAGTAGCAGATATGAACAGTATGATGGTATTTCAAGACCCCAATGTGACAAGTGATGCTTTTTACATTCAATAGCTACATATCAAATGTCTTCACACATACCAACATGGCCTGGCCCAAAGAGAATTGTGCTGTAATTTTTTGTTTTTTTATTTTTATTTTTTTGGTGCTTCAGACACACATACTTTAATGTTTAATATCATATCTGGAGGGGGTCACATATGTAACGCATGAAATTCCAATTTGTTGCTCAATGAAAAATAGAACGGTTATGAAATACTCATCAAGCGTCTTGTTTACATGGCTCTGACTTTTGACCCGCCTATAGTGGCATTGGCCATGTGTGTATGTTTGTTCGCAGCCATTCTTATGTTTTATACTACAGCTTCCTCTGTCCAGGTCTGTTTGTGGTGCTGTGTTCAAACATTACTGCGGGACACCACTAGAAGCTATTACACACGCCTCTGCAGCCTGAGACCTCGCTTTATTTACCAGAAAATGTAAGAGGGTCACCTCACCTCACCTATCCACCCACCCACACCCCACACACACACACACACACACACACACAGATAAATACACCTCCTGTAGAGGTCAGTATAGTAACGCCACAGATTAGGCATGCTCTCTAACAACACTGTACTACAAACACACACACACCTCACCTCACCTAAGAAGAGGCCAGGTGTACCTGCTTCATTTAAAGATGAATTTAAATCGAACTACCAATTGATCAACCAATCGATAAACCATCTCTTTGTTTTTTCAAAACTTTCAAGACTTTGTCGAGCCAACATTCAAATTTTGTCTTGGCTAACTTTGCTTTTCTAGTTAAAAATAACATTAATTCATTAATTTATTTAAGTTTCCAGTGATTTTTGTTCTGCTTCCTCACATTCATTTTTCCCTCAATTGTGCATTCTGTTTGATTCCTCAATTCAAATTTCGTAAATGAATTGGAAACCAAAAAGAACTGTTTGACACTTAAACCACATTTTAAAATGCATGAATTTAAAACTTTATTAAATAAGAAAATATAAAATCCAAGTCTGATATTTTTAAATAAATAAACATATTTTTTATATATTTTTATATTTATATTAGTTTAAATTAAAAAATTAAGACAAAACATATTTGGACACTATTGGGTTGTCAAACTGTGAACATGAGGGGAATCAACATCACAATATAATGTTGGGAATAGATGATTATTACATAGTACATATGCATTCCCAAAAGTACCGCAGTATTTCTATTAGACAACATCACTATACTACGGTACCGCCATAATACTCTTTTGTAAGGCTGTACTTAAAAGAGAAAGCACTATACAATTTCACCAACAACTACTTTAACAAAGCGGGAGCTAAAACAGTAAGAGACATCTGTAAATAGCACAGCAACACCACATCTCTCATGCAATCATACAGGCGTAATGTAAAAAGCTGATAGAAAATGCTCCTGCTAAAGGGAAATTGTGTGATTTCTTTTGTTAATTAATTCCATACCTGTCATTGCTCTCAACTCCACAATCTTGACACATTCTGCGTACATGTGTATGCCACATATTTCAGGGGTGGGGAACGTGGCAAGTATGTGCGCTTCGTACAACAGTAAGAGTATCTCTCTCTTTCTCGCTCTCTCTCTCGGATTTTAATTGCAAGGTGCAAAGTGAAATGGCTTCACTCCCCGACAGTGTAAAGGAAGCAGGGTGTCAAGTGCGAGTTGTGGCGTGTGTGTGTGTGTGTGTGTGTTAGGGGGTGGAGTGACAGACAGAGTAGCGGGTGAGCAGGTCCCCAAGGTGCACTCCAAGGAGCAATAGATAAAGATTCCCTTGGGAAATTTTTCTCATTAGTTCTCAGACACACTTCGGTAATTCTGTAGTGTCAGGTTACCATTTGTCATGAGATCTTTAAAAAAAAGAAAAAAAAAAAGAAAAAGAAAATGTCACTCTCCATGCTTTGGTTCTTTTATTTGGATATGTCACCTCTGTAGAAAAATTATTAGCCCTGCTTGCTTTCAAACAAAGGTTCGATGCACAGTTTACCCTGAACGCAGCGTGCAACGTTTATTGGGCTACCGCTGTGATAATCCAGTCTTTAATGAATAAATATGAGCTTTTCTCCATGTGGTAAATTGTTAATTGTCTTGTTTATTGTTCTAGGGTGGCGTTAGCCTATTGGTTAAAGATCTACGCTGCCAACAAGGATTGCAAGTTCAGCCTGAAGTAGAAATGAGAGATCATAATCTTTGCTGTATCACCGCTGTGCCCCTGAGCAGGGCACTTAACCTCAGGTCGACCCGCTGGGACTGTCCATGCAATTAATGCACTGTAAGTCACTTTAAATATAAAGATTCTGCTAAATGGCGACCAGCTAACTACATCTGCTCCAAGCACAATTTTCCCCTTCATAAATGTGTAGGGCTTTAGTTAAGGTCATTGTATGACTTTGGTGTGAATTATTTTAATATTTTTTTATAAGTTGGACTGTTTCGACTCTAAAATCTGAACTGGATGAGTCATTCCCGAAGACAGCAATAAAGCCAGTATACGCAGAACTGCACATAAACTAAAATTCTATATTAATATTTCAACGCTGCTTGGCAACTGTAAACATTATATAGTTTGACTAATTAGGTATATTACTTACACAAATTGTTTTTTCTGATTGTCATTAATAAATGTAACTTCTTGGAAGTGTTTGTAAGAAGCTACTGATAATAATTATAATCAAAAAAGTATATAATGATTCTTAGGCATAATTTCTAAGGAAAACTTCAAGGACATATAATTTGAATATAATTTATATATCTTTGACTAAAATTAGCAATTGAGAAAAAAGAACTATATATATTTTTAATAATATATATACATATTTTTATATTTTAAAAGAATATATATTTATAATAATATAAGACCCAGCAAAATTTATGTTTTCACCTTAACTAAACCACGTACTCTGCTGAACACAGGGCATTCTGAACATAAGACGTTCAGCGTTTGAGTGGGATTTTGAGTGCTGGACGTTTTTATTGCTCCGTTTGTCCCATTAATCCTCCCGCCACAAAAGCGCCTCAGTTTCCATGTCACTTTGCACACAAGGCCTTACCAAGATAAATGAATTCCTTAGGAGGTACTAGTTTGAAAGAGGAAAGATCTATTCTTTCCACAGCACTTGACACAACAGAGATACAACAGAAGAAAAAAAAAAAAATTGCAGCATGCTCTCCTTTGGAAGACCGACTGGACACTTCATGACTAGGGAAACAGTGGAGGAACAAAAGCCGGAGTCTGTCTCTTTATGAATTCTGCATTGCAATCAATATCGGCCCTCTTCCTGGGCCAGGAAAATAATGAGTCATAAAAAAATCATGATATTCATTTCCAGAATGATAATAACAGACAGAAAACACAAGCCCCTGTTATCCCGCATGAGAATCGCTTCGCTTTGAGTTACAGTGGGCAGGTGTGAGCCCATTAGCACTCCGTCTGACACGGGTGTCCTTCATTGCGCCGAGTGTGTGCGACACACCTTCGGTTTCATTGGCACACGTATAGAAGGAGAAAAACCCTCCATCTCCAGAGTTCTCCCTCAGAGGTCACGGATGAGGTCAAATCCGCTCCCAGGTGATCATTTAAGGCCTCTCAACACAACACAGAATGCAGATTTCACCCCTTGTTGCATAAAGAGGGTTACACGGAGAGCGCTGGAAGGTCTCCAATCCTCACTGCATATTTAAAAACACAGAGAGCCGGCGTAGAGCCGTTTGACCAGCGGCTCACGCAAGCAATAGCTCATTCTTCATCCGACCTTGAATGAGGAAGGAGCCCCTTCTGATTTAACACAGACCCCTTTACCACATTACCGTACTGTTTTTATTGATATTGCAAGACTTGGTGCTCTTATTACACTAAGTGTCCAGAGATGCACACAGACGACGTGCTACGAGATGGGCCGGGAAAACGATCCAACCCAAATGAACACCGGAGTTACTTAAAACTAAAGAACGGCCTCTGTGTTGTGCGGTAATTCAAGGACACACAGCGTTGGAATAACACTGGCGGTTAAAGCTAGTCATTGATGATTTTTATTGCCTTGAGTTTAGCATACCCATGTCAATATTTGGACTGGGGTGAGTCTCAGGCCTCCCATTGCAAGAGGATGTGACCTTCCATTTTCCTGCATCTGTGTGATTTAACACCATTTGAAAAACAGATACATGTGTCTGTGGCCTCCCTGCACGAAGTTCCCTCAGAATAACAGGTAACTCACTCCCCGCGGCTGCAGACAGACTCACAAAGACAAGAAATATGTGCCCCCATTGTCGTTGCCTAAAAGAAACATTGGCTCTGCAGAGGAATAATTTAAAAGTACATTATCAGTTAAATGACACAACAACTAAACTAAAACTGGACACCAGGGGTGTGCAAAAATGCAGGATTAAAGAACCGGCTCCCTTTCAATTCATGAGTGTGAAAATTAATTGCATTTTCTGCACCTCAAAAGAAGTAGAATTTACTCAACTGCATTTCAAAGAAATTTAACACAGGCAAGGCATTCTGGGAAATTAAGTGTTCTTCCAACCCTTGTCCACAAAATGTATTATATATAATAAATATAATGAAATGTATAAAAAAAATACATAGCAGAGCAAAGTGGACACTGACAACATGCCGACAGACAAAACAGAGCAAAATCAATTTAAGAAAATCAAACAATAAATACTGTTTTGTGGCTCTTTAATGTATCGTGATAGATAGCTGTAGAACCGATGAACCGATAATATCTTCCTCCTAGTAATAAACATGAATTAACATCAGAAGGAATGTTGTTTCAACAGCAGAAAGACATCAATACACACAATTATTTAAGTTCAAGTCCACCGATGTTAATTTATTAACTGTCCTATCTGGTTTGTTTGTGTGACAAAATGGTGGATTCAGTGTCATGATTGGTCAGATCGCCTGTCAATCAAACTCCTGGCCAAGGGTAAACTGAGGTAACATTTGCTAACTGAATTCAAATTCAGGGATTTAAACTGGAATTTAAAATGCATTCTAAATTCAATGGCGTACAACCCTGCTAGCCACTTTAGCATAATCTGACAGTAAATTAATAGATGGTGCCTGTAGAATGAAGTGCATTTATTATGAAAAACAATGTACCAATCATTAAAAGAACATTAGCTAAAGTCATTACCATCACAAAATGCAATACAAAAATGGTCCTCTTTCAATGTACTTGTTTTTTAAAAAATGCACTTCTGAAAAGTAACACAATTCAAGCAATTCTGACATTATGGGTAATGTGTAGTGCTACTCAGAAGTGTCCTTTAAGGACCACAGAAATCATTTGCTGGTCAGTTCTGGAAGAATATATCGTCTTCGGTGCGAATGTCACTCTAAATTGAGTAGCGATGTTCCAGTCTTAAGATAAAGAGCCCCTTTCTGTGCTTACTGCCATGAGGGACTGTGCTAATGATATGGACTGGGCTAACTCTTCAAAATGGGAAACAAAAGAGCCACAGTTGGTACATCTTATTTCACGCTAGACAGGCTTTTCAGGTGCCAGGACAGAGGGACATAGAAAGGGTCTTTGATCAGGCCTTCATTAAGGATTTTGGTCCCTGGACATCTCAAGAGCTGACTGGAATAAGCGCGATGGAATGAGAGCGCACACACATCCAAGGCAAATAAATGCACAAACGTACTCGCCGAAACATACATCTGGGAAAAACAAACAGGACAGGACAGGAGATAAGGGGGGAGGAATATGTTTTGTAGGGATGAGAGGGGCAAGGCAAGAAAAGGTTAATGCCGACGTGTGAGTGCACATGACAGCGCTCACATCCCAGTGAGCACAAAAACGAATCGTCCAGGGACTTTCATCTTCATATTCACTGGCCCCGTTGCTCCCCTTCCGTTCAAACTTCAAATTTATTGCCGGGCTTCGGAGAGGCAGGAATGACCTTGAGAGGACCTCGCAGTCATCTATTCCACTCAAACGCTACCTAATTAGCGACACAGGTTTTAGGGTTTGCCAAATCATTGGATACCATAATCAAAACGAGGCTTGTCAGAGCCGGATACAAGCCACTAAGCAAAACGCTCATCTTGGGCGCATACCAAGGGGGAAATAATTACAGCCACTGCGGGAACATGCTTACAATCAGGCATGCTGGGAAAAAGGAGAGCAAGTGAAGAGAGAAGGCCAGAGAGGTGCACACCATCAAGGAAATCACCCTGTCTGAACCTAGGAAAACCAAAGAGAGGTAAAATGGAGGACTATGGCCTCCCTTCACTCCAACTGTCTCCCAGTGACCTCTGGGAAAGCACATCTATTGTTCCTATTGACAGTCAACATCAAGCCAAGCTTACACCAGCTATTTAAATCACTTGCCTTCATTCAAACCTCTCTCAACAACCAGCATGCCATCTCCTTTATTACTCATTTTCCAAAAGGAGGGGGAAAAAAAATTATAATATGCCAATTTAGCTAAATAATTACCGCGTTTTTCAGCTACGCCTACACAGCCACCGGCAGGCAAAGAAAAAGCTAATAATTCAATTTTTCGCTTTCTGTAATTGTCACCAAAGCACCTAAAGGTCGTATCACTCAGCCAGAAGAAAAAGGATAGCAGTTCACGGGTTCAAATGGGGATGTGCTTTCTCATAGTGGCCATTTTGGACAGCAGACCTTGTGCTATTGTCTCAAAATGGAGCTGCTTGTTGTCTGGTTTGAATGAGGCTGAAGCTCCACTTGGCAGGTGGGTTTTTTGTGTGTTTTGTGTGTTTTTTTTTTTTTGGTGCTGGGATTTGTGGTAATTGTCTAATACGGCGCCGGGTATTAAAGTCACCGTGTGCCAAAAGCGAACACGTTACCGCTTGACCCTGAGCCACTTTGGAGTAATCTAGTATTCAACCCAGCGTGTAATGACTGCTAGGGATGTCAATCTGGTGGCTTTCTCTCATTCTCTGGCTCTCAAAATGCCTGTGGACAGTGCGGTTTTAACCAGAGGGGCTGGAAAACTAGAAATAGGATGAGTGGCAGCTCAAGTCCAGCGATGCCATCGTCCTCCAGCCTTCAATTTCCTTTAACCCCTCTCACCCTTCAGCATCACCCTCTGATTGGACATGGACTTTCACCTTTCAGGAGGGATTGAGCAGTCTAGGGCATTGTTGTCAAACTGCTTGTGGTTGTTTAATGCTAATGAGGGCAGGACAGATACTTTAGGGAGGAAAGTTCATATAAGATGTGTGGGACTGTGACACAATTAGCTTAACCCCAAGGCCGCCTCTGACCATTCCGATCAATAGGCTTTACCCAGGCGGTGAACCATCCATGATGCTCACAGTTTGTGTTGGAGGGGCTTGCATGGTAAATAGGTCAAATTCTGCTCAATAGCTAGCTAGCTTAGCCTTATCGAAATGCTACTACACTAGTGTTTGCTGTAATGACACCCTCTAGGTCTTGCTTTGCCATTTATAATGGACATTGTAAGCCAAGTTGTTCATGATTATTAATGTATCTCATTTCACTAGAAGTCATTACTGTTGACAGCTCCATGAATCATCAGTTTGAAACTTCAACCTCAACAAGATAAAACCAAAATGCATTGTCCTACCATACCCAGGGCATTCACAGACCTCACACAGAATGGTTTCATGAACCTATTAGAGGGACAAACCTCTAGAGCAATCCGAGGTTAAGTGCCTTGCTCAAAAGGACAATGGTGAGGGGTCACAGCCAAGCCCACACAGGATCTGCATACTTCCGGCTGCACACAAGATCTGCACGTTTGTTAAAGAAATATTTTGGCTAATTTGGTAATCTGCTGAAATTTCAGTGCAGAAAATGAGGAAAGGTTTGGAGATTCCGTTTGGAGATTCCGTCTGGGTCTCCTTGAGATGATCAGGTTAACCTTCAGGTTATCGGGCCTGGATTTCAATCACTATACCATACCACCATCATTAATATGCATCTGCTGGTACCCTGTCAAAAAAAAGTGCAAATATTTACCTAAAGCTTGTCACTGGGACAGTGCCCCTAAAAGTAGACCTTTATAGCTTATGCGCCCCTAAAGAGTGCATATTAGTACATTAAAGTACCCTTGAGATACTAATATGCACCTTTTAGAGGTAGATAAGGTACAAAGGTGTACCTTTAATGGTATTGCCTAGGGTAATGTACACCTAAAGGTACCATTTTTGCACATTTTTTATGACAGTATAGTATCCATAAGCAGGACTGTATACTTCAAACTTTGAGGGAACAAAACCTGTACTGGACAATTGTAGACAATTAATGTCCTGTCTTTCTCATCAGTCTAAATAACTCCAGTAAACATAACTCCAAGTCATTTTTGTGTCAGGAAAACATGAAGGATTGACAGTAAGGGAAGAAGCCAATCAAATGAGGGACTGAGCAGTCAACACGTGCCTTCCCCCTCTTTTCCCTTGATCCCTCCACTCGGCCGGTAAAGCGGCACCTGTCACACTGTTTGAGCAGATGTGGGAAAAAAACAGAGGCACTTCACAACACTGTCATTCACATTCATAATAGGCATTGCAGTATAAAGAGGGCCATTAGGGTCCCAACCTGGGAGCCATTAAATCATTTTAAATCGCTGTAACATCCCATTAGTGTCAGTGGTGAGACCACATAATAGTCTATATTATAGAGCGCAGCAGTGCGGCCCATTTGGGGTAAATCACAGGCTCCGGTGCAACTCCTTGGCCTGCATATGCAGGGACACTTGTGTGGAGGATGAAACTTGTGCAGACGACACTTGAAACTGATAACAACTAGTTTGGCCACTCAAGGATGGAGCGAAACTTAAGCAGCATCTCTAGTTCATCAATGACCTTTTAATAATATCTGGTGGTATCTTTTGATCTCAGTATTGAGATCAGCAGATTTGCATATTGGGAACGGAGAACTAATGACATGCAAATGCAAGAGAGACTGAAAATTACGTATTTACAACTTAGCAAGATATTAAAACACTGGCTATTTAGAGCCTCTCGTAATGAGCTGTACGTGACAAAGGCAGTATATTTGGAATAATCTACAGTAAATGGTGCGTGCCGTTAATGTCTAAGGTGCGGACAGTGAGTGGGCAGTTAATTAAGGAAGATGAATACATTTGGATCCCTCGCAATACAACACAATTACAACCAGCGGCTCCCTTAAAACTGCTTCTGCTACAGCAACTAAAGTGGTAAAACAAATAAAAACTGTGGAAGGACAGGCTTCGGTACTAGAAGTGTATGTGTGTGCATGTGTGTGTACACATCTCATGTGAAATATGCAACTAGGGCCCCTGCACATCTTTCTTCTTTTCCTTCAGATGATAAATCGCCTCACTGACGGACCCTTCCGCTGCCCTACGAATTTTTAAAGGAACAAAGCAATGATGAATGGAATAATGCCACATCGCAAGCAAACACCTCTCAGCCTGATAAAAAAGATTCACCAATGACAATTGGGGGACACCGGTGACCCGGGGAGCGGTCTTTGGGGTATGCCCCCCAGAGGAAGCCAGTGATGGAAGGAATCACCATTAGGGGGAAGATTAAGTGGCCTTTCCTTTTTCCTCTCACTTAATTATACATGCAAGACTCGCCAAACCGTGCCGCCATAAAAAAAAAAAGGGGGGCAAGAAAACCCTGGTTCTTTGTTTCAGCAACTCATGGCCATTTGATTGCTTATTGGCTGTCTCTCTTGACAACCTGCCGGCCACAGAAACAAATCCCATTGGCCGCAGTGCACCTGTCAGGAGCAAGAGAGAAAGACGAGAATGTTCCGAGAATTCGAAGGGGAACTCTGGGATGGGTGGAGAAAGAGAGCACAGGGAAAAAAAATGTTCCTGTCAAGCCTCGGTGCCTCTGGAGGAGAGGAAGTCTTATGTGGCACATCCAAAACTCAGCAGACAAACAAGGAAGTGGACCTCGGCTACTTCTTATTAAAGGAGCCGTGGTCCTAAACCAGACTGTGCCATCATTCAGCTCCGTCAATCTCGCGCTTCAAGGGGTCTTGGCTGCAAAGAGCACGTTCGGAACTCTGCGGCTCAGTTTTTAAGGATCTTCCCACTCGTTCCTTGTTTTTTCCTCATGGCTAGTGGGGTGCACTGAAAAGGAAGGCGCAAAGAAAAAAAAACTGTCATTTCAAGACAGTTCGCATCAAAAGTGGGCCACGAGATTATGACTTTCATGGCTCTTTGGGTAAATTCCCAATCGGTGCCGCACGCATCCGACGTATCAACTGAGGAATGTCTCCCCCACTCCCACCCTCACCCTCACCCTATCAACATCTCTGACGTATACAACAGAAGCACCCTGCAGATAGCGAACGTGAATAACGAACGACACTTTCATCAGGGTTGCGTGGAGGACAGAGTGAATAATTAAACACCACGCCTCGTTGATTCGGCCTACTCATCTTGTTTTATGGGAATAACTGGAAAGACTTCAAACGTGCAATGCCAGGAGTGCTTGACAAACTGAGAAATCAACAAGACTTGTGTCTTGATATCAAATGTGCATAAACTAACACGAAGCTAAAACATTTATCTGTTCATTACCCAACAGACGAACCACAAGCACCTTAAAAACATGTGAATGAATGCATACAAACGTAATATAAAAATAAAACACAAAAGAGGAATGAAATATGGATGATGAATTTGTCATATGGATTTCTGTTACAAAGGAAACAAGATGTAGAATAGAAGTCTGCAACATCGACGCCGGCTGTGAAATCCTCCCCAAAAGATGAGTAATATTTGAGAGCGTAACACTGGGCATACATCTGTGTTGTATAAATATATCATCAGCTCTCCTCTCTAAAATGGTAGTCTAGTGCAAAAATAAGCTAGTGGATTTCTAGATTTTTGGGGGTTCCACTTAAATCTTTGAACATGAACAATTGAAAATGGCCTAAAACATTCAAACATGTAGAATTGCTGCAGAACTTGTTGCATATATTATAACTGAATAAAACAACACAACTTCTGGTTCATGTAGGATTGTAACCTCCTTAGATACTGTACATGTTGATCAATACTGCAGATTGGAAGATTTAACTTCTGACTAACTTCTCTTGCTTCCTTTTGCTCTTTCTTTTTCTTCTTTCTTTCTTGTATTCCTCTCTTTTTTTCTTATTCATCCTTTCCTTCCTTAAATTTTTTCATTATTTTTTCTTTCTCGCCTTCTATTTCTCACCTTTCGTTTATTGTTTCTTTCTTTATACTGTTCTTTTATCCCCTTATTTTTTCTTTTTCTCTACGTTTCATTCCTCCCTTTTCCCTATTTCTTTCTATTCTCATTCTGTTCTTTTTTTCTCATTCTTTCTTTCTCTCAGTCTTTTCACATTTCCTTACATTTTTTGTTTCTTTTCTTGCTTTCTTTTTATTTAATTTTTGTTTTTTTATGATTTATCATCTTTCTTTCTTTCTTTCTTTCTTTCTTTCTTTCTTTCTTTCTTTCTTTCTCTTCTCTCTTTTATCCTTCCACCAGGATGAAAGTGCAAACACTAAGTGAGATAGAGGATGTCACTTCTTCAACATAAAACTCCATGCAAATCTGCATTAACATTTATGACTGAAAAGCATTCATAATTAAACATAATCTGAGAGTGACGATCTGAAAGTGACATTAATGGTAGAAATGAGACTGACACACGCACACACACACACAAGTTCTACAAATACATAAATGAAAAGAAGAAAAAAATATTTCCTTAAAAGATGAAGTATGTTTAAAAACTTCCTTCTTGTCTAATGTGCAAAGACAGCTGTAAGTTAAGACTGTAAACACTGTGGTGCTTTCAACACTGTTTGATTGAGAGGCCGACATAGCAAAATTGACCCAACCAGTGGTGTGAGTTAAGTACACGACTCCAATGGAAGAATTTTACATTTAGCATAAAACATTCTCTCAAGAACTCACAATTCATCTTTATTACATTTCACTCAACTTCTAAGATAGCTGCATACATATTTATTCATGCATAAGCGAATTATCTCTGCACAAGTTTACTCCGTCATGTCATAAAGATTATCCATGCAGCGAACTAAGCAGACAAGCCAAAAAACAAAAGCCTCATCGTCTGACTTGCCTGATTGCCGTTGATTATAAATTATGCAGTCATTGTAGGCCCACAGAAGAAGACATCTCCTCATCCCCAGTCAAGTGTAATTACTGCGGAGGGCTGCAGGCATCCGTGTGATCTCTGCCTGACAGGAACATTGACTGATGACCTTCCCTGTGAAAGACTCCCTGCTCGGGTCACCGGACCCCCACCTTCGACATCTCAATAGAGTCCTGACACCCAGCTCTCGAAAACCTGCTATTGACAAATCAGAGCGTTAGTGCCGCATCTATGTCTCACCCATCACTCACAATCACTTCCTGGGTGGGAGAGATGAGAGCCTCTTCAGGGCTGCTAATTTGACACGGCCCGCTTGGCTCGCCATAATTGCTCTGTCACTGTCAGGCCTCGGACGGCCCCACTGTACGATTTGGACGTACAATCACGACGCCCGTTTACCGGGCGCCATTACGCCTGGCCCCGCGCTGCCGACACGCCTCATCAGACCCAAGATGCGGCCCATTAATGAATGATGTTAGCATTTCTCTTAAAGTTAGCCTGCCGCTAATAAACAGCCAGTGTTCCATGAAGGAGCATCGGCGTTTGGTCTGACATGATATTTATTGCATGCTCCTGACGGAAGAGGGCGGGCGAGATGGGGGGAAGATATTAAGGGAGTTTATGGGCTATACGACTCTCGTGAACTGAACTATAGTGTTGTGGACGGAAAAAGCGAGGTCATTCTTCTTCGATGACACTTGTTCTTTCTTATATGTGTGTGTGTGTGTGTTTGCGTGTGCAATGAAGAGGACCCCCGCCGTGACCTAATGGCGGTGGTATCCTCTAAAGAGCTCTTGTTTCCTGCCCTACCCCCAGGGTGACACAACAGGAGCCATCCTTCCCGGGAGGGGTCAACATCCATCACGGCCGAAACCCCCTTGCCAACACCCGCCACTTCCTGTTCTGAGGTAATTATACGTTGATCAGAGATGGCCGAGGTGTCACCCTGTGGTGGCAGCACACACAAACACACTCGTAACTACGTTGCAATCTTGGTGTGTCGACTCTGAGATAGTGCCCGTCCCGCTTTCTGTGAATGTGTGAGTCTCACTTCTCACGATGCAGGGAAAACTAATGAAGCCCAAAGCAACCAGGCTCAAAGACTAAAAAACGGCTCCTCATTAGGGAGTTGACAATCTAGAGTCCGACATGAAATGGACAGACTTTTATAGAAGGCCCGCAGGGGGGGAGAATCCTGTATTTAAATGCATTTAAAGTGTTTGGGGACCATTGCTTTGAAAAATTTGACAAAACTTGGGAATAGCTGGAGACGGACTGGTTTGAAAATGATTATTGGCTCACTATTACTGAATACTATGCAGATTTCACTGCATACTACTTTTTTAAACAAAAGATTGTGTTGTTTAAAGAGTAGTATGCTATGTTGTTGTCACATGATCTCATCAAATAAATACCTGTATTTTTAGTTTAGTTTAGGTTCCAATTCTCACTATTAACTAGTTGCTTATTAGCATGCATATTACTAGGATATTGGCTGTTTATTGGTACTTATAAAGCACATATTAATGCCTTATTCTGCATGACCATATTCTACATCCCTTAATCCTACCCAATATCTAAACAACTGCATTACTAACTATTAATAAGCAGTGATTAGGCAGTAAGTTAATAGTGAGAATTGAACCCCTAATCTAAAGTGTGACCTTAATTTTTTTATTCAATTTGATCTGAAAACATTTTTTTGTGTATTTTTGTAGTTCAAACAGTAGAGCATGGCATTAGCAACGCCAAGGTTATGGTTCAATTCCCAGGGAATGCATGAACTGAGGAAAATGTGTATCTTGGATGCAATGCAAGTCACTTTGGATAAAAGTGTCTGCCAAATGCATAAACGTAAATGTCTTTTGGCAGTCAATTTCAGTTATCAAGCTACAGAAGGTTTTTTGAGCTACAGTCTACATCTTTCTGTTTAAGTATATGAGTGTAATTGAATAATACAGTGACAGTACAGATAATAGAGTAAGTTTGTTAGTATGCTATTCTAAACTTGGCCAACTTTATCTCTTCCAAGCTTAATGTACAGCATGCTACTCAAATTCTGTTTATTTTTAATTTGTTTATTGATGCAAGCAATACAGAAATACAATTACCTGCGATAATACCACAAAGGATCCATTTTCCACTATTGATCAGTGAACCTTGCACTCATTGTTAAGGTGTTCCATTTTTTAATACATTCCACAATTAACAGATAACTCTCAATAACTCACAGTCTTAATGAGCTGTGTGTTTCCAACACAAATACAAAGAAAGAGTGTCTTGTGTTTCTGCTGAGGTATCCGTTTTCATCTCTCCCTGTGTTTGGTTGCACACTGAATAAACTCATTAATTTTGTTAATTGTTTGACCCTATCTTTTCTTGGATGCAGCGTGACAGTCTCAGAGAAAGAGGGAACAAAGGCCCCGTGCAACATTACTGTTAAATAAACAAGTCAATAATACTCTGCCGGCTGATTAGACGGGCCCGCGGCGATGTGTGAGCCTCCCTCTCAGGAGCAGATGAAATTGTTCCAGTGTGTTTTTGACAGCTCGACTGCAGACGGTGGCTATTATGATGAAGCTTCTGCTTGTAACAATTAAAGTCCTGCACAATGTCCAGACAAACCACACATGATCAGCCGTGCGGCATCGCTCATTCAGACAGACCTAGTTCAAACTGTTAGTTTTATTAACTGCAACTGCATCTAATATATTTTATGAGTGGTTATGCTTTGGTTTGTGCATTTGGCATTATAGATTAATTAAACAGAATAAACAGTACATTATTATAGATAACCAATATTACATTTTAAATTTCTATACTATTTAGTCTATATATCTAAATAACACAGTGTTCACAGCAGTATGAAAAAAGGGATAATCATTTTGAGATCTGCTAAAGATTACATTTAACAGTGTAATTCAATTATTAGTGCTTTTAAAGATTCACTTTGAGTGATGAAGATAATCTAAATGTAAAAATAGAAGAAATGAGCATGTAAAAAAATACCAAGTTCTGTCATGAAACTCTAGCTGGTGCAGGCTTATAGGTCCTTTAACTCAACCTGCTCGTAATCACATCATTATCTATTGGGCACAGCTGATTGGTTCCTGCTGTATCAGTAGCCAGTGAGCTTGCATGCTCAACCTTCAAAATACTTGGGTAACATTTGTCTTAGCAGTGCAGTGCGCTTTCAGAAACCTCCACCTTCCCCAGCTCCACCTGTATAGATCTGCTATGGGTAATTAATGTACGCTATATTGTAAAGCAGCAGCATGTCTTACTTGCTCACAGCAGCGTGTTGTGTATGTATTGGCAGTAGCAAGTCCCGTACTTGCTCTGCAGCAGCAGCAATAAAAGCAGCAGCAGCAGTGTAGCAGATCTATTCCACCAAAGCCAAACATATTAACACTGTCATACCCATTATCAAGCCAAACACTCAGAGAGTTTTTATGACAGAATTAAATATAAAATATTGACAGATACAGATAATTGAAAAAAACTCCAATATTGGCCTATATACACAATATACGAATAAAAATCTTGAAAATCAATAAACTCTGAATAAGATCGCTTCTCAATTCCCAGGGTATATAGTATTAGCAGGGTATAGACTCCTGTAGCAATCAGAGGATTGTACAACAAGTCTCAACATACCTATGGCACATATAATTTGACGAAAGGCCATAATTTGCTCTATTTACCCACAATTCCATAATCCACTTCCCTGTTCCAGTAAACATTCTCATGCTCCAGTGCATCACTACCATCTAAAGCATTATCTGTACTGCTCGGCGTGTGGTTGAGAGTGCTCAGGGCAAAGGAGAGAGGGGGCCCATATGAGTCCATTATTCCATTTGCTCTGAAAAACAGATTTGACCTCTCAGTGGTGGAGTGGTACGTCACGGGCTGATGTGTGGCTGACAGTGCAAAGGGGTGCATGTCTGGATAGGCTAATTAGAGGAGCGGTGGCACGAGCGCACTAGCAGCCTGGGCTAAATCCCATTATTTGGCTCCCTTCCCAGAGAGAGTGAATTGTATGTCAAGTAGGATGCATGTGGTAACTGCTATGAAATTACAGCTGCCGGAAGGCTGGAAGGCGAGTAATGCACATCCATTGTGTCATCAAGTGCATCCAAATAAGCAGATCTAAAAGGAAGCGCTAGGGCCGGCGCCACAGCGGCAAGGGCCTCCCACCTGATGCGGCTGCGGTGTTTGTACGTGTCCCTCATTTACTGTTTCTTTACCACAATCATTATCGATATGTGCACTGGCGGCTATAGGGGTTGAATTCCAGGGCTTAAGAATAATGTTTTTAAATCACTTTGTTTTTAGCAGTTTACATGCCCTGTGAATTTTGTCACAAAAAAAAAAAAAATAGCATAGCATAAACTCTAGCACATATTGTGGTTTGTTAATAAATGTAATTTTAAATTTGAATTTTAAATTGATAAAATTCTATATAACAATATATAATCACAGAAGAAATTACTGTCGATTGTGGTTCAAGACTCCAGAGACATCTGAAAACAAAATGAAATATTCAGTCTCATGTGGTTCTTTCAAATATTTTATTTAGGAATGATGATTTGAACCTTGAAAACTCTGGAAAAATAATTATTCTTTATATTTAAACATTTTTAACTACAAAAAAACAATATCTGACATTTGGGTATGTCTGAGGCTGAGACTTAAAATGAACGATTATTTTAGTTCTATTAATATTGACAGATTTACATAAAACATTACTTGTTTTACTTGTATAACATGTCATAACATTTATTTTACAGTGCAATCCAGTATTTGCACATTTAGATTTTGCCAAGTTAGACGTGTTCCTTGGTCATTTTTGTTGATCCTGGAACAACATTCCTGTCTGAAAATGTTGTCCTAACCATATCCCTACTCCTAAACCTAAACCTACTCATAAGTTATGCCTAAAATCAGAAGGAAATGATAGGTGAATAACACTGAAGCACCTAACCCTGGTTGTAAGCCTAAACTTGACACAAACTGTAAACTTGTTCCTCAAATCGGATTGGTTAATTGGAATGTTGTAGCACTTGGTGAATTCAGGTTCTGCCCAGTATTTCATAAAAGAATGGACCCATGGGCCCATGTCTGCAGACACATCAATAAAGGTATGGCCTGAGCCTCGAGAAATCCACTGACATTAGAGCTGCACATGGATGTATGAACGAGATGTTATACAATACGTTTTTATGGGCATCGATTAACTTTCCTAATAATCAATTTTAGATTTCAAAACATTAAAGAGTCACCATAAAGCAAAACAATCCAAGGTAAATACTCATTTTGGAACAGATATTTTCGAATTTGTGTCATGCAGCTTCTGGCTCTAGAGCTGGAAGAAATCCAGCAAAACTCAAGTGGAAAAACTCAAGAGCATTTCTGCTATATTACAGATAGAGGAAAGGGAAGACAAAAAAAGAAAGACTCAAAAACTGTCAGATAAAGACACAAGCCAGAGTTTCCGCAAATCTATTATGAATGAAATAAATCTTGGCAAAGAGGCAAGAGAGAAATCGCACACACATACAAAGGACAGGGCCACAGAGAGTGCCTTTCACGAAGAACTGTTCATTAAAACAACATGGGTCAACAACCCTTTGCTTTCTCCACAAACTCGCCATATATCAACCGCGCTGTCAGTAGGTAAGGAGATATGAAAGAAAACAGAGAATGAGCGAGTATGTGCAACCGAACAACAGAGGAAATAGCGCATGAAAAAGAGAGTTTGTTGCCGAATGAAACTCCCAAAATTCCTGACACACACAGAATTCTTTGTTCCAGCTCAGAAAAGAGTTTCCCGGGACGGGCGGCAGCTACCTTGGGTCTAATCACATGTGCGTTATTTAGACTTCAAACACCGAGCTCTGATGAAAAGTATGTCTCCTGCTAATATCTGCCAGCACGCTCGGGTTAAACTGCCTAAGAAGCTTATTTCCATCATAAATAATGCATATTCAGATGTGCTTGACTTTGCTAAAATAAGAATCGCCCCTGTGATTGACATCAGGGTTTGTTTAAGCCTCAGTTTCACCTTTGGAAATAGATCTGTCTGGTTTCATATGTAGATGCGGGTACAACTATGACAGCCCACCGTAGCGGATATATATCGCACAACTGTATGCTAAAGCTAAATTTGGAGGAGTGAACACATGTCGTCTTAGCCCATTCATTCTCTGTGGCAGATAAAGAGACAGCGTAGAAAGCTGTCGCAAATAAACGGCATGAGTGATTAGATGTCGCGATCCAATGAACAGATCGTAAACATGAAAAAAAAAAAAAAAGCCAAATTCAGTCACACTGACACAAATTTATACATATTTTCGAAATACAAGAGGGAATTGGAATATTAGGTAGGGCACATTTGATTCACTTCACACTCGTACACGAGCCGCTCCGCCTGGGCTTATTACAGACACAATTATGGATTGTAAACTAGTTAATGAATACAAAGTAGGCTAAATCTATCAAGGTATTAATGTTTTAAAACACTGCGAACGCATCTGGAGAAATGCAGCTGGAGTTTTTCATTTGTGAGTGAGCCGAGATGAATATCTCGCTACATAATTTTCCTCATCCAGATTTTTTAAGACCACGGAAATGTATCCCATTCCATATTAATCCTACTCTGTACAGCGATGCTACTAAGGAGCTCATATCTCCGTGCCGCCCTCCCCTTCCTCCTCCTCCTTTTTCCGAAATTAGCACATTGAATGTCTCCGAGTTGGCTGCTAATAACAACAGCACCTCGGGATGGCGGGGGCCGTTCTGATCAGCCAGGCGACGGCTTAACGTTTGACCTTGGGACACGATATTAAGCTACTGTGTAGACCCGCGACACAAACTTGAGCTCATAATGGTTGAAGCACGCACGTGTGAATCCACATACAAATATTTATAAGATACGAGCGAGTACAATCCTGCTTATTGGGGAAACCTAAACTACATGTGCGGACTAACGATCGGGCGATAGATTGCGGATAATTTCCTTAGTCTTAAACATGGCTCACATTTGCTTTGACTCAAAGTGCAGTAATCTGCCTAATTTATTCACAGGCATTCACGGTTTCAAAAATAGCTCATCTTGTATGTCTGAATATAAACCCTTTAATTATGGTTTTGACAATGTTTCAGTAAACCCAAGGCTGGTATAATACCACGAGACAAAGGGGACGCACTTTAATGTTACTATGAAGAGCAAAAAAACTACATTTTAGGATTGAAAGCTACATTTTCTTCGGACTGAACCTTAACTATTTGGCAACTTTGTTGTCTACGGTGTGCTCTTCAAGTCCCTGGTGATAATTATTTGATCTTGTTTAGTTCATTATTCATCTTGTGGGAACCTGCTGTGGCTTGTGTATAAATGCCATATGAAAGCATTGTGATCTGAGGATGCAGCTTCACTTTTATCCTCATTCCCCAAACAGATCAATTAGTAAAACTAAACAGTAAATTATTAATCGCATTGCTTTGTGTCCTGGTTTCATCAGCATTAGAAAAACAGTTCGTTAGTGCAGGAAATGGGCAGGTGATTGAGTGGAGGCGAAATCCGAACTGATGCCACGAGAGCTTCGGAGGGGGCGGAATTAACCGAGCTGTCCGTGACGTCGGGTGACGTCCCTTTGTCGCGACATCCGTGAAACGGGGTCAATCTCTGTTTCAAAGTCAGCGGTGACATATGCTGCCCGATGGGGGCTTCGTGTTCGTGGAAATAGCGGGACATGCCCCGCAATCAAATAATATTTTGCACGGAATATTCAAATGAGGCGAATTTTAATGAGCCACGCTCATTCGCACGCAACCGAGGGGACGTTTCAAATGAGTCCCTTATTTGTCAGGAGACGGCCAGGTATATAAACTTCTTTTTTTTTCTTTTTCCAGAATAAAATCTGAATTCACAGGTCCTCTCAGGGGCAGCAGATTGCTCCACTGTTCTGATTTGGGCAATTTGAATAAATTATTCGAAGGAGGGGGGGCGAATGGCGCTAGAAAGAGAAAGAGAGGGGCGAGAAAAAGGGCTCGGTGGTTCATTTTGCACGAAATTATATTTTTGCTGGAAAGGTTAATTTTGAAGGGAGTTTGAATGGCTGAGAATGCTGCAGTCGCTGGATGGTGTTGCTGGAGGTGGCTGCAGTTATTAAAAGCGATTGCGTTTCCTGCCAGATCTCTCCAGAGAGAAGAATCAGTGGAGATGTTAAACCTTGCTTGACACCCCAGTTGGATAATTGTGGGTGTGGAAGCTAATCAGCAGAACATGTCTCCTCGATTTAAATCTTGTCAGTTAGTCAAGATTAGACCCTCCCGTATTGGGTACCATTAGCTTTGTTGCATGTCAATGTGCTGGAGAAGCTGTTGGCAAGGTCCGGCTACAAGGGTAAAAGACGAGCTCGCCGGTTAAGGCAGATGTATTCAAGCTGTAAAACCGCTATGAATTTTTTTTTTTTTTTGGAACCTCACACATACATACATTCCCTGTGTGATATTATGCAGTGTTTGAAAGTGCGTTTGTTACCATTGACCAAAGTGTGAGCCTGAGGGGGGAAAAAAAAGAAAAAAGACGGATTTGTTCTGATTCTTCCTCTGGAAAATAATAGAGGGAAAAACTATCTATCATTTATACACTGAATATGTGCAAAAAAAAAAAAAAAGGTTAAGAAATCCATGACTAGATGCATTGAATATCAATATGCAAAAAAAAAAAACTAAGGGGAAACACACAATTTAATGCATTAAATAACACTGAGCAAAACAACAACAAAACTAAAAATCAATTATTTATACATTGAATATTGCTGAAATAAGCATGAGGGTAAAAAAATAATTTAATATGCTGAATATCAATTTTGAATACATATGTGTGAATGTGTTTGTTTTTATACACAGTCAAACCAAAATTTATTCAGACACTTATATACCATGAACTTATATACCAGTTATATTATATACCTTATATACCATGAATGAACATTTCATTCATTAATACAGTTTATTCAGAACTTGTCAGAAAAAAAAAAAAAAAAAAAAAAAACTTATGTCAGATAACACTTTATCAAAACATGGTCAGGTCAAAGTGTCTGAATATTTTTTGGTTCCAAATTTTTTATCAATTTTACTGGTAGTCCACTGTATGAGGAATTTTTGGGTATATGATGTCACAGTTTACTTTATTTTGCTATCCTCACTTACATAAATATATATATATATATATATATATATATATATATATATATATATATGTGTGTGTGTGTGTGTGTGCGTATTTTTGTGATTTTGTGGGTATTACACTGGTTTTACGATGTAAACATGAAATATTTCACGAGTCCTCATATTTAAAATAGCTTAAAAAACATACTAAACAATGTTTTATTAAAAATGTAAAAATGCAGAATGTTTTCTGTGATGGGTAGGTTTAGGGGTAGTGAAGGGGGATAGTATTTTAGATTTATAGATAATAGATTTGTACAGTATAAAAACCATTACGCCTATGGAATGTCCTCACTTTGATAGCAAAACAAACCTGTGTGTGTGTGTGAATTCAAGTTGACCGGGACACTTTTTTTCATCTCAATGGCAAAAAGTATTCCAATCAACCTAAATTCACCCTATATTCATATAGTGAAGGTGCAAAAAAAAAAAAAAAAAAAAAAAAAAAAAAAAACATGGAGGAAAAAATATCCATAATTTTACATTAAATATGCCAAAAAAATCAGATGGCTTGAAATATTACACATTTTCCAGGAAACATTCATATTTAGTCGTGTCCAGACTTCAGAAATGCACATATGTATTTCCGTTCAAAGATATTAAATTACAGCGCAGCTCTCGCTCGAGTGTGATCGTGAAATCCATACATTGACAGGGTAAATGGCCAATAATCTTTGACAGCGTGATCTCATTAATAAAGGGAGGGCATAAATTTTGCACAGTTTGAAAGGACGACTAATTCAAGAATGTGCAGCGAATTTTATAGCCGCAGTCTGGCTGGCCGAGGGCCAGGCCTTTGCATTCCCCCCATGGTAAATATTTGTAACAGATTTCTTGCTGTAGGACAAAAGCTTCTTTCAGCGAGCGGCTGCCGTAGCCTCGCGGCGAACGCTGGGTCAGGCCAAATAAACAACAAAGCTGTGCCAAGTTCACCGGCCCTGCTGATTTCTGCGTTGGGCAGCTGCATACCAGCACTACTCCTCATCACACCGGCCTGAGTACTGACAGATGTTCCTGCCTCGCCTCGCTTTTTTTCTCCCTCCCTCCTTGCAGATGACACGCACATCCAACATATGCAACTGTCAGACTTTTATATATGATTTTGAGAGAGTTTTGCACTTTAAAGTCAAAATAGAATTTTTTGAAACAGGTTCGTGGTCTTTTTGTGATCAATTCATCAGTGCATGTTATTCCAAAGAAAAGAGCTGCACCAAATGTGCTCACTTAACACATGCAAGCTACCGGATGTTAACTGATTGTTATTTAGACATGGTTTTAGCAAACATCTGTAACAGTAAGTTGACTTTTTTGCAATCCTAGGAATTTCTGATGGCGTTCCTGTAGCTCAAACAGGTGCAACACTAAGGACACGGGTTCAGTTCTGGGAATGCATGAACTGATAAAATGTATGCTTCAATTTAATAAAGAATTAGCCTATAGATGCATAAATGTAATGCATTTTTCCCTCGCTGACTGTCCAATTTCATATAAA
This sequence comes from Elopichthys bambusa, assembly GCA_037101425.1. Classification (NCBI taxonomy): domain Eukaryota; kingdom Metazoa; phylum Chordata; class Actinopteri; order Cypriniformes; family Xenocyprididae; genus Elopichthys; species Elopichthys bambusa. Next base: position 5,867,769 of record CM074454.1, on the reverse strand, counting down.
TACATCATAATATAAGGTTACACCTTATGACCCACTTTATACAATCTACGAACTATAAGCAAATGTATGCCAACTAACTTTCATTAGAGTATTAGTAGACTGCTGTAGACTGTTAGGGTTCAGGTAAGTAGAATAAGTTGACATGTAGTTGCAAAGTTACTTACAGTTAGTAGAATGTCTAAAGTGGACCATCACTATCTAGTGGACCATCTAATATAAAAGTAAAATATAAAAGTAAAGTATAGACTTTAAACTGATCACCTTTGTGAAACTCTGCGTGCTATAAAACGATAAGAGCAAATCTCTTCTACATACTAAAATCACTTAAAGTTGTAATTTTCCCTACCAATGACTGCCATCCTGAAAAACCTAAAAACAGACATCACACATACATTTATATACGGCGAGAGAGAGAGTCCAGCCCTCCGATTAGTCGGATCAAAGCTGCATCTGCTGTGAGGTTGGGTCGGTTCAAGGCCTGTGGGCTCCAAAGCTGTTTATAAACAGTTGTTTTTGGCTGTTGAGCTGGATCACAGACAAATCCACGAGCCGCGAGAGGCGGCAGCAACAGGCGAGAGTAGCAGAGCATAACACCGACCCACAACCGCACGCGTTAACACCCCTCTGAGTGAAGCTGAGCCTGTGGCGAAAAAAACATTTTCTATTACTAGAAGCTCGATCTGTTCAATTCAACAGCCTAGATGGTATAACACTGCTGTTTGTGTGTTGCATGTGCGCAGCGAGGGATAATAATCATTTGCTGTGTATTATATTCATCATTTAAATAAAGATATGCGGTTTGTCTCATTCTAGATGTAATGAATCACTGAAATTATCAATTTAAAAATAAATATGGAGATTATTTTGCCCCAGCAATATGTCACAGAGCTAAAATCATTAAATGTTGTCAGAGGCCATGTTGCAGTTTTATTTAGGAGTTTTAATAGTCATTGAAGCATTAATTATTGATAAGCCCCACGATTGATTGGCTGACTAGATAATGTAATTGAAAAATGAAAATCATCACAGTAAGTGTCTGGAGTACTGAAATCGACATTGTGTGCGTGTGTGTGAGTGTGTATCTTAGGGGATCACCCTATGTAGGATTTCATCATTACTGCCAGACTATAAAAGTAGTGCTGTGATTAAAAAAAGCTGATTGATTTGGCTCTCATTGGAATTAGCCGTCCCTGCTTTGTCTAAGGGCCCTGTCTGAGTGTGTGTGTGTGTGTGAGAGAGAGAAAGACAAGGGGTGTGTGTGTGCATGTGTGGGGGAAACACAGCTGTCTGTGCGTTCTTGTCGTCAAAAGGTGGCCCCACTCCCTCACATTTTATTCTCACCGAGTCGCTCTCAAACACAGTCTGCTGTGCTAAAGATATCATTGCCACACACACACACACACGTTTGTTTTTGTGAACTGTGGGGACATTCCATAGGCATAATGGTTTTTATACTGTACAAACCATATTTTCTATCGCCCTACACCAACCCTACACCTAAACCTACCCATCACAGGAAACTGTGCACATTTTTACTTTCTCAAAAAAACTCATTTTGTATGATTTATAAGCCTTTTGAAAAATGGGGACATGGGGTAATGTCCTCATAAGTCACCCTCTCCTTGTAATACCTATGTCAAAATACAAATTTGTGTCCTGATATGTCACAAAAACACGCGCACACGCGCAAGCACTCACACACACAAACACACACACACACACACACACACACACACACACACACACACACACACACACACACACACACACACACACACACTCACACACTCACACACTCACACACACACACACACACAACCTATTGATTTTACTATCTGCTGCAATGAGTGATCATCCACATCCAATTCCACAACCTAAAAATGAGTTCAATATCCATACGGATGCTGCAAATATATTTCATTAGGAAATGTGAAATATATATATATATATATATATATATATATATATGTGTGTGTGTTTGTGTGTGTAAAAATAATATCAATTTCGAAAGAACAGTGGTTACGCCGTTATCTACTTTCACAAAAATCTTTAAAAAACCTTTATAATCTTCAAAAAAAAAAAAAAAAAGAGAGAGAAACAGATTTGAAAATAAAAATCATAGTGATGCTGCTTTAAAAATAATTTTTTTCAAAATTTAAATAGATTTTACTTATTTTTAAGCTTTATATATTTTATAAATACGCACATTTTAAATATTAAAAAGAAAATAAGTAAATGAATGGCTTTGTGTGTTTGTCAATTTCTATGTACCTTGTTTTTTTAAAAAGTTAAATGTTTTGCATGTTAAATTGTAATATACATTAAGTAAAATGTTTTATATATAAAATTTTAAAATGTATTAATTTATAAATATCATACAAAATATCAGTGGTTGTCAACTAGTGAGTTGCGACCTAAAATTGGGTTGCAGGTCTGATATACAGTAATATTAATATATGTATATTTTTGTTTACTTTTTTATGGTACAGTAGATGATTCTAGTACAGTTTTTACAGTAAAATCCTGAAGAAAAAATATGTTATTAACCATTATCTACATTTAAGTACATGTAACATACTGTATCTTAAAATATAATACAAATGAATCTAAAATAAGAATTATATTCCTGATTAATACATGCAGCAGTTTGTCACACTGACCTATTTTAACATTCTGCCATCTTCATATTCAAAAGACATTAACACAACTTTCCTTAACTTCCTGAGCGCCAAGAAAGACAGCGGGAGGGCGGGTGGTACAACGTCTTACATACACAAGCAGGAAGACAAGGTAGCGTTTCCTTTGTGCTCGGCGCAGAGGGGCTGATGTGTGTTAATCGGAAGCCCTCTTGCCCTGCCTGGGTGTTAATTCAGCAAGCTGTTAAAGAGAGCTGTAGATTAACAGATAAAGGTGCTGTGCGTCGGGGTCAGGCTGATATGGACTCCCAGCCTTCCTAGCGCTTGTCAGATGCCTGCGTGGATTAACACCGAAGCTTCCTGTTCTCTCCCTCCCGTTGTCGCGAGGTCAGAGGTCAACCGTTTAGCCCTATCCTCAGGCCCTCGATGAGAGGCGAGAAGGTAGGCGATCTGCATACAGGCGACGTACGCACACAAGTTCATTTGGAACGGGGCCAGGAAGGGAGAGAGGCTGTGCAGAGTCTGCCGCAAGGGATTATGGAGCACACCGGGCAGACCAGGCATAAATTCCAAGGATTTTATTTAGTAAATTCTGTAGATCTCTCCGTTAAGACGGAATCGCGAACGCACCTGAAAAGAGATCACACTTTTCGAGGAACGTGTCCTAATGGAGGGAAAGAACAAAAAGCTGGAGGAAAACGTGGGAAAAATGAAATATGTGGAACATGAAACTCTGCAAATTTGACTTATAACAAGCAAAATTACACCCGCTGTCATTTAAATTATGGCTGCCCTCTATAAAGGTGTCTTTTAGGTGCATTAATTGAATTCGGCAGTATTTTCCAATAATAATCTGTAAAGTTCATCCGTCCATCGCTCACAGGATCCCCGCTGTGTGCGCGAGGAGGACGTATCTATTTCAGTGGCTTAATTTATTTTCATGATTCGCTGATAATGACTGCCATGCAGGCTGTACATCAGAATTAACCTTCATTTCACTGAGGTATATTACGATGACAGTATCCGACACATTTCACCTACACAAAGGGCATTCTCTCTCTCTCTCTCTCTCTCTCTATTTCTCTCTCTCTCTCTCTCTCTCTCTCTTTCCTGGCTTTATAATCATCCACGGCAGACGAAGATTGTTTGATAGCCGATTAATTTTCATAGGAAATCAAGTGGCCAGCTCTCTCAAAAGGCACACATGCAATGTGCTTGCTGCTTTTTTCCCCTGGCAATTAGCCATTTTATTTAATGTTTTTTTTTTTTTTTCAAAAAAAAAAAAATATTTTTAAATTATTATTATTGCAATTATTAAAAATAAAATCCCCACCCAGCAAATTATTTTCAGCGCTGCCGACATAACAAAAGTGATGTAAATTAATCAGGCACATCAAGCACAGGAGCTTTCTAATTTCTATGCAAACCATTAAGTGTCAGATATGAATTTCACCATTTGCTATGGTCTCAGTCAAAGGATTTCATTAGGGGGCTGACGTCACGTTTGAGGCACGATCCGGATCATTCCTGTCCTATTTTCTCCCTCATGAGCTCTTTGTTCTTCTAGCCTTTGTGGGATCTTTGCACTAAAAAGGACTATGCAAATTACAATAATAGATTTCGCTAAGCGCCACGGCAATGGCATGATAGCCTATTTAGGAGAAAACCAAAGCAATATTCAATTTATGGTATTAACCCAGGCACATGCAAAGGTTGCCAAAAAAGTGATTAAGAAATTACAAAATTGGTCCAAACCGCTTGCAGTCTCTCTCTCTGTCTGTCTCTCTCTTCCCTCCCTCCCTGCCTCCCTCCATTCGTTCGTCCGCACACAATGACATGGCAAACATAATGAGGGTGGACTGGTAATTAGAATGTTCTGGAGAGCTGGAATAGTGAGCTTACCCAGGGCTACCGGCTCCACACTGGCGCTGAGAAGTGAAAACCAACGGCACGCTAGAGTGAGGTCTGGAGGTTACTCTCAGGAGTCGAACCAGACCCGTATTGATCACATGACTGCTGATATAGAGGATTTTTTCATTATTCATATTTTGAGCAGAAAAAATAAAACAATGCTGTTACAGTTACATTACATAATAACAATAATTATTATTATTATTTATATAATAAAATATTAAATATGTCATTTTATTATAGTATAATATTAGTATAAATAAATTATAATATAAGTATTAATAAATTAATATTAATCTTAATTTTTATTACTATAATAATTAACAAAAACATTAACATATAACATACTCCTATATATAATCTATGGACATGTTATGTTCATATATATACACACACACACATATATACATACATACATACATATATACACATATATACATATATACAGACATATATAGGAAAACTGTACTTTTTACTTAGATACTGTTGACCATTTGATTTTTCGCAATTTGTATTCACCTTTTTTAAAATTTTGCTTCTGCAATGAGACAAATTAATTTTAATACAAATACAAAAATCCCAAGCAAAATGTCAATTAATATGAGGTCACAAAAACTATAAGCAAAATATTTCTAAAAAATTATAATTAGCTAAATATCATTTTAAATGGAGCACTTTCCAAAAGCACAAAGCCCTAAACGACTATCGTATCAAAATGAAGGGCTATTTCTTTTTATTATTGTGTACAAATAAGAGAGAAAACAAGATAAGAACACAATGCATGCCAGGTTCAAACCTGCATCTCCCTAATGAGCGTCACAGCTCGACATGTCTAGACCATGTGTGCTATCTACTAAGCCACAGCTCTGAAAATGAAGGGCTAAATTAACTGGTTCTCACTGTATCTGGAGGTTTATACAGAGACCCTGCAGGTAGAGCCGCGAGATGATCCGTCCCTATAGCGCATCTTCACCACGAGCCTACAAATAAATATAATCAATCCCACATTTACATACAAATAGGCTTCTTAGCCCTCTTCATACTGATCTGACGGCCGTCCACGCGGGAGCAAATATATTCACTCTACACGGCAATTTCATATTTATCATCCGATGGCTTATTGATTGTTTCTTTTTTTTTTTTTTCATGCTTCTTCAAAGAAATTTCCCCTTTCATTTTATTAGTGGATATTGAGGGGCATGTTTAGCAGATACGGCACGTGTGTTTCATCATTTCCTGGCGGGCGAGATTATGACTATTGACATTGTCACATCTCTTGGCACTTATCGTTGCTTACTGGTAGCTATCAGTGCATCGGCGCGCCACTTAAAGGCCGTAAACCGGAGGAGTGCGTGTGCGTCTAATATGCCTCATTCACTTTGTGTCAAACTGACAGCCCACCACGCTCAAATAGATGTCAATCCCAGAGCAGGACAAATATCCACCGCGGCAAGCGTGACCGACGCAGTATGTTAACACAGCGGCCCGATATACAGATACACACTGAGAGAGCTCCATTATCCAGTATAGACTACCAGTAAGCATCCGCTTCACATGTATAATAACTTACGTAAGGTATCACTTCCTGCGACGCCGACGATACGAAGTCACACCGAGGCAACTGTCGTTGTGAAAAATGCAACTTCCTCCCCCGTCGTAATTAAAGTGTCAGAATGCGGCCGGGCTTGCAGACAATAACCCTGCTAGGTTTAATTTGAATAGGCAATCTCTGCTTTGGCTATGCATTAAGAGAAACATCTGAGATATTGCTCTATTAACTGTTTCACTCACCCAGTGCTGGCCTTTTAATTAGAGTTTAATAGCAGTTATTAACTCATTACAGGGCATAGGGGGAGCATTCGTAGCTACTGTGACCTCTAGCAAAGTTGACACTTCAATGGTAGAATATTTCCCGAAAATTCATTCATTTAATTGTGACCTATGCAAATGTAGAGTTCGTCATTACAACCCAGCTGCAATAATTAACTAGAGTGCCTCAAATTAAAATATAAATGGAGGGATTGTGTGTCAGCCATGGCATGAAAAAAAGAAAGGAAAAATGAGATTTCATTTATTTGAATTTTTTTAAATGAACCCGGCACTGTTGGCAAAAGCCGCATCCTTTGTTTTGCAAATGGGAGAGGTATCAGAGTATCAAAGATGATATGTGACGCTCGGCGTGAGTTTCGTACACGCTCCTCATTCCAAACACACACACACACACACACCATAAACAAACTCTCACCCTCGTTTCACACATTCGAATGTGGAGTTTCAACACGTGCCATATCACATGTCGGCACTCGGGGATCTTGTGAACAAACTTATTACGACTTGTTTTTCACATTTAATTTGTTTGCTCGCAGACACTAAGTGGTTTATCAACACATCACTGCTGTCATGTGACACAAAAAAAACAATGCATTTGCAGTCAAATGCAAATATTCCAGGTTCGTGATCACTCAAAGATGAACAAACTGAAGGTCAAAGGTCAAAGAAACAGCACAGCAGGCATCCAGATATTAATTTTCAGGTACTTTAAAAGAGGGATATTTTCCAGGATCATGAAATTTAGAGTGTCAGAGGAATGCTCTGAAATGAACATTTCCTTCTAGAGAATTCTGGGAAGGTTTGCCAAGAAAGTCAATGCATGTGTATTTGAGCACATTTGTACACCTAATTGTAAAAGCAAATGTAAAAGACCGACGTTGCAATTTTTCAGTTCACCACAAAACAAAATATACATAAACAATTTTGGCTTGGCTTCCTAACAATAGATAAATAAATAAATAATTATATATATATATATATATATATATATATATAAAATTCATATAATTTATTTATTTTATTCATATTTTATTCATATTTTTATTATAAAAATATTATAAAAAGCAGTTATTGTCAAGAGTGATAGTAATCAGTATCCATGTTTGGGTCCCTGAGGATTAAAGCACCACTATAAGTAATAATTAAAATAAAATAAGATACAAATACATTTAAAACCACTAAAAAAAAAAAAAAAAAATGCACAGCCATCAATATCTATCTGTGCTTATTAAGCAAGAAAAAAAACTTGTTTTAAGTTTTACGATACTCATCAGATCGAATGTGTCTACAGCCGAGATTTCAGTCTTCCCGTCCTCCCCAGAAGCGCACGTGCACACACACACACACACACCTGCCTGATTTTCATTTATAATGCCCCCTTCAAATCGCCTGAAGGAAAAGTTTGATTCAAACAGGGGAGGAAAAAAAACACCTCACAAATTAACAAAACTGTCACTCAGGAATTACAGCGGGCTGAACGCTGCAAAATGCATTCTTTGAAGTCCTCATTTCAGCAAAATTATGTGAAAAAAAACTTTATATCTAATTAAAATGATAACTGTATTCTCATTTTTCAAACTCTCCATATCCTGAGGGCCAATTGGGATGAGTGGTTTTTTTTTTCCTGGCGTTTTTTTTTTTTTTTTTTTTTTGCCATCTCTTCACCGCTGCGGCGTGCTGAACTGCTCCTACAGCAGGATCACATCATTACCATCTCCCCAGCTGAGTCGCCAGCAACCATTATCATGCAGCATTATTAATCTTCTTGTCTTATCAACTTGCAAATCACAAACCATTGAGCCTTATGGCGTGGTTTTGGGTCCACGGTTATTCATTTTGTAGGTCTACCTAGCCTCCAAGTCCTCTTAATCACCTGACGATTGTCAGTCTCTTCCTTTTGCCCTGCCCCCGGTGGCCTCAAAAAAAAGAAAAAAAGAAAAAAGTCTTTTAGCCCCGCTCCCTTTATTTCTCCCTCTTACGTTTTTTTTTTCCGAGGGTCCCTGCTTTTGAAGCGACTAGACAGTGAAGAGGATAAATTTCATTAATAGAAGAGAATTAACATCCCACTGCCATGAGATGACCTCTTTCCCTGACATGTATGTCTAAGTCATTCTTGTCATTTTTTTCTTCGCCATTAACATTCTTGGAAGAACGACAGCGGCATATAGGACTGATAGAGAGAGATGGGAAGAGAGAAAGGAGAAGTTTCTTTAAAACTAGATTCACTGACCCTCAGTTCTTCACTCTGGAATCAGTTTGCTTTTCTTAGTACTGAAATATTCATCATATTGAGAAAGAAAAATGTGTGCGTGACTCTGTGTGCATTTAGCTGGAGTTTCCTTTTTAAAAACTATGCCTGAATTTGTCCTTTTTTTTTTTTTTTTTTTTTCATTTAAGCATTGTTAAAAAGCTTTGTGGAAGATGGATGAGAGAGTATGAAACTCGGACAGATGCACGCCAGAGTCAAATTAGCCAGTTCAGATTTCTTTGATATTTTGATACCTCTTCAAGTAAGAAATTCATCTCAATTCTCACAATCTAGTTTCTGAGCGCTTCATTTCATCTTTGAAGTCACACAGTGTTCAAGTGGACACTTGCGTTCTTCACTTCCACACAAAGGCACGGCTAAACGCATGCGTCCACACGCTGAGATTTCAACTTTTTTCCATGGGATACATGGTGAAATGTGTTAACGGTGCAATGCGGGGAGCAGATAATAATTTCCATGCTTCTCAAATCAATTCTGTAAGCTTCATCTAACTCCTATCAAACCTTTGCGTGAAATCCGAGCCCAGTTACACCTCCGGAGCACTTATAAATAATGAAAACTCGTTTGAGAAGAAAAAGACTGCTTAAGGACAAAATGTTGATTATAAAAGTGTCTTTTATCCTCCTGTTCCCATCTTTCTGAAGATGCAAAGACTTCGGGCAAACAAAGCAGAGCGGTGGAGCCACATCCAACCAAAAATTAATTTTGATGTGAAAAGTGCTGACGTTCATGAGACAGACGGACAGGTGGTATTTAGATTCGAGCTGTGAGATTTGAACAGGCCTGACTCTTTGACTGAGACATCTTGTGTGTGTATTTGTCCTTGCTCTTACCTTCCAAGTAACACAAGACATCTGTTTGCATGCAACTCGAAAGAGTTTTCTGCTGTGACCGCTGAATCTAGTGTCAAAAACGAGATGTTCCCTGCTGAAGCCGTTGGCTGGACATCCAGTTACTTACGGTGGTTTGGGTGGATGGTTATTTAGGGTCAGTTTGTGAGTCAGATGAAGATCTGAGACTTCTGTGGGAAGAAAAAAAAAAAAAAAAAAACTCAGTATCTTCAAAAGCATGTTTTCCTATTTTATTCATGCCGCTGTGATGCTGCAGCAAATTCAACAGCAATTAGAGGCAGTTTCATGCAACTCCATAAATTGCAGCAAATGGATGTCAAGCAGAAGACTAACAGAAAGCAGAAGATTAACACACACACACACACACACACACACACACATATATATATATATATATATATATATATATATATATAAAGTTTAGTTATAGGTAGTTATAGTTAGAAATCTGAACTAACAGAACATTGTATAAGTTTAGTTTAGATTTGCATCAGAATTAAACAAACACTATCCTATTCTTATCAAATGGCGCAATAAAACAAGACGTACAGTGATTTTTATGACAGTAGTAAATATTTAGGAAATGGTCTGAGATGTAAATCTTACAAAAATAAATCAAAAATCAACTTTGTCTTAAAGTTTTAGGTTTTAGTTTACAATTAATACCCCTGGACAGAAGAAGAGAGACGTGGAGCATGAAAGAGTGTCTGTATCCTTTGGTGATCCCTCAGTCTAAAATTGAAACACAAACACGGCACCTAAACACACTCATGGGCGAACTGCAAGTTTTCTTTTAAAGCCTTGTGGCAGTCAAGTTTTCCACATGCATAAATACCAGGATAAAACCAGGCGAGGATGACACTGGCTCCATGGTTTAGAGCCGGCAGGAGCAGAAACCCGCTCCTCTCCTCCGGTGAGGATTTTCTTGAGGCCCCTGGCAGGTCAAGCGACAAATTGCAGCCTGAGGTGATGGAAGGTTCTCGGCCAGCGCGGAAGAGCTATCAGTGGCCATCTCTCAGAGGATCAGCTCCTAGATCAGGCCACGTTCCTGAGGGGGTTTTGCAGGCAACCATACTCAAAGTTTCAGTACTCTATGCTAATCCTTAAAGGACTGTAGTTAGGGTTCTCTGGCCGGACTTTTAGGCTGCCGACCGGTTGATCGGAATGAGGATTGGAGGTGGGGGGCAGGACTGAGGCCTCCCAACCCCAAAGGCTGCTCGAGGGTGGGTGCCTGGGGCTATTGCTTGCAAATCAGCACATTTTCCCCAATCAAAGCCCACAGAGGAGGCCCACCGAGCTCCTTAAGAGAGTGAATTATTCACAGTCAAAAAGGTCGCCACAAACTAACTTCTCAGAAATGAAGCGAACTCGCTCTTTCTTGGGCCCATTTCTCAAAAAGTACATTTCAATCTTTAATGGTTTGAGAGAAGAGGAAAGAGGGGGAGGGGGGGAGCACAGAAAAACTGCAAATGGAGAGAGTAAGAGCGAGATGCGATCAAAGTGATTTTCAAATTTGCAGATTTATGCACTTCGAAATATTAATGATAGATTTATTAAGAGTGGACCTCGGCTACACCCTCGCTGGCTGGGTAATTAAGTTTGCTCTCCACCTTGATGGTGAAATCCACAGTAAGTGAACTTTTGATGATGTAAACTAGTTTAAAACGGCTTCTGATCACCCACATCCCAAAAAGGCGGAAATCAAATGTGTTCTTTCAAATTAAATTATTGGTCCTTACTAAACTTTTACAGGCGTTGTAGATAAAACTGCTTTAACTCCACTGCAGGCTGGAGATGAAGACCAATATGTGTTTATACTTTGGTAAAATATTAAATATAATAATTTATAATGATTGATAAGAGTTGTGGCCTAGTGGTAAATACACAACACAATAAGCTGTGGTGCTCCTCTGGGTCAAACCAACTTTCAACATTCCCTGATCTGTTTCATCTGTCAAAACTCTCAGTAAAAGTGATAAATTATGAGAAACTAAGTCATAATTATGACAATTTTTATCTCATAATAGACTTTATCTCATCATTTTGACATTGTCACAATTTTTATCTCATAATTTGACATACTGACCTATTATATCATATTTTGTGCTTTATATCATAATATATCACTTTTAAAAATGTGGCAGAAATGGGCTTTCATAATAATAATAAAAAAAGACCCAAATTCAATAAAAAGTCAAAATTATGAGATTATGAGAAAAATCAGAATTATAATTTGGCAGTCTTTAATGCCATAATTGACTTTATCTCATATTTTCGACATTGTCGAATAAAATGTGGTGAAAATTTGTGAAAATTGGTTTCCATAATATAAAGACCCAAATTAAATAAAAAGTCGAAATTACGAGATACTGAGTCATAATTATGGCAATCTTTAATGCCATAACTGACTTCATCTCATAGTTTCGACATTGTCACAATTTTACATTTTATAATTTAACATTTGTTCTCATCATGACGACTTGACGACAGAATGTCATAATTTTGATTGTCTCATAACTGTTTAAAAATAAAATGTGGTGAAAATTGGCTTCCATAACATAAAGGCCCAAATTCCCCAAAATGCTGTTTATAAAAAATGTTCAACAAGAAAAAAAAAAAAAAAAAAACAGAGCTAAATGTTTCTTTGATGGCACCTCGGGTGATTTTGCGTCAGCGTTTGAATAATTAACCATATTTGAGTGTCCCAGGCTAGCGGAGAGGCCCGTGGAGAGACTCGGTGGGAACGTGGATCCGCAGAGCTGGACCCGTCACTGTTGGCGGCACTTGTTTTCCCGTTTGTTGAGGCAGCGTCGGTCTGCCCTCCGTCTTAATGAGTGTGGACGCGCGGGTGCCCACGCACCTGTGCAAGGACTAGAGGGGTTAATCCCGCGCGGTGAGCATCTAGCTGACAGAGGTAAGGTGGAGGAGAGATACAGGAGGCTGCTGTTCCCTCGGGTTTCTACCCCAGCACGCTAGAATGAGTTGTTTCAGTCACCGCTGGATACCTGACAAGCAGGCCTTCATGAATTACAAAATGAAGATTGATAATCCCTTGTCTGTTTCCTCTGTGTGTGCACAAAGAAACACGCACAGTAAGAGAAAACCGAAGAGTGATGCAAAAATCACTGTCATTTGCCACGCAAGCTGTTCTCACTGGTTGGTACTTTTTCTTAACTGTCCTTAAAAGAATGTTTTGGGTTAAATAGGTTCATGTTAAGCTAAGTAAACTCATCCCTCAGGTTTTAAAAAAAAGAAATTGTGGTCTCGCGAAAGCTTTTAAAATGAAAATAACCATTTAAAAGCTTTTATTAATGTATTTGCATGAACTATTCTTTAAAAAACATGTTTTTTGAGTTAAAAATTGTATATACACTTTGAAAATAGTGTCTACTTGAATGTTTATTCAATGCTTGCACGGAAACGGGAATATTGCTTTAACTAATGAAAATAACTCACTGGCTCAAGGAAATCTAGTCAACCAGTCAACTTGTCCCAGGTGTGAGTAAAATAAGTTGAAACCATCATTTTGCTTGAACTCTGAGCTGCTTAATCTGAAGTCTTGTGTAGTGGTCAACTATCAAGTGCAGAGGGGTAAAAATTCAAAACACTGGGCTTGACGAGAGTGATGGACCAGTGGCTAAAATTGTTAAGGGGTGGAAGATGATGTTTCTCTGCTAGTGTCAGCAGAAGTTTGTGGTGCGTGGAGGAAAGGAGAGAGGCAGAGGAAGATGCACTTGCCAATGCAGTCACAGCGAGACCAAGGAAAAAAAAAAAAAACAAGTGCCACTGTTTGGGAAAGCTTGTTACGCTCCAACAGAAAAGACTGACTTTCTTTCTCTCTCTCAAACACACAACTGTCAGACAAAGATTTTTCCTCTTTTACTAGAACCTACACTATATTTTCATATTAACATTTCATTTACAGTGTCATTGTGCCACATTTCCGTGAAATATCATTCCGGTTATTGGGTTTGTGTTCAAGGGAATGTGTGAAAATTCATTTTACAGCAATACAAAACCAGTAACAGAGCTGCAAATGAAACCTGCAAGGAAAACAGATAATAAATAAATAAGTGGATACAAAACAAGACACAGCAAAGTCACAGCACGATGCGAAATAAAAACCCTGGAACGCATCCATATCAATTTCACCCCTCCAGCCTACCGAGAGAATTCCGAGGGAGATAAATAAAGAACATTTAACTGCTCTCCTTTCCTGCGTTGCCTCTGGCCGTGTTAAATTCAGGGCACTTTGGAGGAAGAGATTGATGCTTTCCTATCTGATGCGTTACAAATGTCTGGAGGGATCCCGCTGTCCTGACTCTTTAAAAAACTGCACATCAGCATAACCACCACGGCCACACACGCGCACACCCGGGAAGTTTATTGACTTGTGAAATCGCATTCAGGACAGCCTTTTATTTTTCCCAGACTATAACCTTGCCTTCTAGGTTGCTTACTCAACAGAGCTGATTATGAGGAGCCGTTATTCTCCCGTTGAAAGGTCAGTGTGGTACTACACGCTTCCGTTTTAATATCAGCACTCCATTATGAGCCTGCAAGCACTCTTAGCTTATTAACAAATTGGCGCCCAACGCAGGGCATATGTTTTTTGCAGAAGGTGAGGGTTTGTTCATTGACATGCCTGTGATTTGGGTTGGAGGGCTGTTGGTGGGTATCAGGGGCGCAGACAACAACCCCCGTAGCTTGTCGGGTGGAACATGACAACATGCTACATCTCTCTCCTTGTCACGGCCAACGCGCCAAATTGGCATCGCTACTTTGAGATGGTCAGCCTTGAGGAGGAGGAACACAAGTGGAAAGAAAAAGGAGCGCTTTACATATAGACACACAAGGATGACTTCAGGGCCTGTCAGAGGGAAAAAGTCAAATATAGCTGAGTGATAGTTTTCTCCGTCAGCCGGCCAAAATGCCAGATAGCATGTAAATCATGATCGGTTGACCGTTTCCCCGGCTTCTCTTGGCTACTTGTCAGTTTCCTGTCGGCCGTCTCCGGCTGCACGGTTTGGACAATTGTCTTCGACTTAGAGAGAGCCTGAGATTGATGTTTATTCAAAGCGTCTCGCTTCAATGGCCGGCCAACATATTTCAGCAACGGAACCATCAAAACAGACACCTCATCATTAGTTCACCTATTCTGGGTGTAGAGGAGTTTAATATGCTTGAGGAGGGGAGAGCGGAAGAGGTTGAGAGATTGTATCATTTATCTAACCCATATTTAAAGGGTTGTCGGGGAAGTTTAGTGAGCTCGGGTTCAGGGAACAAATGGTTTAGGATGTCTTAATATCCTTTTCAAGTGTTAGCATTTGCCACATTGGATTTTCACATGATCGTTTTTAATGTGCCATAAAAAGCAATCGCTCAGACCATATGTGGCCAGTGGTGGAGCATCAACAGTGGGGCATCTTGAGCGAAGACAATTATGAAACAATGACGACTCTTACGCTGCATAAAATTTCAGTCAGACACTGAAAATATGTGAATAAAATCAAAACATACAATGCCTGTGGTGGGCTAGAGTTTTGGGTCAAATTTAACACTCCAAAATGTGAGAAAAAATGGGCTATGGTGACAGTTGGCCGGTAACTTTATTAGGCACTACAAAAATAATACATGGTCTTAATGCACGTGATTCAAGTCAAATTGAATCTTTTATTTTTATCATTCCTGCAAGGTGAATTTGTTAAAAAGCTAAGAATGCTTGCAGGGTCAAAATTAAAGAGTTGATATTAAATTAGAATTTAAATTTAAATAAAAAATAAGTACATTATTCAAAATAACATTCAGTGTTACATAAGAATTATTTACTAATCAATACCGTAATCTGTTGCTACGTATGGCAAAAAATGTATGATGTTCCTCCCAATGATTTCATATCATTGTCTATATTGTTATAAATTGTCTATATTGTCTATTGTTATATATAAATAAATACAAAAATCTAATTTATCTAAATCTAATTTTTGACCTCTGAATGTCAAGTGAAATTCAGTCATTACAACTGGTCTTATTTCCTTCTGGGACAATGGGAAATAACTTCAAGCAACAGGAAATGACTCCTCATGTAATGACTATATCTCACATCAGATTACAAATTAAGCAATTTTACATATATTGCTAGTATTGGAGCATGATGTAATGTCTTTACAGTGCTGCCAGATGGCAATGTAAGAGACATACTCTTTTTGGATGATGTCCCATAAAGAGTGAATCATCCTAATGCAGAGTAGTGGCTGTGCCTCCAATGACCCAGGAACGCATATTGACTTAACCCAGTCGTCATGGCTACCCCACTCCATGTATATTTCCACAGGTGAGCGGTAGAAAAACATGGATGGGCCAAATATTGTCCAGAATGAATTATCCAGACGTCTCTCCTTTCAAAACATCCGCTCTGGTATAATCAGCCCTCTATTGGAAAAGAAGAGGTCTGACACCAAAAGCTTTGAATCCGAAAAAAAAAAGTGCAAGTTTAAATAATTTTCAAAAACAGCAGGCCAATAAATTTCCAAGCAGAGGTTAATTTAGTAAGGAGAAACCCTAGCGCAATTACCCTGTCTGATTCCCCCTTGCGCCCCGGGGGCTCCAGTCAAAAATGTCATGTAGGGGAGTTATTTTCTCCTAAAACACAGCCCATCCTAACAAGGCCCCGGCTAATATCACCCCCCATCATATTAGCTTTTGTCACAGGATATTACCACATCACCCGCATCCCACCGTCACAAATTTCTTAATAATGCACTCATGAGTGAAAACAGGAAATGTTTTTTTTTTTTTTTTTTTCACTTTCTCATTCTGCACATCGCATTGACGAGGAAGCAATTCCAAGCAAGGCAAAAAAGGCTGGATGATGTATTCCACTCGGGTGACAGTTTGGGCCAACAGAACTTCATTTTATTAATCATCCAGGGCCTGCGTCAAGCGCAGGTTCCTAAATCTAACCCGCCCATTACACGTGGTGCCGGGTATTCATTCTGACAAGATGTGAAATGTTTAGCAGTCACACTCTTGTCTTACTGACACACGGACTGCCCACCCTGTCAGCTGACAGCACCCTCAAACACACACACACACACACACACTACTGCCATTCTGGAAATGTTTTAATCCTCTTCTCTTCCCATGCCGGACCGAGCCGCTATCACCGCCATCCCGCACGGCACTAATTATGATCTTAATCTAGTCACATCAGTTAGATCCAAATCAAATTTCCCCAGGCTGCAGCTTTAACCACCCAGGCAGAAAGACGACGAGCTCCCCGTCCTTTAATCAAAGTCTGATTCCAGTTATTTCAATAAGACAGAGGCAGAAATACACCACGTTGAGGCTTTTGGAGAGAGAAAGACGACTCCTTGGTGAAACATAACAACCCCCAAAAACCCAAACAAGGCCAGAAAAACACACCCACACACTATTTGGGGCCTCTTTAGTGAGCAAAAACGTGTTCAATTCGTGATCAATGCGAGCTTGCTCTATTAACAATCAGGTTAACTTTAGCGAGATGAAAGCCGCCAGTTGCTGTGAGTTACCTGCACGTTTGGACACGCTTAATGTTCTCTGAAGCTTTAGATCTCATCGACCAATAAATAACAGGGCACTCTTGAGAAAAAAAAATAGTGGGAGATCAGATATATGAGAAAAAAACTAATGCTAAATTCGGTAAGAAAGCACTAACATCATTTTGTTTATGTTGTCATGCTCACTCTTAGCACTATGCTAATCTGAAGTGAAATAAACACGCTTCTGCTGATGTTGCTGTTCATAAAAACATAATCTAGCATTGGTTGGGGAGAAAAACGCTCATTTGCACTTCAGAGGTATAACATAACAGGCTTGGCAGGCCTTTGCTTATGTTTCATAGACTCCCCGCCTATCACTGCTAAATGCTAGAAAACTCGAGTGCGAGGACTCCAAAGCAGCCTATTAGAATTTATAAACAGTTTAACGCTGTGCGCCAAGCATTTAAACAAACATCATGAATATTTCACTATTCATAAGATTTTCCCTCTGATGCTCTAAACGCTGAATCCACAACTAAATGTAACCTGTAACATCTTGTTAGCTAATTGATTGTGACGGCTTGCTAAACACACACAAATGCAATGCGCGCCGCTCCTACTGCACGAAACGACGAAAGCAGATGATAGTTGGCTCTCAGCTCACTGACTTTAGCAGGATGTATCTCTTGCAAACCAAGGCCCATAGCAGCCCACTGTTACACATATTCACCACAGTATCTGGCCAAATACCATAGTAACTGTAGCTATTGTTAAATCAAAGTAAATGAACAGGATTTGTTGGTGATCATCATAGATAATTAAAACAGACTCCATCTTCACACACAAAAAAGAAAATTTTAGTATAGTAAAACAATGCAACTATGTTTTTTTGTCAGAAACACTGTAGATTCATGTTAAAAAATCAGTTAGGAGAGAAAGACAATTTGAAATACAAAGCTAGTACAGTTTCTACAGGTTTTCACAGTGTTATTTTCATTACACATGCCACACTTTGCCTTATAAAATCATAGTTACATTGCTCTGAACACTATAAAGAGGATCTTGTTTAGGGCCTGGCAGAGATCCATCACTCAAAGTGAACACTGTAGTGAATTTCACAAAAAATCATGACCTTTGGAACTCAACAATGCAACACTTTTGCATCTAGAACCTGTCCAGTTGTGTCCATCACAAACGAAAAAGAGTCTCAAAGGCTTTTATTGTGACATAAATGAGCAACCTAACTGACACATTTTGTGCTACGTTGAACTTCATTAACTTAAAGGGATATTTCACCCAAAAATGACAATTCTGTCAATAATTACTCACCCTCATGTCATTCCAACCCCGTAAGACTTTTGTTCATCTTCGGAACACAAACAAAGATCTTTTTGATGAAATCGGAGAGCTTTCTGTCCCTCTATAGCCAGCTACACAACTGACACTTTGACACTTCAAAAAAGTTCATAAAGGGACAGAAAGCTCTCAGATTTCATCAAAAAGATCTTCATTTGTGTTCCGAAGATGAACGAAAGTCTTACGGGTTTGGAACGACATGAGGGCGAGTAATTAATGACAGAATTTTCATTTTTGGGTGAACTAACCCTTTAATGTGTTTACATAAGAAGAAACGAACATATTACAAAACGCCTAATGCAAACCACCTGCTCTTACACTTTGCAACTCTGGTCTTATGACGGACTTTCTCCGCAGCAGCTGCTGTGGTAACACTAGGATGCGCCGCTGTGTGCTGCTGCAGCAGAAAGCACTGATTGAATCAGAATGCCTACACGGGGGCTTTGTCAAGCATCTGCACCCGCCAGCTCCCCTGGGGGACGCCTCCGACCGCATCCTCCACCTGCCCGGCATGACACGCGTCTGTGTGGACCCTCGGTTCTTCTCCGAAGGGGGCCTGCACCCCTCTGCTTGGAGAGAAAGGGGGGTGTAGAGAAGGCCAGACGCCCTCATAGGTACGCTTCTTCCACCGTAACATTATGATAATGCTGTAATCGCAGCAGACAAGCAAATCACAAAGCAGGTAATTTCCTATCTGCCGCACAAGGCTGATGTAAATGCCGGTGTCTCGCACCACAGGGGGAAAGGCACGTATGGCGCTGTCTTGTTGAGATAATAGGCGGCAACTATGCTATTTTTATACCCGTGAAATCCCAAATCTCACCAAAACAGAGCCCCTTACATACGTTCTCTGTGGATGCTTGTGCATTTGGCCCCAATCAGTTCGTATTAAAATGTTCAAAACCGGCATTTGTCCGGTCACAAGAGAGATGGCTTTCGTGTTGTATATGCAATGTGCATCAACATCTCCTCCCACAACAGTCTGGTGCACCCAAAGAACTATATGATCAAGGGAGCTACCGCTCAGTCATCCCTTCCAAAACACACACACAAATCCACAACCTCCCTGGCACCCATCTCTGTCAGTTTGGATGCCGGGCTGAGCTCTTGTTATTTCAGTCTTTGTGTTGTGCGGCAGTGTGTTTACAGCACACAGGCCTTGTTTCCTCCCTCAGAGAACTGCGAACTGATGAATAAGTAACAGTGTGTCTCCATGTGGCCGGCGCTCTCTTCATCCCTGCGAGTTCCACGAGCTCCCCTGGCAGCAGAAGACGCTCCGCAGAGGCTGCCGGCTTTCCGGAATGCTCTCTGAGGGTCTGGGGACAAACATGCAGCAGAGAGAGGGGGGAAAACAGCTCTTTATCCCAGACTTCAGTTGGAATATGTAGAGACGGAGGAGGGGGTGGAAGCGTTACACTCTAGCAGGAAAGGGAATGCATTATGGAAGTGTCAACTCTCCTGAGGAGACACTCTAGTGCCAGAGGAGGAACTTATTAACCCTTAGCCTGCTAATTAAACAGCTCCAACACTGAGTCAAATGCCATTTCATTTCCTTTAACTGTGAAGAGGGAACTTTAAATACTAACAGTGTTTTTGTGTTTGCGTGGGCAGGGGGAGATCATGTATCTTTGGCTCGAAAATAATCACAGAAGGAGCTGTTGCCAGAAGTTACAGGCCATGATTGTGCACCATTTAGAATGTAGTTGAGAATGCCTTTTAAAATTCCAAATTCTTAAATTTGAATTGTGGTAGCAAATAAGCCGCAGAATAAAAATTCTTGTCATATTTGAACTAGAAAAGCAAAGTTGTCAAGACAAACTTGTTGGCTTGTCAAAGTCTTGTTTGAAAGTTTTGAAAAAAGCTTGAAAAGCCTTAAAGATAGATGGATGGATGGATGGATGGATGGATGGATGGATGGATGGATGGATGGATGGATGGATGGATGACAGAGATTCAACTTCTTGTGTTGAGGCCAATTCAATTCACATTCTAACTCATGAATTGAAAATGAGCCAATTCTTCAATTGTGAACTTTACACAACCCAGCCACAGGCGTTATTCACAGAGTGTGACGTCTTCCAAGAGGGTGTTTACTAATCGCATTGATGCGAAAAATCTAAAAAGGCGCCTTAAATCTTTAAAACAAGCACACATAGAGAGCCGTGACTCTCTAATGGTGTGTAATGCCTTTTGTTGTCGAAATGAGAGCTATTCATATCGCCGCTAAAAACAATGCATCAATTAAGCAATTAGCCGCGAACAAACTGGGCAGCTATCCAAGCCACCCAATAAGGCACTGTGCCAAGGGGCTTGTACCATTCATTATGAACATCACAGAGCAGAGGGTTGCCTTTCATTCACAGAGTGGAGGCATTTGTCTGCCAGTGAGGAGATGTTTTGTTCCACCAGATGTGCTTTTAACAGGGGCCACATGGTCGGTCAAGGCTTGGAACTATGGGGGGACACTGTGGCCTCTTCACTGAATCAGATTAATTAAGTCATCAAAGCAGCCCAGTGGCAGTCGGGCTTAATTGTGGTAATTGAGGTTAATAAGGAGCTATTATGCATTGATCACAAGCTTTGTCTCATTGAAGCTGCAAATTGTGCTTGGTTAAACACCCAGAGAGTGGAACGGCAAGCCCCGTTTCTGTGGCGCTTTTTCATTTATTCCCACCCAGAAACCCAGCCGGTCTTAAGGAACGGGCACAAATTCACGGCATGCGAGCGCCGCGTGGCCATTCGTTCGCTGAGCTATTACAATAATGCGCCCGCAGCTTAGCTGAAGGTCAATTTTATATTTGAACAAATCGCTCAATGGAAGGTGGCCGGGCACTTAGTTCTGCTGTAGTTTGAGGTCTTATTAACAACAATCTAGATGGTGGCTTTTATCCGCCTGATATTTGGATCAGACTGAATCTTAACCTTTCTGCTACGGGCCGCGTTATTAATTAACACCCACCAAGAGCGTCCCTAAACCCCTTTCCCTCTCATTCTGCATTAGTTTATTAGGAAGTCATCACTCTGGGTGAATTTAGACATGTCCTTTGCTAACACTTGAACGTCTTCCTTAAACAAATGTCTCCGACCTTACGACAGAGAAAATCAAAGTGACATGGCCGCCTCTGATTAACGATATGCTTTCACGTCTGGCTAATTTCACCCATGCGCCTCTAAAACCCTGCACATCGTCCACTCTGGATGTGTCTAGATGGGAACCCAAAGACAAAGAGGTATACTATGGGTTTATCAATCAAAAAGTCCAAAAACTTAATTCAGAAACTCTAATAAGGGCTAATTCCAGCCCTATTACGGACTTTAAGTTCTTGCATTACCACTGCTTTCTCCCACACAGTGGCTGCAAAAAGCTCTTCGGGAGTTAATGCCGCAAAATTATCTGCATTAAATAAAACGATGCGGCTCGTGGTCTGTCCTTTCTCACTTTTAGTGGTTTCACGCTGACTGAAGGCAAAGGCTGGAGCGCTTCATAAATTAGACGCTTATGGCTGATAAAAGGCCTGTGATGCGAACGCTTAAAGCCTTGCACGACTAATCCGATGGAAGGGCCGCCAGGCAACTGTGTACTTTCCAGCTCTGATTAATGCAGCATGATCTGTTTTGGGCAGAGCTCCACATCCTCACGGACAAAAGAGCGCAGCCCTGTATCTCTCAGCAAGTGTGTTCTGAAAAGCACATCCTGAGGGAGAAAACGAGTGCAGTGTGAGAAAGTGAAGTGGCGGAGCTTCCTGGTCTGTTGTGCTTGTACAAGGCTAGATTTTTCCTGTCAGGTATTAGGATGAGGGGGATGGAGAGGTTGTAATTAATCAAAGTCAGATGTGGCTGAGCGCCTGGCCATGCAGTAGATCCCTGTCCTGGAAACTATCTTTTTTTTCCCCCCGCTCTGTCACAATCTCTCTGTCTATCTGAGCGTGCTTTCATAACAGAGGTTTTGGTCCAGACCAGAGTCCATCTGATGTCAAAGTTTGGTTTGTTTAGTTGCCATATAAGCTAGTGTAGAAGTTTTCAAACTGTTGGCAAACTGTGAGAATGGTGCTGCGTTCACGTCAGGAATAAGTTAAAAAGTTAAGTTCTCAAAATAGATTAACAAGTTTGTTGGTGGGCATAACATACTGCACAACTTGTGTATTCTGATTCATGAACAAATGAGTTTTATGGGTCGGTTCTTTCAATGAATTGTTCACAAAGACTCAAGGACAAATGACTTGATGAATCCTTTTGAAAAATCCTCCAAATCCATCCAGATCAGCTTTAAAATAAATAAATAAACAAACAAACCTAAACCAAAGGAACAAAATCAAAAAGAAAACAATGAAGCTAGTGTTTTCTCCTCTCAGTCAATACATAACCAAATAAAACACTGTGCAAATATCCTGAAACACTATATCTAGGCCTTGTGTTTTGCGTGAAGAACTTAAAGGGATGATAGTTCACCCAAAAATGAAAATTATCCCATGATTTACTGACCCTCAAGCCATCCTAGGTGTACATGACTATCTTCTTTCAGACAAACACAATCAGAGTTATATTAAAAAATATACTTGCTCTTGCTTTATAATGGTAGTGAAAGGGGCTTGAGATTTTGAAGCACAAAAAAGCACACCCATCCATCATAAAAGTAATCCACACGGCTCCAGGGGGTTAATAAAGGCCTTCTGAAGTGAAGCGATGGGTTTTTGTAAGAAAACATCTCCATATTTAAAACTTTAGCGTGACCTCTGACCCAACACGACGTACTGACAAACGCGGAAGAGCAGAGGACAGAGCAAAACAAAACACCGATCATGAATTAGAAGTCTAAAATTAGATTTTTTTTAAAGATAAATGTTGGAGGGTTTCAATATAAGAGAAGAGGAACATGAGTTTGTTGCCCAGCCCTATTTTTTTTTTTACTGCGAGAGGCGTCTATTCTCACCTAAGCTTATGCTACTCCTACATCGGGTCAGAGGTTTCTCTTCCGCTGGAACTCGACTTGCATACGGACTAGAAGCCAGTTATTATAGTTTATAAAGTTTTAAATATGGACATTTTTCTTACAAAAACCATCACTTCACTTTAGAAGGCCTTTATTAACCGCCTCGAGCCGTGTGGATTACTTTTATGATGGATGGGTGCACTTTTTTGGGCTTCAAACTCTTGAGCCCCATTCACTACCATTATAAAACTTGGAAGAGCCAGGATATTCTTTAATATAACTCCGATTGTGTTTGTCTGAAAGAAGATATACACCTAGGATGGCTTGAGTAAATCATGGGATTATTTTCATTTTTGGGTGAACTATCCCTTTAAGATCTTTAAGGTAGGAGAACTGAAACTGAAGCTCAGTCTTCATCTTCAGTGAAAGCGCCAATAAATTAAAGAATACATCATGCACACACAAACACAAGCATACGCCTACAGAACGTGGCGATGGGCTCATTAAATAGGAAAATAAGCAAATATACAGGCACATCTTGGCAGACCGAACATAGCTAACAAAGAAAAGAGGCCCAAATCAATTCATTATTTTTGAACTCGACAAGGAAATGGTTTGCCAATTAGAGTGAGGTCGATAAAGCAAACCTGGAATGACATTCAGGAAGAAAAACGGAAGCTTATCACCTTGTTTAATCACACCAGTTATTCACGACTCCACTGGGAAAGGGGGTTTAAAATAGCACTGTACATCAACACTTAATCCAGTATACAGGAACAGAAGAAAGCCTGGGAAAGAGAGAAAGAAACAGGATACATTTATTGGCCCTGAATGCTCTAATCGGACGATTTTGTTTTTTTCAGAGTAAACAGCTCTAGTCAGAAACAGCTTTAAGTAGTCATTACTGCGTCCACGACCAAACAGCAGCATGGCAGCTCTAATTTTGCCCACCTGACCGCCTCTCTTGTAATTGCACTTGCGTCCATCAGACTCAACAACATGATTACACGTATGATCTGGAGTATGTTGCATGTGTTGTTGTACGAGGTGGAGAGCGGCTCAGGAGCTGTTTATCAGCCGGGGCAAGCCGTAATTACATGCTTTCGAGCGAGAACATGTCGCAGAAACAAGTACAGAGAGAGAGAGAGAGAGATCATACAGCACCAAAAATGAAAATGTATGTGATTTGACTCTTGATTATCTTACACTGCAACTATCTAATCAAGCCTCTCTGCTGTCAGATCTAATAACACAGTGCCGTACATTTTCTTACTGCTTGACCAAGAGCTCCAATTATTCAGATTCTGAGCGATCTACTTAAAAAATGCAAGTCTATAAATAAATGCAGCATATTGTGAAGATATTCACTGATTATTAAAGGGAGCATTTCATGGAAAATAAGATTTCGCTGCTCTTTTGAAATAAGAGTTTGATGTACTTTAGTAGACATGCTTTGACATACCCAGTGCAAAACTCTCTTTTCAGTCCATTTAAAGCATTTCTGAACTCTAAACTGCTAAAACAGGCTGTTCAAAATATGGTACTGACATCATTACCATGAACACACTGACCTCCCTGACAAACTGCTGTGTGAAGTGTGCTGATGATTTTACAAAACCCCACTTTTACACCTAGGGTGCTTCCAAATTTTTGGAGGACACTGTATGTTACGGCATAAAACAATGCAAGCAACCATGATTTACATAAGATTACTAAAGAAAAAAAAGGCAACAAAACTCCAAAATCAGATGGCAATGGAAAAGTTGACATTATTCCTATTATTAAAACTTTTCAGTGCACCATAAGCCTTTCATTACCACCAGCAGACTCTGGACAAAACACCTTAGTCCTTCTATACTGAGTTTCTAGCTTAAAATATTGTTCTAGGAAGACACAAAGTGAGATATCTCTTTCTCTCTCTCTCTCACTCACTCTCTACAATGCAGTACCAGTGCAGGATGGGGGTCTAATAGACTCTACTGGGACCCAGCATTTAGCACTTCTGAAAGCACTGGCGGGATTCCTCTGCTCCTTCACTGGTTTTGTTTAATACACTATAATACAGTTTTATCCATGGAGGAGAGCCGTTCCATCTCCACCAGCCTCCGGCCTCTTTGATCAGCGGCTATGTCGAACACGGTACCTTCTCTTTGTGCGCATTCTCCAATGATTTGCCAATAGAGATGACTTCCCAAGGAGTTGTGGGTATTCTCCGTGCGGTGCTTCAAAAAAAAAAAAAAAAAAAAAAAAAAAAAAGATGAACTCAATGCATTACAATACATGAGTATTAGTGTATATCTAAGCCTACATTCAGAGGCAAAATCAACAGTGCTTCTCGCATTTTCCCCTGAGAGGACGGCCATGCAATCTTAATGTTTTGAAAGCAAAGAGCAAAAACGCTAAATTTTATGCTTGCAATGAAACAATACACATGACCTCAGTCTAATAGAGTGCCTATGTAAAACAGCCACTGACCTTTAAATATTATATGCTAATAAATAGCTGTGCCGAGGCCAGGAACCCCAAACATGGGATCTCAGGGTGCCGTGTGGACTTTTAATAAGGCAGGTTTCTTTTTTAAAGATCCCGATGCCAAGTAATTGATCCCAAAAGGAAGGGCTTTCACCCGCAGACCAGGGGAACGGCCCTCTGTGCATTATAGCTCAGCCACACTGCCCTTTTTTTCACAGGGCAGATGGAGTGAATGAAAACATCCTGAAGCTACTGCTGGTTACGCCAAAACAGAGTTTAGTGACTAATGTGTTGGAACGAAACCTGGCGTTTTGGGAGATTTAAGGTCAAGAAAGAACAGGATTGAGTCAAAAAGTGGTACTAAATGAAACTTAAAGTGTAGCTAAATGAAAAGTGTTTTTAGCCGCAATCATCTCCAACTCACAAAAGTGCTCTCATGACTTATAAACATGCTCGTGCGCACAAACAGAAGTGCGTCTTCTCATCTAGGATGAGAGGCGAAAATCGTTTTCCATTTCTGCAAGTCAATGCCACATCCGCACGCACAAAGAGAGATTATTCCTAAAACAATTAGTCTTCTCCTTCCCTTGTGAAGTGGAGCAATTGATCTGGTGATAAACAAGAGACTTATGGGCTATTGACTCCGGCTGGGTTTAGTGGCTGCCTAGAATTACAGCTGAATGCAATCCATAGAACATCTCAGTGCAACCACTGGACAAACAAAGAGTCAAGGCTTTTCAGGGAGGTCAGAGGCCTGTAATGACCCAGCAGCATTGTACAGGTTTAAAGAGATTGTCTGACTAAGCCCGGTTACATCAGTCAGGATTTATTACAGATGTGATGTATACTCCACAAACATCAATCATAAGACATTTTGTAAGAGTAATGCTAACAAGGTTGATATAAAGGGTTGATAAGGGTTGATAACTGTGTCTAGACGCTAGAAGATTTCAATAAAGATGGTGTGTCGCAATAAGTTTTCTAAAGTGACACTCCATCGTGTGGCCAAATTTTGAAAATTTTTCATTTTTGATCAGTCCTTAAAGGATTAGTTCACCCAAAAAGTTATGTCATGAATTACTCACCCTCATGTCGCTCTACACCCGTAAGACTTCATCTTCGGAACACAAATTAATAATTTTTATAAAATCCAATGGCTCAGTAAGGCCTGCATTGCCAGCAAAAACACTCCCTTTTTCAATAACCAGAAAGCTACTGAAAACATATTTAAAACAGTTCATGTGACTACTTTTGTGTGCCAAAAATAACAAAATTGCAACTTTATCAGTGGTTCGGAGCGTGTATCAAACTGCCAAAGTCACGTGAACTATTGAAGTTTCAAAACACTTAGACGTAACAAAACCTCGTTTACTGAAATCATGTGATTTTAGCGCTCTGAATCACTTATTCTAAACAAATTATTTTTAAAGCTTCGAAGCTTCATGAAGCAGTGTTTTGAAATCGCCCATCACTAGATATTGTGGAATAAAGTCGCTATTTTGTTATCTTTGGCGCACAAAAAGTATTCTCGTTGCTTTATAATTTTAAAGTTGAACCACTGTACTCACATGAACTGTTTTAAATATGTTTTTAACACTCCCATTGAAAAAGGGAGTGTTATTGCTGGCAATGCAGGATTCTCATCGGATTTGATCAAAAATATCTTAATTTGTGTTCCGAAGATGAACAAAGGTCTTACGGTGTGGAACGACATGAGTAATTAATGACATAATTTTCATTTTTGGGTGAACTAACACCTTAAAGTGTATAGTATAGTTTACTTGCATATATATATATTAACAATTTTTGCTCACCAGCCACTGTGGCTAGTGGATTTCCAAAGTTACTAGCCACTCAGCATTTTCACTGGCCACAATTTTGACATCGATACCATGGGGAAAAACTTCCATAGAGATATTTTTAATATCATCTCATAATTTGGTAGCAGATACATCAGGCTGCTGTCACTTTAAGACCTGACACACGGATCTATTATACTGTTACACGTGTTTACGTGAATAGGCATTTTGACATTATTTTGTGTGTATCTGACTGTTTAAGCGCAATAAGCAGTGAAAAATAACAAAATTTAGTACTGAGAGGCGTCTTTGTGTGCGCGCACTTTGGGTGTCAAAGTGCAAAATTACGTGCAATACGTGCAATACGTGCAATCCCATGCCGAACTTAAAGCCCTGTAACACAAACAATATTCATCTGGAGCAAATGAAACGAGTGAGTGAGAGGAGGCGGTGTGTCAACTCGCTGTTGGAGAGATGAGAGAGCGAGAAAGCGCAGCTGGTATTGTGTATCAATTCTGCGGAAAATTAGTAGGCCTATTTCATATATTTTAGTGTCGATATGTATCGAAAATTCTACATTTTTGACAACAGTACATTGCACTTAGTTTATTATTTCAGATGCAAAGTGGTTAGTAGGAGTGG
Organism: Elopichthys bambusa; assembly: GCA_037101425.1. Classification (NCBI taxonomy): domain Eukaryota; kingdom Metazoa; phylum Chordata; class Actinopteri; order Cypriniformes; family Xenocyprididae; genus Elopichthys; species Elopichthys bambusa. The sequence continues at coordinate 5,839,553 of CM074454.1, read as the reverse complement.
CTGTGTTACAAGCCACTGCTGGCTAACTAAATTAATGATTAAATTAAACAATGCAATGTGATGTGATAAGACAAAAAACAAAACAAAAAGTTTTGTTTGGGCTTCACTGGCACTTCTTGATCTTAATGATGAAGTACTGTTTATGACGATCACTGGTATGCTTTTATGTGCATATGAACAAACAAGAGAGATAAGGAGAGACACACAGATAAAGAACAATACCAAAATCATAACACTTATCATATCAAGTCCCTTCATCAACCTAAAGAGATGAGACTTCAGAGAAAATGACTTCAAATGATGGCTTTCACACAGCAGAAACACGACAGCAAAACTCAATGGAATTAATCAGTCCAGTGCCTTCGGTAATTGTAAATCCTTCCGTGCAGAATTTCGATATAAATAATATATGCTATGTACACACATCATGCTGTAATCAACACTAAAGGTGGAATACAAACAACTGTCGGCACCAGAAAGAAGCGATTCGATATCAAGATCTATAATTGATTTATATGAAAATAATTTTGCCGACCATCTCCTGGGTAATCTGCTTTGTATGACACACTGTCACTACTGGTTTCATATGAGACACATTCTTATATACTTGAGCTCTTTTCCCCATCTTGCCTAGGTAGGTGCTTCAAGTAAGTACATGGAAACTGCAAATAAAGCTATTAAATAAACGGTAAACACCAGAGTCGCCTGTTGGGGAATAATAAGAAGGCCTTTAATTGACAGATTTGAAATCTAAGGCCAATTCTCCACTGCACTGTGATTCCTGTATGCACGTTGCCTCTAAACTGTCCCATAAAATCCTATCACTGCACTTAATTGTTCGATATCAAGCCAAAGCGTCCGAGGTAATTCAAATGTCTTTTGCACGATGAATATGTGCAATCGTTCTCTTTTCCTATTCTAATTTAATGCCATCTGGGCCACATGATTGGCCCGGTGTTGCCATTGCTGCCAACCGAGGTCAGCATAACCATCAAGCGCTGTAATTGAGTAGTTAGTAGCAATTTTCTCCCTTTAATTTCCATCTGCAAAACCCAGGCCTGGCATGGCAAATAGCACATTACACCCGCACAATGCAGCCGGCCAGTAATAACATCATTTCCACAGTTTGAAAACTTCCATGAACAAATGACGAATTGTCGGTGTATGTGTCATCTCATTCGCCGCACACAAGTGTACGTACCTATTTGAAACATAGAGATATTCTCATTAGGACACCGGTTTCCATTTTCAACAAATAATCCCAGTTGATCGGGAAAAACAGTTGACTTTTTCATTTTGCATCTGCACATCAGATTTATGAAACCCTAATCCATAACCGATGCCCATCCAGGTGTATTTCCCACCAAAAAGGACAAGGTGCTACTGCAAACTAATGGTCCAACGCAGTCTATCGTTGTGACTTGATAAGTTTTGCCGACAGATTTATGAAGATCGTAAAGCAAAATCAGGGACGAGAATGCAGCAGGCCGACGTTTAATGGCTGCTTATCACACGAAGGGTTTTATTCGCCGGCACGCGTGTATACACACACCCACCGGATCGCATTCACGTTTGGCCAAGTGGAAAATGAATGCTTTATTCTCGTCCTAATGATGTCCTTCTGAATGTGAAAGGGATGTTTTTAAGAAAATGTTATTTAAAATAATACATTAAGTACTGTCAACTCAAGACACAATTCCCTCGTAACATAAATTTGATTTTTATATCGCTCGCGGAGAATGGAATCCCTTTTTATACAATTTTGTAATTACTCTGATGCACTACATCAAAAGGAAAAGTAATAATAGTTGTAATTTAATCTATTCTCACAAGTCATTTTCATAAACTCTCCCTCTGTCTGCCTAATGCACGTTTCATTCATTATTTATAATGCGCTGATGATGTGGTAATGACAATGCCATTGTTTTTTACACTTAGCGGTGATTCAGAGCTTTCATTACGGGCACGGCGGGCCGCGGATTATCAAGGGCAAACAAAAGATAATTAACGACAGGAAGTAGGGCAGCCGAGCCCGGCTGGGCACCGCCAGGAACCCCCCGACTCAGGGTTCAGCGAGCACAGGTCTATTTAGAAGACTTGGCTTCTGTGAGGACTCAAACAGCATAATTAGTGAAGGCTCCCTGTTAGGAGGGGAATGCAATTTATTTTTACCTCCTCCTCTTCTTTGCACCTCCTCCTTCCATTCTTTCATTCTCTCTGTCTCTCTCTGAACAGATATCAACGCTGAGCTGGAGGTGTGAGAATCTGAGCGTGAATATAGAGTGATCAAGAGGAAGTTAAACAATGGACAGTCAACTAAATGACAAAATGTAGCAGGAATTAAGTCAAAAAGATGATGATGTGTTTGTGTGGATTTTTTTCTTATATATTCATATTAATTATACATATATAAATATATTATGGCATTCTAAACATAAAAGATTGTTTAAAGGGTTAGTTCAGCCAAAAATGACAATTCTGTCATTAATTACTCACCCTCATGTCGTTCCAAACCTGTAATACCCTCATTCATCTTTGGAACACAAATTAAGATATTTTTGATGAAATCCAAGAGCTTTCTAACTGATACTGAGTAGAACCACTTCATAAAATTAAGGCTGAACCACTGTAGTCACATGGACTATTTTAGCAATGTCTTTACTACCTTTCTAGGCCTTGAAAGTGGTAAATTAAATTGCTGTCTATGGAGGGGTCAGAAAGCTCTCAGATTTCATCAAAAATATCTTAATTTGTGTTCTGAAGATGAACGAAGGTCTTACAGGTTTGGAACGACATGAGGGTGAGTACTTAATAACAGAAATTTCATTTCTTGGTCAACCCTTTAAGTAGTGCTGTTTAGATACCGTTAAACGACAGTTAAACCACTTTGCTTTTTATTAAGGCATGAGATGACTTGACTGTCTTCACATACTGTACATGCCTTACCATCATTTGTGTTATTCCAGCTTTTCTTTCTCCTCCTCAGATAAATAAATGTTCTGGATGGTGGTAGAGCTGACAGAACCCCAGGCGTCCCTGTATGTTGTTTGACAGTGAGCAGGGAATGACAGCTGTTCAGCAGTACAGAACTCAATCTGTCCTCAACTCCTCAAGAAGTGTGCACTGCCTTTCACACCTCACACACAACAGGAGCCCACTGCACCGACTCCACATCACACCTGGACCACAAACGTACAGTGTGTTAGAATGATTGGAATCTTTCGAGCGATATCACTAATCTCCTGGAAATGGCTTCTCAGGTGGACACCCACTTTCACAAGGATGCTGCATATACTATAAACACCAAACTCCATCATTTGCCACATTTTTGCACTGATGATCACTTAAAACTAAAGAAAACATGGAATATTTGCAGCACAACCACTAATCCATCACTCTCACACTCAAACACTCTTGAAAATCTTGATTTTGTTTTTGGGGTCTACTAGAATAGGTTTTCATGCTTGAATGAATTCAAAAAACATTATTTATAACATATTTTACATTGTTGCAGCACCTCTCTTTCCAGTCTGTCAGTAACGTTCTGTTTAGTTCCTGTCTCTATGAAGCCCCTCCTTCCGAAAAGTATAATGTGCTCTGATTGGTTGGCTGGACCAGTGTGTTATGACTGGTCAACTGCTTCAAGCATGTTTGGGAAATGTCACACCCCTTACAATAACGGTGAGTTTCAACACACTACTAACGCATATATATATATATATATATATATATATATATATATATATATATATATATATATATTTATATACACACACTGTAAAAAAATAATTGTTGGTTTAACTTAAAGTAGGTTACCTGGTTGCCTTAAAATTTTGAGTTCATCTAAATTAAAAATTTGTGTTAATACAATGAAGGGGATTGGTTTAATCAACAGAAACTCAAAATATTATGTTATCTGAACCACAATATCTAAGTTGATTTGGCAAAAGAAAAAATGTGATAAATCATGAAAATATTTTTTTTTTTTTACAGTGTGTGTATATATATATATACACACACACACACACACACGCATATATACACGCATAAATTTTTACATTAATTTAAGGTTTATCTGTAGCCATTATTATTACTTTTATATAAAATAAAACAGAAGTCTATGATATGTCCCCATTTAGACAGCAAAGTAAATGTTTGTGTGTGCGAGTGTGAGACTGAACACACATGGGATTGTCATGTGCATCCACAATCTGACATGTTTTCTTGAAAATATACATGTATGAGAACAATCTGACAACTCAAAGAAAGAAGTAAATAGAGCTAGAAGAAAGACTTCCTGTGAGAGTGTGAGTGTGTGTGGGGGGCCTGGGCAAAGCACTCGAGGACCTGTAGCAGACTTGACTGGCATGACACCAAAGAGGAATGCCTTCAGTATGACTACTAAGAGCTTTGGCAGGATTTTTATTAAGGAGTTGGGACAGCATTCATTTTTAAAACCTCCTCAATAAAATATCATACAGTCGTTACATATTCCTCTGGATTATAATGATATGAATATTTAAATTTAAATGCATTCTGAGCACGAGGTCTCTTCTTCAGTAAGGCATCAGATCTCATTTTCTACTTAAGCTGCCCCGTCATGTTTATGCATCTCCACATGCATGATACATATCTCTCTCTATCTCTCTCTTTTTTTTTTTTAAAGCTTCTTAATGCAACCCGAGTAATTTTGCCTGAATTTAATGGGCGATGACTTTTCATTGGTGATCTTTTTTTCTCTTTCTGCCTCCAAAAAAACTATATAATATGATCAAATGTTCCTTTCATGCAGAACACAGCGTTATCTGAAACTTCACACTTTGTTGCACTTGAAGAAAAAAAATGAATCCCTAAACTTAATCAGTATTATAGTTCATTTCTGATATGGAGAGGTATGATTACTATGTATACAAGAGAAGAACGTGACAAGTACTAAGACAAGGCGCTGATTAGCAAAGATCTGTTGTGGGAAGATAAGGTGCGTTACGAATCACAAAAAGTAGCCAACGTTCATTTATTACGTGCTTGGCGGAAGCTAGAACTTCTGTGAAATGGTGACAGACCCTAGCGATTTTATCTCTGGAACCAAAGTCCTCTGATCTTTCAACTTCCTTGACAAGATGTTGTCATTTTATTTTTTGATGGGTTCAAAGACGCTGGGAGATCGAGGATCGTCTGACATACAGTAGATGACTCAGTTTAACTTACCCAATGTTTAATTGAAGGATGTGGGGGGGGGGAGAAAAAAGAAACTCTCTGCTTTATTAGAGTGCTGTGCTTCAGTACCAGCGGAGGTGAAACATGTTTATAATTTCTTTGTTTTCAGAACATGTAAGAGCATTTAAGAATTTCACACAGAAGGACATGCGAGAATAGAGAAACTAACCACAACAGTTGCATACGGGTCCCTCCTTCAATGTTTTAACAAACACTACCGTTTCCAAAAATTTTTTTTTTTTTTTTGATGAGATTAAGTAATGTAAAAAAAGTTGCCAAGACTTACTGATCATATTATTTTTCACAGTTTAAGATAATACTGATGTACTAATGTCAGGGCCTAAAACTAACCTTTTGCCACACCTGCCACTGGCCGTAACCTAAGAAAATGTACCAGCCATAAATATTTTTTACCGGCCATGAAACCGGCAAGTTATGCCACCACAATTTTACCAGTGAAAATTAATAAATATCCAATTTCGATACCACAGTTATTCAGTCAAGTGATTTTTTTTCTTTGTCTTTTGTTGTTTAACATTAAAAAGCAGCAGGAATATTAGGCTGCTGTCACTTTAAGAGAGAAATGCACAGATCCAATATACTGCACACATGCGTTTACTTTCTGTAAATTGGCCCGTCAATTGTTTTGAGCGTTATTCACGTTCATGCATTGTTAGAATTCATAAAAATGTTACCGGCCAACTGGCAAGTGACACCGTTTTATATACTTGCCAACTTCTACAGAAATCTATGATTTCTACTCACATTTGGCACTTGGCAAGTTGATGGGCGTGCTGTTGTTCTCCCACTCTGGTCAACGTGTGCGCGTGCTTTTCCGGGAGAAGTGGCCAAACAAGGAATTCTGCCCCCGTAACATAGGCCCATACTCAAAAAAAAAGACCCCGAAGTTCGTGAGGATTTGGAAGAGTATTTTTGGCTCAGAAATACTCCGTCATACGTCCAACTCGTGTTTTGAAACTTTGGCCATGTTTAGCATGGGAATCCATCTCTTTAACAGTCTAAAGAGGTCAGAATGCATGAAATGGCATTATACCCCCCCCCCCCCCCTTTAAGGAAAGGAACTTTAAGAGAACCGACCGTTTTTACGCGTAGCATTTTTATTGCTCGCTACAGTACAGAAGCGGTTATTTCTGCTTCGATTGTCAAAAGTTGTGAATGGTACCAAAATACTGAACTGTACCATACCATTTTTTTGGGACCCTTCCGTTGGGGTACCTAGCACAGTAGTCTGTTACCAAAAGGGTGGAGCTAGACTTGTGTGTGCTACAAGGGGAATGACAATACAAGAGGCGCCATTTTTTAAATATTAAAATATTGTTGTCTTCTTGTGACAAACAGCCACATGCCGAGAAGCAAGAACAAGATCAGCTGTATGTCCTCTATTGTTGTTAACTGTGTCACGTTCTTCTTCGCGTGAGAAGGACGTTGATCGCTACTTTTCGACGTACACCAAGTAAGGGTACTGTTGCCAGTGGAAGCGCAAGCCGGATCAGGGTTTACCCTCCCGAATCATTCTGTACTGTACCACTCGGTGGAAATGAGCCTTTCGTCTTGTACCAATAAAATTATGAATTTCTTCATGCATCGCTACACTTTTGACAATAGGCATTATGTGAAATTTCTCTAATATGACCAATTGGGAAAAAAATGACACATTTCAGCTTTACATAAAAAGAAACTCCCATTAGTTACTGCTTGTATGAGCGAACACACTAGCTCAAACTCTCCACTTATGTGAGGACGGAGCCAAAAGAGAGGGAATCGATTTCATCCCTCTTGACCCGACGACCCTGTTCGCCTGAGCCGCCTCCGAGGGTGGCGTGGTTGGTGTGTCGCGGTGGTCCCCGCCACCGACTTTGATGTTGGGGGTGGAGTAGGTGGGTAAATGGCGAGAACGCGGTGTCCTCACATAAAACGGAGACAGTTGCCGGCACTTGGCATTTCCAGTGCTGACAGGCTGGCTTGTTTGTTCACTCTAACGAGCACTCGGACTCCATTAATGAGCGGACTGAATCCATTATCATCATCATTTCAAAAGGCAGCCTTGCACTAAACAGCTCCCCGCATTAGCTGCCGTTGCCCTTGTTGTTTCATTTGATCAGCGGTGGCAGCAGGGACTCGCCCCTCTCTAGCCTTCCTAGCTCAAACACACATACATACACGCTCGTTTTATTACCCCATTGCAATGGCTGTGAATTTATGGGGTGAGAATTAAGCACGAAGTGGAAGTTAGAGATGCTACGACCCTGACTGGAGTTAAAATGCGAGCTAACAGAGTAATGACATTGGAAGTAGGGATGTGCAACTTATTTTTAACAACGGCTAGTCAGTGGGTTGCATGTAACAGCAGTGTACTGGTCAGTCTTATGGATTTACTGCATAATTAAGCTGATTTAGAGTCCATTATGCAGATTGAATGTGTTTTTTGGGACAGATGCAACTTGAGTATGAAATAAAACTTTCTGAGAAGTATCTCAATTAATCTCTTACTATTTATTTTTTAGAAAATATAACAATAACAGCGACAACAACAACAAAATTATTACTACTACTACTACTGTTGCTATAATTTAGCAAAAATATTTTAGCTAAAATATTAAGAGATGAAACACTATAGCAACAACAACAATCTTGTAACATTTAAAAAAATTATTATTATTACTGTTGTTGCCGCTATAATTTAGCAATGATATTTTAGCTAAAAATAATCATAGATTAAATTGAATAATTAATTCAATAATAATTAAAATAAGATTTTAATTATTATTATTGTTGTTGTTGTTGTTGTACATTTAGCAATTTTGTTTTAGCTAAAAATTAAGTGATGAAATTGCTTTAAAAATAACAATAAAATCTCTCTTTTTACAAAAATTAAAAAATAACGTATTACTGTTGTTGCTGCTATAATTTAGCTTAGATATTTTATCTATTATCTATTAATCTATATTTTATAAAATGTTATAGATGAAATTGCTTTTGTAACAAAATATAAACCATGATAATAGTAATAAAATCAATAATATTAATATGCTATCTCTTGTAAAAATGTATTATTATTATTATTTTGATGATTATTATGATTATAATTATTGTTGTTGTTGATTTTGTTACATTTAGCATTAATATTTTAGCTAAAAATTAAGGGATGAAATTCATATTGTAACAAATAATAATAATAATAAAATCTCTTGTAAGATTTAAAAAAATTTAACTTATTATTATTATTACAATAGCACTACCTCTAAAAACAAAGGGCGAAACCAGATAAACTAACATGGTGACCTCACTAATCGAGCATCCTAACCTATCCCTATTAGAAAGCCAGAAAGAGGTAGGTGTAAAAAGACAGTGAGCAGAAGAAGCACATCTTAAATCATAAACAATCTAAGCTGGTAGGCAGTATGAAAGTGGGCGACGATAACATTTCCATCTCTCTGCCACCTTTCTAAGGGACATCAAAGACCCAATTAGGGCCCTCTGAGCAAATGGCGTATGTGGTAGCTGCTCTGGAGAGCTGTCACAGAGTCTGTGTGTGGCTGTCGACGCCCCAACTCAGTGACAGCCTCCTTTACAATCCCAGCCCAGCTCGATGTGCCCCTCTCTTTCTCTCTCTGTTAAAGGATTTTAATTAGGCCTTGCCTGCTCAGGCTCACACAGCCCTTTTGTATGTGCTGAATGGTACAAGGACTGTGATTTGGAAGCCCTTCACAGGCAGTCACTGATGTGAGAGAGAGAGAATGAGAGAGCGATTGAGAGGGAGAGAGAGAAAGAAAAAGGGCTCTTTCATTTTGATATGTGCTACTTCACTACACCGAGCCCCCCCCCACCCCCCACCCCACCCCACACTATTGTACGATCTCCCCTTATGAAGAACTGGAAAATATTCAAATGTTAACGTGCCCGTGTTGGCTTTGATATTTAAGACAAAAGGGTACAGCGTGAGACTTACAGTGACACTTCACAAACTAGAAACGGGACATTTCATCTGACGCGTCATGATCTACCAATACGCTTTCAGTCTTTAAGAGCATGTATTTGAGCGGTTGATTTCTTTAGTGTGTATGTGCATGTCATATTCTGTTCCAAAAACAGCTATTTTATTGTTATTCTTTTCTATAATAAAATGTTTGTCACAAGGTTTGGCCAGAACATTATAAATTTGTAAACCGATGTGCTTACTTAGGTGATTCTAGGTGATTCAAATAAAATAATAAATGCAATCTCTTTAACTTCTCAATTGTTTCTCCTAGTCACAGATGAGATTATTTGGAGATCAATTTACAGTTACTTGAGCTGACTGCCACTCATAAATGTTTCAGCTACTCATTTTATTGTATGTCAACAATTTTGTCAAATTGTTTTAATTCTCCACAGTATTTAATGAGAAAAATCTGTTACACTACAATATTTCGATGGTCAACTTTAGACATTCTATTAACTATAAGTAGCCCAACTTTGCAACTACATATCAACTAACTCTCATTAGAGTATTAGTGGACTGTAGTAGACTGTTAGGATAGGGTTAGGGTTAGTAGAATAAGTTGACATGTAGATGCAAAATTACTTATAGTCAGTAGAATATCTGTTGTGGTATCATGAAAATAAAGTGTTAGCAGATATTAAACAGACAGTCTACTAATACTTTAATGAGAGTTAGTTGACATGTAGTTGCAAAGGTACTTATAGTTAGCAGAATGTCTAAAGTGGACCATCACAAAGTGTTACAGAAAAATCTCAGTTGATACCCAAAATAAAAGTGCTCCATTAAGTCTCCCAAGCTTTGAAAAAAGAAATCTGGGTATTTCCTTCAAAATATGTTTTTTTTTTTTATCAATTATTTTCCACAAGAATTTTCCATGGGTTTGCATACTAAACGTCCGTATTATAATCAGTTAAATCAATTTTTTGAGTTAAGAAATTCTTTTGGTTTAAGTAAGCAGAACTGGCAGATTCCAATTTTGTACTAAATACATTTTAATTGCTCTTAACTTGAAATTTTTGAGTAAGTTAATTCATACATTTAACTTAAAGGGGGGGTATAATGCCATTTCATGCATTCTGATTTCTTTAGACTGTTAAAGAGTTGGATTCTCAACTCTTTTGGCTCCCGCATCAACGTGCGGTCGGCTTTACGGAAGTCGTCGGCAGCGCTGCACAGGTCACAGGACTTCACGAAATCAACAATGTCACCAAAGAAGTGTGTTTTTGGTTGTGAGGGAAAGTAAACCTTGCTTCCCAAAGAACCAAGCGTTAAGTGCAGCTGAGAGTTTTGTTCTCATGCATTACATTGATGCGCTCTCGATATTTGTTATTAAAATAACCATAGAAACTGATAGTTGCAATCACTTTTTTATTGGTTAAAATAAATGGAGAATATCTCGTGTTTTTCCGTGGCTGCTCGAGCCCTCAGGATCGGCGCTTATGGTTTCATAAACAAGGCCCAGTTCTACGCTGGATTTACAGATCGTTTGAAACTGAAAGATGGAGCGGTCACAGCGATAATGATCCCAGTCGGAACCGCAGGTGGTAAGTAAAACTGCTTCAAAGGTCTGTTTTGTTGGCAATAGGTGCCTAAGTGCATATAATGTAAACAATACGAATGTAGTGAATTTATAAATTCATTATTCAACATTCACTATACACTATATTCATTATAGTGATTCAAAAGTTATCCATGGATAATGCGATGGTGTATTGCGTGTGTTTAAATATATTTGTTTAGCTGACCATTGATAGTTTGCAGCCAATCTCTACACAAAAGCTGCGCATGCTCGTGACAGCTCGTCACTCTATCTCCGTTCACACGACACGCCTCCAGATGCTCGGCTGTTTTCGGAAAGACTCGGTACAGCGTATGTATCTTTTATAAATATGATAAAACTAAAAACTTTTCGGCGATATGAAGGATACTAGACTACTCTATAGTTAAGGTTAACATGAGATTGGAAGAAACTGTGTGTAATCCTAATTTATCCCCCCCGCCCCAAAAAAATAAAAAAATAATAGAAACTCTTCTAAATTAGCATAGCAAAGCATTAAACACTACTAAATCCCACTTAACATGAATCTTGGAATATTGCACAAAAAAAAAAAAAAAAAAAAAAAACATTTTATGACACTTAATTTTAGCGTTTGCTCTCCTGTTTGAGTATTATGGCAAAGCATGCTGGGAAATCCCAGCCCAGTCTCAGGAAAATTTAAGTTTGTCTAAATTAAAAGAAACAAGTTAATAAAACTCAAAACAATTAAACAATTCAGATTACTTAAAATGTGTCAGTTTAGTGAACTCAAAAGCAAAAGAAATTAATTAAAAAAGTTAATTTGAGTTTACTCAAACCAATTAATTATTTTAAACGTTATGGTTTACAGTAAGTAACAGGATGAACAAAAAAAATATACAAAATACATATAAAAAAACAACATACAACAAGTACGTTTTCTATTGCAAAAGCTATACAGTGTGTGATGCTTGGTAACACCAACTCACATGCCAATGGCACACTGCCAGCCACACTCCTCCTCCATCACCCCACCATCCTCCCCTTTGCATCCCGCCAAAGCAGGGCCCTCCGTTTACCAAGCATGCCCAAAGCAGGCAGGCGGGCAGCCAGGCATCGTAACCCTCCCCAGCCAAGATGTGGCGTGCTGGGACAGTGTCCCCCCTCTCTCTCCCTGACATTCCTCACTGACAGCCCTTTACATCTGCCTGCACCGCACTCCGTCGGCAGACAAAGAAATTAATACCCCAAGTGACTGTGTTTTAATTAAGCAATTTCATGCAAATTACACATTTTAGATTGTCAAATAATATACTGCGCAAAATGGAAGGCTGGCTGATCTGATATGCATGGAGCGTTTTTCTTCCAGGGCACTGTGCATACATGGAAAATGAACAAAAATGCTAATTTCTAATCTATTATGCAAACAGTATGATACTTACATAGATTTGCACGCCTTTCTCGGTATGGCTGAGCAATGCCTTTGTATTGTGTATTTAAGGTGCTCGAGTGTTTAAAAGTCTTGTTTTTGTACCCTTTTGGCCGCATATTTACTTTCAAAGCTTTTCTGATTACGCCGCAAATAAAAATGCAGCAGCATGCGCGCTCGGTTCAAGTTTGTTTTTGTTTGTTTGTGTTGCCGTATCCAAATGAAATCGCAACACAAATTAGCATAATGAATTGCATGAATGAATAACGAACAAACAAATTATACACCTAAAGTAAACCTAAATAAAAAAATAACTATTCAATGCAGCCATCATTTTAATGCCAATTATGCTAAAGGGAAAAATAACGTCCTTTCCTTTCCTTACATTGTTGCGGGATCAGCCAGTATAACTAACAATATGTACAAATTATTCAAATGTGAACAAAAGCCTTTTTTTCCTCCCCAAGTTGATTTGATTTAATATTAGAGTAGAACTGCGAAGAAAGGCCTCTTGAAACCACAGGCACAAAAGTCGGTGAGCACAGGTAGCACAATGAGGCCCTCATTAACAAAGGCAAGGGAGGATTCTTGCTGTTTCTTTGTGATTCAAATACATTTAATCAAAGGTTTGTTTCAATATACTGGTACTTAATAGTGTACATTACCACATACAATACGTCTGAATGAATTGCAGTCCTTCTAGTAGGCTTTTTTAATGGGAACAAATAGCAGGATAGGAGTAGGGAACCGAAGGAGTAATGGCAGGGTACGACATGGCTGTTGACGCGGTTTCTTCATCTTCAGTGCAGAGTTGTTCTTTAAATGGACCCTCATACCGTAATCGTGCCTCGTGTGCATTAAAATCAGGAAACAATAAAGGAACAGGGCTCCACACCAGGTCTAAAATATCTTTTCCCAATTATGAAGCTTTGAAATCAGACTCATGAGCCCCTCCTGTGTTTGTGTGCATGAGAGTGTGTGCGCGTGAAGGTTTTGAAGCGATCCCACTTACCTTAATCAAGTCAACAAGGGGGTGGAGGTGGGTGCCTGGATGGTGCTTGTGTGTGATTGAATTTTGATGTGCGTCATTGAGGTGCGATTTCCAAGAATTGAACTGGCGGCCGCACGGCGTGACTTCTCCTCAGGTGGCAAATGCACTTCATCTGAAGGTAACGTGCGTCCGTGGCTGTGGGGTCAGGTGAGCTGAAGTCAGATCTGTTGGTGAAATAATGTTTGAATTACTAACAAACAGGTGAGGAACTAATGGGCAACTTGAGTGTAAACAGAAGGAAGCAAAATTGAAACTTAAAGGGGAACTATAGTGCCAAGATGTAATATAAGTCTCTGGTGTCTCCAGAATGTGTCTGTGAAGTTTCAGTTAAAAATAGCTTACAGATCATGTATTATACCACGTTGTAAATGCCCATTTTTTGAGTGTAAGGAAAAACATGCTGTTTTCGTGCATGTATCTTTAATTTTTTTTTTCTTTCTCCATTTTAACACCTGTTTGCCACCTGTTTGCCGCCTGATGTCACCTGTCGGAATTTGGGTTCCTTGCCGCTGTCACCTTTGGCTTGCTTAGTTGGGGACACTTAGTTGGGGACACTATGACATTCGATATTCAACGGTGCTTTGATCTGCCTGCATTGACACTATTCTTTAAGAGCTGCTGTGCAGCCAAAATAATGTACCAGTTATCAATATAAAGCTGCTTTGACACAATCTACATTGTAAAAAGCGCTATATAAATAAAGGTTAAAAAAAAAAAAATGCAAATGAGCTGCTGCTCCCCACCCCACTTTCCAGAAGAGGGCAGAGCCTGTATAGCTCGTGCCTCAGATACTCTGCCAAAAACTAAAACATCTCTTTGGTTTTGACACTGTTTATAATTTATGGGGATTTTTAAAAAAAAAAAGAAAAAAAAAGAAAAAAAAAAAAAGGAGTGGGTGGATTTTTACCATTATAGGGTGGTTGTGTACAAACATTGCTGACACACATTTATTATGAATTTGGTAAAAAAAAAAAAAATAATAATAGATAAACACAAACACTTTAAAACACATCCAAAGAAGCGAATTACACATTGCTTCAAGGTGAGCCTCCGTGTGAGTCTTATATTAAATTTTTCGCTAATTTTCGGAGCTTTGGTGTGCCAATTTTTTGGTCGAGCACCCATCTTTAAGCATATTATTGCCGGTGATGTGCGTGCTTTTGTCCTGATTTGTCCTGAGTTTTTTTTAAAGGCGAGCCATTGCACGATTCTTCGTTTCGCTACACTTCCCTCCTTGCACTATTTAGTTTGCATCTTAATGTTCCTGAGTTTCCTTCTCTGATCTAAACTGGAATCTGATCTAAATTTGAGTGCCACTCCATGTCCAACTGGAAGACAGCGGTTGCTGAGTGAACCCAAGGCGTCGGGCGGCCCGTGGGAGTGCCTGCCGTCCTGCGGTCAGCCTCCCAGATATAAACACCGCTCCAATGACAGAGAGGGAATCATGAGCTGGCAGCCAGGCGTTCTCCCTCTGTTCACTGTAACAGGATATTAAACAGTAATTATATGATCCTGAGGCAATCTGATTAGCACAGAGAAAAAGCCTTATTGATCCCAGGTGTGGATCAGCAGCCAAGGATAAATATTTATTCTACATCTCTCTCTATGATGGTATAGAGCCACTCAAAACATGCTTGTCAAACAGAGGGAGTTTATGCTAGTATCAAGATGAACCCGGTCTGTGACGGTCGGTCTTGCGGAGAAAGGATGGGTAAACTAGCTAGAAATGGAAAGTTGGCAGGGAAATGAAAAAGGGGATAATGACATATGACGTTGGGCATTACATCACTTACAAAAATAACTTGTATAAATATAGACCGATTTTACTCACTGTGGACCTGGCACAGAAAGTTCAATTCAAGAGTTTACCATGGCACAGTGATGATAATGTTTCAGATATTCAAGGTATCAATGTACTTTTATAGATACCATGGTACTGATTGACTACTACAGTATTTTCATATATCATGGTATTTATATGGTACACTTGCAGAAAAGTACAAAAAAGTGCAATGGTACAAATGAAATACCAATTTCAGTACTATTTGATACCAACAATGTACCATGGTACTACCACAGTACTTTTTTTGGGTGCTCCAAGATATTTAAACAAATACCATGGTAGTACCACACAATAGAAATCAAGGTATTTCAGAAAATAAAAACCTTTAAAAACAAAAGTGTTTCATAGCAATGCCACAGAACCATTTTTGGGTTCCCCAAATAACCTATCAGTGAACAGTTCTTAAAAGAACAATTTTTTTTCTTAATGTGAACAACATCTTACTAATCTAAAGAACCTTTTTCCTCACTATAAAGAGCCTTGTGTGCAATGGAAAAGTTCCATGGAAAGTAAAAGTTCTTCACAGAACCATTGTCGCCAATGAAGAACCTTTATTTTTGAGAGTGTATGTCCAAAAATCCATGGTTTTACCATTGTACATGTCCAAAAAACTTGGAATAACTACAGTACTCTGAAGTATTTTGAAGAATATTATGGCAGTGCCATTGTACATGTCCAAAAAGCCATGATATTATAATTATGCATTTCCAAACAATCATGGTTAAACCATGGTACCATGTCCAAAACACAACAGCGTAATAAAGAGATAGTCCAAGGCATTTCATACAATAGTATGGTAATACTATAGTACTCGTCTGAAAATTATGGTATTATAATTGAACCTTGTTAAAATACTAATAATACAGTGGTATTCCAGGGTATACCATAGAATACCATAGTAAAACATTTAAAAGTCTTTCACAAAGTTTGCGGTACTGTTATGACCGCCACTCAAGACGTCATTTGCTAGAAACCGTTCCCAGAGAATGACGAGTCTCACTTGCTGAGATGATGGGGGGGCACAAACATCCTTTGCGGTGTGCGGCTCATTAAATCTGCCTCTGGGTAATCCAATTGATCTGCAATTCGTTTTAAGTAGCATTAAATCAATGCGCACAGACATGAAAAGCCGGGCTCCTCGTTGACTTCAGTGGAGCTACCTGCAACACTTTGTAATATTGATAATACGCCACTCTCTCCATTTGAGCTTTCTTTTTTTCTCATGCAAATGATAGCTGTTTGTAACCGGGCCTGATCAGCGGGGTAAGAAAAGGGAGTTGAATGCCGCGGGGAATTGATTTAACTCTAGAACAATGCCAGGAAATGCAGCGCTTTTCTCTAAGACTGCCTGTGTGTAGAGATAGTGTTTATCTTGAGTGTAATCCCAGCTTCTCTGCGTCTTTAGCGGAGACTGTGGGCCTAAAGCAAGACAGACGCTGTAAATAAGGATTTTCACCTGACGTTTTACACACCACACATGCTAAGTGAAGGACTTTACTGTCCAAACACTTGGGGAGAGGGGTAAGATGTGTCAGTGCACTACAAAAACTGTTATTTTGAATAAGAATGATCTAATTTTTAATTTAAAATATCTAAAAATCCTTGAAAATGTACTTGATAAGCAACACTGCATATGATGCATCTTTAATGAAAGTATATTTCGTCTAAACCTTGTCCTGGATTACTGATGCAGTACTGATGTGAAAACTGTGCAGCAAGATAAGACTGGCAATTGTGAATTAGTAAGTAGTTTTTTAAATATTTCCCAATAATTCAGTTTGTCACTTCACATGACACAACTTACCCCTAATGTTGGGCAAGGTACAGTATGTAACTACTTATAGATGCTTTCTTTTAATTCGAGTTTAAACATATTGAAATATAATTAGGCATATTAGTGTCCTCTTAGTGAACAACGCAATTAAAAAGTGGCACAGCTTACCCCACTCTTGATAAATCACAACATCAGCATGAACATGGCATTTGGGGAAAAAGGGATTTGCATATTAATAGCTTATAGTACAAGGTACTAGAAGTAAAGTTATAAACAAACAATGTAATTCCACAATTAAAGCACTGCATCGCTACAGACATTACAATCCCTATTATTGACAAATCAAACTAAATAAAATTAGAAATGGATTCCAAAAGCAAGCTCCCAGTGTGATGTGCAGCCCTTCATCTGAATATTACAGCGTAATTAGGTCAGGCTGTTGAATTTTTAATGCTCTCTGAAATCATATTCGTGCTCGCTGTGTGTCAGGTAGAGCCCAGCTCCGACGATACATCATCATGCAGTGACACCAACATAATGGCCGTCCCTTCAAATGTGTGACCTTTTCCAAGCTTGCACACCCCAGTGCGACATATCCAGCCACCGCGTTTGGCAGGAACCCCCTCACGTGTCACACACACCGGAGGGAATGAATGCTCAATACTAAACTATGAAATAAGACAGTCCAGCACTTGATTCATAATTATTATAGACAATAGAAGATGATTTCACAGCTACTGTATTCGTGTGGTGTACAGAACCACACCAGATATATGTGGTTAATTTAGCACAGTTTGTGATATGAATGATACCTTAAATCCTACGACTTGAGGAAAGTTGAGGAACTGTTTTTCTAAGCAATTAGACTTACAGTTTTCACTGATTAAAAAGGCAAAAAGTCCAATAAACAGAGCCATATCTAGTGAGCAGAATACCATATACATTTGGGTTCATCTATTAACTTCGACCAGTAAGAAACTAGTCTCAGCCTCAGATGTCAAAGTTTCAAAGTCATCATCTGATTGGTTGAGTTCTACAGGATTTTTGGTAGATGTGTGTGTCACGTTCTTTAGTGGTCTGCCTGGAAACAAAGTCATTGTGATGCCAAACCCCCTTATGGAAAAAGAAAGCTGTCATGTTTACAACTGTGCCAATAGCTATATGAACAAAATGTGCATAAATTCTAAAAATGTGCATAAAAAACATGCACGCTCAATTGAGGCGCATACATTTTTTATCTGATAAGAAAACACGGGCATATACTATGATGGAAACACATGTGTTCCTAAACAGCAGGCATCTGATCACATGACCACGTTTATTGTGTTTTGCTTGTGCGCTCTGCGGCGAAAGTTATTTATATGAAAAAAGATCCACAGTGCAGGGTTGCCAGGTCTGAGCAACAAAAGTAGCCCAACGGCCAGTCAAAAGTAGCCCAAAAATTGCCCAATGTGATATGCTACATCGAGTGGCCAAATTCTCCACTGAATTTGTACGTCTGGGGGCTGTTATGTGGGTGTTGGGGAGCCGAAATCATACATACAATGGTTAAAAAAAATCAACCAGAGGAAAAAAAAATAATTACCCACAGCAAAAACTTAAAAGTAGTCCAATTCCGTGGGAAAACCATTGACTTGGCAACACTGCCACAGTGGCTTCTCCTACTGCAGCAACTTCCATTTTTCTTAGTGATATTTGGCACTAGTTTATTAGGAAGTGACAATATTGTTCTGTTCGTCTCGCTGTATGGAAACAGTGCTTTATTATAAGTGCTTTATTCGCTTTTATGCAATATTTTTATGCAATACTCCAGTTTTGTGCATTAGTTAAATTTGCAACTTTGGATGGAAACACTTTTTAAAAAGTATATGAAGTATGTGAAGTTCACAGAATAGACTTTAAAAGCGTTTTACCAGCCAGTCTGTTATTGTACGAACATCGAGTTTACACTTTCCCCCAAATATGATGCTAAACAAAACAGTTAGTCAGGCGGCCTCTGGAATGTCCTTGGCCAATGAAAACTTCTATCCAGACCTTTTGCAGTCAGTCTGAAGGTATGGCTATGCAAGACTAGTAAGAAACCACCTAGCAACCACCCAGAACACCCTAGAAACACACTAAAACCACTCAGAATACCATAACTGCATAACAGCGTGTTCTTTAATTTTCATTGACTCCTAACAATTTTTTTATTGCCAATTTATGCTCTCATCATGAAAATGTGGACAACCTAACCTCTCTCTGGTGTACATGATGAGAGCACATACTCCAGTCTGAAGTGGAAGTGGCCACCGTAAGGCCATAACAAAGAGCCCTTTCTCATGACAGGGTCTTTGATTTGAGTAGCTCTGTGAAAAAGGTCAAAGGTACCCACTTTCCTGACACTTTTAACGCCCTAATAGACAAGAAGAGACAAAGCATACAATTATCACTAGGTCAGACAGGCCCGTTGCTATTAAAACCAGTGGAAGAAAAAAAGGTGTGGATCAGGAGAGAACTCTAGCTGACACTTTGCTCACCCTCAGTGTGTAAAATCCTTCATTAGAGAGTGATAGCTCATCCCACGCCAGCTTTTCAACCCAAACCTCACTTCTGATCCCATAATTATCCCGAGATGGAAATGATTGCATCTGGAGTTTCCAAACTGACAACTCTATTTGCACTGAAATAATCCTCTTTCTTGGCTCCTGATACCTGAGAATAATCTACCCAGTGGAGCGGGAAGGCACCACATCCCCCTGCCCGCGCTCCAACGCAGCCGCTCAGTAATTTAGCCATCCAACGTGGGCTTTTTGAAGCATGCCGTATTCTAACTGGAGCTTTTAGCTTAGCCTGCTATGCTGTAATTTAGGCCGGGCCCGGAAACTGACAGCTTACATATGTGCCGGGTGTGTTGTGGGGATCCAAAGATTACAGCACCTGCCAATAAAATGCATGACGGAGCGCTGAACGGCTAGTAAAGAAAGCGTTTGTAAGCTCTGCATAGATACGGTTTGATACTGACCCTACAGTCCTCCATGGTATTCAAGTTAACACCCTCAACTTTAACTGGGTTTTTAAAAGGATTAAAAGTTTGGCCTCAAAGGAAGAACTAAGGTTTGGTTTGCACGTTTGTGTAAGCCAAAAACAATGTTCAATTTCACAATACAATCATCAACTTTGACAAGTTAAAAGGTTAGTTCACCCAAAAATGAAAATTCTGTCATTAATTACTCACTCTCATATCCTTTTACACCCGTAAGACATTTGTTCATCTTCAGAACACATATTAAGATATTTTAAAATCCAATGGCTCAGTGAGGCCTTCATTGCCAGCAAGACAATATACACTTTCAGATGCCCAGAAAGGTACTAAAGACATATTTAAAACAGTTCATGTGAGTACAGTGGTTCAACCTTAATATTATAAAGCAATGAGAATACTTTTTCATGATTTCATGCAACAGAGGCATCACCGAGCCATTGGATTTCATCAAAAATCTCTTAATTTGTGTTCCGAAGATAAATGAAAGTCTTACGGGTGTGGAACGACATGAGGGTGAGTAATTAATGACAGAATTTTCATTTTTGGGTGAACTAACCCTTTAAACATGTTAAAAGGCAAAACATTATATATCTAATGCCTATACATATATATAAAATACTTTTTTTGTTCTATTTTATATTACCTTTGTACACTTCAAAGCTGTGGTTTTTATACAAACTGCAGAAGAAATGGGAAAAAAGTGTTGAATAAGAGAAAACGTGAGTCATGCTGACTAGAAAATTAATAGAAATTGCACCTTAAAACAGCATTAAGAACTTATGAGGCCCATTCATTAACCGGCCGGGTGTTAATCCATCACTGAGAGAGAACCATGAAGGACGTCCTCTTACAGGGCCCTGGCAGGAATAATCACATGTTTCTGAAATTAAAATTCAGAGGAGGGTCCATGTATCACCGGCTAGTGAGAGGCCATGAGATAATAAAGGCAATGCAGGTAATAATAAATAGAAGACAGTGAATGAGAGTCATAAATACCCCAGCGAGTACTAGTACAGAGTCACGTTTGACAGTACCCTGATGATGGGTAAATACATGCTGTTTATCCATTTGACCTGACACTTGTAATAAAGAGGAGGTGTGTGTGGGATAAAGGGTTGAAGAAAGACTCCCTTCACAGGTAAAGATTAAGAGAAAGGATAACAACTATTACAAATGGTTTGTTTTACTAAGGAGCAGAGAAGCATGCGTTCTGTGAATCATTATAGAGTAACAAACTTAAAAGGTCAATTCAAGTTCATTTCCTTCATTTCGTATAGTAAGTATGGACCTCAGTCAGAGCAGATGCCATGTTTAATTAGACAGTTGAAAGAGACTTTCAGGGACAGAAGTACAGTCAAAACATTGCAAATAAATGTTTTCACAATGTTCTGGTGAAGATTAGATGTAACCTACGACCTTAAAAGAAAGAGCAAGGTTCAATACAAGTTAACTATAGCTCATACCTGTCTCCATCTACTTCCATTAAAAACTGAGTTGAAAATGTTTTCTATAATAATCAACATTATGCCACAAATGCTGTTAATAGCCAGAACATTCTTTTAAGATGGTACAACAATGATCACTCGATCACTGGATTTGTTTTCATTTGTCAAATTAGGATCATAAGCCCTTTAAAATGTTAGACTCTGAATGTCTTAACAACCCTTTTAATGGTATATTTTCATAAAGAGGTGCCATAATCGAATAGCATGACACTGCACTGTTCAGATTACTATCCATTACAACAATGTTAATTAGAATCAATCTAATCTTTCTTGATCTTTAGCCATTGAGTAATAATTATTAGAGCCCTTCCTCTTCTGCTTCACAAGTTAAGAATAAATCAATAAACATATAAATCACAGATCAGTGTTTTCAATACTTCTTGCAAAATAGATTCTGATTGGTCAATACGCCATTCCAGCCATACTAAATAAGAGTTATGAAACCATATATATATATATATATATATATATATATATATATATATATACACGCACTGTCGTTCAAATGTTTGGGGTTGCTAGGATGTTGGATTTATTTGATCATAAATACAGTAAAAACAGTAAAATTGTATATATATATATATATTTATTATTTTCTAGTTAGGTTGAATACCACTAAAAAATAAAATCAATTTTAGGTTACCTGACAAAACATTTATAAATAAACACCACTTTTGCCATAACTATATTCACAATATTGCACAAACTCTGACCTTATCGTTAACCGTTCACAGTTATGAGTCACCTGTGAAAGACCAAAAGAAGTGTTTGTAGAGGTTATGCTGGTGAAGATCGACCTCTGACATCTGGGCTCTCAGCAGGGTGCTTCAGTCACACTGGATGAGCCACAGCGAGGCTGGCAAGAGCTGCTGTGACTGGGTGTGTGGGGCGGCAGAATCTCCCTGGGCATCTACGGTCACTAATAAGGAGATGTTTATGCAGAGAGTGTCAGAATCTTGGTGTCTTCTTCCCCCTTTCCTTCCCTTCTCTGTTTTCAATTATTTACAATTTTTGAGCAGGAGAGAGGAAGAGGGAGAAAAATAAGAAGAAATAAGTAGTCAAGCTTTTGGACGTTTCTCGATGCCGTACTGCACTTTTCTCAGAAACATCATGCATATTTAAAGTTAATAAAGCCTATTCCTTACCTTTTATCCAGACTTTTTAATGTTGCGCGAGAGAAGAAGAGCTGGGAACATCAGAGTGCTACTCAGAGGCATCGGCTGTGTCCTCAGGTTCAGAGTGACGAACCAGACCACGTCCCTGAGGAAACCATACACACATCATTATTACACTAATGACATGAAAACAGCACCAAATAATACAGCACTGCTACTTTAGAGATGTTTCTTGGCTCAGAATGGACCATGCTGCTAATCACCGGCATGTTTCAGCTTTGGTGTCAATTAAGTTTTTGTGCCGCTTTTTGGTTTTCATACAGTATTTATGGAAGTTGTAGATTGACAGAGAAGGAAAACAAGAATAGCTTATTCATGTTTAAACTTTAAGATTTAAGAAAAGCTCTGTCAGAACAGTGGAACAATCATATAATATTCACACTCTGCTATCTTGCAAAAAAAAAGCATACCAATACAATATATATATATATATATATATATATATATATATATATTAGCAAGAGATGCTGCCAATAGCTTAGCAATTAGCTAACAGCTGTAAACGAACATGAAACAACTTTCAGCATTAATATGCACTATCAGTGACTGATTCTATGTAAAATGTAGATTACAGTACAGTACAGTAGAGCAGCAATTGGAAACAGTCTTTCTTCTCACTGCTATTGTCTTCTAAAGACAAAATTGACAGTCTGACTGTATCAGTCCTGTGAGTGATTTGTCTTCACCTTGCGTGTATGTGTAGTCGTACTACCGGCTCAAAGTTAGGCATCTCCACTCAACAAAAAAGGTAGCAGGTGGATTTGGAAGGGAGTCTGACTGAGACGGTCATAAATCAGGGCCGGCATTGCAGGATTCCGACAGACTGCTATGGCTTTATCTGCTGAACAGCTTTCATCCTCCCCAGCCCGTTTATGCATATCCACTGGATATCCCACCTCCACGGCGTCCAAAGCTCGGGCTCAAGGCCTCTCCAAACCCACAGTCTTCCCAGAGATCCCAATTCCCTTCCCTGCTTAATTGATTCTGCTGGGTTGTCAAAAAAGAGAAATATATATCTCATAATTTATTTAGGCAAGCTTTGATATGGGTAATATTTAAAAAAGGGTTAATGTATATATAAGGCTTAATCTCATGGGTGGGTTTAAAATTTCATGAACAACTATCTGAAAAATAAAAAGAAATAGTTGCAAGTGTTAAAAATGCTGTTTTTTAAACTTGATCATGAACTGACTTAAAATTTACAGTATGAATGCAGAGTAAAGAGTGTGTAATAACTTTAAACAACTTTAAAGTATGTATGTAATACTTTGCAACCCATTTTAGCTTAATGTGATGTCAGTATTTCAGAGTGTATCCAATGAGAGAGAGAGAAAAAGAAAAGGGCATTTTATTCAGTAGTAATTGACTGAATTGATTGAAAATTAGAGGGCTTGATGATGTCATCTGAAAAGGAAAATTATTTTAGAAGCGGAGGAAGTAACATTTTAACAAAACCTTATAAAGATTATGAAGATTATCCATCCATCCAGCCAGCCAGCCATCCATCCATCCACATATCTGTCTACCCATCCATTTCTCCATTCATCTAACTATCCAACCATCCACTCATCCATCTATCTATCTATCTACCATTGATTTCAGATCTCAGACTCTCAAATCGGCCCACAGTCTCCTGACGTAATGTGCCTGTAATCTCTATCACAGAAAGGGGAAAAGGAGAGGAAGGTGGTAGCACAGGGACGGTGGCGGGCCGAGATGCCGGCGGAGCCGTGGAGAGCAAGCAGGGAAAGGCAGCAGGCTTCAGCCCCCAGCATATTCATAAATCAGCTCTTTCAGGAGCTGTCAGCCACTCCATAATGAGGGTTATTATTCAGCTCGGGTGTCAAAGTTACTATCAAAGGACCGTCTCTGGAAGGCCCTCTCACTCTGCTCCTTGTTAAATAAACAGCGGCGTACACAAAATGGCAAACAAGACGTGGGTCAACCTGATACAGAGCGGGGCCACGCAGGCCTCTGGAGTAATTTACCCTTCGGGAATAGCCGACTGGGGAGATGGATGATATCAGGCCTTTCAGAAAGATTAATGGAGAGAGAGGACAACAAAAAAGAAGAAGTGAGAGCAACTGAGACATTGGAGAGGTAGATGGAAGATAAGGAGAGATGGCATCACATCTTTTTACCTAGAAGGGGGTAATAAAGTTTGTATTCAATACTGGACATTTTGACCAAAAAACCCTAATATTTAACCCTAATTATCTGTAACCCATTTAAACATGCAAACTATTCCCAAAAATGGTGGTTAAAATAACTACCAACCATTAAAAAGCTCATTGCAAAAAAGACTGCTCGCCCATATACCATATACTGTATTAAGGCATATAAAATAAAGTTAAGCGAATAACGACTAAGCTATCAAAATTGCAGAGCTACAACTGACAGCAAAATTCCCCACATCACTTGACCTCTCGTTGATAACAGTCTAATATTAACCCTCTACGAATATATGCTTTAAAAAATTCATTCTCTTTATTACTTTGTTAATATCAGACAGTGGCCTCGGAGCTGAGGGTAGTATTAATTTTGAATACTTGAAGGGGGCAGAGGAGACGAGGGGGCGAGAACTGAGCTGTATGGCAAATGAAAGGGCTAATCTCTGTTTAACATTAACAAGGGCTCCACACATCCAGAGAGGCGCAAGATTATAGCTCTCAACGTGGGACTCTGGGTTATGGCAGCACTGAAATACTTGACTGAATATTAAAAAATGAACTGCATTTTCATACACAGTTGGTTAAGGAGTAACTTACTGTGATACACTTTATAATAATAATAATAATAACAAACATTATAAATAAATAACTCTCCAGAATACTTGATTCTGATTCGACAATCATGTCATTCTGCGATCAAATATTTTTGCATAATGATGACTAAACTGTGTATTTAACTAGAGCTAGTTGTATATCTCTTACATATCATTAAATCATATTGATTTTTTTAAACAATATAATTGCATAATAATCTAATCAATAAAATAATAAATTATATTTTTCAATAACGTATAACTGCAAATTTGCACTTTAAATATAATGATAACTATTAATAATAATAATAATAATAACAATAATAATTTACATACTTTTACTAATAATAATTTACAGAGCAGCCAAAATGCAAATGGAAAGGGAGAAAAATAATACTTTCTTCATGGAGAAAGGGTTTAGAATATAAATATATTTAGTTGGCTTCTTGGGTGGTGAAATCAGTTAAATCCTACATTGAGTAAATGAGAGGAAATCACTGATAGTTGCAGGCCATTCCTCAAATTGTCATAATTACCACAGCCAGAGGGGTCACCATCACTGAGTCCATTCAAGGACACACACACAAAAAAAAAAAGACTTTCCCAGGAGGAAGAGGAAGTGCTTTCCTCTTGTGTTTAAAGAAGAGAGCAACTCCAAACAGTGAGGAGTCGTCATCGCGGGCATTGATTTTCATCTCACCTACCTGAAGGCAACAGATTAATCTTTTACATCTGTGAGTTTTAGACAGGCCTTCACGCTGTGCGAAAAATCACCAACGTACCAGATACCAATTAATGATTTTGTCATTTCGGTGCCGGGACAGTGCGTGTTTGTCAAAGTATCTCTGCGACGGTAATTTGTGCCATCTGTTCTCATAGTAGTGAAGAAAGCTGAAATATGTGATGCGTTTAAACTCAATAATGTGTCATGTGACTGGTGGGGCCGTGTCTGGTGGACATGAAGAGAACATATGTTGTCTTCCAGCCCGCGGGCTGACATTGAAGATGAGAAAAGACAGTACTTCAAGGCAAATGCCGTCCCTGAAGAAAGCCTGCCAGAACCTATATGGCTCAGTGTATTGACAAATCTCTTGTGGACGTCGCAGACATGGAGGTTTACAACGCTAGTCTCTTTCAGTCCCCGTTGCTGTGATGGGAAGGACTGAAGTCTTCAAAACAGGACCGTCCCGGGGCGGCTTGGGGAAAGCCCGATGACACGTTGACTGACACCTTGCGGGGCCAAAGGTAAACCATCTTTGAATTGAATTAAACAGCTGAAGATGCAATAACCTTCACTGTATCTATATTTGATCCAGTTTAACATGCCTTGCTTGTTTATTACGCACGAGAGGTTGAGGTTTAATTGCAGTGCTGAGGTGAGACTTTGGCCTGAAGATGGATGATACGGAGATAGACTCCTGCCATTGGAGACTGCAAAATATACCGGAACCACCGGTGATGAATGAAGAGTCAGACGCTCAGTTTTCCCACAGGAAACTATCTAGGTAGAAAGGATGATAACCAACCTTTTCAGCTTCCCAACTCCACATCTAGGCTAAACAGTGGAAGTTTCTACACAAATCTTCACTCACGATTCTGCTTAGCTTCAATGGTGGCAAAGGATAAGTCAACGTTTAGTGTCAAAATATCTTGGAGGATAGACAAGACGGAAGGAAAACGGGTAGCAAGACAAAAAAATAGCAAGTGGCACATCTGCAAATTAGCTTTGACTGCTCAACAAGGAGCGTGTGTTGACAAGGGAGAGAGCTGATGTGATTTGCTGACACCAGCAAAGGAAAAAAAAAAGAGAGACAAAACAAATCTAATCATCCCTTCCCATCAAGAGGAAATCGCTGCCTTCTTCTTTCCACAAAGACCCCCTTGGCTTAAATCAATTTCTAACAAACTTGATTCTGAGGCGGTAACGGGGGGAATCAACAGTACCTTTCAATTTAATTCAGTGCTGCGCTCTGGGAGAGAGCAACTTTCATCCATCACCATCATGTGGCGGGAGCACAGCTGTAGCTCTAAACACACACACACTTATATACAACACAAGACCCGGTAGAGGGAAAACCCCATGTAAATACATCTTTAAATATCAGTTTACATGCCCAAACCACTCAATATTGGCAGGTTGTGATGGGAATGTGTATCTTTACACACTGTCATAAATATCTGGTCAGTAAGAAAGTTGAGATGTTAATTCAGTAACCGCGCTTACAAAGTAATTCAAACTGTTAACTTTTTTAATGATTTTCAGCATGTTTCAACCATAATATTTACCAGTTTCTCCTGAGATAAAAAAGCTGGTGTAGAGAAGTTTGCACTTATTCAAAGGCAAGACAAATCTAAAGAGATAAGAGAAGAAAATATCTTAAGGTCAAAAACATGTTTTTCATCATTTTGTTTTTACTAATGTGGCTATAAACTATTTATTTTTTAAATGGAACAGTTTATTGAACCTTTAAACAAAATAACTTAATAAAGCATTTACTATCATAGTAGGAAAAATAAATACTATGGTAGTAGGGATACTATGGGGGACGAGATCTGTTTGGTTACTGACATTCTTCCAAATATCTTCCTTTGTGTTCAGCAGAACAAAGACATTTTTACAGGTATGGAACTACTTAAGGGTGAGTAAATAATAGAATTTTCATTTTTGGGTGATCTATCCCTTTTAAAGGGGACATGAATTAAAATAAAAGATGTGCGCACATAAATCATTTATAATAAATATGACAATATTATTGTCTATAGAAATGTCTATTTTGATTTCATAGTGACTTTAGATTGTGTACAACACAGCAAATCATGTTGATAATTTAGAGGCTTTAAAAATGTCAAATATGATACAGTAGGCTTTATAGAGTTAAAGTGTCTTCAAACTGTTTCTCCACCGTGACAGCAGTTGACCTGAACGAGAAAATTGACTGTAAAAGGACAGTTTAACTAACGCACACTCCAGCGCCCCTAGTGGTGGCGTTGAAAATGCAACACATTCTTGCTTGCATAGCTATAAGTGTCTGCGTTCACATACTCACAGAAAGTGCGTTTGGGGCCCAAGACTGGCAGCTTGCACAGGTGAACATGCCGCAGCTGAAGAAGATGATTTGCGGGAGGAAGCGAAGACCCTTCTGAATCGTTTCCCTTCCTACTTCACTCTGGCCACATCCTCCCTTCCCTCCACCCCCCGCCACTTCCTGTCATTAAGCCTCTCACTGCCTGTCCCTAAAATAATCCCAGCAGTTTTTTGTCAATCCACTAATAATTCAATTTAGCAGGCCCGGCACAGAGCTCCTCCATTAGTTTTGAGGACGTGATTTAAGATTGATGACTTGTGCCCCTTGGGAGTCTGTTTCATGAGGTGCTGGGGGGTGGCGGGGGGCGCCGCGGCCAAGGTGCGGAGGGAGAACAGGCATGGGAGTCGAGCGAATTAAACTTTGGAATTGATTTTCTTAAAATTTGAGTTGACTAATGTGACAAGTCGCAGCTGTGAACGGCAGAGCGCCGGGTTAAAAAACCCGCGGCCTGTCTCCTCCAGGCTTCTCACAGTGACACGCCAGCGAGAGAGAGAAAATGTGTGTTAGGAGGCCTTGTGCACACACACACACACACACACACACACACAAACATATGCTGCCGCTCAGTCGTCAACCTGCTGTCACCGACACAAATTACAGCCAGGAGAGAGAGAGAAAGCAAAGAAGAGAGACAGACCTCACATCACCACAGCCTCAGAGTTGCAGGTACTGCAGGTAGTGCTGACAAGGGACAGGTCACTGCTGTGACATTGTTGAATAATTCAAGAAAAGAAAGAAGGAACGAGGGGGGAAGAGAGAGGGAGTAGATAAGTCAATGACAAAAAGTATAGAACATGTATGGGTGGATACTCTCGGCTTGTCGTAACACTCTGCTGTGCCATCAAAAGCAACATATTGCAGTGTCTACAAGTTACATCACCGCAATACAATACTTCTGGTCTGGGAGGCCACATCTGCTAACATTTGCATCTGTCTACCCTTCTGAGTGCAAATCACAGGCCTCTTAGTCCTTCTAAAATTAAAGTTGACCCTGAAATTTAGTTTCTTAAAGGTATATAGACTATATTTTTTTTCCTCATGAAACAATGCAGATGAAAAATTACTACTTTGAAAAATTTAATAATTGAGTATCAGTAGCCAAATAAAAGTATTTTTTGTTTTACACGGAGTGGGTCCTCTAATGGAGGCCGCCATTTTGAGATTACATGATCAGTCAAATACAATTCGCTTTATCTTGGTCACCCCTCTTTTATCAGAGACTTTTAATCATTGAATAAACGAATCATAGCCAAGTAATGCATTTCTACAAAGGCAATGGAAATAGAAAATTATGTATAATAAATTATTTATGAAAAAAAAGATATAAAATATAATTTTAAAAATACTAAATTAATATATATATATATATATATATATATATATATATATATATATATGCTGTAGTTGTATATATACAATATACATAATAAAATATTAAAAATAATTAAAAATACAAAAAAGGATAAAACATATTATATATATATATATATATATATATATATATATAAATTCCATTACTCCATTACTTATTAAAACATAATGAATTGCTCTGTCAAAAGAACTTTTACTTTTCGACTGATGTCACGGCAAGCTTTTTTTTCAACTGATTCCTACTCCATTTAGGTATTATCCATTTTTTATCATCCAATAGATTTCTGATGTCTTGCCCTAGATTTTTTTTCCTCATTGAATATCACAAATACATCAAATTGACAAAGCAAAATGGTTGCGAATGCTGTTTCGTTCAGTTGCAGTCTAGAAATTAGGCCCTTTAAACCCTCATAATAATTTGCTCTCAAAAGTACCACCTACTAGACCACCAAACAGACTGAATTATTTTCTTCATTAACAGCAGCGTGGCTGTAATTCCCCGGCCAATGTGAGTCACAAAGCGGTCCCGCTTGATCCAATGGCGCAATTCAGAAATGACTTAAAGAAGCAGTAAGCAAACAGAGCCAAGCGACGTGGCCCCTGATGAGTGAACGCTGGAATTGGTTTCACGCTCGAGCGCAGCCTTTAAGACAAAGTACCTCAGGAGATAATTATAGTGTCAAGCATCCGCCAGGCCGGCCGTTGACGATTGGCCAATATTTAGCTTTAATTAAATCAAAGCAGAAATGTAATTTCTCCTGAGTGATCTTTACACAGAAAGTCGACTTTAGAAAAACACAACATAAGTCTTAACGCGTCTCCTTTCGTCCCCTCTGTCGCTGCTGAAGTTTATTTTGCGACCAAACACATCATCCAGCGTATGTGAATCCTGCAAACTGATGAAGTAATGAACTTTGTGAAGTGTTCATTCACCTGAGAGGCATCGATTTAATAAGCTGGTTTCAGATGCTCCTAACATTGGGGTCTGTGAGAACTGTATCTTATTAATATTAAATACATATATAACTTGTAATCATACTGTAAGTGAATCATTTACACATTGAATCAGCCAAAAATAATGTAGCTATGCATCTCAAGGCAGGAAAAGGGGTTTCAATTAGCACGAATAACACTAGTCACAGAAAGTAAGAAAAAAAAACATTCTTTGCATATTTAAAAACAACTTTCATGGCACAATATGAGCTGGATTTATAAATGGTAGCCTGTGTTATTCTTAAGAATATATAACTGAGATGCTAAAGAGTTTAGCTTAATACTTTGACGCTGCTGCAGTGGGGTTGCAAACATTTTGGGATATCAAAAATGGGTCATGGACCAAAACATTTGTTGAGATCCCCTACTGTAGAAATTGTGTGTGAATCCACAGTAAAAGGACTCACTCGACCATAAAGTTGAGGAATGTACTTCATCGTAACATGAGGACACAAGCTTTTGAATGTTGCTGAGAATGGCATACATACAGCGAATTGTGCAATGTGCACATATCTGCAGTAAGGGTGTCCTAAAATAGACATCCTATACAAAACACTCACAAATATTTAAAACCTATTACTTTCAATGCCTGTCGTGCTATTGATTTCATTTGCTGGCATCCAACAGAAAGGGCTGTACTTTTCCCTGCCTGCTGTTTGGGAATATGGGAATGTTTGGCTATAATCATAGAGTGGACTATTGATCTTGCTATTTTAATATGTTGTGTGAGCAGCTCTGTTTGACTGCCTTTTTTTCATTAGCCGAAGGCTCTCTGCCTTCAAGCCGGGGAATTAAAACTGCCTCTTTCTCTGTTTGGACTGCCGGATGAAGCCGGCCAAGAAAGGTCAATACAAAATTAATATGGGCATTAATATTCTTAATGCAAACCTGATGCGTGCAAAGTCTTAGTTTTGACTGAGGTCCGCACAAAGTTAGATATGATCCTCCCGAGGCGGCCTCAGGCGCAGAACACCTGCGGTCGCGCATTAATTGCGACTGTCTTGCGCACATCATAAACTCGCAGCTGATGCTGATCAGAGCGCTTCGGCGATGACTGTGAATCTCCTTCATTTTAATTGATTGTAAAACAGCGGGGGGAAAAGTGCTTCAGCAGCGAAAACATTTGGAGGTTGCCTCTGTGTTAAGAGATTTAATTACATTTCTAATATGAGGAGGGATTTGACTATGCAAATGCCTTTAAACTGAAGAGTGTTGTATGTAAACACGCCAGTTGATCGGTGCCCAGAAGCGAAGCGAAGCAAAGGGATGATCTGTTTGAAAAAGAGACTGTACACAGATGCAGTAGAAAAAAAGAAGACGAATGTAGCGGGGTCCTCCTGTCGGCATTCATAGTTCTTAAATTAAGTTAATTATAATTAGTATAGACTAACTAACTGTTAAAGCTACTCCCGACTCCCAAGTTTTGGCATTTTTTGACATTTAGCCCCATTATTAAACTGTTCAACATGGTTGACATTTCTCAGATTTTACTGTCTGGACATCTGGAAAGAGAGATATTTGGACCACATAAAAAGCTAAATTTGGGGGGGAAAGTATACACGAACCTGCCTAATATGCTGTTGGTCCTCTGCGTGCTGCCAAAACAGCACTGACCCAACTAGGTATGGACTCTACAAGAGCCCTGAAGGTGTCCTGTGGTATATGGTACCAAGACATTAGCAGCAGATTCTTCTAGTCATGTACAGGTAGGTTGCGAGTTGGAGCTATCGTGGATTTAACTTGTTGGTCCAGCACATCCCAGAGATGCTCAACTGGATTGAGATCCGGGGAATTTGAATGCCAGGCCAACACCTTGAACTCTTCATCATGTTCCTCAAACCATTCCAGACAATGTGTGCAGTGTTTTAGTGTGCATTATCCTGCTGAAAGAGGACACTGAAAGTTCATTATAATGGGGAGTACCTGGTCTGCAACAATGTTTAGGTAGGTGGCACGTGTCAAATTTATGTCCATGAATGGGCCAGACCCAGGGTTTACCAGCAAAATATTGCCCAGAGCATCAAACTCCCTCCACCAGCTTGTCGTCATCTCAAAGTGCTTTGTGGTGCCATCACTTCCCCAACGGCGCACATGTTCATGGCCATGGTTTGTTGACTGGGAGCAACTCACAAGCCTTGCCGTTTCAGAGATTCTCTGACCCAGTCACCATATAATCAAAAGTATAGTCACTGGAGACACTTTAAGATTACATACCAGGTGTAAACGGGACTCAGTCTCAGCTGACCACTTGTGTTCAGATCACCAGAGACAAATATTATAGGATAAACAGCCTTGATTATTGGTAAATAACTAGAAAGTACCCTCTTATTAAGATTCTAGGCCAACGGTTTTGTCTTACCTAACAACAAGTACAGTAGTAGCATGTTTTCAGAGTAAACTGAGGGCTGGCCTAGAGAATTCCCATCTGTGTAGATGTACCTGCTGTTATTTATGAGGGCTCTTGTTTAGGTATGCACACCACAGATGCTGGTAATTAATCCAGCGCGCAATTAGATATTGTTTCAATTCACAGCTGAGTGTAATTAACTTCTGGCGTCCTTCCTCTCCGAGCGAGCTGGCACTGGGCTGAATTAGATAGTATAAGCGTGATTTCTAATCTCTAAACTTAAGGCAAGAAGTGCAGGACTAATTTCATGTTTTCTTTCAGAAATAATCAATTTCCTTTGAAAGTGTTTTTGAAGCTGATTAGTTCACAGACCGTTTAATTGGCATGTTGTTCAGATCATATAAGGACAGAGGTCACATTTGCAAACGATCTAGAAATGAGAAGTTAGTATTACAATTACTTTGAATACCAAATCCAGGTAGTGATGGGGTGTACTTGTTTCACCAGACTTGTGAGGGCCAAATTTCTCAAATATGACTTCATGAGGTTATGCATTAATTTTGTTTTATATTAAAAATGCTTTTTTCTCTTCCAGCATAACACTAAACTGCAAATGGTAACAGTAACTTCTGGACAACTAATAAGCCATTTCACCATAAAACATAAATATAGGGGATCTGGGGCGCTTTTAAACATTGATTAGTTTAAGAAAACTACTACTTGTATATACTGTATATGCCAACATATCTTTCAATAAATAATGAAATGTCAATAAATAAATCAATGGCCAATTGAATAATTAAATTTGCATGTGATTTATTGACACATTATTGAAAGACATTTCGGACATTCTGAAAAACATTTAGGCTAAGATTTAGGTAAGTTTGTTCTGAATGGTAAAGGATAAAGAAAGGTCCTCCTTTTCGGTAGAAAGAAAATCTGTTTCTCCCAAGACTTTAGCCTCTAACTTTCAGCTTTTGAGTAACTCTACGGCTGCCTTCCATAAGACCTCCCTTTGGGTTGTGTTAATGGGGGCCGTTAAGGTCTTTTCAGTGTATAGACGCGTGGAGCAAAGCTCCATTTATGTTGCTTATGAGCACATCTCGGGTTTTGGGCGAGCTGGGAAGCGGACCACCTTTCACTCTGGCTCTGCTGGGCCGTTCTGCCATATCCTTCACTGGGGTGATGCTTCATGAGTTCGCCTTGACCTCCCCAGCATTTCCAGCCATCAATCTGAGCCTGAGACTGCTTTCTGCCTTTGTAGATGGGCACATCTTTTTATTCTAAATCCGCTGTCATTACGGTTCCTCTCAGGCGGTCAGTAAGAAAACCTCAGCTGAAAGTTGGGAAGGTAATTGAGCGAATCTTTCCCTCCACTTCAGACCTGAAGCGAAGGCCTGCCCAGCTCTTATTTGCCTAGATTCAGGATGTAGTGGCTACGGCTGGGCTGTCGGCCGGACTTCATATGAGCGTTCATGTCTGGGCAGTGGGTTCGTCGCCTCATTATCAGCTGGTAGAACTGTCAGAAGCGGAAAAAACAGGGTTGTAATGTAATCTGGTCACTGGACTTTTTCCTCTTCTTAATGACGGCCTTCTTCGCTCTATCTGCCCTTCTGCCCTTCCTAGTCACGTCTGATAGACTCACACGGTGAGGGGAACGAGCCGATTGCATAATATGATATTGATCTTCACCCACGGGCAAATGCCATTATCGCTGAGAACCATGTAGATGAGACAAACAATCTAAAATTAAGGAAAAAAAATAGAAGGAAAGAATGCATTAATTTGCCGTGCAAACCTCTGAACATCTGTTAACTAGTTAGGCTTGGTTAATAAGCAAAATAATTAGGGTTCCATCTTGTTTGATTCCCTCAGCTTCTTCTTCTGTATTCATATCTGGAGAGCAACGAGCGCTGCTACCCTCAGGCAGAGGAAGCAATAATATGAGCCCAGGAGAGCCATTCACAGGTAGGGAGAGAGGAGGCATCCAGAGGAGGCTCCCCGGCTCTCCACCTGGGCGTCTGGGAGGCTAAACGGCGCAGATATCGCTTATTAAACCATCTGCCTCATGCTAATTAGATTATCGCAGATAAAGAGAAGGAGTTTTCTTTGTACATTTTAATGAGATAATGTGTCAACCAATTGCACAGGGAAGATGGATGTAATTTGGGGACTCCGAATGCAGAATTTCAGGTGAAGGTGTGCAGAGGAACAGATGCAGGTTTTAGGGTGATTAATCATGTGTATCCAAGAAAAAAAAAAAAAAAAACAGCTAAGGGGAATGAAAATAAAAACAGAACTGTACAGAACCTAGCAACAAAATATTTTGGGGTGTTTCTTTAACTAATGACACTTTAGATTTTTATTAAACTAACATTTATTTTTGTTGTCTGAACATCAAACTACTTTTTAAACTTGACAATCCATCATATTTATACGTTAATAAAACCGTGATAATCTAATCGGTGAAATAAATAAACCATTGCAACTTTTATTGTTTTATTGATTTACTATTGTACGCCAGAACACCTGGTCTAACAAGCACCTGGTTTCCCCTTTTTGCTATACGTAGATAAATTTCAGGAGAGAAAACTGAGAGCTCTGCTAACTAATGAAGCAGAGGCTATCGATTAGGGCCGTCACAAGAGGAAGGCATAAAAGTACACATTCAATAAGGGACTTCATATCCCGTCCAGCTAGTGTAAAGGTTAAGTGCTAAGGAATATTACCAGGATCAATACGTGACTGCAACTTCACATATAGTGCACCATGTCTTTTCACCTTCTCACAGGATAACTTGACGTATACAGAATGGAAAGGAAGTCCCATTTGCGTGGAAAAGGTAGGAAGCTCGGATCACATTACGCAAACCCCAATTCATTGCTCGCCGGTGGTTAGCGGCGCTCTGTAATAAAGCCTTCGCTGTCATCAACAACTCAGCAGTGTAAACTGGAGCTTATTAAAATTTAATAACCGTCACTTTGTCTCTGTTCACAATAAATAACAAACTCAATTTCCTCCCCGTTACGGCAAGAGAGGCTCCTTAAGCAAGACAAATGAATGGTTTGCAGCACAGACTAACAACATTAACTGGCTAATTAAACAACAATAGAGGATGCCGGGGCTTCTTGCGATAATTATGCAATGTAGTTTAATGAAAAGGTTAACTGTGCATGAGGAATACGATGTCTTTGTCTCAGTGCCAGACCATTTGGGGAGCAGAAAAAGAAACACATTTGCTTTTCCTCACTAAACAAGGCAAATTAAATGTGTTGCACGGCTTCTGCTTGGTGTTTTCCATAGACAGCAGCCATTAGTATCCCAGACAGCACAAAACTTAAATGAGGTGTAAGTACATCCTCTGATGGCTCAGTGATGAACCATTTTTGATTCTGCTCAACAGGGTCATGGCCTTATGGTTAGCACATTGCTATGGAGTGCACATGTGGGAGATGCGGGTTCGAATCAGGTTTACATCTGGTCCTATTCCATCCTCTTCACCCTATCATATCCTGTCAGATATACACTCACAGGCCACTTTATTAGGTACACCTCGCTAGTACCAGGTTAGACCCCCTTTTTCCTTCAGGACTGCCTGAATTCCTCATGGCATAGATTAAACAAGGAGCTGGAAATATTCCTCAGAGATTTGGGTCCATATTGACATGATAGCTTCACGCAATTGCTGCAGATTTGTCGGCTGCTCATCCATGATGCGAATCTCCCGTTCCACCACATCCCAAAGTTGCTCTACTGGATTGAGATCTAGTGACTGTGGAGGCTGTTTGAGTATGGTGAAATCATGTTCAAGAAACCAGTTTGAGATGACTTGAGATTTGTGACATGGCGCGTTATCCTGCTGGAAGCCATCAGAAGATGGGAACACTCTGGTCATAAAAGGAATGGACATGGTCAGCAACAATACTCAGGATAGGCTGTGGCGTTTAAACGATACTCAATTGGTACTAAGAGGCCCAAAGTGTGCCAAGGAAATATCCTCTACATCATTACACCACCACCACCAGCCTGAACCGTTGATACAAGGTAGAATGGATCCATGCTTTCATGTTGTTTATGCCAAATTATGTCCCTACCACCTGAATGTCACAGCAGAAATCGAGACTTATCACACCAGGAGGTGAACCTGTATAAATTGTAGCCTCAGTTTCCTGATCTTAGCTGACAGAGTGTGGTCTTCTGCTACTGAAGCTTGTCTGCTTCAAGGTTCAACGTGTTGTGCTTTCAGAGATGCTCTTCTGCATATCTCTGTTGTAACGAGTGGTTATTTGAGTTATTGTTGCCTTTCTAACAGCTCGAACCAGTCTGGCCATTCTCCTTTGACCTCTAGCATCAACAAGGCATTTTTGCTGGATATATTTTCTCTTTTTCCTACAGAGCAATCTAAGAAGAGCTCCAGGATTATCTGATAGGTGAAATCCTCAAATAGAAACTGACACGCTGTGCTCCATATACCTGTATGACTTGAGATGCTGGTGACGGCAGTATTATCCAGTTGTAAGTTCCAGTGTGACTTCTCATGGTTGGTCAGGTGACTTACTAAGAGCTTCCCTTTATTGGCCTTCTCTCACTGAAATGCTCTGAAAATGTAATTACAGCCCCTGCTGAGAGGTATGGATAGCCATTTCAGTCAGCCACATTTCCATAAGCTAAGCCTTTAAATATTCCATTAATTGATAATGTAAATGCCCTTGAGATGCAGACTTTAAGCTGGTAAATCACTACTGGGTCCTTTCCATTGCAACACTACCGTCTCAGAGACAAAAGCTCTTCTAAAAACTTCCAATAGAGGCCTAATGACTCACCTGTTTCTACATCTATACAACAAGCTGCTTTTTTCATCTATATCCCAACACATGGCCTATACGTTGATGAAGTTTACTAGTGTAAAGGGTTTACGTGTGTTTGTGACCCTACCCACAGTGCCTGTAAAAGTGGGACTCACCTTGAAAAGTGAGTTTTTCCTCCATTCTGATGATAAACCTTTATGATTAAACTGTGAGCTAAACTCAAGAAATAGTACCTTGGGTGAAAAGGCCACATTGGCCTTGTTTGCTACTCTTCCGATGATTTTCATTAATGTCACTCTAGTTTTGTGTACAGAGGAAAGTGACAGGAATGAATGTGATCGGGAGAAATCTAACCTGTATCACCCACTCAACATGCCTGGAGCATCCAAGGCTCTTCCTCATGTTCTCAGACTTTAATATTCTGACAAAAAATGTTAAATAATAATAATAATAATTAAAAAAAAAAAAAAAAAGATGTGTAAAACACTGAAACCGTACTGCTTAGAGATGTATGTGTGTGCATATTCCAACCACAGAGTGTTTATTAAATGAAATGAAAACCCAGACAAGTCAAAAACAACCAAGGGATCAATAATGTATGGCTGCGCATTGTGCACACGATGCAGCTGTTAATTATTCAGTAAACGAACTGACATAGTCCATTAGTGTTTTTAAACACAAAATTACTGTGCAGAAGAGCAGCTAGCTTTCATTTTTTCATAGCTTACGAGCTTAAAGAATTTATGATAGAAAAATATTTATCTCGTTTTGAAAGCATAGGATGCAAATCTCCAATGATGAACCATAATGGATGATGTCTTTTCAAAAATAAATGCGCTGTACAAAGCATTCCCACTGCAGGCATTTGAGAGGCTTTTGTCATGAATTTGTGATGAACTGTTGGTTGACAAATAGAGAAACATGAATATTGTAAGCATTTACAGCGTTTTACTTACAAGTTGACACATTTAATATGCTCACTAAAAGCTAACAGATTTAAATGACTTCCTTTAGCTGAGTGCAGAAATGTATTTTGCATTCTTGTTAAGAGATGCATGTGTATTCTTGTATAACATTAAAGCATCTGTTCATAACATTTAGATAAAAAATGCAGAATATTACCTTGTTCAGCACATGGTCACACACTAACAGAAGCATGCAAACTCATGCACATACGTGGCAAAACTGCCACCGATAACAAAAATAGTTGGAGCATTTTGGAAGAAAAACCTGAAATTACTAGGACTGTGAATTAATTTTAAAAAAGCTGATTAATTATATTAAAGTTAATTGCATATTAATATTTGTGTATATAAGTACACACAGTGCCTGACATTAACTTTTTAACTTAACACACCAGCCACTGTGGCTAGTGAGCAAAAAAGTTAATGTCAAGCCCTTTTGGACACATTTTTAATATTATCTATTTAATATTATATATCAGGTAAATATTTGGCGGCAGGTAAATTAGGCTGCTATCACTTAAAGACTGATGAACGGATCCATTTTACTGTTACACAAATAGTTTATGTTCACTTAAAACATAACTGTGTTTATGTGAATACTCTCCAAGACCAGCATTTTTAAAAAAAAATGTGGTGTATTTGACTATGCAGAAAAAGCAGTGAACAAAAACTCATTAGTTGGGCTAACTAAAAAAAAAATGAATGCAACTGATTACCTCAATTTTTTGAGTTAGCCCAACTAATGAGTTTTTGTTCACCGCTTTTTG
Source organism: Elopichthys bambusa (assembly GCA_037101425.1). Lineage (NCBI taxonomy): Eukaryota > Metazoa > Chordata > Actinopteri > Cypriniformes > Xenocyprididae > Elopichthys > Elopichthys bambusa. The sequence continues at coordinate 5,799,914 of CM074454.1, read as the reverse complement.
TGCTTATGGTTTATGATGTTTTCAATTTTAAGTAACCAGAACTATCAAGTTTTCAGTTTGTAGTATCCACGCATGTTAATTGCTCCTAACTTGAAGTACTGAGTTAGCTAACCCATACATTTTGATAGCAATTGACATAAAAGGTTTAGTTAATTAACTTTTTTTATTTTGAGTGCTTGCAAATCAAATGAGTTATTTAGTGAGAAGCAGCTTTATGTGCGCACATTGGGTAATGGGAATGAGTAAAATAATGCATAATACGTGCAATCCCACGCTGAAATTCAAGCCCTTTAACACCAACAATATGGGTGAGGGAGGGGAGTGAGGGGAGATGGGTTTGTGTACATCATTACTGCATGGCATAAGCTGATTGGCCTCTGCTGATCCTGCAGCCAATGAGACTACTTGCTCAACATTTAAGAGTCTGGTTCATTATTTGCTGTAAGCTATTCATGCAGCGTTCAGAGTTCCTCTAAAACCTTCCACCTCCCCCAGCTCCACCTGCCTAGATCTGCTACAGGATTTATGTATGTCTATTTTTGCAGCAGCAGCAACGTATCTTACATGCTCACAGCAGTACGTCTGTTTGTCTATTAGCAGTAATAAGTCCATACTTGATCTGCAGAAACAATCAACAGCAGCAGATCTAGTCCACCACAACCAAGACCAAATACATTAACATTGCCATATTCAATAACATGCTAAAACTATTCTATATAAAACTATATACATATGCACTGTTAAGTACTTCAGGTTGCAATGTAAACAATTTTATTGCACTGTTATTTATATAAAAATGTGTTATATAATATCTGTTTTATAATGCCAATCTAAGGATTTTTACTAAGGCCCAAAAGATATCCATCACATCCATTTGTTACTAGTAACCGCCAAGGCCTTTGATCACTGGTTATCTGTATATACATTAAAGATTTATTTTTTTATACAGCCCTGGAGGTATGCTTAAAGTATTTTCGCACCCTTTCTTTCCATCGCCTCATCTATCCCACAAACATGTCACCTCGTTACGCAAACTGACAGGAGTCAAAAAAAAAAGCAGAGACAGTAAACAGCTACACGACTGCGGGACCGAGCATTGCTTTCAGAAGATCACAGAGCTGAAATTGCACCTGACATTTCAAAAGACAAAAAAGTTACGTGCGCACACGCTCCGCTGACAGAGTTTCTCCCCCGTTGCCCTCTCTGGGGTGTTTCTTTATTAATGAGCAGCACACATAAAACGCAACAGTATGACTGAGGGTGTCACTCATCAAAAAAAAATCCATTCACAGCAGAGTCTCCTCGCATGGAGAGGAACAATTCTTTTTTATAAGGACCAGAGACAATCGCTGATTGCCCGGTCTTTCAGATGACCAGACCTTCAAGCCTCATTTTTCAGACACGGTATGAATATTGTATGCAAAGTGAAGCTAGTTTTTGGCAGCACAGGAAGGAGCCGCAGATATAGAGAGGAAGGCTTCTCCTCAAAGACGGCTTTACTCTGTGGATATGTGTGTGCGTTTGTGTGTTTTTTTGTGTGCACATGCAGGAAAAAGTGAAACCAAGAAAATGCTTGAGTGAGTGACACTTTTTTTTACCCAAGAAAGAACTGTTATTTTATTCTTCTAACGCAACACGCCAACCTCTGGATATTGTTTTTTCCCTTTAAGATGTGAAGCAATAATACACTAATTTCTTTTCCTAGCAAGAAAACAAGGCAAAAACATCCCCAAAATAGGATCACACTCTCCATTTAATTGTCTGTATAATCAAAGAAGTGGAGCACAACAGAAGTTTTGGTGTGCACAGCAGAGGCGGCCGCTGTAACTCATAGCTGTGGGGCTAATAGGGTGGGGGTGGGGAGTCTGGCAGGGACAGGTTTGATGTGGAGCTGTCACTGATGGAGAAGGTAGCTGAGCATGTCCAAAACACCAAACACAGACCTCTGCTCCTCCTCTGCTCCAAAAAACAGAATACAGGAACACAGTTGTTTGAATAATAAATACTTGTGGCACTCGAGTGGCAGGGTGCCTGCAGAGACGCGCGCCCAGAAAACGATGTTGATGTGTAGGGAGAGCCTGGCCCGACATATGTTGCCATGAATAAGGTATACGGGAGACATCAATGCAGCTTCCGGATTTCCAGGTGCAGTAGTTTCTCTCTGCCGTAAATTGACACATCCTGAGAGGGAATAAACTTTTAGAGGAAAGCAGCATCCATCGAAAAAAAAATTGCCACAATTCATTTCCCGAGATGCTGACCAAGTCTGTGGAACTTTTTCTACCGGTTTTCTTGTGTGATGGTACCTTATTACTGGTTTAAAACCTCACTGAAAGAAAAAATCTCTAGCTGGTCATTAGTCTCGACTACTAGCCAATATGGCCGAGGTGACCTGGTAGACCATCGTGGTTAAGGATACACTGATATTAAAATACTAGACTGATCATTGTTTTTATGTAACCTATTAATGGATGGTATCAAAATTCTATACTATTTTCTCCAAAATAAAATTAAGAAATAAAACACACACACGCAAGCACAAAAAAAAACAAAAAAAACCCAACCTAAAATCAACAGCTTCCTAGTCTAGCTTTCTAATAAACCTGGAAATGAATATTGCTCTGTGATTTATTAAAATCTTTAATTTTAACCAATAAACCATGTGATACAGATACTGTGCATCTTCAAAGGGATAGTTCACCCAAAAAACCTGTAAGACTTGCGTTCATCTTCGGAACGCATTTTTTTGATAAAATCTGAGAGCTTTCTGTCCCTCCATAGAAAGCTACGCAATTGCAACTCTGACGCTTCAAAGAGTTCATAAAGTGAACGTTTTGCGATCAAGTCTCTTCAGAAAATTTGAACTAAACCACTCAATTCATATGGATTAGTTTTACGATCTCGTTATAAACTTTTTCACTGTCTGAAAAAAAAAGGTACGACACTTGTCACTGGGGCAGTACCCTAAGGTACAAAAGTGAAAATTACTTTACAATATGTACTTTTATGTAATAAATAATTATGTACTTTAAGGTACTAATATGCACATTTAGAGTACTAATATGTACCTTTAAGCTACTAATATGTACCATTTAGGTGTAAGTAAGTTACAAAGATGTACCTTTTCACTTTTGTATCTTAGGGTACTGTCACAGTGTCAGCGCCGTACCTTTTTTTTCTTCTGAGTGTTGAAGTGTCAAAATTGCAATTGCGTAGACTATGGAGGGACAGAAAGCTCTAAGATTTCATCAAAAATATCTTCATTTGCATTCCAAAGATGAACAAAAGTCTTTGTGAGTGAGTGAGGGACAGAATTTTCATTTTAGTGTGAACTAACCCTTTAATCTTGGTCAATCTGGTTAGAGTTAGCAGACTGCAAACATGCATTCAGGTCTGACTCTGTTCTGGTATGGAATGCTATTCAGATTCGATCTTGTCAATCTGGTTAATGCTGATTAGTTAATATGACAACAAAATGACTCCACTTACTTTCTAAACACACGTTTCTGGTCTTATTGTGTCCAATTCATTCATTTGGAAACTTGCTTCAAAATGACTTTCGAATTTCCTTTCTGGGATGGGGAAAAAATATGTTAACTAAGGCTACTTAGTCTACTGTTGTAAGTAATGCAGCCTTTCTACAATCTTGCCAAAAGAGCAAATACATTTTTAAAAACAAAAAAACAATCATCATTACTGAGATGCTCTTCAGTGAACTTTAGCTTCAGCCTCCACTTCCCAGACAAAAAGTCTTTTAAAAAGTGGCAGCTGGTGGCGTTTCAGGATGCGACATTGTGAACTCATATTCAGGTCTGGCTCCATACTGGTGAGGAATGCTTTTCACATTGAATATTCTGTTTCACTCTGAAATATGACACCTAATGGAAGTAAAATGGGTTGCAAATGTCATTTCTGACTTTAACTGTGTTCCGAGACACAGTTTGACCACCTTAAGTTAGTATAACTTAGTTTTTCCAACAGGGAGTGCACTGTAAAAAAAGAAAAAGAAAAAATATAAGAGCTTGGGGGGGAAAAAAAAAAGATCACCGAGTAGGTGACTAATAAAAATCAAACTGTATGCACGCAGGTGTGGGTGGCAGAATATTTCATCCACTTTGGGACAGTTGTGTCTTTTGATGGCCCTGGGAATGGAGCCATTTTAGTAGTTGATGTGTCCATCCGTCGCCGATATCTAATACGCGGTTACGCCGCACGCCGAACATGACAGAAAATCATTAGCCACCATTGGCTGCTAACTGTCACATGAATGATTGAAGAAGCAGTGAAGCGTTCAGTTTTGCGTGGCAGTTAAACGTCTGCCTGAAAGAGCGAGAGCCCAGCGAGACCCATGATGAAGCATCTTGGAAGAAGGCCACACTCACCCTCCTACATAACGACAGACAGAATGAGAGCGGGAGGGGAAAGAGCACCTGTGTTACAACCAGCTAAGATCTGACACCGGGGTCAATCGAGCCATATGGAGTCTGTTCTATACCAAAGAACTCTAAATGCCATGGCTTTGCACAGCTAGCCGGACACAAAGAGGAAGTCAACACTTCGAGGGCACAGAAGGGAATAGTACCTTCGTAAAATCTCAGTAATCCTAGTCCCAAGATGGTTTGAAGGGAGAGGATTTGCCTAGTAGAGCAGTGGACGGGTGCGCTGCCTGCAAACTCGAGGAAAGAGTCGCTCTGGCATCGTTTCCCCCATGTCTGAGCCTCTATACTGTAATGAAAGGCTGTTTCCTGTCTTCTCCCAATACTGGGCCATGTAGAGATTCACCAGAGTTCCCCTGAGCCCTATCAGCTCCTCCTGAGAGAGAGAGAAACACACACATACACACACACTGAGACGGAGAACTCCTCAAGGGATTGACCAGTCTTGTCTGTGCTCACTGACTACAGACGGTGTTATTCCGGCTCCCACTCGTCTCAGCAATCCGTGTTCATTAAGGTCATTACTGTAAAATGTTTTTCCTTCGTTTCAAAGTGGGAAACACATGAATTAAAATGGTAGAAAATCGTCAAATTACAAATTGAGCCAGCACCTCAATTATTTGCTTCATTTGATAATAACGTGTGGTTAATTATTCAAAGAGGTTAATTAAAACTAGGCTGATGAAACCGGAATAATGCAAGGGCTGCTAATATTTTCCCGTTCGTGTCCAACTTGCATGTCTGAGCTAAATATTTTTGACAATTAAATCCTAATTAATATAAACATCAAAAAATATTAAATCAACACTCATCTGTTCACTCAATTATAGGTCTCAGTGCTAAATGGGTTTACCATAAAATGTACAGGAATATTATTTTACGCTTATTAATTTTACTCTACATCTGACTGTATCAGGAATAGCTCAAGACCTTGTTCTTTCAATAAAATTATATTTTAAATACAATAATAATGACCATGCTCTCCAACTATCCTCTACTAAGATAATATACAAAGACAGGCAGTGTATTGCAGTGATTTTACCACGGTTAACAGGTGTAGTTATGCACACTGTGACACAGAGAGCCAAAAACCCTCTTAACCTGGTAAAATCACTGTAATAAGTGACAATGACAAAAGACCCCATGTTTAATAAATAATTACATTATTATTAAATAAAATGTAATTATTAAATATAAGATCTTTTGGGGTCTTTTATTATTGTATAAAAATAACAATAATAATAATTCTTCCATCCCAAAAAAAATGTGAATTAGCATAAATGCACTTCATTTACTGTGATTTACTGGTTCATAGATAATTGCACTAAATTTAATTAATAGAACTAATAGCCAGTCAATAATAGTGTGGTTATATTGTTTGACAATTGATTTCAAAAATGGCTCATCCAATTAAAAAAAAAAAAAAAATCCAGATAAATAAAAAATTATGCATTTTATAAATCTGTATTTTTATCATCCAAGCATGCAGTACTATTAAAGTAAATGCAATTTGATCGGTGTATGAACATCGGTTTAGTTAGTGAGTGCCAAACAGGGAGGTAAAAGCACTTGCTCAGTCCCACTGGAGCGTCTTGACGTGAGCCCTACGGGGCATTATTATGGGACCCAGAGTGATCCTCCAGCACCCAGTCTAAACGCCCTTCCAGTCAGCTTGTTTTATTTACTCCGAGCGCTGTGTCCGTCTCACTGATGTGTCTGCAAGGACTGGGGAAATAAAGCTGTTCGTCTTTTTATGGCTGCCGGTACTGTTTACGGCTGATGTGTCCTAACCGCCAGCCGACACTATTTATCTGCCTCCAGACGTCCAGCTCACTCTGTACCATTCCCTTGTGCAATATTTCACCTCGAAAGTCCATTCCTCAACTGAAGTGTGTATGCACGTGTGTTTGGGGTTTGCCGGGTGAATATCTACACACTTAAAAAGATATTCAGGTAATCACTGATGATACAAAGGTTAACAGCTTAAAAAATGGTTGGTAAAAACCATAACAATTTAGCAGTGCGTACTTGTTAAAGCAAATATTAACCTTAAAGGGTTAGTTCACCCAAAAATTACTCACCCTCATGTCGATCCAAACCTGTAAGACCTTTGTTCATCTTCGTAACACAAATTAAGATATTTTTAATGAAATCCGAGAGTTTTCTGTCCCACCATATACAGCTACACAATTACCACTTTCAAAGCCCAGAAAGCTAGTAAAGACATCGTTAAAATAGTCCATGTGACTACAGTGGTTCAACTGTAATTTTATGAAGCGACGAGAATACTTTTTGTGCACAAAATAAATCAATAACTTTATTCAACAATTTCTTCTCTTCCGTGTCAGTCTCCAACGCTGTTCATGACGCTGGCCAATACTGAGCCGGCGTTCTGTTGTAGAACCCGGAAGCACTGCACTGTGTTTACAACTTGAACAGCGTCGACTGACACAGAAGAGAAGAAATTGTTGAATAAAGTCATTAATTTTTATTTGTTTTGTTTTTTTTGTGCACAAAAAGTATTGAACCACTGTAGTCAAATGAACTGTTTTAACGATGCCTTTACTACCTTTCTGGGCCTTGAAAGTGGTAAAAACGTTGCAGTCTAACGAAGGCCAGAAAGCTCATGGATTTCATCAAAAATCTCTTCATTTGTGTTCCGAAGATTAATGAAAGTCTTACAGGTTTGGAACAACATTAGGATAAGTAATTAATGACAGAATTTTCATTTTTGGGTGAACTAAGGAGGGACACTACAGGAAAAAACACTGTCAATTTTGAGATTGAGCTTTTTGGCTTTTCATAAAGTGTTTTTTTTAAGTGTATTTTAAGTGTATATTTTAAAGCACTTTATCTATTTGCATCTATATATTTCAATTACAGTAAATGTCTTTAAAGGCCATTTTCTCAAAAAGAGTCAGAAATCTCCACTTGAGCAGAACTTATATACACCAAACGTTACAGTTTTATTCCTATCTATATTCTGAAGGTTTTTACAGAGGGATTTGTTGAAATATAATTTGCCTGATTTTATACAACATTTTATTCCTAGAAAAATGGAAGAAAAAAAAAAATGTCTGGCTGTTGATAGTATTTTCTGATTTATGGAATGATGAAAAGAGATATCAAAAATTCCCTCTGTAAAAAACCTTTGAATTTAATATGTCCAAAAAATTTAACGAGAATTTTGAACCTGACGTCAACCAATATTCAGATTTTTGTTCTAGAAATGTATAAACATTAGCGCATATTTAGTTAGATAACGTCTCATTTGAATATTTAAACATAACATTTTAGAAAACTTGTAATATATATATTTTTTTATTATTATTTTTTTTTTTTTATAAATTTGAATGTAATCAATCAGCTGGGGAAGTATGGTGATATCTATTAGTTAATTTTATTACCCTATTCACCTGGGGTGTCTCGCAAGTATAAAACTTTGACATGTAACTAATTTGTGCGACAAAGATTAACAATATCTTATGATTCACATTTTACTATTTTTTGTTTTGTTTAAGTTTGATAAAAAAATAAAATAAAAAAAAATCTCTTATGCTCGCATCGAAAAAGAATCTGAGCCATATTTAGGGAGGAGAATGTCAGAGAAACTTTAGGGTAGGGTTTTTTGACTTGGGCCATCTACCAACGCCTTCATAACCATCCAGAACACCCTAGCAACAACATGGCATGTTTGGCCCAGGCACATTTTCTTTTGAAAAAAATCTAGTTAAAAATTATATTGTAAAATAATACTAGAAAATAATTATAAAACGACATAATAATACTAATAATAAAAAAATATAAAATATAGAAAGAACTTTTCCTTATTACATTTTTTTTTTCCCATGATCTCTCACTATATGAAAATAAACTTGTTTCCAACAAAAGCATCATGAAAGAGTCTGCTTTTTTCCCCATTTCCCCTCCTGTCTCCAGTCAGTAGGAACTGACCGGGTTTTTCGCCTAAAATATTTTCATCATGGGCTGGCAGCACCCTTTCATGCTTTCTCCTGCGGAGTTCATATAGACATGCTTGGTTTAAACCACCTTATTAAAGAAAATAAAAAAAAAAATAAAAAGGATTGCAGGAGGAGGGTGCGCATGCGGGAGAAAGAAAGAGAGAAAACGAGAAAGGAAAAAAAAAAAGATGCTGGGGCCTGTAGTAAATCCTGACACTTCCACGCACACTTGAATTTGGTTTCAAACACTTGTCTTTCCGTACCATAATAGATGTCAGCTCCTCTGATGTCACACTAGCAGGAGGCTGAATAAGGTCTCACTCTTGTGCGTTTTGAAGCTATCAGTCGACGCGACTCTGTGTTGTGCCACATCAAAAAGGGGAGACACCGCGTCACCTGCCGCGCTCTGAGCGAAGTATCTTCAAATCAGTTGTCCAAGACATTTCCCCCTATTAGTGCTCCACTCCCACACAGGCTTAAAGACGCAGACAGGCCCCTTTTGGATGTGCTAAGCGGGCCTCTGTGTTACAGCTGATAGATCATACAGCCTAGCTGCTTTTATTACGCCGCGTGATGACATGTCCGTTAAAGCTATGCGTGGAGAGGCAAGAAAAGAGGCTGGGGATGTAACGCAGGGATGGAGACGCAAGCTGGTACGCAACTAATAAACAAAAGCGCTCTTGTGTTCATCCAGCCGCTGCTGAGAGTGTTTGAAAATGCCATGTTTACTGCAGAGCTACTAAAAGGGCAGAGAAGAACAAGAACAATGTGGAATGCATTATCATTACAGCTAATAAGCAGGCAGCTGGCAGCTCAAGAATGCAATATATTTTTGATATTTTTTTTAATTCCCATTGTTTTGGGAATCTTTTGAGAGTAAAAGTCTCATATAATCACAGAAAAAAAAAGAAAAAAAAGTTCCAGTCACAATGAAGCACAACCTATTGAAACCTAATTGCTGTTTTACATGTATTTTAATACAATGAATTTGTGGTTTCACTGCTCAGAAAGACAAAATATGTCAGAGCCATGGCATAGAGATAACATGAATGCTTTTGAAATGTAGCTCTGGTACTCACATGGGTGATGTGGGTTCAAGTCTGTGATGTTTCCTGATCTACTTTCCACTACTCTTTCAAAAAATGTAGTCTCTTCCTCACAGTATCTCTCTAAAACAGTACCAAAAAGGCCTCAAAAGCACTCCAAAAATAAAATAAAAAATGATCAAATGTAATTAAATGTAAAAATAAATAAATCAAAATACTAAAATAAAACAAAATGAATAATCAAATTAACGAAAAAATGCAAAGAAAATAAAAATGTTATATTTTTAGCCTGAAATACATACATAAATAAAAAGAAATACAAAAAAGAAAAAAGTAAAATAAAATAAAATAAAAAATAAAGCAATTAAACAAAAGAAAAAATGAAGTAATTAAATAAAGTCATAAAATAAAAATGAAAATAAAAAAATATAAATATTAAAGAAAACAAAACAAAATATAACAAATAATAATAATAATAAATAAATAAATAAAAAATAAAATAAAATAAAATAAAACAGCCAGTTTAGGTGATATACTTGATTTCAGGAAATCCTGAAAATCATAAATACATAAAAAGAAATACAAACACAAAAATAATATTGTTATTGTTATTATTATTAACAATAATAATAATAAACCTTAAGTATGTGTTTGTCTGCAATGGAAGTGGTGTGAGGTGTCTATGGACATATACTATAGGTATGTATACAGATGGCAAGACTGTCTGTTTGCCTGTGTGTGTGTGTGTGTGTGTGTGTGTGTGTTTGTGTGTGTGTGTGTGTATATTTCCTGAAAGCACGTGGATACTGGAGCTGTGTGTTTTGGGGGTGAGTGTAATCTGAGTAGATCATGTTTTCCAGACCTCAGATGAAGAAAAACAGCTCTGGCAGTCTGCCGTTTCATCTCCTGCACTGGGGTCCAAAACAAAGAGAAGATGATTGATTGGATGATGAATAATTTAGGGGCAGAGAGCTGTGGGACGAGCAGCACAAGCGTGAGGCTGCCCCATTCCTGGTCTCTCCTTAAAGATCGCATTACAAGAAAAAGTTGCCCCTGATTATGCTAATGTGTGTCACTGTTCATTTGCTAAACTGATATATGGAAAGCTAAGGAAGCCAAAACAGATTGGCACTCTGGGAGAAAAGGAAACGGAGGATCCCTGTGCAGCCCAACATGAACTTCCAGTTGATGTAGCGCAGAGAGGATTTAATGTACCTGCTCATACTCAAACAGAATCCGTTCCTACAGATCTTTAGGCTGAGGTGGGCTCCTCATTACACATCTATGTAATGTTTGAACATATTTAATGAACATGCAATACAGCACACTGAATGAGCATAGATGTAAATGAGCACTTCCTTAAAATACAGCACCTCTCAGTTAAGAACAGTTACAGAGACTTGTTCAACACCATCCCCCATTGCAGTCACACCACTGACCACAGGGGGCGCTGATGTGATGCATTTGCAGCCACACAGAATGAAGAGGAGATACACACAGGGCTTTTTTCCAATATCAACTCTCATGAAATTTCATTTGGATTGTAAATGTACAGTAATTTACTGTCATAAATGTGTAATGGGCCCCTGAATCCACTGACATTGTGCTGGCTAATCAACTCATTTGAAAATGAATAGAGATCTATTAAGAAAGAACTCAGCATTTCGCATGGTTAAAAACTGACTTTTCCGTGAAAAGCAAGGAACTTTTTCGGGGAATGTTTTTGGTGCTGTTCTCATTTCGTACAATTTCCTCTAACAAACTTAGCTCAAATTGATCACAGCCGTTTCAAAACAGACCTTTTCAAAAAATGAACCGCGTGAAAAACAAAATAGCATTTTCAATGTTATTTGAAATTTTAAAAAAAAAGTCTTTGGAATAGTATTGTGCACTACAAAAATATATTTTTTATTTTATTCTTTATGTTCTTATTTTTATTTGATTTAATTTCAAATGAAATATATTTAGGTGCATATATTTCCAATTCGTACTTCATTTATATAATTAACAACAACAAAAATAAATAAATAAATAAAAAAGGAAAACGATACAACTTCACAACACATTGATGAAAAACCACTATGCTAATATCCCAAGAGGCAATCCACTGTAAAAACATGTAATCAAATTGAATTTCAATTTTGTGACCAAGTGGTGTGTAATGGAAAGATTGCTGGATGCAAATCACCTGCGCTTCTAGTCAAAAAATCAAGTGGCGTGTGTATGCGTGAGTGTGTGAGAGCGAGAGTATAATTCACCCCCCGGTAAGAGTAAATTCAGAACGGTGAGGGTGAATCAGTGTCGAGGCGAATGATTGAGCCCCTTTTCCTCAGATCCCACCATCAACGTACAAATGAACAGCTTGGAGGTGAGATACCCGGTGAGGAAGAGGCGCTATCACACCAGTCGTCATTATTCGTCTCCTCTAGTCCCTGAGAATACTGACGGTGAAGGTCCGGGAGGGGGTGGGTCGAGACGGTGTCCTGTTCGAGGCTTATAATGGCCTCCAGGACAGAGAAAGATGGAGTACTGACTGACAGAGGCAGTGTGACAGGGTGCTTCTGCACTCTTTTAATTCTATCACTGTCTATACTCTGTCGCTCCTGTGTGGGGTACGGCGGACGGCGCTGGGAGGGCAGCGGTGTGTGATATGAAGTGGACGAGCATCCACACACTCATGTGCTAAAAAAATGACTGAAGGCTCATCTATCACAGGAAAAGGTCTGCTGTGTTTCTGGTTGTGGGGCGGTAAGAGTTGTGTAAGGTCATAGTAATTAAGAGAAACCTGCCTTTAAGGTTAGGATATCTCTGCCCACCTTCAAAAGTCCTTTCAAACTGTGCATTTTGTGCTTTAGCCCAAAGTATACTTCGGCCGTCTGTGATCCACGCACTGTCAGTGTGGCGTAATTTTTATCATCAGGAGGGTCAGCCCAATTTTTATGTCTGCCCGGACTGTGTGCGCACAACGAGTGATTTGAGCGCTTGAAAACAAGTACACTAGATAGTTTGCGCCAAACGGCAAATGAGTATACTTTGCAAGGCTGAGCGGAACACAGAACATGTGTATCCAAATAGCTTTAAATTTAAGTATACCCAAAGCTTTAAAGTGAGCTTGTATTTATTATTGAAATGTTTAGATTCTGCTGAACTCAGAAGCTAAGAGCTTGAAATAGTTCACCTAAAAATGAAAAGAAATGTGAGCATTTACTCACCCTCATGTCGTTTCAAACCGGTATGTCTGTCTTTCTTTTGTGGAACACAAAACAGAATGTTTCATGTTTAGAATATTTCACCAAAAATGACAAATAGAACAAAAAATCATCTAAACAAATTTGGCGGAAAAATTACAAGTCTTAAGAAGCCTTTATGTGAAGGAAAAAGTCATTATTCGCTAAATGAACATATTGAACTTTTTTACGGATTGGCTATGAAAATGCATTTAATTTACATCAAACCTGTCATTGTGTCTCTTCATGCACATTATTTGAATTTCTACAAACACAAATATGATTTAAATGAAAGATTTAAAGGCACAATATGTAAGATTTTTAGATTAAAAAAAAAAAAATCCACTAAAACAATGTTATATTTTGTTGACTGGTGTACTTACATTATCACAAGTGTTTCCAACAACGTTTAAATCCAGAGAAATCAGCTATTTTAACCAGTGTAATGGATTGTCATTGCGTCGCCTGCCAATGATGTCATATCTGCTCTACACTTGATTTCCGTAGAAGCCAAGGAAACACCAAAGACGCTTTATGTTACGCATTTTATTAGACAGGTGAGCAACTGTGTGCATACCTTTACAGACGGAAAACTCATAATTGGTAAATAGTTCAACATGGTTAGTCTTATAGTTTGAATCTATTGTTTTTTTTTATTTACCACAAATAACATGTTTGTACACTATTTTGTCAAGCAGCTAACATAGCATAATCAGAAAGAGCTTTATTTGTAGTTAATTTAAAATGAACTGCATTCCTTTTAGCAACTCAAGTCATTCAGCTTTTATTAATATGATATCGATCTAGCTTCCTGCAATGTGCAACAAGCGTCTCATACCAGCCACCGAATGAATGCACAGAGTCATGTTATAACAACTTTCAATACACTCAAACGTATTTTAGTATGATTGTTTTGTTACCCCACAATTTTAATTCTTCAGATAAAGTGACCCGTATGAGTAGTAATTTAGCATTTGTGGCTATTTCATTAGAATTAAATAACATAATGTGAATTTAAGTGATCAAACGTAACTGTAACAAAGTTCAAGTTCTGGGACGAAGGAGGCAGACAACTTTATTCGAAACTTTGATCATAAAATATGTATAAAAAACAAAGCGAAAGCAGCGGCAGTGGCCGACTGTGGCATACAAGCATAATAAAAACAGCAGCATTAAATGTCATGGATTCTCAGCTCCGCCCTACTTCATCCCACAGTAACGATAATAAGACTTGAAATATGCTCACCTATGAACACGATTTCTGCCTGAGTCCTGTCGGATTGCTTTTCATCAGCTATGAATGTAAAGATGAAAACTCCCATGATACCACGTTCACTCACGACGTCATCCAGCTATGCCTTTGTTATCATTTTAAAAAAGTGACCTATAGCGGCAAAACGTACATACTGTGCCTTTAAGGTGAATAAAGACTTACATTTTGGCCTATTGCAGATACAAAAAAAGTGTATAGCTGTAGAACACTCTGTAGTGTATGAGCCATATAAGCCATTTTTATGATAAATATAGACTTGCAAAGACATGAAGCTGAGTAAATGATGAAGAACTTTTACACATCAAACTGTACCAAAACCCCCTTCAATTGAACTTTACCGTTAAAATGACGCTGCACAGTTCATGCCAATGAAATGAAGTTTCCAGCACAGCGGACTCTGAACAATCCCAGCTGCTGCTCTGTCACTGAACTCTCAGGTCATTTTGAGGTGAGGTCATTTTAACCTCTGAACACACACAGGTTACAGCTGAAGACTCTGGAAAAGAGGCTAATGGGTAGGCAGTAAATACCAGTGCCAGTGAGGTACAGGGTTATACAGTATTCTCCTGACAGGAATGAGACTGACATCCTTCAAAAACAAATGAGAACACCACAAGCTGACAACAATCTGAGTAATAAAAGACATGACTTTTGCCCATTTATATAATAAAACGTTTAATTATGTGTTAAATGATTGACAACTATTTGGAGTAACTGATTCTATAATGAGATTTATTTGATGAAAGAACCGTCTGCATTTGACTATCCATACTGCATTATTGTATCTTCACGCAGCTAGTGAATTCACGCTAAATAATGAAAGAGAAATGTAATTATCTAAAAACAATTTCACACTAGCCTCGTAAACACATGTAATTTACTGGAATTACACTTCGAAACTGTGTATTTCAAATGTTCATCCTGCAGTGCTTCACCTTAGACTTCAATTATGAGTCTGTTACCGTGAATGTAATTTGCTTGTTTAAAAAAAAAAAAAAAAACTGCTGGAATAGAGAAGAACAATCATTTTCTAATGATAAAAGGCTACAGAAATTAAACACTTTTCTCATGCATTTACATGTTTCTTGCAGAATCTGTAAGGTGTCTGTAAGATCATAAAAATGTTTTGTTTGCCTAGAAAATAAAAATCATAATGGAAATTAAACAAATTTTCCTGTTTAGAAGCTTATCCTTTCTTCTTGATATTGTGCGTCACCTCATCGCGCATCAACACTTATTTGTAGCCTATTGTAATAGCCTATTGCCTCTCAATCGTTCTGAGTGGCAAAGCTCCATTTCAACTCCATTTCACTGAAATGACTGGGAAACCAAAGAGAGTATAGGACCTAGAGGATTTTTAAGAATCGTGTAAGGCTTCTTTGCTCAGAACAAACCAGGCACTCATTCACAAAAGATTGTCACTGATGTTCGAGAAGGCAACACACAATATCATAGACCAAAGTGTGTGGAAAAGTGTAAGGTAATTTGTGTCCAAAAAGATTCATCAGGACAGCATTGTTTTTGTTCTTAAAAACTCATGTAAGGTGTATAATCACCAAAGTAACAACTATAAATATGAAATCCAAATGAATTTAGAACAAAATAATGCAAAGACATAATATTAAGACACTTCAAATAACTTGTGCAAAACACACCCAGAGACTCCAAACGCCTTTAGAGCAGTGCGGCTGAAACACTTTAACCGTCTCCTCCTCAGTTCTTCACATGCCAGTCAAATCACCTCAGAGGCATGGGATGCTTTTGGAGCCTGTTTAAAAGGCCAGACACATAACTATGGTTTACAACACTGTATGAGTAGGCAGAGAGAGAGAAAGAGACAAAAACACTGCCGATATTTTTGAAGCCGGCAGATGCTCCACAAGGGGATTGCGAGCGCTCATCATCTTGTTTAGAGTGCATTAGCAAGCAGTGCCTCAGCCTCCTTTGCTCTAGTTTTCTTGTTGTCAGGGTGGAGTGTCCTGAGGCGATAACAGGAGCTATCCCTCCCTCTCTTTTCATTCGCCAATACGCAGGGGCCTAATTTTCCATCAGCAAAGCATGAAATCAGCAGAGAATGCCACACAACAAGAGTCGCTGCGGCTTCACCACGTGAATTTTGGCCTCTAAATAAAGTTGAACTCCTGGGTGGAAGTAAAGTGGTCGTGTCTGGGGTTCGCACACTTGGTTCTGGTGAGGAAAAGCAACATTATAACAGACACTATTGTTCTAGAAAAAGTCTTGCACTTATCTATCATACTATGATTAGGGATTTGAACAAACCTCAAGCTACTGTATGAACATGACTGATATTCCAAACAAAATAAGTCATACATTTTTACCTGGCAGATAACAAACTTGATGATAAAAAGCTAGGGACCAGAATATCACAAATAGTGAATGTGGGCTCCAGATAAACCACCCAAAACACCCTACACTCTAAAAATGCTGGGTTAAAAACAACCCAAGTTGGGTTGAAAATGGACAAACCTAGCGATCGGGTTGTTTTAACACAGTGGTTGGGTTAAATGTTTGCCCCAACCTGCTGGGTAGTTTTATTTAACCTAACTATTGTTTACAAAATTACTATATTTCTTGCTTAAAATAAACCCAAAATATGTTGGAAATTAACATGTATTAATACGTTTAATAAATTAACATTTATTAATAAGTTTAATGAATAATAATTAAACAATAAACATTTATTAAACTGCTTATTAATAAATGTTCACCTTTTGATTAGTATTGTTGCTTCTAGTAATTGTGTCTGATTTTTAACTTCCAACCTAATTTGGGTTAATTTTAATCAAGCCATATAGTAATTTCTAAACAATAGTTGGGTTAAATAAAGCTGCCCAGCATGTTTGGCAAACATTTAACCCAACCGCTGGGTTTGTCCATTTTCAACCTAACCTTTTGAAATGAGTCACTTATACTCACCAAGACTACTGTAATGAAAAACGCACTATTATCATCAATGGTGAAAACAGTTGTGCTGCTTAATATTTTGCAGAAAACGAAAACACAAAACTTTGATGAATAGAACGTTCAAAAGAACAGCATTTATTTGAAAGGAGTGTGAGAGGAGTGAGAGGAACGTTTAAGTTTTGAAGTTGCTCATAAAATGAAAACTTTTAGCAAACAAATATGACTCTTTTCATTTAAAGTCACAGATGTGTGCCACTTTGCACTCCAGCATTTCAGACTCCAATCACAACTTCTTTCTCTCGTTCCGCCACACAAAACAACTTCCTTCATCAGAGGACAGTTACTCCAACAAACACGCTGCCTAAGAGAGAGCTATTTCTCTGTACTGACTGACAACAAAAAAAAAAAAAACATGCAAAATAGATGATAAGAACACAAAAAAAGGGCACATAACAAACCGGAGCTCAGTTACGATGGTTTTCCCTCTCAATAATGAATCGCCATCAGCGTAGCATCAACATGCAGAGAAGAGGAAAATAAGCTTGGCTCTCTCCGAGAACAAAACTTCTATATTTAATCTGTGCAGAGAGCGCCTTGTGTGCAAAGTACAAAAAAACAAAATGGATCACAAGTTCTGTGGCATGCAAATTGCATCCCGGATACACTCTGAGCTTAGCTGGCCTTGTCTTTGTGATTGACAGGATTTTATTTTTTTTTTTAAATGTGCAGATTATAAATATTTATAATTGGGTTGATATCAGCGCCGCTGAGTTGCCAACTGCATCTATTGAACTAAGGAAGGCAAGGAGACAGCGCTGTAAATCTTAGAGCACAATATGGCATGCAGATGGCATGGCACGCTGATAAATAAGCCTGGCTTTTGAGCGCTGCCACTTTTTCCGCGAGTTAATGAGTGGAGCTATTTCAGTTTGGAGCTGTCAGCACTGACGTGCGGTGCGGTCCTCTGCGGACTGTGCGCGGCTCCTTGGGTTCAGGGTGAAGTCAACGGGAGCTCTCCGGTTCTCGCGTAATGGGAGATGACAGTGAAATGAAGGGGGGAGACGGCAGGGAAAAATTTGGAACCAAGCGCAAAAGAACCCAATCCAGAACCCGAGAACGTCACCCAGAAGCATTTGAGAGCACAGGAAGCGGCACTGTGTCCGTTTCTGCACGGCTGTCGTGCACGTTTTACCCCAGACTGCATCTGTCTTACATAAGACGTATGCTATATATATTGCCTGACAGGGGCGACTCCCTCGTTTTTCCCGCTGTACACCCTCGACAGAGCCATCCAACATCAACATCCCCTCTCCAAATAGGAGCTCCGAGCTTCCTCTGGTCCTCGGAGTATTGCGGCGGAGTAAATCTCCACACACTGGGCACTATTCTTCTAGAAAGGGCTTCAGGGTGAGGAATTTGGACACAGCCACAATGGCTTCATTATTCTTCTGTTGCCTGGCCCGCTGAGAGTCTAAAACAGCCCTCTCCGGACTGCTGTCAGCCTTCCCCGTCTGCCTCGACAGACACAGAGCGAGCGAGAGAGAAAAAAGGGAGGGAAAGAGAGCAAGCAGACTGATATGACGGCATGTCCGAGACAAACATTTTGCCTTGGAAAAAGAAGTGAATCAAACCAGGAAGTCTCAGCAGAGGGCTAGTGTTTGACAACTAGGTCATCTAAAGGCTCACTGACATATCTCTGCTTAGTGTTTTATATTAATAAAACCACAGAATATTAAAGCTTAGACTGAAAACTACAGCATGAACCATCTTGGAGTTCTTTGACGCTTTGGGAATTGCTTCGGTTGAGGAGCTGTGGTTGTGATTTCAGCGATACGGTCATGTGTGGCCTCGGCGGTCGTATCGAACTCGAATCTACTGAACCTCGGCGAATCTGAAATAGCCGCCCGTCTTTGATTGCTTTGCGGCGTGTGGGCTCATATCTCACCGTATCATGAGCTCCTTCAGCCTAGGATCAAACGTAAAACACCAGGCTAGGCCACAAACTGAGTACTGCATAAACTCGTCGGCCTGCACACCTTCTCTTGTGCAGTATTTCAGTATATTAAAAAAGAAAGGAAAAAATGTCATGACTTTGTGCCCACTTCTGTCAACTTTGACAATAAGCCAGTGATCAGAGGCATTAGCACACAAGTTGCACCTAAATGTAAATCTGTGCCACCAAATTGCAAACAAACAAAACTAATCACATTTTTCCCCTCGTCCTCTCATTCTATGCTATATTAAGTCCCACGGGGTGTTTGAATTTAAAGCAAGCATGAAATCCAAACCCTTCAAGGAGATTAAATTGAGAATCAAGCAGCCCATGTAAATGCTGTGACAACAGGGGGCTCCGTGCAATTAGTATGCTGGCTACTGCTAGTGCAATTAGGCAAACCAGACAGCAAGAGCCGGGGGCCGGGGACATTGAGGAAGGCCCGTATTTCAATTTTATTTAAGAGGACACAAGCCTGTGTATAAATGTTCTTGGTCTTAACGTCACACTGAAAATAAACCAAGAAAAAAATTCACAAATTTACTGTTGCTATGGGGACATTTGTCGGTAAACAAGCCCAGAGCAGAGAGACTGTTGGGAGAAAGACCCATTTAGAGAAATCTCTCAGGTGGATCCATCAAAGTGGCAAGCTGTTGCATGAGGAACACAATGGAAGGACCACCTAGAGGAATAAAACGCTCTCTTTTGAGGGTAAATTACATAAACAAGCATGACAGGCAAATTCTCTGAGTGTCCTATTGGAAATGCTTGCAAACACTTTAGTCTTAAGCAAGAGGTTAAATTAACATCTGTAAACAAAACCTGAATTCAGTGGGATACAGAATGTAAGATGAAAAAAGAAAATGAAATGAAATGCAGTCATTTATGACGACTCCACGACATTCCAAAGCTTTTGTGTGTGTGTGTGAAAGAAATTAATACTTTTATTGAGCATGGATTCATTAAAATGATCAAAAGTAATGCTTTTGTAACATTATAAAGATTTCGATTTCAAATAAATGCTGTTCTTTTGAACTTCTATTCATCGAAGATCCTCAAAAAAACAATCACAGTTTATACAAAAATATTAAGCAATGTTTCCAACATTGATAACAGTAATAATTTCTTGAGCACCAAATCAGCATATTTCTGAAGAATCATGTGATACTGAAGACTGGCTGCTGAAAATTTTGCTTTGCCATCACATATATTAAAATAAAAAGTTATTTCAAATTATAATGTTATATTAATGTTATGTTATATATTTCTGTTTTTAGTGTATTTTTGATTAAATAAATGCAACCTTGGTGAGCATACGCGACTTAAAACATTTAAAAATTATATTGACCCTACACTCTAAATAATGCTGGATTAAAAACAACCCAAGTTGGGTTGAAAGTGGCCAAACCCAGCAATTGGGTTGTTTTAACACAGCGGTTGGGTTAAATGTTTGCCCAATGTGCTGTGCAGTTTAATTTAACCCAACTGTTGTTTAAAAATTACTATATGGCTGGCTTAAAATGAACCCAAATTAGGTTGGAAATTAAAAATTGGACACATAATTACTAGAGGCAATAATAATAATAATCAAAAGGTAAACATTTATTAATAAGCAATTTAATAAATGTTTATAAACAAACATATTAATAAATGTTCATTTCCAACATATTTTGGGTTCATTTTAAGCAAACAATACAGTCATTTTTAAACAATAGTTGAGGTAAATAAAACCCTGCTGGGTTTAAGCAACCCAATCGCTGGGTTTGTCCATTTTCAACCCAACTTGGGTTGTTTTTTTACCCAGCCTTTTTTAGAGTGTAAACTTTTGAAAGGTAGTGCACAGAGTGATCATTCCACTAAACATCTGCAAAATAAAAAAGAAAGCCAAACAAGTTTGGTGCGACACAAGAGTGAGTGACAATTTTAATTTTTAGGGTGAAGTAACACTATTGTGTGGAGATTCGCATCTGGAATGGAGAACAAGATTTTTTTTTTTTTCCTGGGTTGTTGGTTGATAGATCCTTGATAGGTCAAAACTCTTGGCTCCATTTTGTTATCACATTCGTGCATCTTGCCAGTGTGTTTACGTGTCATATTGATGTGGACAGCTGCCACAAGCGATAGTTCCAGTACGATGTGCCATTCCCAGACTGCTGATTTTGGAGAGCTCTGTGATCTCCCATTGGGTTGAGTGTCTTTAGCCCAAGGGCTTAAACTCATCTCACACTCCCAAAGCCCAACTCTGGACACATGACTACCTGTCAGGGGAGAGGCAATTGGGCTGCTCGACTGCAGCTGGGGTCCAGTACACACACACACACACACACACAGTCATTTAATGGAACATGCCAAGGTGATGGCAGACTTCTCCTGCATGTCTAACCCTTGCTCCTCATTTTTCCGCTCAGTCAGTCTGGTGGGTCTTATTTGACATCTATTATAATGTGGTATAGACTCCATAGTACTCACAGCATAGTGAGACCGGAGATTCAAATAGTGTGTTGAATATTATGCTTTACTCACATAGACTTTAGTCAGAGCAGATGCCATATTCAATTCGACAAATGAAAACGAGGCTTTAGGATAAAAGTACAGCCTGTTCAGCCAAAAACATCTTTCCACAAATTTCCAGTGGACATAAACTTTGGAAAATAAGTTATGATAATTAAACAGGATCTAAGACCTTAAGGCAGTATGACATAATGAACAGACCATACATCTGTCCATCACAACCTCATTTTCATTTATAAATTGATATGACATCTACTGGAGCGAAGAATATTTAATATAAGTATATCTCACAATTCTGACTCCAAACATGCAGCTGCAAGTTATAAAGTCTGAAAAACTGAAAAAACATTCTTTTTTCCCCTCACAATTGTACATTATAACACGTAATTGCGAGTTTGTGTCTCACAATTCTTACTTTATAACTCGCAATTTTGACTTTTTATCTCACAATTCTGACTTTTTTTCTCAGAATTGTGAGATAAAAAGTCAAAATTGCGAGTATAAAGTCACAATTACCTTTTTTATTTTTTAATTCATGGCAGAAACAAGCTTCCATACAATAGTGTGTAGATGTGGTAGTGGAAAAAAAAAAAAGAACGTAACGTGACTAATTTCAGTTCCTCTACAAACAGCCATTGCAGGGAGTAAAAGTAAAGCTGGCATTACGTCAGAGATGCACAGGAGGAGGATGAGTGCAGGTTTTTCTTCCTGTTGCATGTGGTTCTCTCTTCCCCTTTAGGCTATTGGTACTTCTTTCATTTTAGCAGCACATGGGCGGCAGCAAAGAAAACTTCTGCTGACTGAAATAACCACAAAACAACATCTGTGCAGCAAACTCCAATAACCTATAGGCATGTATTTTAAACCTTGGTACAATAGACATCTTCTTAGCAGTAACATGGTATCAGATAACACTTTTGCTTTTATGGTAATACCATGGTACTTTTTAGCCAAGGTAATTTCTCTATAATAATATAGCTATTTTCTGTTCAAATTAGATAACAGATGCTCAATGACTCATGTGGCTCATAATCATGTTTTTCTTGGCAGTTATTCTAGGTTAAACCAAATGCACTGATCGCAATAGGAAAAATACAGGAAGTGATGGAATGAGTCCAGTTTGCACAAAATGTGAATGCAAAGAGTGTCTATAGAAATCTTAAGGTGAAGACTCACTGACCTTTCCAGGACGTACTTCTGATCCCTGATCATACAGAGAAAAGAAAGATGTTTAATGCAGCATGTGTCCTGAACAGTTGGGTGATGCTATTGTTCTCAGGTGGGAGTTTGACAGAGATGGGACTTTAAGACTGTGTAATAATGCTTCACTTAAGAACAAGTGACGTTAAAGACATGATTATTGTGAGGTGAATCATTCTACAGCAGCACAGATGAGAGCCACTGCTGCTGAAGACACATTACAATCTAGAACAATAGTTGACAATGGACCATATTTTGAAACTCTCTCACAGATTTGTGTGAAAAATATACAGTATAAATAAATAATATAAAATATAAATGTTTGTTATTTTTCACACCAAAATATATATGACATATATATTCCATTGCAAAAACCAAGTCCATCTGACATCTTTTCTTTTAAATGTGACCCGGACCACAGAACGAGTCAATTTTTTATGCTGAATAAATAAGCTTTCCATTGATGTATGGTTTGTTAGGATAGGACAATATTTGGCCGAGATACAATTATTTGAAAATCTGGAATCTGAGGGTGTAAAAAAATAAAATTTTGAGAATCGCCTTTAAAGTTGTCCAAATGAAAACTTCAGCAATGCCTATCCACTCACAAAAATAACATTTTTATATATTTACGGTAGGAAATTTACAAAATATCTTCATGGAACATGATCTTTACTTAATATCCTAATGATTTCTGGCATAAAAGAAAAATCGATAATTTTGACCCATACTATGTATTGTTGGCTATTGCTACAAATATAGCCGTGCGACTTATGACTGGTTTTGTGGTCACAAATTAGCATTTTTTTTCACCAGGCTCCTATGTTTAGGTTCATTAATTTCACTTTAATGGCAATGAAAAGGTTATTAGTCAGTTTAGTCGATTATTTGGTATTTAACAAATTTGACTGTCTTTTGCTGCAAAACCAGCATCAAAAACAAGTCCATGTGTGTGTGTTTTTTTTTTTTTTGTCCACCTCTTTGGATAACAAGACGTCCATTTAGTCAGTTTTACAGCAACAAAAAGGAAAGGTTGTGTTTACTTGCTACTCACGAACCCTACCAGATTATTATCCCCCTAGTATTGGTAGGAGTAGGTGTGGGGGTTGGGGTTAAGATTAGGCAATCAGGTAGCGACTTCAACAAGGGGGGTAATAATTTGGCAGAAGGGTCGAAATTTGGCACAATATCTCATTTTTGGCGGAGGTGGCGTTTAGCGGCTTTTGCATCTGAACTCTTCAAATATATATTTAGTAATACAGTAATGGCTTTAAATATATATATATATATATATATATATATATATATATATATATATATAATTTTGTTTTCTATATACAATTTACTTTTCAATTTAATTTACCTTAAAAGAATCATTATTTGTTCAGTTCCATGGAACTAAATATAATATTACATTGATATGATATTACATTACATTAACATCTGATACCATTCAAGGTATCTCCTTGACATTCTTCTCAACTGCAAATTTTTCAGTTTCAAATGAGCTACATATAACAGTAGAAAAAAAAAACAGATGAATGAAGAGAGAGAGAAAGAAAGGTAGAGATGGAACTTGTGCCATGAAACTCATGTGGGTATATAAACATTAAGGCCATGGGATGGAAAAGAGCATATTTGAGTGTAAATTGATGATCAAATTAAACCTCTGTGGGCTCACTCTGCGGCCCGCTACTGCTTTAAAACACGGACTTCCACGTTTTACAGAGGGGGTTTTCTACTCAAAGTTTGGCTGCACAGAGAGGTCTTTGGATAACGGCCCCTCACTGGCACGGACAGCCACTCGGCACAGACCAGGATGTTTCAATTACAGTCCACGTGAGCAAGGGAATTTAGAACCGCTGCCAAAAATGACAGAACAGACGCAAAAGCAAAGCAAAGAAAGCATCAAACTGCAAAACTGCTAGACGTATTGCTCGAAAGCAACAAGGCAAAAGCAATTTTCATCTGCAATATCACAGAAAGCAGTGAAACAAAAGGTTTCACTAACAAAGCTTTCCATAGAGACTTGACACTGGTGTTAGTATCTATTTACATACTGAGAATGCGCTTGCAGCAATTTGCATAATGTTTTTCTGTAGCCGCGTGCTCTGGGGAGCTGCATTGTAACATATTGGTGCTTAATGAACTCTGAAAAAATTGATTTTCCACAGAGTAAATTAAGAAATGCATTATAGCTGTTAAAGCAATCTTGGGGGAAATCTGAGACTTCCACGCCAAAAGTATGCTTAGAAAGTAATAAATTACACGTTACACTTATTTGCTTTAATTCATGCTAATTTCACCCAATTAATGTATCACAGAAGCTTTGTGTGCTGTCACAAGAGATTTAATTATTTATCCAGGGATTTTGTTTTTCTTCTTGTATGTTTGGTGCATACGTGTCTACCTTATAGCACAGATATTCGTTAGAGTGTTTATGCTAATAAATGTCTGATGTATTTGCACTGCTGTCTTAATGACTGTGCGTGTTTACTTTATACCCTGATCCTCTGTTATATTTATTGCAGCTAATGAGCATGGCTGTGTTCCAAATCACACTAACAGTATGTACTTCTCTGATGATGAACTACATACTTTTGAATATGTAAGACAATGCACCAGTAGTGAGACATAACAATGTCACATTCCGTTTGAATTCAAGCATTAAAATTTAGCTAATCCAAGTCATTTAACTTGTAGGTTTATAAGTCAACATTAAAGCAGCTTTCCCACTTTACTTCCATAATCTGACATATTTCAGACAAAATAGGACATTCAACAAAGAAAAAAAAAAAAAAAAAATCATCTATCAGGAACTATGGGCTCTTTTCTTCTTTCATCTGAAAGAGACAAAACAGAACAATTATGCTACAAACTCCTCTTTTATAGCACAAAGAGTTGTAGGTAAAATAAGAAAATGCACATAAAGATAGAGTATGAATCTGGTTACCTTTAACATACTATGATTTCGAGATGAACTCAAAATAAAGTTATTTTGCATAATGCATAGTATGTGAACCAGAACGTATCTCATGCACTGCAGAAAACGTCTATTATACAAAACAGTATGGTTGGCCTACGGGCGGCTTCTAAAACTCTGCATTTCATTGTGATTTTCAGAGTGCAAGACTAAAACAGAGACCCGATTGTCTCTGCGTCCAGGCCACAGTGCACTTCCTGTGAACGACATGGACGGGAGATCTGCCTTCCTTCCTTTTCACTCTGGCACATGCCGATGAGTCACTGTTTACAGTCTTTTCAGATCTGCTGCCCTCAAAGCAACCTTCCTGACAGGACTTTTCCATTCACACAGAATCCGTCCATGTCGAAGCCTGACACTGTGAAGCCGAACAAACCCTTTTTACGATCTAAGGTTAAACTCTTCTTCTTCTGGGGCATGTCGCCATGAAATCAAAGCTAGCTGTCCATAAATACACTCTCTCACACACACAAAATCTGCTTGTGACTCACTAAAAGTCCTACATTAGGCATCTGTGGACAGTTTCAAACGTTTGCACTCCATGCAACACAGTTACAGTCTATACAAGCCAGTTTTGATGTCCTAAAGGCATTGATATACATCATTAAATTCCACAGATACTGTCACAAATGCTGAAAAACATTTCTCTTGAATTAGAGCTTTGTTTACTGGCAGTGAAGGAATACCTCTGGCTCCTTTTTTTTTTTTTTTTTTTTTTTTTTTTTTTTTACAGCCTGTATTTATGCACTTTTTAGTAGTCTTAGAAGTACATGCAAACCAAACTATTCCTGCATCTGAAATCACATACTGTATTATAGGTACTACATTTGCATTGAAATGTACTTGCGACCGAATGTTTTATCGTGTGTAGCATGAATGAAATTTGGATACACTACATCCGCCATGTTGTCATGGTCATGTAACCTAAGGCGCGTCACTTCCATTCACAAATCCTCTCTCGTGGCCTCGTGAGATAGTAAAGTGTCCATCAAATGGACTTCAGAATCTCCGGAAGTAATAGGTCATTTGGGTACTTTTTGCCTACTTTTTTATGACTACTATGATTTTATTTTATTTATTTTTTTTTTTTTCCCCAAAAAAATTCATTTGGAACATTATTTTATTTTATTTTATTGAACGCAAAATGCTGCTTTATTTTACATTTTTATTTATTTATTTAGCATAAATTACATTTGGAACATATTTTTTTATTTTTTATTTTATTTTAATTTATTTTTTGCCTATGACAATTTTGTTTTCTTGAACACATTGGATGGAAATGCTACTTTATTCAAAAATAATGCTATAGGTTTACTTTTACTAGATGTCAATAATTGTCTCATTTTATCTCATTTCTTCAATGAATATTTTGTTTATGTGAACAAATTGGATGGAAATGCTCCTTTTTTGAAAATAGTTATTGCGATACTTAGATTTTTTGCAAAAACTGCATTTGGAACATGGGAATGTTTATGTTATGTTATGTTATGTTATGTTATGTTATGTTATGTTATGTTATGTTATGTTATGTTATGTTATGTTATGTTATAAATTCGAACATACTACTTGGCTCACATACTGTATATCCAGACAGTGCTTGTGTTTGGTTTTTGATGTATTTTTATCTCTGACTTGAAAAATATTGAACTAAACTAGTGATGCATTTTTTTATACATTGGAAACATGGACTGTTTTTCTTGTTGTTGTTGTTTGTTTGTTTGTTTGTTTGTTTGTTTGTTTTTTGCCAAATGACAGTTTAGTTTGTTTTTGTTTTTTTAATATGAAATGGAAATGCTGCTTTATTTAAAAATTGTATTTATTTATTTATTTAGCATAAATTACATTTGGAATATAGTTTTTCTTTATTTTATTTTAATTTATTTTTTGCCTATGACAATTTTGTTTTCTTGAACACATTGGATGGAAATGCTACTTTATTCAAAAATAGTTTTGCGATTTTTTGCATACATTACATTCAGAACATGGAAACAAAGCTAGCTCCTGATGGATATAATCAAGCAAGTTCCTACTTTTTTGTCAAGGCATATCGTTTTTCCCTCTGAATTGTCATATTATCCAAGCAAAATGGGCTACAAAAGCAGTTTTAATAGGACAAACAAAGAAATCGGCCCACAACTGACACACTCTAGCGCTGTCAAAGAGTTTTTAGTTGGAGACTAAATAAAGGATAAAAAGACGCCCTTCCTAACATCCCCCTTCCCTAGCGACACCTTCAATTTCTGTGGCAGCTGTGACTGTCCCATTCTCCTCGTATTGATATTAAAAAGCTT
Source organism: Elopichthys bambusa (assembly GCA_037101425.1). Lineage (NCBI taxonomy): Eukaryota > Metazoa > Chordata > Actinopteri > Cypriniformes > Xenocyprididae > Elopichthys > Elopichthys bambusa. The sequence goes on along the minus strand of CM074454.1, from coordinate 5,772,067 downwards.
ATGTGCTGCTAGTTTTTCCAGTAAATTAGAGAAAACAAAATCTCCTGATTAGTCAATTAAGTGCCACATTAGTCTGGGACTTAATTAAAAGATAGGGCAGCCTTTATAAGGATATACTACAATGTGTACGGAATGTTTAAACAGGAGATTGAACAAATAGAGCTTGTTAAAACTCGCTGTGAGTCACTTGACATCTTACACGAATGCAACTAGGACTTCACAAATAGAATGTCAGGCTGCGGCGCTCCCCAGATCTTGCTATGCTAATCTGGGACGGGGTGAGAAGAAGTGCCACACAACACCAGCTGGCACAACAGGATGTAAACATTTACCAAATCACAGGTTTAGCGGCCCGAAGAGCTGATGCAAGCACACGTGGGTGCAGACGCACACGGATACGCTTGTGCATGGTCAAGCATATAGGTAACCCTACTTGGATTTCACTTTAAAAGATTGAAAAGGTAAAGAGGTAATACAGGGAAGAAAATCACAAATGGGATTGAACACAAAATCTCAATTGTTTATCTAGACCAGGGATGGGCAAACTCGGGCCTGGAGGGCCACTGTCCTGCAGAGTTTAGTTGCAACCCTGATAAAACTCACCTGTGTGTAATCCTGAAGACCTTGATTAGCTGGTTCAGGTGTGTTTGATTAGGGTTGGAGCTAAACTCTGCAGGGACAAGCGGCCCTCCAGGATTGAGTTTTCCCATGCCTGATCTAGACAATAATGAGATTAAATGGAAAGCAAATGGTGATTTTGCTCAGTTCTCATGGTTTTAGTTTTTATTAAAATATAATTTGGAACATTTATTTATTTATTTATTATTATTATTATTATTATTGCCAGTAACAATTTTATTTTATTGAATGCAAAAGTCTGCTTTATTTAAAAACAGTGTTTGCAATAGTTAATATTTAGATTTAGTACATTTAAAACATACATTTGGAACATAGCCTGCTCATGTTTGCTCAAGTCCCCTGGTTCTTAGATGTTTCTCTCAACAATGTCTCAAACTCAGATTTGCTAAGACACAACAGTATGCAAAGAGAGTCCACAAAGTCAGAGATCTCAATTTAAACTTAAACATTTCTCATATTGTTCCAACTTTAAATTGCGAACCACAATAAATGCTATAGGTTTACTTTTACTGGATGTCAATAATTGTCTCATTTCATCTAATTTCTTCAATGAAGATTTTGTTTTCTTGAACAAATTGGATGGAAATGCTCCTTTTTTTAAAATAGTTATTGCGATACTTAGATCTTTAGCAAAAACTGCATTTGGAACATGGCTTTATGTTATGTTATGTTATGTTATGTTATATGTTATGTTATATGTTATGTTTGCCAATGATAATTTTGATTTTTTGGAAAAATCTGATGGAAATGCTGCTTTAGTTAAAAATAGTTTTTGTAATATTTTGTTGCTTGTTTTTTCTCTATAATTTGGAACATTTATTATTATTATTGCCAGTAACCATTTTTATTTTCTTGAACGCAAAATGCTGCTTTATTTAAAAACAGCTTTTGCGATAGTTAATATTTAGATTTTTTTTGCATACATTACATTTGGAACATACATTTGGAACATAGTCTGCTCATGTTTGCTCAAGTCCCCTGGTTCTTAGATGTTTCTCTCAACAATGTCTCAAACTCTACTCAGATTTGCTAAGACACAATAGTGTGCAAAGAGAGTCCACAAAGTTAGAGATCTCAATTTAAACTCAATTTAAACATTTCTCAAATTCTTTCAACATCAAATTGCGATCCACAATAATTGCTTTAGATATTTACTTTTATTGTATGTCGATAATCGTCTCATTTAATCAAATGTCTTCTCAGAAACATCAGAGAAGCAGGAGACCAACAACAAGTAAAAGTCTCCATTTGCTTTGCATTTACTCTCATTACTCATATCTCATAAGAGAAAGCAGAAAGTTGTTACTTAAAATATTGATACTTTAATGAAGTTTCCTGTAAGCAATACCAGTTTAGTTTTTGATTCTTACTGTATGTCAACAATTGCATCATTTTCTTCCTCCAAAAGGAAGCTTAGGAAAAACATCTGAGACCAATTTGATATTAAAACATAACTAAAATCCTATGACAAAGCAACCTCTGAATAATAAAATTTCCCTCTGGGTAGACGTATAACTGCTCATTGACTTCCTTAGCAGTTGCGAAAATAATAATAGTGATCAGGTATATCGTGTCATTTTCAGAAAATGGCGACAGTAAATTCACAGAAGATGGTCCAGACATGGTGCTACCAAATTCATATCCGTAATTTAAGAGACGAGAAAAAGGCGGATATTTCCTTTTGAGGCGGAATAAATTATGCATCATTTCATTCCAAAGAGAGGTAATATTATACTGGCTTTGTCTGTCCTACTTCATAAATCCAGAGCTTTAAAACACTCACGAATGCACGCACACCAACACGATCCCTTTCACGCTAACACACACACACAAAAGGCACCATTTTTGCCGGTGCCCTGAGATTTAGGAGCCGGTACACTAAAACATCACAGTTCACTTGCTGTGTTGCCGTCTCAGCGTCACATTCTATCCAGAACAATGCGACAGCTGACAGCTTGCACAGAGATTCATCCCGCTAAGCAGAATTATTTCTGCCATGTGCTAATTTATTAACAACCTGTGCATGCTCTAATGTAGTAAATTTGCATATACATTTTTAACCTGGAAGCAAGATCATGAATATTCCTCAGGCAGTGGAGTATTTCTCTTTGTTAGTCACTTTCGATTCTTAGAAGAGGAACTGAGATCGGAAAGCGAAGCCACAATCTCTACAATCTTGTGCAAGGCACGTATTCTTTCAGGGCAGTATTCTGGTCCTACCTTAACCTTTTGCTCAGAACACAGCAGAATCCGACATTAAACCTTTTATGTTGCAATTTACTGCATCCACATGCGTTTGACCTGAAATAACATAATAATGCAAGAAATATATCATATTCAGTAATGCAGAGAGCACAGTGGAATGAAGATGGAGATTACTTAAGATGAATGAATGAACAAGTCTAGGAGGGTCGGGGTGGCAGATTTACAAGAAAGACCACAGGATGTGCAGCCATTATAAGGGGTGGTTATATGGCATCGGGGCACAAGCAGTTATCCCTGCGAGAGAAGGTTGCAGGTGCACATTTCGCACACCTGTGATGTTTTCCTGTATTCCCATGCGTTACCTAAGGATGCAACGATCAGATGCAGGCATAAACACCACGCTGCTGTTTGCAATGCAACAAATCGTACCTGTCAGCCTGACAGGTTGCCTCTATATTGTGAATAAACAAGTATAACAGAGACATAAACAGGTGTAGCTATTGTCTGTGGAGCCTGACAAACAAATCAAGAGCATCTGTAATGGTGTAATTACAGCAGCAAACAGATTTAATCTGTTATCTAACCGTGTTCTGACTGATGATCTATAGCGCATCCGGGAAAAGAAAAAAAATTAGATGAATTTGTTTTGGTGCTTGGTGCTTGTTTGGTGGTTTATTTAATGGATAGTAATGAAAAATACGAAAACTGTGTTTGCTGTTCTACTCTAAATGAAGCCTCTTATGTCATTCATACAAACTCGATGTGAAGAGGCTTCTGATATTAGGGTGGATCTCATAAAAACATGTCCAGGCCCCACATTTTAAAAAATGTTTGGTTGAAAATGGACAAACCCAGCGGTTGGGTTAAATGTTTGCCCAACCTGCCGGGCAGTTTTATTTAACTCAACTATTGTTTAAAAATGACTATATGGCTGGCTTAAAATGAACCCAAATTAGGCTGGAAATTAAAAATCAGACACATAATTACTAGAGGCAATGATAATTACCAAAAGGTGAACATTTTGTAATAAGCAATATAATAAATGTTTATTGTTTAATTATTATTCATTAAACTTATTAATAAATGTTACTTTCCAACGTATTTTGGTTAATTTTAAGCAAGTAATACAGTCATTTTTAAAACAACCCAGCATATTGGGCAAACATTTAACCCAACCAGTGGGTTAAAACAACCCAGTCGCTGGGTTTGTCCATTTTCTACCTAACTTGTGTTGTTTTTAACCCAGCATTTTTTAGAGTGCAGAAATTATTATTATTATTAATTATTATTATTATTATTATTAATGAATACATTAGTTTTAATATTTTTAAATATTTTTTTAAATAAAATTGATGTTTTTCAATAAAATAAATTATATAATTTATTTTTGCTATAATATTACAGTTTATTAATATTTTAAATTAGTTTTTATATTTTTTGTTTTTATTTTAATTCTTTTCATTTAAGTTTGAGTCATTTTGTGGGGTTTTTTTTTTTAGGTTTTTTTTAATATAGTTATATATAAGAATAACTTATATATAGTTATTCATTTTATTTCATGGCAAATGTTGCCTTGGCAACTAGCTAAAATAAAATAAGTTTAAGTATTTTTAATATTTTATTTTTAAAGCAAAACATTTTTTTTTTAAGGTTTTAGTTTTACTTTCCATAACTATAATAACTCTGATATAGGACAATTACAGCAATGAAAACCTTGGAGAAAGTCATCATGAAAATAAATAAAAATCTTAATGGTCCTAAAAAAGAAGTTTCACTTCTTAGTTGATTTGGGGGTTAAATGTGGGTTTCATGACATTCATACTTGCATACGCTATCATAATATTTTGATGTCAGGGCAAGATAGCATCAGATCTTCACACTGAAAGACTTCAGTAAATATGCTATCCAGATTTGACATGCCACTGACTCTACCACAATATATCAGACTGAAAAAACAAAGTGATTAAACTGTTTATCTTTTATAAACCATGCCTTCCACAGCTGATTGACAAACCTATAAATAGCAAAGTGTGCTGCAAGTTCAGACACACATTTAATGGCCAAAAGAAAACTGATAGCATGTTTTTTTTTTTTCCCTAAACATAATCACGTCCAAACCCAGTGGATTATGGCAGTGGTTGGATCGCTATACACATCACAGCAAACATTGAGAATGACTACAGGCTATTGAGGCCTTTCATTTAAGTGATGTTAAGAGCAAACAATCAACCCCCCTGCTTTGGTTCCCACAACACATCCATATCAAAGAATGATAAGTAGCAAAGGTGACATCCAATTTATAGCTGAAGGACCATGGACAAGCAAATAAACAGGCATTTCCGAACCACATGTCCAACTCAATTTGCCTCTCCCATGGTTCAATTAATTTAAGGGGCACAGGAAAAAAAAAGTTGAAGGTGCAGAACTTTAATGCCTTACTAATAGGTTAGACAAGCCCAGTCATTTACATTCACAGCTAACCCACAGGCAAGCTCATAGTCTTGTTACGCAGTTGAAAAAGTAGAAGAAATGCATATGAAAAGTTAAGACATACATTCAAAATATGTCTCAATGTGTCTCTTTCATTTTAAATCCAAAGCCGGTGTTGTCAGCGTTCGACTTCAAAAAGGCGAACCGTAGAAACTTTGAACCACTCCGTGCCCCGTCTGTGGCTGTGGGCTTGTTTTCCTGATCTCGCTAACTACCGCTTGCTGTCGTAACATTGCTGTTGCTTCGCCTGCAGGTAAAGAGAGATTAAACAGCATGCGGTGCCCTTGTAAAGCAGCAAAGGTTTTATGGAGGGGGTCTTTAAATATTTAAGGTGTGAGTACAATGAGGCAGAGCTGAAATACAAAATACAAACCTGCAAATCATTTACATTTCATTCGCCGTGTCTATTTTACACTTAATACAATTTTTAGGAACAAAATTCCAAAAAAGTAAGATAAATGCACAATATGACAAGCTGTTTGCCGTGAGGTGATTGTCATAGGTTAGAAACAGATGCCTTTTTTACTCATCATCCCTGAAATCATACACAAAAGGATTAGAATAAAACATCTTTAAAAAATGCTGGGTTAAGAACAACCCAAGTTGGGTTGAAAATGGAAAAATGTTAAATGTTTGCCCAACCACTGGGTAGTTTTATTTAACTCAACTATTGTTTAAAAAATGCTGCATTGCTCACTTAAAATGAAACCCAAAGTATGTTGGAAATGAACATTTATTAACATGTTTAATAAATGAACATTTAATGAAGTTTAATGAATAATAATAAACAATAAACATTTATTAATAAATGTTTGCCTTTTGATTATTATTGTTGCCTCTAGTAATTATGTGTCTGATTTTAAATTTCCAACCTATTTTGGGTCTATTTTAAGCCAGCCATATAGTAATTTTTAAACAATAGTTGAGTTAAATAAAACTGCCCAGCATGTTGGGAAAACATTTAACCCAACCACTGGGTTTGTCCATTTTCAACCCAACTTGGTTTGTTTTTAACCCAGCATTTTTTAGAGTGTAGTTTTCAAGTTGTCATGTTTGCCACTTCTCAATTGTATTTTAGTAAACAACAATTTTTGATCAAGATGATAAGAAAACAAAAATATTGAATGCAAAACATCCCCAGCCATTGTCACAGACAATTAAGTGTGGCTTGGTAATGAGGCCATTTGCATTGTAAAGCATCCCCCATGTGTGAGGGTTTTAATGGGGACAGGACCTGAGGAGATTAATTGACAGTGACATTTCTTGAACTCTATTTTTTCCCCCTCCGTGTCTTCCACATCTTGCCTTTGCTTACCTGACTGACAGATTTACCTTTCAAACTCTAATATGTGAAAGACTGTCCACTCAAACCCCTCATTGACTCTGATGTTCAAAAAGGGCAGGTTGGTACATTATGCATATCGCTCTGGCGATGAACAGAAGCGATTGACTTCAAGAAAGAAGGGCTGGATTTGGTCCACAAAGTGCCTGTGAACGTTATGAAAATGGAAAACATCAGAAGAATGATGCATTGCTGTGGATCTAAAGTCCTTATGTCATTATTAGCATTTAAAGGATTAGTTCACTTCAGAATTCAAACTTCCTGATACTTTACTCACCCTCATGTTATTCAAGATGTTTATGTCTTTCTTTATTCATTCGAAAAGAAATGAAGGTTTCCGAGGAAACCATTCCAGGATTTTTCTCCATATAGTGGACTTCAATAGCTACCAATGGGTTGAAGGTCCAAATTGCAGCTTCAAAGGGCTCTACACGATGCCAGCCGAGGAATAACAAAACGATCTGTCATTTTCAAAAAAAAAGAAAAAAAAGATATACTTTTTAACAACAAAAAGCTCATCTTGCACTAGCTCTGCAATGCACCACACATTCCGTAACCACGTTGGAAAGGTCACACGTGAGTAAGAAGAAGTACCGTGGTACTCATTTTCTCCTCCAACTTCAAAATCATCCCACATCATTGTTTTACCTTTTTTTTGTAAAGGCTTTTTGACTTAGTCTTGTAATACTTGCTCAGTACTTCTGCCTAGCATTTGTGGTTAAAAAGTATATACATTTAATTTTTTTAGAAAATGACAGATTGTTTCGCTAGATAAGATGGGATTGTGTAGATTCCTTTGAAGCTGCATTTAAACCCATTGGTAGCCGTTGAAGTCCACTATATGGAGAAAAATCCTGGAATGTTTTCCTCAAAAACTTTAATTTCTTTTCAACTGAAGAAAGAAAGACATCTTAGATGACATGGGGGTGAGTAAATTATCAGGAAATTTTAATTCTGAAGTGAACTAATCCTTTAAGCAGCCATACCGTTGGGTTAGCTGAGGGCCAGGTGCCGGTAATTATCATTTTTAAAGGAGTCCTATTATACGTTTGTAAATTTTAAACTTTCTTTAATGTGTAATGTTGCTGTTTTTAGCATGAAAAATATCTGCAAAGTTGCAAAGCACAAAGTCACTCTAAAGGGAGTTATTCTCTATATCAGCATGCACTGTCTCAGGACTCCCTGAAATGCCTTGCTTGTAGTCTTAAGTTTTCTTCCAGGAACGCACACGTCACAATATTCCTCATTTAAATAATTCCCACTCACAGCATACACTAAAAAAGGGACAAGGCGTGGTTGAGTTCATAGTTTTGAAACTCGCAGTTATGGTAAGGGGTGTGACATTTCCGATACACACTTGAAACGGTTGATCGATCACAACTCACTGGTACAGCCGACCAATCAGGGCACAATGCACTTTTAAGAAGGATGGACTTAGAGACAGGAACTAGAGTGTTACTGACAGACTGGAAAGAGAGGTGCTGCAAGAATATAAATTGTGTGAAAAATAATGTTTTCTTGAACATTCAAGCATGAAAACCTATTCTAGTAGACCCAAAAACAAAATCAAGGGACATAATAGGTCCCCCTTTAAGTTCTTTATCATTCAGTAATATCATACTACACACTTGCACAAATCAAACTGCATATTTGCGTGTCCTCTTATGATGCAAGCACGGCGCAACTAGAACTTTGAATATGCGATTTTAGAGCACTACAAAAGGTGGCGTGCAATGGCATAGTTATTTTCTGCCATCCAAGGTGGGGGTGGTGGTCACGGTTCTCTAATGACTTATTTAATATTGTAAGAGAAATGACCCAGAGTCCAAGGAGCGCTCAGCTCTCCAGCCTGAAAACAGAAACAATGGAGCCACCTTAATTGTGACATTACAAGCGGTGGCACAGAGAGGAACAGAGGGGGTTTGATTAAAAGGAGAAGAGGTGTGTGACTTTGTGAAAAGGTCACTGCACACTTACCTGGACTTCTCAACTCCCCCCATTTCTGAACAAGAAAAAAAAAAAAAAAGTGGAAGAATATGGAGAAAAAGAAGAAAAAAAAAATCTCCCATGTGATTAGAGACGACTTCCAATATTTCCAGCAATGCCATTAGTGAAATAAGATGGTAATTTTCTGGCAGGCGGTATCTGGGCAGAAAATGACAGAAGGAAGTGTGTGTGCGTGTGTGTGTGGGTGGGAACAGAAGGCAGCACAGGTGGAGCGGTGTCGAGGTTAATTGAGAGGTTAACATGGACAAAGGTTTGTCATAGGTCAGGGAAGACCACCATCCTGTGGGAAAAGCTCCAGTTCCTCCTGACTGTTCCTGATGTAGCGGCACAATCCCTATGCGAGAGTGTTTAGACAATGAGTTTTTATCAATGGCAGATTTAAGTATCTAGAAACCAAGGTGGCTGATGGCTAATATAATAATAAAATATCCAGTATATACACTACTGTTCAAAAGTTTGGGGTCAGTAAGATTTTATTTTTAAGAAATTAATACTTTCACTCAGCAAGGACAAATTAAATTGACAAAATCTATCTAAAATAAATACTGTTCTTTTGAACTTTCTACTCATCAAACAATCCTGAAAAAAAAAAAAAAAAAAATCACCTTTTTCACAAAATATTAAGCAGCACAACAGTTTTCAACATTGATAATAAAAGAAATATTGTTGACAACCGAATTAGAATGATTTCTGAAGGATCATGTGACAATAAAAACTGGAGTAATGATGCTGAAAAGTTAGCTTTGCCATCACAGTAATAAAAAATTATTTTAAAATATATTAAAACAGAAAACAGTTTGAACTGTAATAATTAGTGCTGTCAAACGATTAATCGTGATTAATCGCATCCAAAAAGTTTGTGTTTACATTATATATATTTGTGTGTACTGTGTATATTTATTATATATATATATATATATATATATATATATATATATATATATATATACATATATATATATAAAAAAAAAATACACACATGCATGTATATACTTAACAAAAATATATTTATATATAAAATATTTATAAATTATATATAAATATACATGTATACAGGTAAACATTTCTTAAATACATGTATGTGTGTGTATTTATATATACATAATAAATATACACAGTACACACACATATATAATGTAAACACAAACTTTTATTTCACAATACGGTTTAACTGTATTTTTGATCAAATAAACAAAAAGACTTCTTTCAAAAACATTAAAAGAAAATCTTACCATCCCCAAACTTAACAGAATTAACAATAGTGTAAACACAAATTAAATGCTAGCAAATGTGACATACATTTTTGAACAGTTATTCTACAGAAAAATGAACTAAGCCAAATTTCAAAACAAAAATCTGCATTTTGCATTGCAAATAATGATGGTATATTATATAACTGACATAAGAGAAACACTTCTGTGTTAGTTAACTGTCAAAAGGACACAAAGCCACATCTTTTGGAAGCATTATCAGCCACCTTCTAAAACTCCTCAGCCAATTTAATAGACTGTACAACTCCTCTAACCTTTAATTCAGTGTGACGTACCATCCTGAATCTATCACAAACCTTCAAAATCTCTCTGGAGACATTACAATTTGATACGCTGACTATGATGTAAACGATAAACATTATATCCATCTCTGAACCTTGTACAGGTGAGTCAATTACCGCATGCCTAAATGTGATGGGAAACAGCCCAGCTGCATTGATGCATGACATGCACCTGATAAACATTCAGACCACGGGCGGCTTTCTGAGAAGAAGAAGGAAAAAAAAAAAAAAAAAAAAAAACATGTAGCCGATTTTCAGTGAATAATCACACAATTCTGCATCACAAAGCAGGTACAGATGTCTTAGTCTCCAGTTTAACATTTTATTTTTAGGAAATTGTAATGTTGATGGTCCATTAACAAAACAACACTTGGTACATACTGCAGACATGTAAAAAGTGATTTAAGGACAAAGAGGAAACACATAAAAACATCAAACTCTGCTGAATACAGTATGCTGGACAGATAAAAATGCTAAGCTTTATTCACATTCTTTAAAAAAAAAAAAAAAAAAAAAAAAAAAAGTTACAGAATTATAGAACCTGAATTTTTTTATGTGGAAAGCATGATTATTTTTTTATAGACTATTACATCTTTTTCTGGTCGTCTGAAATTGCAATTAGCTACAGATTTGCAATTAAATTTAAACAACTGTCTCTAAAAGGTATTTCCTTTTCCATCTCAATCTTTTTCTCTGAGAAAGGAGATTTTACATTAATGTATTTATGTCAGTGTATATATTTTGGTATCAATGTATTCATGTGCATTTTTAAGCTTTCTTAAATATGTTAAGAAATTGATTAAAATGAACTTGGAAATGAAAATCTCAAAAATAGGACTTGAGTTTTAGTTTGCTTACTATTAAAATGCATTTTATTCATTTGAAAAGCCTTTACAGTAACAACAAACTTCTATAAAATCTTAAGTCAACTATATTTTTTGCATATTTTCAGTGTAAAAGAGCCAGTCTTAGTCAGTTTGGTCTAAAAGTGGGTCTCGTCAAAAGACACACAAGAACTAGTCTGATTCTGGAGAGGTAAAGTCTGTAGAGGTAAAGTTGTTTGTTTTGAACCGGTTTCAGTTGAAAGTTTCAGGTCAGTTCTGTCACACTGTGTTCTGAAGTGCAGTTTGGCAAGTATGTCGTAAGCAGTTTTGACGAGATGAGTCAGACGAATCACAAACACACGACGTACCGGAGGCATTACGCACTATGAACAAAAACTAACTGTGTTAACGTTATGATGCTAACATAAGCTTACGTAATGCCGACAAATGCCAGCTTTGTACAATTCACAAGAAGGTCTCAGGCAATGCAATCTGAATTACACGTATGATTTAACAGTCAAGAAAAGTAACACTTTGCAATAGTGTGTTCAGTTTTCACCTAAGTACTAAAGCAAAAGGTGTATATTTAACAGAGGCTTAATTAAAAAAAAAAAGAAAAAAAGTCAAGTTTATGCGTAACTTGCAAGATGCATAAAGTGGATTTCGGCATCTGCATTCTACACTATGGACCCTTTTCACAGACTGTGATGACATGTTTATCAGCATTGTAATTCCTGCAAAGTTAAAAAAAAAAAAAAAACTTAAGTACATTTATGGCACTATACTTTGTATTATATTACAAAAAAAAAAAAAAAAACTAGTTAGGATGTTTCTAATACAGCGGTTGAGGGATTGATGGTAAAATTTATATATTTTTTTCTCTTCTGACTGCAGTTATCAATCTCTCTCTATTTTTTCCCTCTTTTTGAAAGTTGTGAAAACACTACTGACGAGTTTTTCTTTTGCTATTTGAGCAAATGGGAACAGACAAAAAATATATATATTTAAAGGATTAGTTCACTTCAGAATTCAAATTTCCTGATAATTTATTCACCCCCATGTCATTCAAGATGTTTATGTCTTTCTTTCTTCAGTCGAAAAGAAATTAAGGTTTCTGAGGAAAACATTCTAGGATTTTTCCCCCATATAGTGGACTTCAACAGTTACCAACAGGTTGAAGGTCCAAATTGCATTGGATGATTTTGAGTTTTTTGCCCTACCGCGGTACTTCCGCCTACATCACGCGTGACCTTTCCAACATGACTATGTAACACGTGGCTCATCGCAGAGCAGTGCAAGATGAGCATTTGTGGTTAAAAAGTATATTATTTTATTTATTTTTTTTAGAAAATGACAGATCGTTTCACTAGATAAGACCCTTATTCCTTGTCTGGGATCATGTAGAGTTCTTTGAAGCTGCACTGAAACTGCAATTTGGATCTTCAACCCGTTGGTAACTGTTGAAGTCCACTATATAGAGAAAAATCCTGGAATGTTTTCTTAATTTCTTTTCGACTGAAGAAAGAAAGACATAAACATCTTGGTGAATAAATTATCAGGAAATTTTAATTCTAAAGTGAACTAATCCTTTAATGTAGTCTCTCTCATTCACCACTATAGAAGTTTACCCAACTATGATGACTTTTGCTTCTGATAAACCTGGAAATGTGAAAAGGGTCCATTCCGTGTATCCAGTTTTTTTGTGTATCTTTAAAGCACTAGCAAGCTAAATTGCTAATGTCGTTTCAAGAACTTAGGGACATTTTAATTAAATGAGCTACAGTAGACACAGTTTAAATAAAGACTATGAAAATTGGCTATCATTTAAACAGCCCTCTCTGTTTTTCAGAAACAGTTCAAAATAAGAATCCCACTTAACACCCACAAAGGCTTGACCTCTGACAGTGTGAAAGCGCTATGTTTCCACTCAAATTACAGTGATGTGCAGAGCGACCTCCAGTCATGTGACGTCTACCGTTTTAATTTCGACATCTGCAAGTTTTAAAAATTATAAAGTGTGAAATGTCGTTGAAAACAAAAGAAACGTAAAAACTTCCGCAAAAAGAGATGAAAACTCAGTTGAAACAGTAAATAGAAAAAGCTCTGATACATTAAAGCATTGAATATAAAGCGCTGAATATCTATGCTTTTGTGCACTTTTAGTCTACGAGGATATGTGAAGTACATAATGTATTTTTGTCCTTTTGTATGACTTTTATGGTCATTCTTGAGCTCAGGAACAGATTTTTCACAAGTGTGAAAAGAACACACTCAGTAGCTCTCATTCACATACACGCACGCACACACGCAGGCACGCACACACACACACACACACACACACACACACACACACACACACACACACACACACACACACACACACACACACACACACACACACACACACACGCTCAATCTGTTCTGGCTGTTGTCTGCATGCATCTGGGCTTTTATGTTGGGAAACAGATTCCGCAGCACTCCATGCAGATCTCCAGGCAGTCCGAAGACTCACAGCACGCATCCATAATGCCACAGTCCATGTCACAGGGGCAGTTGCAGTCATCTCCCAGGTCGTCTGCGCAGCAGCAGCAGCAACAGGCTTCTGATGTGCAGGTGCCGCACGAGGCCTGAGCCACCACCATATTGCACAGAGTGAGAAATTCACAAAACAGGCAGGCCAGGATGCAGTGGACACAGCAGTCTGTTCTCAGAGTATTGCAGTGGGCAGAACAAAAAAAAAAAAAAAAAAAAAAAAAAAACATCAAATAAACATTCAAAATTATTTTGAAGTATTTAAAGTAGTGACCTTTTTCATGCGTGATCATTTGAGCTATTTTGTTTGATGTCACCAGTGGCTCAAATTACACACTTCAACTTTAAAATCAAATTTAGGCTTACAAACAAAATTAGGCTTAATATTTATTAATTAATAATAATAATAAATAAATATTATATTTATATATATATATATATATATATATATATATATATATATATATATATATATATAATTCGTTTTTTTAAGCAATTTTTTTGGGGATCATACAGGCTGACAAGAAAAGATTACAGTACGCTTGTCTATATGTGTCAAGTGTGTGTGTGTGGGAGGTTAAGACTGTGGTTCAGCAGCAGTGAGAGCAAAAGAGGAATCAGAGAAATTCAAAAGGGACGAATTCCACTTTTGGGTTGATTAGTAGCTTTGTGAATAATGGGGTTATTATCATGCAAAAGCGCAGGGTTGGTCACGTAAAGCTGATTAACAGCGTCCAACATATTCGCCAGCAAATTGGCGCGTTAATGCTGTCGTTTCTCTCATCTCTGATTAACATTTAACCTTCCTCTCGCAGGGCCGCCACATACGATGCCAAATTACTGTTGTTTAAGATGACATGGATACACAGTTTTGCAGGAGCACTGAAAGGCCATCTGTTGGGAAATTTTGTAAAAAAAAAAAAAAAAAAAAATTATATTATATTATATTAATATTATATATTATATATATAAATTATTTGTCAGATCGCTGTTCAGCAATCCGTTGGGATATTGAATGCAAATAAATAAATAAAAATCAGTAAAAGTGCATTTATTAATTAATATCAGCATAACCAAAACAAAAGTAACCTGTTTGTGCATAAAAATAATACATCAACAAAAGCAGTTTGCTAATAGGTACAAGATATACAAAGTTAAAGTACATTATACAACAAACTATAAACGACTAACTACAACAAACAAAGCACCAACGTGAAAAGAGAAAATCTTTCACTCAAACGAAGCTTCAATAAGCAGCACGGCACTCACACTGTGCTCCCGCGTAAACAGTGCCGTAGAGAATAACAGTGAACCCCTACCAGCCCAGACGTGCCGCTCGGACATCTAATCAACTGTAGAACCCAAACCGCGGTGCATTAGAGAAAGCACAGCAATGTGGTGTGTATCGTTATCAGTGTAAAACGTGAATTTGCATGGCTTTCATCAGTCTGTGGTGAGCTGTCAGAGAGATCGCTGGGTTTGATTGGGGCTCTGGTGTTTGGGGGGGGGGGGGGGGGGGGGTGCAAGCAAGGACGAGGCCTGAAGACCACTGGATGTTCATGTTTGTTTGATCAAAGTGATTTTTTTGTAGGCGGTGGAGCTGACCAGCGGTGGTGCTGTGCAGCCTGGACAGTGTTTGAACATGAAACAAGTTTGCATGCAGGCCCACCAAAGGCTTAAAACATCAGCTTTCTGAAAAGGTCAAACGGGCGTACTTTTAGATTTCGCATGTGCCAACTTTACAACAGCTACATCAACTGTTTGCTTAATTCATCTGCTTAAAGTACTCATACAATACATGTTAATCAAAAACACATACTTGCTACTTGATTAGCAATTCATTTCATAATGATTTGATTTGCAGCATCCCATTAAACAAGTATGAAAAAATTACACGTGTCCACACCGATTCTTTTGCTCTATTTTTCCTGGTCCTTTTTTTTAACTAACAATTTCTTTCTAGAAACGGATTTAAAAGCAACAGTACATAATGAATTCCCTTGGATGTATAATTTATCAGCAGCGATTAGTGTGAATCTTAAGGAATGAGAGTCTGTGTAATGTACACAGGAGACAGGCTGCCTTATCTCAGCTGCAAAACCGGCATCGCCCCAATGAGAGGGTTCATGTTTAATGTCAGCCTGAGCGGAGGATGCCCATATTCTGTGAGGCCAAAAACAGCCCCAGCTCCTCGGAGGAAATAGTTTGAGACATCTGGAAAACTCCAAAGGCTAACATCAAAAAGAAAGGCAGCGTGACATAAAACAAGCGAGCATTGCAGGAACGTTCAAATGAAGAAAGACTGACTGGTGCACGGGTTTGTTCACGGCGGCTTTAGAGACCAAATGAGATGGGGATGAAATAAAATTAAAAAAAAAGAAAGAAAAAAAAAAAAGAAAAATAGTGGGCATCGAGTAGTTAATTTGCAGTCAATAAGGAAGTGAGCTCTGTAAACTTTCAGAAAGAGAACTCCGGATACACTGGGGAAGCTGCAAAGATGGGGAAAAACAAGGCATTACGATGCAACGCTAATGACCGTGCTAGCTTTCTGCGTACATCCCGCAGCCTTAATTGAATTTGTCAGAGGGATTTTAGACGACTGCGTACTTACAACACAACACAATCACAAACACGCCATCACTCAAGGTCCTAACCCACTCGCAACGGAACAAAAGATCTCTCAATTAGTTGATTTTCTGCTGGGGTTGCTGTTATCGCAGCCGGCGACGGCAGCCAAGAACACGAGGAATCGCAATCCCCTGAGCAGAGATCTTGTAAAGCTTTATTCTTCAGCTTCCCAGGCTGTTTAGAGGCTAATTTCACAGGCAAACAGATTATGGTAATCCGTGTAAACATTAAAACACAACAGCTTGCTGTTTTCCAGGGGGAAATTACTACTTGAGAGAGAACATATTGATTCAAAACACAGTTCTACAAATAACACACACACGCACACAAGCTGTAATGAGACAGACTTATTGAACTGTTCACTCACCCCCCCTCTCCAATTAAGATGTGAAAACTATGACGCCTTTTAAGATACGCATTTCCGTTAAATCCGTAGGCAGATAATGGTGTTTGTTACACACACCTCGTAGTAGGCTCCTACTCGCAAATCACCTAAGTGATAAATCTGTTCTAAAACTTTCCAGTGTTGGAAAACTACTTTCCTGACCGTTCACACACAGGACCAAGTGTCCCTAATAAGTCTGTGTGCCTATGGGTACCTTTGTGCAAATAAATCTTAAAATAAAACTAGCAAACAAACCAAATAAATAAATAAATCCTGCATGCAAGGCTGTAACTTTTTTTTAATAAATACAAAAATGTACTTACTAAAACCAACAATTGTGTATAGAGTATTGTGTATAAAATGATGAACCATTAAATGATAAATGAATAAATAAATGAATACAATTTTAAAAAATGTATTTATATTTAAAAAAATGAAAATGAAAATAAAAAGATATGCTTTGTATAAAAGCGTCTGCTAAATGTTTAAATTAAAAACATAATAAAATAAGCCGATCCATATGTCCCGTTCTAACTTTTCCAACTGTTTCCAAACTTCCTAAAACACATCACCACGAGAAAGAAATCACACTCGTCAAGCTATTTCATGAAAACACAACTGGGCCAAGTACAGTCACTTGAGGTATCCCAAGAAGTTGAGAATGATAATTCCCAAATTTTCACTTCTAATTCAGTGAAATGCCAGGGTATGTTGAACGAAACATTAAAAAAAAACCCAAAAAAAACATACAAACTGCTTTACAGAGAATCTAAAGTTCTCAGCAGGTGCAAGACTTGGCTTGATTTAAAAGGGTTATGGTATCAGACAAGCATGACTGAACATCACGCAGTAAAGCAAACGCAATACATGAGCCAGGAAAGTGGCGCTGGTACACAGAAACAAGAGAGAGCTGGTCTTAATGAGAGGACACTGTGAGAGAGGATAGCGATGGCCCCCGTTGAGGTGGGGTTGACACATGGCAGACCCCCCGCTGTCCGCAGTCTTGTTAAAAGGTCACACCTTGGTGACCATTACTAATGCACCAGCGATCTCCTTCATTACTGCTCTCTCCTTACCATCACACCTGACAATGTGCAAGCTGCTTTTTTCAGATCGGCTTTCTGTTTTTCCTTCCCATTTGTGAGACAATACAACACCACAGAAATAAAGAGATCAATCTAGTTGGAGTTATGAAAGATGAAACAAAGCAGTGCATTTACAGGAAACAGAACAGAAAAGTCACAGATTAGTTGCGGTTAAGCGGAGGGAAGGGAAGACCAGACCATGAACAAAAAAAGAGGAAATCTGCAAGCACATACGAGTTTGTTTGCGAGTGTATGTTTGCGTGTGATGTCATGTACCCTCTGGAGTAGAGCCAGGTTTATGGGAACCCGTCGAGCTGCTTTTACTCCTTCTGCTGCTGTCACTGTTGACCGACAGGCTAGAGCGAAGCTTTCTCTGCACACGGTGCGAGACGGGCGACGGGTGCTTCCTGGGCTCGGCGGTGTGGCCGGCGGAGGGTGGTTGTGTGACCCCGCGGGGCGTGCCATGGCCATTACTTAGCACTGTGTGCAGACCGTTCTGCTGCCTGGCAGCCTCTCCATCAATGGCATGCTGCAGGAATGTTGCTGGCTGGAGAAGAGGCTGAGGTTGAGCTACAGAGAGAGAGAGAGAGAAAGACAAATAATTTGTGTAATCATCTGTTTGGACCAGAAAGACTTCACAGCTGTTCCCTGAATTGGTGACAAGGTGACAGGATGTTATTACTAACCCGAAAGAAATGAACTAACCTTTATAGCATTTATTTTAATATAAAATGCAAAACAGGAAAAGAAAACACTTTATGGCCAGATGTGAATGACAACTTTACTAACCAGGAAATATGTATTTAGCAAATATTCACCAAATTTTAAACGTCAAGATTATGCAAAAGTACACAAATGACTCATATTGTTGCATTATTCCCTGTAAAGATTAAAATAAAGATTCTAGCTCCCATTCCAATTCCAGTTAACGATTCCGGTTTATTAAACCATCCAATTAGCAAATTTTTTTTGTTAGTAATTTTTTACCCATTCACATTTAAGCCGGGCTCAGGCATTTTAGGCTGGTTTATCCCTGATTTACCTGATTTATGACTATGATTACGTCAGTACTGTCACAATAGCCAATGAGAAACAAGTTTGCAAGGAGATGGAAGTGAATGCGACAACTTCTGAAAAGGCGACCATGAAACAAGCTGCTGTATGACTCTGTTGGACAGCAGAGATGGTGGAATGGCTCCTGGAATTGTGTCAATAAAATGATTGCCTGTATAACTTGTCTTCTATGGACAAAGAGTAGAGCTGGGGAGAAATCACCTCAGTTTTGAACATACCGAGTGAGTGTGGAAAGCTGCTAGCACTATAAGCTAACATGCTGATGGTGTTGCCAAACAATGGTACATTTTATCCCTTGAGGCTGTGCATGACGCAACCAGATCATTTAGGATTTGAAAATTCCTCTAGTCTAATCCCAGCTTTAGTGCATCAAACCAAAGTGATGTCTTCGTTGTCTTTTTATTCATTTTTTCAACTTCTCAATTTCCAACCCTCCTGTGATCCATAACCTGAATACAGTCTCCCTCAAACCTAAGCCACATGAGACAGAAACCCAGTACTTGTAGTCTTCATATGTCACACACGTGAGGAGGTGGTCATGGCCTGAACCGAGAGGCTCTATATGATGTAACAGTAGTGATGGCAAAGTGAGTAAGTGACACTAGTGTGCGTTCAGCTCTGCTGGGAGTCTTATTGTACTCTCTTTCAGGATACGCACCTCATGTTTATTGGGCTCCTTTGAATTATTCATCATCTCCCTGCATTTGTTTTTTTTTTTTTTTAACCTTATTCTTGCTTTTATGCAATGATCTCTGCATTTTGCCTGGTGTATTGTAAGGTAGAGACACCTGAATTTCTCAATGAAATCTTGGTGAAATTAGTTCTCTCTTAATTAGTCGTTCTTTTGGTGGGAGGTCCACACTGACTGTGCTATTATTATTAACAAGAGAAGTAATCCAGCCCACTTCTTTATAACAACACATCACCCTGGGAGGATGCTGACGGGAATGTAAAATTACAATTAAAAACAGGCCATGGAGGCCTCATCAGCCAGCTGTCCATCTGCGTGTACACTAAAGCTCGTCAACAGGAGAACTCCAATTGTCAAACCCATGTAGGGAGTCAACTGAATACTCTATTGGCCATCAAGATGCTTCATTTGTGTAATTATGATTTAATTTATTTGAGCAAACTTTACAATCCATATACAAATTGTGGGGTAGTTGTCAGCAAAGCTCAGGGCTGGTGACTAGAAGGTTGCTGGTCAGTGTTTTTATTGTTAAGTAAAACATTGTAATGAAGTTGAATTAAAGTGAAATATAAATATTAGATGGAAAAAACTAGATAAATATTAAAATAAAATATTAGATGAATATTATTTTAGCTAGTTGCCATTCAACTAAGCTTTCCATTGTGAGTTTTTAAAAAGCATAAAAGCAACAGGAGTTATTAGAAAGCAATCATTTATTAACTGATGTTTGTACATCAGGACAGTCCACCCAGAGCAGCCTGGTGTTAAGTGTCTTGCTCTATGGCACAACAGTGATGGTTTATGGATCCCCCCTTGCAGTGTTTTGAACCAGACCTGATCTTTAACCACAACACTACATTACCTTCTGCTTTGCCAGACAGCCTCAAAAGCGGCCCAGTCAAAGAATACGTTGCACATGCATCTTGCAATACATTGCTCGAACACAAGAACAGAGAATGTTGTGGGAATTTGGTGCACACTGATAGGATCGCACGGCCCCACGAAAGCCCGAAGGCCAATGCAACACAAAAGAAAAGTTACCCCTCGATAAAATATAAATGTTGCCTTCAACCCAAGGAATGATAGGTGATAAAAATTGAATAGCCGCACTAAACGTAAAAACAAGCGTTGTCTCGCAAACGGTGATTGTACACAAGCTGACAGGTCGCATTAAAACACCATGTTATGGTGCGGGATAGAAGGTGGGGGCAGAAAGAAAACAGTCCAAATTGGTCTTCTAACCGCTCCGCTTCCAACATATCAACAACTGTTGAGAATGTACATTTGTAGTTGAATAATACATGGTATTCCTCTACACACGCTGTCAAACACATCACAGGCAAACAGGGGGTGAGTGCTTCTTGACTGTCTAAGCAGCATCCCAATTTGGTCCCCTGGATCTGACAGCCTCAAATATCCTGGGAGCATTTTTAAAAGGCCAGTGTTTGATGGATTCATGAAGAACACACAAATATAATTGCCATTTGTCACCGCACGTTCGGCGCACGCCCCACGCGGGGACGGCGGGCCGGGACGCCCAGGAGAGACACCGCGCCACCGTGGCGTCGCTCTCTATGTAAAACTGTGGATAAACACCCCTTTGCCTCGGTGTCACAGAAAATAGCTCCGCTGGAAGAATTCAAAATTGTACCCCAAAGACATGGAAACAGAGCATGGCGGACCTCCCAAGAACGAATATGTATGAACGTCAATGGCATGGAGCGGCATAAACAAGACGGCGAAAATTCGGTCAAGCAGGAAAGATGTCTGAAAGGAGGTGAGACAGGGCAGGATGTTCTCTCATTTGCGCTGCTCTCTATGGAGACTGAAAGGTAAAGAGAGAGAGAGACAGAAAAAAAAGAAAAGTAGGTCCCTGTATTTTTGCGGCTCGAGGCCTTTTAATATTTCATCCTGAGAGTGGAGCTGTTTGCTGTGGCCCATTAGGACGCCCATCAAACGGAACATACATTAATTCACTTGTCAACTCATGTCATCCAGCTAAACAGCCCCCATCCATTTCTTATCATCATCTGCTAATGGCTAACAATCATTACCTGTATAAAAGAGTTGGCCAGTGAAAAAATGCAAAGTACTGTGATGGTGAAAAACAGCTTCCTGAAGTTAAAATGGTCAAGTCAGAGGAAATTTCTCTTTACAAGGCTTGATCTTTTGTAGGCTGAAGGTATAACTTATAACAAGAATAATATGTTATTCTTCCCGGTTTACTTGATGTAGTGTTATTACAATGTTATAGTGTTATGTAGTCTTATTACAAATGATAAAATCTGTGGACAACTAATATTGAACCTGATTATCAATTTATGATTAAAAATAATTTAAATATGAAACTATATTAAACTGACAATATTATAAATATTACATTTATATTTTTAATTTACTTTTTAAAATTTAAAATTTATATTCTTCAATATCAAAGCAAAAAAAAAAAAAAAAAAAAACATTCTTTGAAAAATCCTATTAAAAAAAGATTGAAAAATAATCCAGACTAGGGTTGCTGTATTTGTTTAGCTCTGTGTATATAATATGAATGCAACACAAATAACTGTTTAATGCTCCATGGGCCCGTCTTTCTGATTGAAATGCTAATTTGCAAATGTGCACTGACCTACCAAGAGAGTTCCCACCATCTCCCAAAACAGCCCGGGGTGGCATTTCTCCTAACAAACACCTATGGCAAGCTTACACCTTTCAATCCAAAGCAATATATTCTTTCAGTTGCAATGATGTCCCCGTATTTATAGAAACAAAACCATGGGAATTTGGTTAGAGGGAAGGAAAGTAAAATGAATATTATTAAAAAAGGGCTGTGACAGAAAAAAAAAAAAAACCTTCAGCATATTAAAAATAGTTTACGGCTTGACCTTCCGACTCTGTGGCAAGGTCTTACTACCTGAGAAGAGAAGTTAAAAAATTAAATTTTCACTTAGGTGATCTATTGCCCAAGCTGGATCCATTTTGTGTATAACATGATTCTGAACCTACCAAATAAAGTGTAAAACGAAAGGTGCAAATAGCTCAAAAGTTGCCTGGTACACCCAGAACTTTCTTGATATTGTCTTATTCACAACATCTATGTATATTTTTTAGTTGGGTTATTTAAAATTTTGTCCAATTGTGTCTTTAATACATTTATTTGAGACTACTATGTGTCTTGATCACAGTAATTGCCCTGTTCTTTGAAGCCGCCCCAAATGTCACATGCCAGAACTATTTTAACTCCATTACGGCACCTCCTCCGGTTTGCTGGCACCCTACAATATCTAATTTCTGAGAGACACCGTAGCTCACATCTTATTTTATACTCATTTCTAGCAGAAGATGAATAGGTAGTCACTATTACTCAGCTTTTTTTGTGCTACAGCACACTTTTAATTCTTTCTGACAATCATTTAAATTTGGCTGTTCGAATGAAACCTGCCGTAGAGATGTGACACCTGAGAAGGCGTTTAATATTCCAGGGCTACCCTCTTTCGTAGTCATTCACTGTCTGTCCCGCTCTCACTCGCCTATTCTTTCACTCCATCTCTCTGTAACAATGACAAGCCGAGCCAGGCGTCTGGGATTTACTAATTTCAAATTTAGTAATTTGGCTGCTGATTGAGTAGGAAAAAAAATAACCCCTTCGGACCTTGTTCTGCTTAATTACATTTTATAAGACAGCCGGCAACTCCAAAGACAAGGAGAGAGATTGTGAAGGCTTGAGCTTTTCATCTATTATAGTCCTATTTCAAATCTGCATTTGCAGTATGTGGCATGCTAGCCATCAAAATCATTAAAACCCACCAGAAAACCTTCTGATAGTGAAGAGCAGGCACAATCCATCAGAAGTGGGGATATGCATTAATTACATATTTTTAAATTGATACTAATCACAGGGCTCCAGACTGCGACCATTTCTTGAGATTATGCGACCAAATTTGACGTGGTCGCATTTGTGCGAGTGCATGGTCACGAACTCAATCGGTGTCTGCCTACCTGCACTTTCTTGCATTATGGACTTATCTAATCTGTCACGTATTATTGACTACGGCAAATCAGCTCCCGTAGTTAGTCCCTTTGGGAGTTTTTCCCTATTTTGCACCTCGCTTTTAAGCACCTTTCGAATTAGTGCCAATTCAGGGCGGCAACTGCTCGAAAGTTGGGTTCATTATTATTAAATTCACTTAAATAGGTGCTTTTACATTTCGATTTGAAACTAAATCTTCCTCCATCGTCTTGTCAGTCAGCTTCTTACTCTCACACTGTGCTGCTGATCTGTGCTGCATTTTTAATTGTAGTGTCTGTTCTCTAACTGAACTAAATGATTTTTATTACATATCAAAACGACAGTGGGGGCGGTGCCGCGGTAGGCAAGCAATGTAACTGGTGTTGCACCGGTAACACTGACTATCACAGCGAGCCTATTAGTCACGTACACGTGCATGGCACACTGATGATGAAACACGCAAATTAGGAAGTAAGTCATCTAAAAATGAAGAGGTCAACAGCAAAAAAACAAAGTGTGGAGGGCGAGAATGCTGGTGGAAAGGACGAGCCAACAAGCCAGCATACAGACTCTGACACAACTGATGATGAGAGCACAGGTGCGGACAGGTTGATCTGATTTTAATCAAACATGAAAAAACATACATATTTGATATAAAAACTATAGTTTATAGTTATAATTTTTTATTATTTTCATTTGATAGTTAAAAGAATAAAACGTTTTGCCAACATGAGGTCTCGTGTCACTGTCAGTCTTTTTACATCAGTGCAAAACTAGGATATGCAGATTAAGACAACTATTCATCAGCATGCATTGATTAATCCCATGTTGAAAAGTTAGTCTGGAGCCCTGTAATGCAAAAAGATGCTATTTTTTTAATCTACATAACCTGGATAAACTAGTCAAACATTGTTACCCTCTCTAGAATTAAGATTTTTTTGTTTACATTTAGATATATGAATTTGGCAGACACTTTTATCAAAAAAAAAAAAAAAAAAAAAAAAAAAAAAAAAAAAAACGTACTTATATAAATCAAATCCATGATGTTGTTGCTGCTAGCGCAATGCTCTACTGATTTCACTACAGGAGTTTGTGGTTGTTGCTTCTAAAGCAGGCCGAAACATTAGTTTTTTATACTTTCACCTTGTTTCGAAACCTGAAAAACATTCGCGCAATCCATATCTGCACCTCCTTCCGTTTCCATCACGGTGGAATGGAAGAATCCCATAAATGCAGAAGTTCTACACAAACGTGGTTATAAAACGCACATCTTGCACAGATTTAGCCGTTTTACACAGCTACCACATTTTCTCGAAAGATCAATTATGACGTGACTCAGACCGAGCCTGAGGGAGCTGCCAGACTTCATACGTCGAGTGCTCCACCCTCCCTCCCGACAACTGCAAACAAAAAAAAAACAGCAACACAGATGTGAGGAGGCTGGGGGTGTATTTTCAGTTTCAGTTACATCGGTGACTCAATGATTCCACCAGTCTCCAAAAAAAAACAAGAGGCAGCATGCATCTCTTGCAGGCTGTACAGAACTAGGCCTTACAGAGAGAGCAACTAAAGCCAGCCAGGAGAGTTTATTAAAAATATATATATATATATATATATATATATATATATATATATATATATATATATATATATCTGTGGACAAGGTTCCTTTATTTGCTCTGTTTCAATCTCAGCATTAACTGCACTAATGTGACAGCTGTGGGTCACTGGACTCTGTCTTCGGGGTGCCAATCAAGACCTTAAGCCCGGGAATCAGGCTAAAGGACAGGGGTGCTCGTCTGTTTCTGAGAGGCTTTTTAACGGGAGATGGCCATATCGATTTTAGCCATGGCAGGGAGCACTGTCTGAATGGAGTCTGTCGGTGGCTCCCCGGTCACCCCTCAGTGATCAGAGGCCTGACGGAATGACCTAGCAGAGGTGCGGTGAACCTGCAAACACGCAGGGCAGGATGGGAGCACATCACGAGAGATCACTGTAATAGAAAAGGGGTTTAACCTTAATGTTGAAGCCAAAACCCTGTTAGAGGGCCAGTAATCCCTCCCGCTCAACTCTCATTTCAAGTGCTTTTCTGGCTGCAAAAGGCAGCGTTGTGTTCGGGTTGCTGTGGCAGGAGCGTTCACACTCTCGAAGATGCATCGCTGTGCCACTAATCAAAGCGTGGGCCTCAAATCTACATCTTATTAACAGACAGACGCCACTTTCCAATCTATTATTCTTTGCATAGTTCAAACCCCAGCGCCGCTTCCCATAATGCCCACCCTGCGTATGAAATAACACCGAGCTGATGGTCAATGAGAACAATCAGAAATGCTAATGGTGTGCTAAACCTATAGCTCACAGATGTGTAGATCACCTCTTATCGGAGGTAATTTAAATAAATTTTACACTCATAAATCTGCAGAGCTCCAAAAGGGCTTCAGCACTTTGCGAGGACGCTAATTGAAACGCTGGGAATTTTTACATATGAAATATGTCTACACCAAGACAATGAGGAAATAATTAGCACAGAGGTAGAATCACAATGGCCATTTTAATCAACCCCTGCGCTAGCATTTCACCCTATTTATTCCAGTTTTGATTCCATGACCCACGGCTAAGTAATCACTTGAAAATTACTCCTCTGTTCTAATGGGCTCTTGCTTCGGAGGAACACGTGGTCTGAAAAATTAGCATCTTGAATCAATCAACTCTTTCCGCCCAAAATGATCGAAATAAAGGGACTCTTCAAAAGTGAATGCAGGTGAAATGCATGTGTGCTCTCTTAGAAACAATTATTTGATTTTGAGGATTAATAGCAAAGCCAAGTTATCAACAATAAATACCTGATCCTGAACCTAATGTAACCCCTGAGTGAGAGCACAAATTTCCAGACATAACGCAGAGGCGTTATCATCGTAGAGAATGATATACATCCTAAAAATGGCTGACACTCAAGTGAATTATTCAGTGATTAAACACCTCTTGATCATTACATCATTACACTGAAATTCATACAGGCCAGAACAAGTTTTTCTGTCGTTCAGCTGTGGGGCTGGCCACATCCCACACATATGAGAATCTGAATGTGTAATGCATTTGTTCATTGTGTCTATACTAGACTGTCTTTCTGTAGCTTAATAGAGAAATACGCAATTAAAAGCGACACCGATAACTCAAGCGGAGTATATTCAACCATCGTCCGTTTTTATCTGCCCATGCAAGTCAACGGACAGTGCTGAATAAGTGCGATTCATCTTTAGACAGTGAATTCTGCTAGCAAATTAAAATGGAAATATGATAAAACAAGATAAACTGTTGTAAAGTGGCCAGTCAAGTTGATTTCCTATCGATTTCCTGCTCTAGGCTTTAAATATCACATCATACTTCCCAATCCAATTAGTGCACTGCCTTACAGCCCTGTTCTATCCATACTTGGCCAGACAGCCCTTATATTTGATGGTATAGTCACATATTCTAGAGCCTTATGCAGATATCCAATCACTAATTATTCGAAATTCAAAACAAGTCGAACGTGGACCAAACTGCTGAGGTTTGGCAAGAAGTCTCTTAGGGTTGGTTTGCATCCAGATGTTCACACAGAACGTGTCTTTGCGTCTAAAAACCCAAGGCGCAGCACTCAGGAATAGTTTAAAATAAAGGGCAGAACGCGAGGGTTTCGAGACGTGCTTTTGAGATGTGATGCAATAACGGAAATAACAGAAATAGCCACACTGGCTATCTGGACACAACCACTAGGAGCGCCTCCTCCGCCATGAAGCCTTCAAATAAAACAGTTGTCATGCCAACTTGCTACTGTAAACAAAAGCTCACAACGCTTGCCCCGCCTCCGGGTTCATCTGATTGGTCCACTGTTATGAAACTGATATTGATGAGCAGCGCTGCATGTAAAAGTTGAAATTCTTTTAACTGACATGTGCGAGACTGCAAAAGACACAAGCACAATGGTCATAAACGTCCATCTAGTGCATTTACATAGTAAAACAACGGAAAAGTAGCATTGGAATGGAAAAAACGCATTCTGTATGAACATGCTTACCAAGGTTGCATTTATTTGAACAAAAAGTCAGTAAAAAGTACTGTTGTTAAATATTAATAGTTTAACGGTATAACCGTTATTTTGAGTTTAATATCATTTAAAATGTAACTTATTCCTGTGCTGGTTAAGCTGAGTTTTCAGCAGCCAGCCACTACTCCAGTCTTTAGTGTCACATGATCCTTCGGAAATCATTCTAATATGCAGATTTGCTGCTCAAGAAACATTTTATTATATTACTCAATCAATGTTGAAAACAGTTATGCTGCTTAACATTTTTGTGGAAACCATGATACATTTTTGTTCAGGATTCCTTGAATACAAAGCTCAAAAAACAGCATTTATTTAAAATAGAAATCTTTTGTATCATTATAAAGGTCTTTACTGTCACTTTACAACAATTGAATGTGTTCTAGCAGAATAAAGGAATTTAATAAAAGGTTGATAGAAGAGATTTTTTGTGGCAAACTTGAGTCTTCCATGGAACACGTTTCTCGCACAGTCCACCAGATTTCTACACAACGAGACTGTGGGAAGTGGGTGTGTCAAGACTTTCCCCCCTCCAAAAACAAGTGGTGAGAATTTTCCAAACACATCCTTTGTTTCAAATCTTTGTTTCCCTAATTATTTCCAACCGACCCAGTAGTGATGAGTGAGATTTTCCATCACTCCTCATCCATTTGACATCATTTACATAAAACAATGCCCTGACTTAGTATAACTACTGAACTGATCCACCCTTCATCTTACATGCGGAGCAACAACCGCCAAGATGTTATCAAGCTCAACATTTTTAGAGGACATAAACCCATATGAGCAGCACAAGAAAAGTCTCTATGATGCAACTCCATGCTTTACCAGGTAAGAGAGCTCCTATTTCAGTACATTCAAGTGCTCAGCCATGATTTCCAGTTCCAGGCCAACCAAGGCCAAACCACAATGGGATATCCTTGTTCACTAAGCTTTCAAGACTTTGGCAGGAAAAAGAAACTCTGAAAGTAACAACTGCACTGCAATAGAAAGACGCTGGTTAAAATCCAGTACATTTTCTTTTAATCAACACCCAACACTTCACTCAAACTAGTGCACCTATAGTATTATCTTTCCAATGAAAATAACCGAGCAAAGCGCTTACATATAGATTATGCATTATCATAATCTCAAATCAAAGCTACTCCCAAAGGCAAAGAATATCAGCGCAGCAGTAAATAATGAAATCAATTATCATCACAGTAAATGTTTTAAAATCACATCAGTGTTTTCCAGATGTAAGCTTCAGTTTTCAGTAGGGCAGAACTGTAGAAAACGCTGACAAAGGTTGATGTCAGTTGATAATCCAAATGAGATTGGATCATAAACTCTTTGAAGTTTATGGTAAAGTACAGACTGGCAACAAATGAAATGCTTTATATGGAAACAGATCAGTTTCACATACACATCACTGACTGATAGAAAAAAAAGGTTCAAAACTAGATATGTCTGTTTCGATAAAAACGTTAACCTTCTGTAGACATGGCATCTGCTACACTGCATTGGTTATAGAAAGTGAAAGCTATGAATCACTCTCAGTCGAGTGAAGACGAAACTTGTGGGCAACATTTACCAACAAAAAAAAATGCATAAACAAGAGTTATTGGAGTCTAGCCAATGATGTCAAGCATGTTTGGTTTACATGACTCACACATTTGTCAGCACTTACTTCTAACAAGACCATCATGGGTGTGGTTCTCCCCAGTCATGTGACCCTGCTCGTCTGAAGTGTGATCTCCTGGAATCGGAGTTTGGGATGTTTCCGTAACATCCGATGATTCATCAGTGCAGCTGTTGCATTTATCTGGACCAAAAAAAAAAAAAAAAAACGAACAAAACACAAATCATACATTAAATCTCTACTTCATAGCTGCCAGGAAGCAAAGCATGCAAAAGGCCAATGTTGAGGTTCATATTGACACAAGAATAGAAAGACGAGCTCTAAATTGCCAGATAAAACAGATTCCTTTGGTGAAGGGTTGCAAAACCGTGTGGGTGGATCAGGTAGGCCCCGGCCAGAACTCTGGATCTCATTTTCTCGATTCTGCTCCTGGGTACACGGTACTTGCCAAGGTTTTTACAGCTATAAAGAGCGCATTCATCTAAATTGGAAAATGGATGTGGGCAAAACCTGCCTGATAGGCATACAAAAAGATAGGCAACCTTTAAACGCTGCACTTAAACTTATTCAGCTCCAATTCCATAGAGCAAACGAGACAGCGTATGCTTCTCTGATTCATTCTATTTGTGGTGGCCTTCGATGTGACCGCACATGTACAGAGGCAGCAGGCAACCGCTATTTATTTCGTATTGTCAAAGCAGCTCTGTTGCACAAACCTGTGCTTTTCCATCACTCAAGTGCATGCTGGGAAAAAGGCATGTGACTCAGCAAACAATCTTGTTTTTCACTTTTGGCAAGCATGGAGTGTTTAGTTTCGTTTTTTTTTTTTTTTTTTCTTTCTCCAGCCCTTGTTACAGCGTATTATGGGACAAGATCAATACAATACAGTAGCTCTAGATACAGAGATTGATATCACTTCATCTGGGCTTGAGGCTGATGAATGGAAACCCTTTATTCCAGCCATGACTCCTCAAATGCACATACAGTACCGGCAGCCTTGTGATGCATCGCTGTATTTAGTGATTACAGTTTGAAATAAATTGCTCTATTCTCCAAGCATACACAGTCCCCGGGGAGGGAAATCCAGTCTTAACGGAGAGACTTTGAAGGCCCTACAAAAATCCATTTGTCACCGGAGCCTGTGATTGCTTACTTTGTCCTACTTTGCCATTTTTTGACAGTGCTATAATGATGCTTGGTATAAATAGGATGGTTAACGGTTCAGTGCCTAAGAAAAAAAGAAGAAGAGGGGGGCCAAGCTTATTTTACATGTGATAATCTCACAAGCAACTAGAAAGTTAATTAAAAACTATAATTGGCAGTGGTTCCTGCTAATAGTTACCAAGGCGCTCCTTCAATCTTTATTGGAAAATAATGAAAACATTATCATGCCTACTGGCGCAACATACATATGGGGAATCTGTTTGTTAGTTGCCATTTATGCAAGTCAGTTACTGGTGGGTTTAGCAAGAGTGGGACACCAGGTAAAGTGGGACAAATAGATTTTATGATAAATTAACTTAAAAAATAAATAGGAGATAGAGCAAATAAGTCATTATTAATAATAGTCAACAAGGTCATTCAGTAAATATTTTCATTTGCCTGAAATTATCACGGTGGACGTGGTCAAGATTTAGCGTGTCAAAAAAAGAAGAAAACTGCTGTAAAGATGTTTTTGTAGCATTTTAATTGCAGAAAACATACATGCTATAAAAATCCGTGTCACATTTTTGCAGATGATCTGTCACAAACAGTTTTAAGTGAAATGCAGTGACTAATTGTTTTCAAAGACCTAAAATTATCACACTGAAGCAATATTAATAAATGTTTAGAGACACTCAAGCAATACGGTCATGGAGCCACTAGAAAAAACTCATGTGTAAAGCTTCTATCATTGCTTTATTGTGCAAAAACTCCCACTTTTTTCATAGTCTACCCGACTACTAGCCGATACAAACATAGAAATCACAATTTATGCTACATTAAATACATTGA
Source organism: Elopichthys bambusa (assembly GCA_037101425.1). NCBI lineage: Eukaryota > Metazoa > Chordata > Actinopteri > Cypriniformes > Xenocyprididae > Elopichthys > Elopichthys bambusa. Next base: position 5,740,907 of record CM074454.1, on the reverse strand, counting down.
AACAATAATTAATCCGTGCATTCATGGTATAGAAATGATTTATAATCTAACAAATGACTAATACCACGTTTCTTACCTGTTGATTTTGACAGAAGTGGGTTTGTCTCCTCTTGAAGCTGCTTTTTTGGCCCTTCAGGCCCCTCCGGAGGTAAAATAGTCTCCGAGGACATGAGCCAGATGTTTAGATACTAAACACACCCAAAAACAACAATGCCCCACGCAATCAGCCCTCAAACCTGTAAGATAACAACAAACTATTGTAATATCAATCGCTTATTCACTGCGTCAAAGTAAACAAACTCAACTCCAAGATCTTTCCTATGGAGTGACGTCATCCGGCGAAATGTCGTTAAAACTTAGTGGAAAGTTTTGCTTAGGTTTTTTCTTCTCTAACGAAACTCAAAATGACACAAACGCACTCGTAAACATCTTATCAACTTGTTAAGTCAATATTATTTGTTTGCCAAACATGTAACATATCATTTCAAAGTCTGCTGATTACCTTTCAAACATGTCAACTGCGAAACTCCTTTATTCGCATCCTTTTTTTCAGGCAAAACCGGCGTACCCTTAGAAAAAGTTTCCTTAATACCCTGCTTGGGATCAAAACGCCTTAAAAACTATCAGATTCCTCCCAAAAATAGTGCAAAAATCCCTGTCAAGCAGACGCTGAATAATGAGTTTGTGCGCGAGAGTCCCGCGCGCTCGAGCTGCTGCTCCTGGAGAAACTTTGAGCTGAAACATTTTCATCACATCCGGATTCCGATGATCACAACCAGCTGCATTCAGATGTTCCAGCCGAGGCTGTGGATTGTTCGTGAAGTGAGACGGTTTATAAATGAGTACGTCTGTCTCTCAGACATGCAGGTATGTTTACCTAGCGACCTGAAGGAGGACGACAGATTTACTTCTGTTGTTCCCAAAAATTTGCTTTTGAAAGCGTCGAAACAGTTGATGTAGCACAACTATAACTATGTTCAGACTTCTTGATTTCATGTAAACATTTTAGTTTGCTATTAAATGTTAGCAGCCTCTACAATTGCCTGATATTAGTTAAATAAATAAATAGATAGTCTACATACATAAATCACTTAAAGTTTTCTGTTGGGTTTAACTGACTGAGCAGTTTCTTACTTTTTGCACTTGTGAAAATTATTCCTTATTTTTGTATATATATATATATACACACACACACATACACAGAGAGAGAGACAAAATCCCAATGGATAATCCCTAAATTCGTTAATGAGCAAGGCACTTAACCTCAGGTTAGGAGTTTTCCATTATGGAGAGAACAGCAGATTTCTATTGCGATTGCATCAATGCTTACTCAGTGTCTTTAAAACCTTTACATTCTCAGCTGTCTGAAATCTGCACGCATACATACACAAAGAGCCCCCAACTGATTCAGTCCATTCTCGTGGTGGCCTTGCTGGTGGATAGAGCCTATGAGCATGGAAGTGATTGATGTGAAATATGCCCTCCTCATTGACTGGGTGAACTCCATTTTCTGCTCCTAATACAGAAATCACTCCAGGTCTGTGGCATAATGATTTACGATGAATCTGTGTCAATGTTGAACTCACAAACCCCACCTAATCCATCTTGCAGAGACCCTCCTCACTGCCGAGAAATGCTGCATTCTCCATTTATAAGCATTGAATCTATTACCCCACTGATTGGTAATAACTTTCTGCCTTTGCGCCCCTTAGACAGTAATTACTCGGATACTGATGCTCTTTGAGACCCGGCACCAAAGGTAAAACTCTGCATCAGCAGGGCTTAGTTGACCCACCTTGCTTTCAAAGTTATCACTTTAAAAGTTACAACTATATTTAAGGACTAGTTGACTGGAAAATGAAAATTATGTCATTATTTCAACCAAGAAAGAATTTCAGTTGACTTATAAGCCATGTAATCGTGTGAGAAACAGATGAAAATTAAATCATTTCCTTACAATATTTTCCAAATCTAAGTCATATGGACTACTTTAATGAGCTGTTGAGACATGAGTAAAATGGCAGAAGTTTCTATTTTGGGTGAACATTTCCTTTGTAGAAAGAAAGTAGAAAAAACACTCTACAGTCTTAAAAATAAAGGTTCTTTTTTGGCCGCTATGGTTTAATGAAGAACCTTTAACATCCATGGAAGCTTTCCATTGCACAAAAGGTTCTTTATAGCTTAAAAGGGTTCTTTAGATTATTAAAATGTTCTTCACACTTCACATGAAAACTCTCTCTTTTTTAAGAGTGTAGTTTCCTAAAAGCTAAAATCAGACATTCCCACTTGAATATTTCATTGTGTTTTGTTCACACGGGACAGCGGTTCTATGATTTCCTGTGTATTCCATGGTGACACCGCTGACAAACATTTATCTTGTGTTAAATCATGCGCTTCTGAGCCCGAATAAGGAACTGAAGTCACAGAGAGTGCGTGAAGCCGTCATGTCGTGTCACTGTTGTGTCAGCAAAGCATCTGTCAGAGTCACATTTCAGAGGAAAGTGAAAACGTCTCTATTGACTTCATCTGTTTGTGTGGCAGGATGCCTGATTGCTGAAACACTGCCAAATCACCCTGGGTAATCCCGCTCGATGGAGTCCCACCGAACACTGGGGTTCACAGTGCATGCATGCAAGAAAACCGCCTGTCACCACAACAACATCACTGACAAAAAGCCACCTACCGTGATTTAGTAAATATTTGAGCTATCACAGCAGGCATGGAGGAGGAACAATCGGCAAAGGAAAAAACAAACCAGTATTCAAAACTTGACCATTTTTTAGCAAGCTACACTGACTCAACAGCCACTTAAAGGATTAGTTCACTTCAGAATTCAAATATCCTGATAATTTACTCCCTCTCATGTCATCCTTCAGTCTGAAAAGAAATTAAAGTTTTTGAGGTCCACTATCTCCATATAGTGGACTTCAACAGCTACCAACGGGTTGATGGTCCAAATTGCAGTTTCAATGCAGCTTCAAAGAGCTCTACATGATCCAGCCGAGGAATAAGGGTCTTGTCTAGCGAAACGATCTGTCATTTTCTAAAAAAAAAAAAAAATTATGTACTGTTAAACCACAAATGCTCGTCTTGCACTAGCTCTGCGATGCGCCACGGCACGCATTACGTAATCATGTTGGAAAGGTCATGTGTGATGTAGGCGAAAGTACAAAAAAAAAAAAAAGGTAAAACAACGATGTCAGACAATTATGAAATTAGAGGAGGAAATTTGTTTTTTTTCGCCCTACCGCGGTACTTCCGCCTACATCACCTGTGACCTTTCCAACATGATTACGTAATGCGTGACACATCGCAGAGCTAGTGCAAGATGAGCATTTGTGTTTAAAAAGTATATACATTTTTATTTTTTTAGAAAATGACCAATTGTATCGCTAGATAAGACCTTTATTCCTTGGCTGGGATCATGAAGAGCTCTTTGAAGCTGCATTGAAACTGCAATTTGGACCTTCAGCCTGCTGGTAGCCATTGAAGTTCACTATATAGAAAAAAATACTGGAATATTTTCCCTCAAAAACCATCATTTCTTGTCGACTGAAGAAAGAAAGATATAAACATCTTGGATGACATTGGGGTAAGTAAATAATCAGGAAATTTGAATTCTGAAGTAAACTAATCCTTTAAAACTGTTCTTTGAGTGACTTTCACACTGCAAAGTAATTAGCATATGAATAACGGCATACACAGAGATCTTACGAGTACGAGAAGTGATATGCATATGCTCAGAGATCCGCCCACTGAAGTAGCTGCAGTGTTTAGTGCGAGCACGATGTAAGGTACCCACTTTGAAGTTGGCGATTTCCTCAACTTCTAGATTGGCTTCGCAGAGAAAACTGTGCCACTCAATTATACCTGTTATTCATCAAGGAGAACAAATTGCTCCAAGCAGGCAGGCAGGCAGGGAAGGTTACCTGTAGCTAACAAAAAGGCACAGGAGGCCCCTTGTGGAGCGCCACGACTCAGCTCTCTGTGTTCTTACCATTTGGTTTTTGTTATGGAATTAAAATTTCACACCAAATGGGTAGAAGGAAACGTGGTGGAATAGGAAACCTGTAATTAGCACTAATGAGCTTATTCTTGGGGTCTGTGATTGGAATAAAAATGGGAGACTTACTGATTCTTTTCCCATCTCGACTTTAATGGCCAGCAAAAGAAAGGTGTCACTTTGAACCATGGCGCAGCCACAATGCACATCAGTAACTGATCAAATCTTCAAAGAAAGCTTGCAGAAGTCTCAGCTGAATGAAAAAAAAACTTAATAAGTCCCGCTTTGAAGCCGAGAGAAAGCCCCCCTACTTCTCAAGCGGACCGTGAAAACTGGACGAACCCTGGCGACCTGGATGATTAATGGCGTTTGGGTTATTTTTGACCAGTTTTTTTTTTTTTTTTGTTTTACAGATTCATACTTTTTTTTTTTTTTTTTTTAGCTCACTCTGATCAACATGCTAATGGCACTTGTCGTCCGTTTTATCAGCATGGGAGTTGTTTCAGTCGTGCTAAGTCAAGGGACATTATCAGGGCAGCGCGAAGGTGGCACGGATAAATAAACTCATTAAAACAACAGGCCTCGTGATTAACGATGTGTAATTGCTTTGATAGAAATGAAAACAAACATCATTTATAGCAGGGCGAGAGAGAGAGTCAGAGGCCGAGAACAGTGGGGTGGCTTGTATACGCTAACGCACATCTGGAAGGAACTGTTCAACCACTGAAATATGCAGGTATAATCAGTAGCAAATGTCCACACCGACATGTTTCAAGTTCATAAATATGTATCTCTCAAATAAAAGGAATGTTGTTTTATCTGGGCCTGGGAGTTATTAGGTAACTAATAACATATTTGAAAGTAAAAGACCATCGCAGTGTCTGCTGGGAAGCGCAGACAGGAGGCTGGAGCGTGCAGTCGTGCAGTCGTACACGTGAACAGCTGCGAAATAGCTAACAGGTTGTGATCAAAGTACTGAGCCATATGTAGCCAATCTGACCCGGTTGACATTTCACTAACAACCTAAAATATATATCAAATTATCCAGTCAATACCACAGGTTTGCTTTTAAGAACGTGGGTGTTCATGTATATTGAAAGAGAGAGAGATCTTGGAAAGGAACATGGAGTGGGAAGACTACTTTCTGAAAAGTCAACAAGAAATCAAAAACAATCCTATTAACTTTCTAAATACACATTTCTGATCTTACTGTGCCAGATTTATCAGTACATATTATCCCATTTAACATTTATACTTTATTTAACTAATTTAATTTAGCAAGTCCTTGCATTCTCTGGGAATCAAACCCATGACCTCAGTGTTACTATGATAATGTACTACTGTCTGAGCTACAGGAATAATAGTCAAAAACTATGCACACATGCATGATTTCATAGTTATATTTTTTATAGAAAAAAAAAACACAGAATGAATAAAAATAGTTCTAAATGAAGTCACAAGCAGTTGCATCTTGCAGCAAAAAAAAAAGTTGCAACTTGCAACACACAGGCATGTGGTGTTTTGTCCGTGAATGAATGATGTTTTTTAAATGAATCGACTGAGTGAACAATTCAATGACTCTCCTCATAAAAGGCTTGTTAGAGATGCATGCAGACTGATCGCCGTATGACTTGAACTCGGGATGCTTAAACTCGGGATGTCGGTGCGCTGCCCATGAGGCTATTGCACCAACATAACTTGACAATACTTTGACGTTTTGCTCTACAATGCAAGGCTTTATTTTACTTATAAATTGAAAAACCCCATTATATTGTGTTTTAATTCACCTTAATATCTCCATACATTATTATCATAATCTATAATAAACTTGTTTATTGCTGATAATGTTGTTGTTCTAATCTTGTCTAAAGTTGTTTATTGTGACTCACAGATGTGGATTTAACATAAACATTAGTTGTTATCATGAGTCGCTAGAGGCAGGGGGTGGGCAGCATTTATTCCAGGCATACGTGACACCCCATATTCACACTGTCCTGTACTAAGCCACCTCACGCTGAGCATACATACCCTCGAGTCCTGTTAACCCACCCCTGGGTAACTGCAGATCAGTCGGGACACACACGCGCACGCATGCTCCGGCGAGAAGCCTCCATGCATTATTGAAATATGGCGCGAGAACACTAGCATTTCCACCCACTCTGATTAATTTAATGCTCTCCCTAAGTCCAAGATTAGGCTCTGGCATAGGTCGTAATTAAATATTGAAAATACGAAAGTGCAGGAATATTCAATTCTTTTTAAAGAAATCAAAGTTTTAATTTACCTCATGTGGTGGCGGCCTCGGTCACCTGCCGAGAGAGAATCCACACCACATCACCAGATGCATGAAGCCGGGTTTGGCGAGGCCATGCCTTTAAATTGAGCCCCCCGTTTCGATTTATGGAACGGGAGTCAAATATTTATCCAGTTGATGAGGCAAACGCAGCGTGCCGCACTGACAATAATTAAAATCCGGCCCAGACAAAGGTGAACACCTGATCATTTCTAATAGTTTGTATTCGTGTGGTCAGGCCTAGCGCTGTTGGTTTGAGTAGCTGCCTACTAGAAGTGTGAAGCAGTCTGAAGTGTATTTACAATACAGTAAACACAGCATGTTGGGCCCGACATTTGTCAGAGCGAATGTTTCTGTGTGGTTCGCCTTTATTAAACAGTTTAAATCACGTCGTACAGGCTATTTAACAAACTCAAGTCACCCACTTAAGAGCAGAGCTTTGGAGCGACTGTGAGTAAGAGAGGAGGAAGGCTCTTTCATCTTATTGCTCTTTTAATTTCCTCTCCTCCTCTTCAGAATGTGAAGAACAGCTTTGACTTCAGTATACAGCTGGCAGACTGGTGCTGTATGTGTGAGCAGAGAAAACCTGTAGGATATTAGGTTTGATTTTGTAGTAACTTCATAATCTGCCAATTGTCTCACAAAATAGAAGAGGATAATTGGTAAGATAAATTCTCTACTCATGTTTTGTTCACTATGTTCCTTTAAAAGGAGTGTCCTCAGATTCAATAAAAGTTGTCCTTAGAATTGCTGTGAGCTGTTTGCTGTTTAGTTTGGTCAGGTACTGGTTTTAGGGTTAGTATGTATGCATGTCTGTTCTGTTCTGTATGTATGTGGTACTTACCTAAGTCCTGCTGAGAGACAGAGAGAAAGTCTGATGCTTAAACCCTCTGAGAGAGCAAAAAGAGAAATCAATGAGACACCACATTGCTCTCACTCTTTTTCTTTATGGTCTATATGCTCAAAACACAAATTCAATCAATCGATCAATCAATCAATCAATCAATCAATCAACATCCAGGTCACATTTTACCCCAAAAACCTAAAAACTAAATAAATAAATACATGAATATATAAAACAAAATATATGCAATATTTATAAATATGCATATACATAATATACATATACCATACATAAAATAAGATAAAATATAAATACTGTATACTAATTAAAAAAAAATATATATATATATATTATATATATATATATATATATATATATATATATATATATATAAACATCTGACAAAAATACAATTAAAAATACCATATTGTTTTTTGAATTACAGTAATGAGAATTTTATTTTTTATGTTATTTTATTTTAATAATGAAAAAATCTTAATAGGTTCTAAAAATTGATTCAATTTCTTTTGATTTCTGGGTGAAATATTCCTCAGTCTGAATGGATAAGTCTGAGTGTTTTCTCTTCCAATAAACATTTGAAACATCAGGCTGTGTGTGTCTTAAATTTATTTCTGAACTTTTAGGTGGTGTACAGTTAAACATGTCCTTCCAAATGTCATATCTAAGCCAGGGACTAGCCGCATCATGGCATGGCACGGGAGATGCGTGTTAAAACGAGGATTCCACAAATCACAGATCAAAGTTGTCTAATTATGTAAATCAGGAATTCTCCAAATGTCAGCATTAGGAAAGAGGATTAGGATTTGCCATGGTAAATGATAAATTACCTATCAAGCAGATGAATCAACAAAAATGCTGCTAAAATAACACTTATTCGGTCTCCACATTCAGAGTGAGGTGGGTAAGTTATCAAATAAACACAGTGAAATGTATTTCATCACAGTTTAATGGTAGAAAAGCAAATACTATCAGTCCAATGAAAGTGGTTCTGTTATCATTTGAGACCCTGACAAAACCTGTGAAATCTTAACCATAAAGAGTTCCCAGGAATAGACGCTCTACCTTCAAACAGAAACTACACATGACAAAACAGCTGTTGAGATGTTATCAAATGTCAGCGGAATGTAAATTTGGCAAAGCTTTCTCCACAGATGGCTACAGCAGCCAAGAATCTGACCCATTTTCCCAATTCCTCTGAAAGACAATGACAATGGCAATTTATTTATATAGCACAATTAAATACAACCTACATTGTCCAATGTGCTTTACGATAGCTAAAAACACACAAAAACACACAGACAAAAAAAAAAAAAAAAGATTAAGCAATAAAACACATACACGGAGAATTGTAGTAAAAAATACCATAAAATAGACTAGAATTAGTGCTTCAGCGTTATAATATAACAATAAAATACAATGTAAGGGTGCTTCAACATGTATTATATGCTTTGTCAAACAAATATGTTTTTAACTTAGATTTAAAAACAGATAAAAATGAAGCCAGTCTAATCGAAATGGGCAAATCATTCCAGAGTCTAGGGCCAAATACAGAAAAGGCACGGTCCCCCCCCCACATTTTAACTTTGATTTAGGGATAGACAGGACTCTCTGATTAGATGACCGAAGTGATCTTGTTGGATGGTGCTCAGTCAAAAGGTTGGAAAGGTAAGGTGGAGCCATCCCAGTGTAGGGAATGTAAAATAGGAGTGATATGATCCCGTTTCCGTGCACCCATCAAAAGTCTTGCTGCCGCATTTGGACTACTTGTAATCGGGACATAGCTGAATGACTAATCCCAATGTAAAGAGAGTTGCAGTAATCCAGCATTGAAGAAATAAAAGCATGGATTACTTTTTCAAAATTTTTAAAAGAAAGAAATGACTTTACTTTTGATAAAAGTCTGAGCTGGAAAAAGCAGGATTTCACAACTGAATTTATCTGCCTATCCAATTTTCAGAGATTCATCAAACATAACACCCAGATTTCTCACCAAGGGCTTCACACAAGAGGACAAACCACAAAAATTTAATTTAGGAGTAGTAGAGGAATCAGAGTGTAGAGTGACCGAGCCCGCCATTGCGCCCCAAACTGCCGGTACCACCCTGGAGGCATCCTACCAGTCTGCACCGAACTGCTCGCCCCCTTCCCTGGTAATGTCACATGTCTGTCTGTTTTTGCACCATGTTCTGTTTGTCACATGTCCTCTTTTGTTTAGTTTTCCTGCCATTAGTTTGTTGTCATGGTTTCTGATTTGATTAGTGTCCCTGTTTCAGGTGTGTCTTGTTTATTAGCTCCCATATAAGTACTCCTTGGTTTGTTCACTCTTTGTCCTGTCACTATGTTTTGGATGTGTTTACCTGCCTTTTGAGTTCTTATTAAACCTTTTGAGTTCTTTGAAATCCTGCTTCTCCTGCCTTCTTCCTCCTGTGGTCACACACCGTTACACAGAGGGTCCAAAAATGATCATTTCTGTTTTACTCTAATTGAAATTCAGAAAGTTTGAAGACAGCCAGGCCTTTACATCAGTGAAACAGGTCGTGAGAATATTCAAACAATAAGAATTACATTTAAAAAGGCAGATAAATTTGTGTGTTGTCAGCGTAACAATGGAATGACAGCCCATGTTTTCTAAAAAATAGAACCAAGTAGAAGCATATATAAAGAAAAAAGAATGGGGGCCAAAATGGACCCTTGAGGGACCCCTACAAGATAACACAGCATTACTCGAGGTATGTTGTCCGATCTTCACTGAGAAGCTTCTGTTGGTAAAATACGATTTAAACCACTCAAGTGCACTGCCTGTAATGCCAGCACACTGTTCCAACCGGGCAATAAAAACAACATGATCTACTGTATCAAAAGCAGCAGTCAGACCTAAAAGCACAAGAACAGCATAGTCGCCTGAATCACAGGTCATTAGTATATCATTAAAAACCCTCAACAAAGCAGTCTCTGTGGAGTGATATTTTCTAAAAACCAGATTGAAATTTTTCAAAAATTGAATTATCATCTAGGAAACTTTGTAAAAGGACTATTTTCTCCAAGATCTTAACAATAAAAGACAAATTGGAAATAGGTCTAAAATTGGCTAACACTGTGGGGTCTAAGTTCTGTTTTTTGAGCAGTGGGTGGACTGATGCGTGTTTAAGCAAATCAGGTATAATACCAGATTCTAAACAGCGATTTCACATGATCAGAAGATGAGAACCAACAACATCAAAGACTTGTTTAAGAAAAAAAGGAGGGATAACATCAGTAGAAGAGCCTGAAAGCTTAAGGTGCTCTACTATTTCTTGGAGCTGAGTGCCAGTTATAGGGTTAAACTGCAGAACAACAAGAGGGAATTGAGGAATTAGAAGAAAAGTGAGAAATTCCCAATCATAGATCACTTATCTTATTAACAAAAAACTTTAGAAAGTCCTCACACAAAGATGAAGACACATCAGGGAAAGAGCAAACAGGAGGGTTGATAGTTGCATTGATAATATTAAAAAGAGTTTTTGGTCTGTGACAGTTTTTATTAATAATTTCAGTAAAATACCTTGATTTGGCTTTCTGATATTGAGCTAGAGAATCTCTTAGCATTTCAAAAGAGACCTGAAGTTTATCCCTTTTACGCTCGGCTCTTCTACAGATCTGCCTAAGAGAGTGAACAGTATAATCTCGCCAAGGCTCAGATCTAGGTTTATGGTGTACTGCCTTTAGAGGTGCAACTGAGTCTAAAATTTTTTCACAGACAAAATTAAACCTGGACATAAGCTCTTCAGCACTCAGATCACAATGACAGTCTTCCATAGATAGAGTAGCATCATTGAAAGTTAAGAAAAAGCATTTCTGATGGTAGAGGTAAAAAGCCGGGACTGGCAAGCATGAGTAATGGATTTAGAAGCATTAAATGCAGAAGGAACAGAAAACATAATGGACCATTTTCACACACCCCAAGATTACAGAGGGAAAAACCATGAGATAATACTAGATCAAGAGTATGTCCATGTTGATGAGTGGGAACATTGACGTGAAGAACTAAATCAAAGGCATGTAGTAAATTTAAAAATTCCTTAGCTAACAGGTCAGCAGCACAACAAATATGAACATTAAAATCTCCTAATATCAAAAATTTGTCATAATTCGGTATGTATTCTCCCAGGAAGCCTCCAAACTCAGTTAAAAAATCCTTGTTGTGTTTAGGAGGACGATATATCACTGCAATCAAAATAGGCTCATGTAGTTCCAACGTAAACAACTGCAATTCAAAACTGCTATACTCATTTGACTCAATAGAGTGGCAAGAAAACAGGCCACCCTGCCGCAGACACGGAGCACTGGGCTTATGGGACCTGCATGTTCATTGATTTCTTGTATTGATGTCCAGTCAACAACAAATAAAACACAATCAAATAACACAATCATGACTGCTTACCCATGATACTAAGGGTGTCTAATTTATGAGGGCATATTACACCACCCTTTTAGAATGTATCTGTGTGTGTTATGGTTTTAGAGTCAACTCAACATGTTCATGAAATCGATGTCTACTACAGATACGGATGTCAGCTACTGTTTTGAAAGCAAGTTACTTCAGAGGTCAATATGTTTTTTAAAGGCATTAATAAATATAATTATCAAATGTTATATTTTATGATTTAATCAGAGGTGTATTTTGGTACAAAGACGTGTGAGTTTTGGATGAATGCTAAATACAATGCTAAATGCTAAATACAACAACTAATTTACATTAATGAATCAAATACAGTGGACTCGAATCGGTGAATCATTTTTGTGATTCGGTTTATTTACACAAACTGTCTGAATGAGCTGATTCGGAATGAACTTTCCTATGCTAAATATAAGAGCAGATATTACGACAAATGATTTTACTCGAATGAATCGAACCGATTCTCTACAATGAAACAAATGCGAAATATAAAAAAGGGGACTATTTACCACAAACCGATTCACTTTGCAACATATGAAAACGAACCATTCGAAGTGAGTTGGACTCTCCAGTGTGACTCTTCAAACTGTTTAGGACAAGCTGGTTCTCTAAAATGAATCAGAATTTCCAACACTAAATATGAAAGATCATTTAGGATGAACCAATTCACTAAAATGTATCGGATGCTATGATCTGATTCACTACAATGAAACCTATTTTCTAAAGCTAAATATGAGAGTGAGGACCGTGAATCAATTCAATAGAATGAATCGGACTTTCAATCACTACATGAACAAAGAAAGAAAGAAGGAGAGAGGAGGGACCATTTAGGTGAGTATGTTTGATTATTCCTTATTCTTAGATATTAAAGTCACAGAATCAAAATGGACAATTCTAGTTTTTCATGGAATATTACAATATATAAATGATACATACGTGCACATAATTATTATTATTATTTTGCGCAACCTTTAATCATAGTAACTTCCCCTCCCTACATCTCTACTCTTCTCTGATGATGCGTTTACTGGCGCGAGGGCGGGGCAACCTGTCACTCACATGAGATCGACCAATAGGAAACCACAACCATCCAATCAATTCCCAAAGGACAAAATCAAGTCCCACCCTACACCCTTTTTTTCTTGTTCAAGAAGCCATTTCACTTGGATATACAGTACATCACAATAGAGAAGAAAGGACTATTGCAACTTCTATTTCATGTTGACTTTTAAAACACAATGTAGCGTTTGGTCGTGCTACACTGCTACTTGTAGCTTGTTGTTATGAATGAATGAACAAACGAATGAATGAATGAGTACTGTTTTTTTATTTTTCAGGTACAAATGGTACTATTTAAAAAAATACATTCTGTAAATAAAATAATAATCTTGTTTAATCAACATGATAAAACAAAATCAGTATCGCAACCAGCTTTATGTATGACATGACACCACAAAAAAAATCCAGTCCATCAGGCCATAAATAAAGGATACGTTCTCCAATAGCTCTACAGAAGTCTGTACTTTAGTGTTAATAAGTGCAGAGCAGCAAACCCGGGCTTGTGTGATTGCACCTGGTCTGTCTGTTCTAAAATTCCTGAGATCCACTGTAGCGTCATGAATAAAAAACATCCCTCTTGCCTGCAGGTCTGTGGTGTTACTCACCTCCACGCAAAACACACCGGAATAAAACTTGAGACAGAACAAAACATTTGATATTACACTCCATTTGCATATCATTAGCAGAGCAGGGACCACCACCCCCTATGGGTTACTCGCTTATAAATATATTTAAATATATAAATATCATGAATACATTAATTGATATTGCCCTCACATCCTCAAAAATGCATTGCCGTCATTGTATAGCTATTTCTCCCGGGAATAAAATGACATATTTGCAAAATCTCAGTCAGACACATAGACATTCACAGACACAAAAAGCACTGAACAATAAGTGTTGTCGGTGTGTTTTTCTACTTTTATCATCCTCATGCTGGAATCTGACTTAAACCAGACTACTTTTTCTATTTTTGCGGTTCACAGGACAGAGCGATTACATCAGCGTCTTCAAACCTGAAGACATGAGCATGGCTCGGGGCGAACACCTGGCTGTGGTTACAGTGGTGGTTGAAGGGCAAAGCGTGTATGTGTGTGTAGCGGAGAGATACACAGCCACTCTGATCAACTCCCTCACAACCTCAGAGAAGCCCTCAGAAACTCTTATCACATTCGATTAATATTACAACCCTTCAGTTATGAGACAAGAGGCCACCCAAGTTTCCCATAAGGCCTCTATTTTAGCGCTGCTGGCCTGCGTCTCACTGTTGTGAGATGTGTCACCCTTCCTGTTTCAGTTTCAACTGCTTGATGCACAATATCCTGGAGATTAAGTTTCAAAATATTTGCAGAAATGCAATTGTCAGCAGCTCAAATATATTTCTTATCTGTATCTACAGTCAGTATAGTCTGAATATTAATAACATATCCTTATTAGATAGATTTGATGCCTGAAATGTATAAATTAATCTAATTTGTACTCATATGCATTCAAACATAGCACCTTAAGAGATTTTCACTTCAGTGAAACTTGAAACGGTGTTGCTTTACGCATGTCTTGCAACCATTTGTGATGCACCAGGTGGAGATTTGAGAACTACTTCCTTAAGAGTTGTAATATAATGCATAAGTCATATGGACTATGTTTATAGTGCTTTTTTTAGACCATTTTTTGGATGTTGACTGCCCCTGGTTACTATATGCTTTTATTGTATGGAAAAGAGCTTTGTTTCCAGTTCTCACAATTCCCAAGTGATTTAGAAGTAAATGAGTTTTCATTTTTAGGCAAACTTCTCTTTTAAGGACAGCTTATAGAAACACTTTCTAAGTGACAAGTTTGCATGACCTCGCTGGCTAAGCCTGTCATGTGACCATGATTCATCCAATCCCCTGCCATCTTACATTGTTACTTGTTGCTAGCGCTTTGCTGCCGTGCTCCACTTAGCCAATTAACAGTAAAATAAAGCCAAACAGATTTGAGCTGATAAATCTTTAATGGTACGAGGGATTTTACACAAATGCACACTTGACAGTGCTAATTTAAAATAAATACTGAGCTTGATTAAAAATTCCCCCGGCTGATAGAAGATAAATGTTTAAATAATTTATCAGATTTAATTGACATGACTGTGATGTTGTAAACAGAAATGTTTTGATGTTCTTAATGTATTTTGACACCATGGCTTCTTGGGCCGAATCCAAGAGAGAAACGCAGAAAAAAAGAAAAAGAAAAAGTGAGACAGCCGGGAAAGTGGTGAAGGGACGTGTGTGTATGTATGCATGTAAATGTGTGTGTGTCTAGCTGTCTGATTCATAAGCTAGCTATGCACTGTGTAAATGAACTTTTGCTCATGTGTATTTACATATTTTGAGTATAAGCTGTACCGTTGGGCATTTTATAATGAGTAATTATGAGAAAAAAGATGAAAGGATAAGGAGAAGAGGACGAAGAAAGAAGGGTAAGTGAGATGAAATGAGAAGAGAAGAGAACCATAGATATCTATGGGTACAATATGCATCACATGACTAAACATGCATCACTGATTTTGAAAACCTCCATTTTCACAGTTCACACTATCACGTGAAAACAGCATTTTCAGATTTATCCAATTGGGAGAACTTCGAAAAGCTCAGTTTTCGCATGACAAATCCACTATCTCAGGATGGACTAAAGGCTAAAACATAGAGAAAAAGATGCGTTTCAAATGTCTACAGATAAATGTAGATGTACTGTAGCCTTAAACGCCCCAACTAACAAAAATATGTTCTAAGAACACTCTGCTAACGTTCAAATTAAGTTATGAAGGTGTTCTGAATGTTCAAAATGACCAGTGTTTTAAATACTTTAAAAAAAAAATTCTTGGTTATGCAAACGTTCCACAAACATGGGAGCGTTACTTTTGAAAGTTCTCTGAACGCTTTCAAACAAGTAGTAACATTTTTTTTTAAATGTTAGACGAACATCCAACTAAAACTATGTATAAATAATGTTTTTGTTCTAACATTTTAAGAATAATATTAAAGACCAGATAACTTTGAACAAACATTCTATTAACGCAAGACAAATCCACCATCTCAGTGTGGATGGAAGGCCAAAAAACAGAGAAATGTATCCTGATTAATGTAGACGTAGCCTTAAACACCCCAATTAACAAAAATATGTTTTATGAATGTTCTTCTAACGTTGCCATTAAGTTATGAAAGTGTTCTGAATGTTATCTGACTGTTCAAAACATCTAAATGTTTTAAAACCATTTTTTCTTGATTATGTGAACATTCTGCCAACATTTTGGGAATATTACTTTTTAATGTTCTCTGAAACAAGTACACTGTAAACCCTAATACTCAAAATAATTGGTTTGAGTAGAAACCAATTAGTTCAATCAAATCAACTTTTATGAGTATTTAGGACTTCCCTTTTCTTTTGGGTTCACAAAACCTGGTGAAATTCGCATTCCAGGGGCTAAATACCGTGCTATTTGGGGTTGCTTCAACCCGCGGACATGAAAACATCTTGGCAACAATGCTGTACTTATTCGGCAAGTGCTATGCTATGCTATCAAAGCATTGTGTTACCAATTAGAAAGGTACCATTTGTTGAATAGTTAAAGCTAGCCATGTTTCCACTACTAAAATTATTTACTTTGAGATTACATGATAATTTTAAGTTAAATGTATAAATTAGCTTACTCTGAGAGTTCTGCTTACTTAAACTTTTTTCTGTAACTGATTACCTCAATTTTTTTTAATTCTGCCAACTTATTCAGGTTAACACATTTCAGAAAGATGTTCCATGAACAATGTATAAATAACGTTTTAAAAACACTATTAAAGGCCAGATAACATTGAACGAACATTCTATTAACCTTACTGGAAGAACGTTTGTTCATAACTTTGAGAGAACCTTGCCAGAACGTCTGAGAACGTTCCCTTTTAACAGTATACAAGCTCTGAGCGTGCTTCAGGCAAACGGTCTTCAGTTTGACCCTGGAAAACCGACACTAAACAAACAACTAAACACATAGATGTTCATTCTCAGATGCACGTCTGCTCACCGTCATCCAGCAGGGCAGGCCGCGGGGGGACGATGTGACATGAAGCTTCCTGAGACGCTGATCTCAAACCCACGAGTGGCATGTCAACCAGCTTCCATCCCAGATAAGACTCATCGGAATGCTGGTAGAACGGCCGCCGATGTCCGCCAAGCAAACATCTCATCTATAAACAAACACTCTCACTCACCACTATAAATGAATACATCAAAATTTGATGGAGCGGCCATGTTGCAGATCCACGACCCACTGCGAGACATGCCATGATACAATGTATACCAGCATACATGAATAGCAAACAAGAGGGTTGTGTTCGCCAGACTCTGTTGACTGAATTTTTAAAGATGTTTTTGGGATTTGACACAGGCGTGACAGGGAAGCGCGAAGGCATACATGCTAACCCAAGCGTTCTGACCTGGTAAACAGAGAAGATTTGAGGGGTGGAGCACTAAATTTCAGTTTCAAAGCCACACGGATCACATTGAGTTTACTGAAAACGCAGCGTTTTTTGTACTCAGTACCTGCGCAAAAGAATGTCTGCTTTGTGCTGACATTACAACGCAAGATAGTTTATTTTGCCCCGTCGTCCCGCACATCAAAGGCAGACGTCGCCTTTAAATGAAGTCGCCCAAGTGGAGGAGCTTTTTATTAACTTCCAATCAATAAACATGCAGTCGGGGCGAGAGGTAATCAGGAAACACTGCCAAATAAGCTGACAATGAATCAAAGCCGCTGCTCGGAGGCAACAGCTAAATCCTAACAAGCAGTTTATTACCGGTAGCTGTTACTGACATTAGTCAAAACCAAGAAAGATAAAATAGAATAAGGAATGTGATGCTGGGAAAGCGCCCACGGGCTGCGTGTTCCTCGCATGCTTTTGATAACTGCACGCCTCCTCTTTGATATGATAACAAATATAAATTGTTTAAAAACATCAAATGTGTGGGAAGTCGGGGCCCACGCTTCTGCGGAACACTACGAAAAACTCAAGGTGCTAAAAGTTAGTCTGTATTAGCTGTTTATCTGCAAAAGTTTCCCAATCTCATCAACTGGTCCAGAATTGCTCTCTCTCTCAAACCAGTCAATAAGTTTTTTAATGCTAAATTAAAATGCTAGTGCCGCCTGCCTGATGTTAGGGTGTTGTAAGGAGTTGTATGTGGTTACTAGGGTATTCTGATTAATAGCTAGGGCATGCTTAGTTTCAGGGGTTTGCTCAAAGTCCGAAACTTTGTGAACAGTGTGAAGAACTTGTAAAACTCACTCCAGGTTTAACCTCAGGTGAAGGGGCAGCTTGAAATCCAGCCTGCTCATGTTCAGGGGTTTGTTGTTTCAATCCTGGGCTAAACTGAAGCAGGAGTTATTAAAGACGTGTATGGTGGATGGTGTGTGTGTGTGTGTGTGTGTGTGAGATCCATATGCCTCTGGTATACTAAGAAGATGCTACTGAGAAGAAAAAAAATCTCATCCAAATAATTTTCTTGCCCCACAGGCAGTTACATGCAAATAAGAGATCAAAAGCGTGTTGGATAGGAAAAAAAAAGCAGATTGGTGTGAATATCATCAGGCAGTGGACTACATGCACTGGAGAAAAATGATGCTGATGCTCACTGACCAGGTACAGAGTGAGAGAGAAAGGGGAGGGGGGAGAGAGCTCTTCACATGAAACCACAGAATCTTTGATCAGGACATACAACCACATATACGGGCACCACATTTCCTTGATGTAGGTTCAGCATCCCAAAGTAAGGATGATATTTATAAAGCACACATCCAACACATGTATTTAACCATGTAAATGAGGACATAAACTTCCTTTGTTTTCATGTAAAGCTAATAGACCTTAGCTAGTGTTGACAAGATGACAATTTTTCTTGAATGAAAAAGAGTCTGTAATCATTTTTAAATTATAATAATTTAACTTTGCTGTTGATGGGTTATCAGATTTATCACTAAAACATACTATATATATATATATATATATATATATATATATATATATATAGTAGTGCTGTCAAATCGATTAAGCGCGATTAATCACATCTAAAACACACATATATATATATGTATATGTATACTGTATGTATGTGTGTGTGTGTGTGTGTATATATATATATATATATATATATATATATATACATATATAGTAATGCAGTCAAATCGACTAAACGCGACTGATCGCATCTAATATAAAAGTTTGTGTTTACATAATATATGTGTGTGTGTATATATATATATATGTATATGTATACTGTATGTATGTGTGTGTGTGTGTATATATATATATATATATATATATATATAGTAATGCAGTCAAATCGACTAAACGCGACTGATCGCATCTAATATAAAAGTTTGTGTTTACATAATATATGTGTGTATATATATTATTATATTTATATTATACATAATATCAACATATAGTCAACATTTGAAGTGAATCAATACCTTTCATCAAAGTTGTCCTAAAACCTTCTTTTAGGACAACTTAGTTCTTAAGACAGCTTTGATTAACTTTTTGATCCACTTAAAATGTTGACTACTGTATATATATATATATATATATATATATATATATATATATATATATATATATATATATATATATATATATATATGTACACACACACACACACACACACACACATATCCCACTCTCTGTGTCATTACACCTTACAAATCATGATGTTTGGATATTTTGACCATCATCACGCTGAAGGGAAGACAGAAGTTAAAAAGCATCTTCACAATATTACATATATAGCGATATATATCATCTGGTCAAGGTCAATTTTTTTTTTTTTTTTTTAAACAAAGGTCAGAATGAAAAAAAAGGTGCAAGAATTTGTAAGTTTACTCTCTAGTTAGTAGTGACTATTAAAATGTTAAAGCAGTAAGCTCTCACAGCATCAGTTTCAATCACAAAATCATGAATTAAATGAAAATGGTGCACTGACTGGTGTTATAAAGACAAACCTAAAGAAATCTTTTGTAATTTTAGAATAAAAAAATATTATTATGAATAATTTTTACAATTATGGTACATTCAAAGTATATAGCTTATCATTTACAATAAATTTAAGATTTTTCCCTGATCATACTTGCTGTGACCTTGACCAGAGGTTAGTATAAATTCCATTACAACATCTTTAAAGAATATGTGAAGCTGATTTGCATATTTAACATCTAACATTTCATATATGAATACTACAAATGATAAAAGCTATTTTATTTAGCTCCAAAGGAAAAAAAAAAAAAAATCATGTGATTAATTGTGCTCTAAGAGTACTTTTAATTGAAAGATTTCTGCATGTATAATTTAATAAGATGTACATTTGAAATCTTATTAATGTGATGTTCTAGGGCACAGGCAAACCCTGTGTATGCATTGAGACACCCGAAAAAGGCGAGTTAATTTTGCTGGAGAAAAGATATTTGCTTTAATCTCTATGGAGTCATGCCATTTAAATCCTCCAGTCATGGCGCGTGAATGCCAGCTATCCAGAGCAGCGCGAGAGGGTTCATCCGGCTGGATTAGAGACACATCCAAACACACGGCGGCATTTTTAACACTGGTCAGCAGAAGCATTGAAAAAAATTCCCACCTCGGGTCGCTGGAAGAAAACGGAAGGCTTTCCCATTTAACATAAACCTTTAATCCATCTCCTCCTGTCTTTTCAGCCTCTCGTTCTCTCTCTTCTCTCTCTCTCTCCGCACCTTTCCATGCCTCATTATTGCCAATCATTTGAATGCGAGTGCCCACTGTCACCTGCTCTGTAATCTGATTACTTCATGTAAGAATTAGTATGTATATTTAATGCAGGATTTTCTTTTTTTATCCTTCTCTTCTCAATCTTGATGAATGCACCGACGAGTCCGCCAGCGCCATGCTAATAAATGACAGCTGATTTATGCATCTGTATTCTTTTATTTATAAAAAATAGCAAGCCGTCCGATATTCCGATATTAATAATACAAGTGGATCCACTTTGATTAGGCCAGCGCGGCGAGCTGTGCATATTCAGCATTACAATTAAATCTTCTGATGTGAAATAGGAATGACACGCTAATGAAGCGAGCCAGCGAGCCTGAACCAGGACTGTCCAACATCATTATGGGATATCTTAGATGAAGAGTAATTACGCGCGGAACACTGAAATGTCATTAAAAATCTTCAGTAAGTGATTTAACCCACTATTCCTCACTAATGCCAGACTGTTTTTTTCTCTTATTTCCCCCTCCACTCCAGGCCGAGGCCGAACAGAAAGTTCATCTTCAGAAGTTCTGGATGAAAAAAAAAAATGCATGGACTTAAGAGAGTGATACAATCGAGTGTCCTAATTTAATTTTAATTCGGTGCGTCAGTACTCTATACTGGTACGTAATTGAAATCATTCTTTAATAAATTCTGATGAATTGGCAATTAGGTCGAGGTCTGTTTCCCGAGGTCGACCTGAAATTGACAGCGCAGGACCGTGAGCCATATTACTCAGGCGTTTTTTAAATATCAGATCGCATATTTTGATGTGGTGAAGTGTTTAATAACTGTTCATTTATTTGATTAGACACTCAATCTGATTTCATTTTGATTTGACAGCAGGGTCTATAAATTATATCTTAATCTATGTAGGCCTACTAAAAAATCGAAATTATTATTATGTAGAATGTTTTAAATTTTAACATTTGTTTTTATTATTATCAAATAAATGTAAATTGTTATTTCACATTACAATTAACATCATATATATATATTATATATATATATATATATATATTGAAATATATATATATATATATATATGTGTGTGTGTGTGTGTGTGTGTGTGTGAGTATATATATATATATATATATATATATATATATATACACACACACACACACACACATATATATATATAATATATATATATATATATCTACATGTATGTGTGTGTGTATATATATATATATATATAATATATATGTCTACATGTATGTGTGTATATATATATATATATATATATTTAAATGTATATGTGTGTGTGTGTGTGTATGAGTATATATATATATATATACACACACACACACACACATATATACATATACATGTATACACACATATACATACATTATATATACATATACACACACACATACATATATAGTTTGAAATTAATTGTAAGTTAAAATAACAATTTACAATTATTTGATAATAATAAAAAATAATTTAAGATTTTTAAATAAATGAGTATTTAAACATACATAATTTAAATGATTTAAGAACAATAGTGGAATAAATTCTGACCATCAGAATACATATCTGATAGAAATCCCCAATACAGAAAAATGTATCAGTGTCAGCAAGTATTTATGACTTTCATTTTTTTTTTCTTTACTTGGAAGTCTAAAAAAATGTACCTAACAAATTCACCTGCTTATGTAAATCACTTTGAATGATGTATTATTGTATATATATATATATATATATATATATTTCCTTCACTATGATGTTATTCATTTCTCTTAATTTCACTAATGCTTGTTGTTAACCCCTTACATTAAGTTACATTTCATCAAACAATTTTTTATCTGATGTATTTTTATACTGCTGTAAACATCCACAATAATTCTTGCATTTTAATCCAAATGGTTGTCCGCATCTTTAAGTGGCTCAGTGATCTGTGATATAATGTGTCAGGGGTTTTTGTGGTGGTGCAGAAAAGCAAATCAGTAATGGGGCCATCCAGGAGACAGGGTGTACACCAGCAACCCTGAGGAGGAGAGACAGAGGGAGACAGATAGACAGAGAGGGAGCTGTCCAACCCAAACGTGCCTTGCAGCCATGCAATTATTTTTTGCAGTGTGTTCCAATATCAACTCGAGAGCAATGCAAATTATTTAAGACACACTTTTTTAGGAGCTGCAATTATAATAATGATGATCTCAATTAGCGTTGCCATCGCCTCAGACTATTTAGCAGGCAATTCTGCAGCCGCAGGCAAGTCCCCAATGGAGAGCAGGAACACAGTGTCAGGGCTGAGTGGAGAGGGACACTTTTGGCCTCTGAATCTATAAACCCAATGATATATATATATATATATTTTTTTTTTTTTCAAAATAGCACAATTTTTTATTGCCTTTTGCTAAGCGACAACCAAATTAGGCAGTTGTATGTACATACTGCCATATTAAAGATGCAGTCGACTATCATACACAATCATTTCAGCAGGCCTCTCAGTTTGTAGACACAAACAAAAATCATGTGTAATGCATTTTAAATGGAAGTCAATGGGGGCATTGCACTAGGATATATGTTAAAATACACACCGTTTTGAAAGTACAGCTGCAAGAATCACAAACATGTTTAAACATGACACTAATATGATCAAATCACTTACATTTACATGTCTGTGTATAGTTGTATAACATTTATCAACTTCTTTTTACTATTTTGCATGAGGTAGGACTTTGCATTCACTTACATGTTCATTCGCCTAGAAAAATAGTGCTAAAAGGAAGACCTGGAGAATTTAAAGCTTGTATATTAAACACTTTGTAGAAAGACTACTTACTTCAATCTTTGATTTATTTACATCTTTACACTTTAGAAGTGCTTTAACAAAAATATGAGCTCACATTTTGCTTTTAAACCCTATAGAATATGTCTTGCCCCATAGACTTCAATTCTTAAGTGTTTCAATGTAAACATGATTTTTTTGCTTGTTTATATGAAGTGAGGGACACATTTATTTATTTTTTCTGTGACAATTCATCAATTTTGATTTATAATAAATCCCGAAAAAATCCTTTAAAACATTAAAGGGGCTATATGTAGATTTAATAAACCATTAATAGCGACACTGGTGGCCGTTAAGTGAACTTGCAGCTAGCAAATTATTGCTCGTCCTCGCACTCGTGCACACGTAACTGAACGTGATATAATTCTCGTTCTTCGCTTAGACCTAAAAAGACGTTTGCAGGCAATGTTTACACCAGCTCTGCGATTCACCGGCAACAGATGAGGTAATTAAAATGACACTGTTATGATAGTTTGATAAGTATTTAAGACTATAGATATATATATGGCTATGTGAGACTGTAGTTTGAATGAATCCCTTTTTTTTTTTGTTGCATGACACATTTACACTTACAGTACAGAATGGCTCTTCATTTCAGCATTCATTTCATGTGTTAGCTATAGAACGGATGAGAGGTTCTCGGGATCGCGCGTAAACGTCACATCCTTTTGATTTTCCCGGCTAAAACGCCCCGAGTCCTTCACATAAAAATCAGACTACAGGAATTCATAGAAAACCTAGGAAGAAAGGAAGGGGCTCGTTTCTTAAGTTTCGCTGCAAGCTGTTCACATATTGGCAATAAAAAAAAGCAATTAATACATGAAAATTCGTATATATAGACCCTTTAATGTGTACATGCAGTTGTCATTAGTAGTCTATGGCACCAGTGGATGTTTGTGACAAGACCTCTACCTAAAGAACAAAATGTATGCTGACCTATTTCAGCTCTCTCAGTTCATGTGGAAAAGGCTTGCACCTCTATCCCATTCTTTTATTCATTGCTCTGTAAATAACTCCACTTTATGAAAAGCAGCGAATGTGACTCACGGATACCTCTAACCACAAGCCATTATTATTTCATGGCCTTTGAAAGAGGGGTCTGTAATGTGGCTCACACTTTAATGTCTGCGCTCGCTCTGATGTTGTGTGGTACACAGCAGCCCTTGTTGCACATTGTGTGCCATCCCTCACTTGAATTCACAAACACTTCCAAGTGCATAAAAAGCACAGAAGAATAGCGTCCTGAGAGGTAGTGCGACGTGGAAACAGCTGGAGTAACTGCAGCAAACTGGGCGCAGGGGGGCGTTTTGATTCGGCGAAATCTAAAAAAAAAAAAAAATCCAAATTCTTCTCAGTGACCAGTGGAGAACCTGCTAAAAGACGTATTCTCAGGGGCCTGTTAGCTCAGTCTTTGTGGTAAAGTCAAATCCCTTCAGAGTAAAAAGCCACTAACGGAGCAGCCCATCAGTCAAGATAAAACTGTTATGCATGAAAATGAGCGCTGGGTCACAACAGGGACTCTGGTTCAATCACGAATTGCCCGAGCACCTGCTCGTGACTTTGACAAGTTTGCTTTTAGTATTTTTTTATGATTTTCTTGCAAATTTGTGGTCAACGCATTTCAATTTCAAAGGCAGAAATGAGGTTAAATCGCATCTGTCTGCGCTGACCTCCAATAAAACGTGCCGTTTCCTTGAGAAAAGGGTTCATTTGTTTGATCAGAGTAAAACCAGGATATGAAATAAGATCATTTAACACCCACATGCATATTTTTCTTAAAGTACAGTGTGCAGTTTTTAAAGATTTTTTATCCTGAGCTAAATTAAAGGGGACATATCATGAAAATCTGACTTTTTCTTTGTTTAAGTTCTATAATCAGGTCCCAGGTGGATCTACCAACCCAGAAAACGTGAAAAAGGACAACTCAGTAGCTTTGCTTTGGCAAGCCTTTCTCAGCAAGCATGTGAAAAAACAAGCCGTTCAGATTTCGCTCCCTTTGTGACATAGGGAGGGCATCTTATTATAATATTAGCGCCCCTTAATCTGCACATTTCCACAGTGCCGTCATTTTGTTTTCGCAAGCGAAAACGGTGTACCAGTTCTAACGCTATGGCAAAAGTTCGAGCAAAGCATGCTAACTGTTCTGTCATTGGCTGCACAGATGAGCACAGAACACTATTTAGAGTCTTGTTAGCTTGGATAGCCTGCAAGTTGACCCTGGCAAGCTCGATTGCTAAAAAAGGAGCGTTCTGTCCGAGCGATATTTTGGAAATAATATTAGACCATTCACAGCCTTCGATAGCAATCATAAACGTTAGCCTGGTGTGATGGCTCTGTTTGGCAAACAGGTACGCTATGTATAGTGGCCGTCCATATGGGTTTTGCAAAAAAGATTAACATAACGGCACATGATAGTCGATGAGCTGAATCAACTCCACAACAACTACATAAATGTATCCACTAACCATTCAGAAATGTTCAGCTACATTCTAAAAGTTGTAACTTCTTCCTGAGTCTCTCCAACAGTGTCTGACTCCGGTTTGAACAATGTAAGGCTGAACACCGTAACTGACAATCCTCATTTTGGCAGCGTGAGATTCTCTGGCTTTGTTGTTGTTGAGCAACCGAAGCGTGAGCTGTTAAAGCTCCGCCCTCTTCTGGAAAGCAGGCAGGGAGCAGCAGCTCGTTTGCATTTAAAGGGACACACACAAAAACGGCGTGTTTTTGCTCACACCCAAATAGGCAAATTTGACAAGTTATAATAAATGATCTGTGGGGTATTTTTTTTAGCTGAAATTTCACAGACACATTCTGGGGACACCAGAGACTTATATTACATCTTGTGAAAGGGGGCATAATAGGTCCCCTTTAAAATGCAAAGACCACTGAAAGTTTGACATATTTATAGGATTAAACATCAATCTGTATGTATTAGTGTCCTGAAACAGCAAGATTGGCTCAACCAATAGTGTGAGTTTGGAGCGTAAGTATCTGTTTCAAAACAATCTTTTTTTTTTTAACTTTTGTTTGGTTATAAAGTGCAGAAAAGTCAGTAACAAAGGATCTCAGCCACTCAACTACATGAACGCCCAGCGCTATGCATTATTTCTTGCAAATAATCCGATCCTCTACACTGTGCTTTCAGCATTCACGTAAACACATAACACAAGCTGCAACTCAACTGGGGGCCTCAGATCGAAAGCAAGCAGCAAAAATGCATGGAGGATGCGCTCCATGTTTCCCCCCACAGAGGCCCGACTGCGTCCCAAATAGCCTTTTCAAGTAAGCTGTGCTGGGCCACGCTCTCCTCAGATCAAAGCCGAGGACGGAGAACACGGGCCGTGTCCATTACGCGCACCTCTGGCTGCACGGGTGGCGCTTCTCGCCTCATCTAAACAACACTCGAGGTGCCGGGAGCCGGAACAAAGCCGTGTAAGTCTGCTATTAAAGTTTTATTGTTTTTTTTTTTTTTTCTCCGCCTCTCTTTTCAGAGCTGTTTTTGAGTTCCTGCGACAAATTCCTCCACGTTGCATAAAAGCATAATGCAGCCCCATTTCCACAGGCTGCGTCTTTGTAGAATAAAAGATATATGGTGTACAAAAAAAGTAAGAACTCCCTGATGTTGGAGGTAGACAGTTGCTTTTCAAATCCTAGTTTTGGTCCTTTATTTTATTCAGCAGTGAAAAGCCATGAATACAGAAAATAATAACGGCCGTTACAGTTCTTAATCGTGACCTCTACTCTCGCAGAAATCCGTAACATATGGACACAGTACACGGTAATGAAAAGTATCAAAAAGGAGTCTCGATTCGAAGGAAACGAAACCAAACGAAAAGGCAAAAACAACCAAAAGGTATTCACCAATTACATAAACATGTTTTTTTTTGCTACAGTCCCAATTTACTGTATACATAGGGGATCATATTCCCAGAGAATGATAGTTATTAGAAAGGATACATGACTCAACTGCCAGACGTAATGCTTCAGAACGTATGCACAGAGGTACAAGCAATAAATACACACATTAGGAAAAGCCTTACAGCTACGCAACGCAGATGCAGGAAAAGCAGGTTTGCTATTCTTAGCAAGCAATGAGAGAACAGTAAAAATTCATGAAATTCAGGAAAAAAAACAAACAAAAAAAACAAACAAAAAAAAAACACTGATCTTTTTAGCTTAGAAAAAAATGTCTGGTAAATTCATGGGTCCACCAACATTTTTTTTTTTTTTGTATCTTTTTACATAATATGCACAATTATCAAAATACAGACAAAATCATCCCAGAAAAAAACCCAGACAATCCTAAAATCTATTGGAGGAGATTGCCGATCTGGAGGTTCTTCTGGTATTATGTGCAAGCAACTATTTTAGACATTTTTTTAAATGTTTTTACAAAACCCATGCAAACTCTACAGGTAATATGCATTCTGTGGCTGAGAGTTTCTTTTGTCCATCATCATCATCATCATCATCTTCCCCCGGAAACAGTATAGCTGAGGTATGCACACTTTATGCACTTAGTCCATCAACATCATCATCCTGACGTTTATTATTATATGTGGTAATTAATTCTTATTTCCAGTCCACCAAATGAATTTAGACATGCATTTTTTAATAACACAATATCCCCTTACAGGTTTTTTTACATATTCATTCTACAAATGTCTGAGGACAAACTAGTTCAATGCAAACCTTCCACATCTGCCTTTGGGAATGTAAACTGGCGCTTTTGGCGACGTCCTGCGTGAATTAGGCGGAAAAATGTGTCGGTGGCGTTCTAACAACTCGTGCAATCTGCCATTTTTTCGTGTTGTGAAGAGGTAGAAGCCTTTTTTGGATAAGTGGGAGAACCCTTTTTGTATCTTCTTATTCAAAGACGCTGTGTCCTTATATTTGGTGCCATAAAATTATTATGAATGTCATCTTCAAGTCAATTTGCTGACTCCAGCAAAGGATAAGGGATACGCTTTGTTCCTGGATCCAGCTCCGCTGTCTTATTAGCGTGTGAGTGTGTATTTTTATGCGTGTGTGTGTGTGTGTGTGTGTGTGCTAAACTAGCAGCCAACCCCTCGGTTTGGCACGAAACGGGAACAACTGCACAGTATGTTTCACACAGACAGATACAAACTTTGACATTATCGGTTACAACACAAAGCAGTTATCCGTTTCAAATGGGTTTTCTGCATTAGAGAACAATCAAAGAAAGTGAAAGAAAAAAAGGAAACAGGCTTTGCGTTATTTTCATCTCCATCTGCTGTATAAGAAGAGGCAGAAATCTGTATAACTTTGGTTTGACTGAAAAAGAAACAAACTTTAAAGCAACAACCACTTTTCCTCGATGACATCAGCAACTTTCAAATAAAAGCGAGCGATCACTTCTTGTTTCGCCTCAAATAACTGGTTGCTACTTATACACCATACATGGTCTAACCACAAACCTTCCCATGATCCAACACTAGCTGTATCTATATAGCCATGAATTATACAATGAGTCTGAATCAATGGAGCAAAGCAAACGTCAGCGGGAAAAGGATTCGTCCTCTTCCTGTCATGGCTCTGTTATTTGCTTTTACAATATAACCAAGCCACATCATTTCATATCGACTTGAAATCATGACTTTTTTGGCTTCACTAGATATCTTAAAGTTTGGTTATTATATTTTTCGGTTTCGGCTCTGAAGAAATTGACGGATATAAGACATGACACGCTGGACAGTCACAATGAACAGTACATTTCACTAGTAAAAACGATGACAAGATGGCTTACGCAAATAATAATAATAAAAAAAAAAAGGAATACAAAAGTAAATTTAGAAAAAAAAACCCAAAAAAAAAACTTTTTTTCTGCACTTCCACAAATGGTTATTTTGGTCATGATCCATTTATAGCTGCTCTCTTGCTCTACCCGGACCTCATGACGGTAGTTGAATCGAGGTCTTCCCGTTTCATTCGCAAACGGGGTCGACCGACATCATGAGGCCAGAGCGAGAGCTCTGTCTGTCGATCAAATTACATCAAAATCACTTTATCTTTGTACAGGGCTAAAGGAGACAATCCCAGAGGTTATTCGAAGGTAGTTAGTGGAAAAAAAGCTTCTCTTTGTACTAGTTAAAGTCACAGAAGTCTGACCAAAGAGTCTGGCGGCTTCTGTCTAAGCTATTGGCCGTTGATAGTGTTGGCTTTGGTTTCTAGCTGTTGCCTGTGACTCTTTGCAGGTAGACAAAGCTTTAGAACAAGGAGGTAAAGAGACTAGAAGAATATGCAGAAACGCATCTTTTTCTTTCATGTTTTTCCTCTCAGCATGGTGCGAGTTGCAACTGAATCACATTTCACGTTTTCAGCAGAAACAGAGCTAGTGAGACTCGAGACCTACTTTTTTTTTTTGTGTACTTGTTTTTGGACGGCTGCAACAGTCTTGATACCACGGTTGTGTTATTGACGTGACTTTAAGAAATGCCATTTACAGTTGGTGGTGACGCAAACATGACTTGAAATGAACATAAGCTAAGTCGCGGGAGGAACAAAATGGCAACGATGAAAAAAAATCAACAACAACAACAACAACAAAAAAACAGCTTTTTTTCTTGTTTTTAACATTTTTCTCGACATACAGGCAGTGACACTAATTTCTGATACTACTCATGTGCAAAAAATAACAGAGCAACAACTTGAATTGAACCAGCAATTGCATCTAACACCGACGACTACTGTGGCTTGGATATTCACAAACTTAAAACTTCTTTTTTTTTTGGCAGTATATGTGGCCGTTGGCTTTCTACAGAACGGACTCGCTCCCGTTTCACTTCTGTCTTTTTCGGTCCATGAGCCTCGTGTTCGTTGTGTGAGGTGGCCAAGCTGATTCGAATGAAGTCTTGTCCTTTTGTTCTTCCTTTTATGTTTGTTTTTAAAAAGCAGACTTCTCATGTCTGTCCATCTGTGGTCCCTAAAGATCTGCGGTATAGATTTTCTTCGGGCCAGTCTCCAGATGCATGCTAAATAAATACTCCCGCCTCCTGCGTTCAGTCTTTTTGCTTTTGCGGTGGTTGTGGATTAGTTGAAGGGCGGAGCCTGAAAGGGGCAGAGCCACAGTGGAGGGGTGGGGCAAAATAGTCATTCCAGATCCTCCGATAGGTTGCCCTCCTCAAGCTCCCGGTCATCATCCAGCTCAGGACTGTGATTGGCTGTGGTTACCAATGACATCGGACAGTCTTCGTCGTCCATGTTCAGTGGCTCCTCCTTGACGTGAATTGGAGGCCTGTGTAAACAACAGATGATCAAAAGTTCTGGTCAAATATTCATTCAAAACATCTTTTCTCATGTAAGACAGTCTCTTATGCTCACCAAGGCTGCAGTTATTTAAACAAAAGTACATTGAAAACAGTAATAAAGTTTCTATTTTCAAATATTTTAAAAAGCAATTTATTCATGTGATGCAAAGCTGAATTTTCAGCATAATTTCTCACATGATCCTTCAGAAATCTTTCTAATTTGCTGATTTAGTGCTGAAAACAACATCTTTTTGATATTTTTTATGGAAAATTTTTTCAGGATTTTTTGATGAATAGACAGATCAAAAGAAAAGCATTTAGTTGAAATATGTATTTTTTTTGTAACATTATGAAAGTCTTTACAGTCACTTTATATCAATTTAATGTCTTTTTTGAATAAAGGTATTATTTATTTATTTATTTATTTATTTTTTACAGATCCCAATAGTGATAATGATCTTATATGTCATAAGGGTAAATTTTTTTAAAATTGAGATTTATACGTCATCTGAAAGCTGAATAAATATTGATGTACTGATGTATTTCCATTGATGTACGGTTTGTTAGGATAGGACAATATTTGGCCGAGATACTATTATTTAACTATTTGAAAATCTGGAACTTGCAAAAAAAAAAAAAAAAAAAAAATCAAAATATTGAGAAAAATTGCCTTTAAAGTTGTCCAAATGAAGTCCTTAGCAATGCATATATATAATTATGTTAGGAAATTTACAACATATTCATGCATTCCATTCCATGGAACATAATCTTTCCTTAATATCCTAATGATTTCTGGCATAAAAGAAAAATCAATAATTTTGATCTATACAATGTATTGTTGGCTATTGCTACAAGTATATGTAACTGCACATAATCCCACTTATTACTTACTAAATAAATACATAAATGTACATTACATTTGATTAGAGTTCAAATGATTTTGTTATATGAGAAGGGAAGAGACAACTAGCATAGTTCTTCAAAATCCAGGGACTGGCCAATCACAATCAAGTATTCCAGGAAGATGTCAAAATAACTACCGGTAAGCGCTGCAATAGAATAGAAATGCAACCTTAAGATCTAAGTACAAAACTGTAATGAAATAAAAGTGTAAAAATCATAACTCATCACCAACGCAAAATAAAGATTAGGTACACGTCGCTGGCACGCATTCAACATGGCACTGGAGACACCCTTAACTCAAGATGTCCATGTTTTCAAAATCGCAAAAAAAGCGTTAACAGCAATTAAACCCCGATTAATGAAGCGCGTGTAGAAATGCGAAAGCGTTGACAGTAAAATATGCTCGCCGCTGAGAAGTTTACTGATGGCACCTGCTATTTAAAAGGGAAAAAAGAAGTAGCTGCAGCCCCATTATAAATAATGGAGAATTTCTCATCCTCTCGCCCCTGGAGCAAAGAGGGGGGGTTTGTTGGGTGGGTGGGATAGAGTAGAGCTTTTTTTTTTTTTTTTTTATCTTGTTAATAGAAAGTGCAGGCCTTCGTTAATATGCAGGGGCCGTGGTGCCACTTCTCAAGTGAGGAGACAACCTGCAGCTAGACTCCACCATTAATCAACTTCAGACTGCCAGTTGCCTCGGACACCATGATCCATGTTTTTAACTCCAAATGGATGAATATCTTTACCGACTGTCAATAAATGTAGGGAGGAGGGTAAAAAAACCCCAAAAAAACACGAAGCGGTTTGACGAGGAGCGGCGAGATGCCGGAGAGAGGGCGGAAGTGAGGTTACTAACAAGAATAATAACTCTGTCATACACAAACAAGGCTTAACATGATCTTGGGCCCTTGGCAGGGAGAGAGGTTTGTGCTACCATGATAAATCTGACAAAAACTAATTATTTCTGACACGTCGGATGCATCAGGAAATCCCGCTGGACTGGAGAGAGAGAGAGAGAGAGAAAGAGAGAGGAATCCTTATCAACTAGTCTCTGTATTAGGCCGTGTCTGGCTGCTCTCTCCTGGGTCGCGCTCATCAATAGCACGGGGAACTTTGAATATGAAAAGAATTTTAAAAGGTACAGATTACTTTAATATTTATAGCAAAATAGATTAATATTCAGATGTGGAAGCGCCAGGATGTTTCTGTCTCCTGTACTCGGCTACGTGCACTGGAGAGAAATGGGGCGACTCTGCCGGACCACCACAGTGATATATTTCACACCCTCAAGAAATACCTGCAAATGCGAACTACAAAGTTCTCCCTCCTTTATTAAAGCAATTAATTCAAGCACAATAGCGTCTGGTTGTCACACAGTGTAATCTTGGGTAGATACTCTAGCACTATTGGCCATTACTATAGTTCTTTTTCGTTTTACTAATTTGAAAGTTTTATATAATTTTCGTAATTCCCATTCATTATACTGCCAAATTAGCCATAAAAACGTTTGTAAACATCTATTTTGTCATTGTAACAAAATGGTGCTATAAAAGACATTGCTGGAAAGTTCTTTCTCATAATTTTACAACTTTGTTGTACTTTTATGTAATCTCAGCCATAATAATGATCCTACAGTGTTCATAAACATATTTTGCAATAAAAAAAAAAAAACTTTTTCCATTTATGTAAATTGTTTATTCCCGCCATTGTAGTCATAATAATGATGCTACAATGTTAAGAAACATCTATTTTGTCATCAAAAAATGGGGTAATGTTTTGTCCATCGCATTTATTGTACAATAACAAACTGATACATACTTATATACAGTACACACAATCAATATTTAGTCTTCAAACAGTCTTAATTTAGGTGAGAATATCCCATCATGCCATTCTCTCATTAGTATCTTCACCTGCAAATGTTGTAATTTTTGCCATTAAAAAAAAAAAAGTACTGCTCTTACAGCCATAATATGAAGCTACAATGTTAGTAAACATCAATTTTGTCATGTTTGATGAGGCTACAAAAGACACCGTTGACCATCAGTGCTCACCTAATGTTCCGCTGACCACATTTATCGTACAATAACAAACAGATATACTTAAAGATATTACGGCGAGACAAATGATCCCGGTCGGTCCAGCGTTCCACTGGCCATTAAGCTCGACACAGGCCTTTACTCCTAATGTGAAGAAGCATGGCTTACAGCTTTCATTTGCATTAATTATAAATCAGCGGCATGCTTGTGAGGTCGGAGGAGGAAGGAAGGAGAGAGGAAAAGAGAAATGATTAGTCCTTGCCGTCCCTTCTCCACTGTATTAAGATGTCAGGATGAGACATTTAGTGTTTAATGAGAGGCTGGCATGAGAAAATCTGGAGCCGGAGTCTGCCAGTCTGTGTGTGTGTGTAGACACTGGCACAGCGCTTGAGTAAGACACTTCCCTCAACCAAAATGATCAAACACCATTATTTTTTTGCGAACATGGTTTAATTAAGTTTTATTACATGGTTCTCTGGAATGCTTGATTCTGATTGGTCAGTCACAGCAAATAGTGATTCAATATTTGTATTTATTTATATTTTGAATAACATCAATATTCAAATTGGGTTTTTTTTTTGTACAAAACTTAAAAAAATTAGGGTAAATGAGCAGTTTGCAACCCATTTTACTTCCATGAAGTGAGTGAAACTGGATAAACAATGAGCAAAAATGCAGAATTCTCTGGATAAAATCTGCATTAAGAAATCCATTTTTATTTTATATCGAAGAAACTGTTAGATTATCATATTGTATTTTGCTTAAAGCTCTTAAAAAAGCTCCTTAAATTGTTCTCCTCTGAACGAGATATGACAAAAATCATATACAGTACTGGTCAAAAGCTTGGAAACACTATTTTTAATGTCTTTGAAAGAAGTCTCTTATGCTGCATTTATTTGATCAAAAATACAGCAAAAAATATTTATTATATTATAAATATTGTAAAATATTACAATTTAAAATAATGGTTTTCTATTTTAATATACTTTAAAATATAATTTATTTTTGTGATGCAATGCTGAATTTTCAGAAATCTATATACAATATACAATATACACTACCGTTCAAAAGTTTGGGGTCAGTATGTTTTTTCTTTCTTGTTTTTGAAAGAAATTAAGACTTTTATTCAGCAAGGGTGTATTAAATTAATTAAAAAAGTGATAGTAAAGACTTTTATCGTTCGAAAATATTTATATTTTGAATAAATGCTGATCTTTTTAACTTATTATTCATCAATGAATCTTGAAAAAAGTATCACAGGTTCCAAAAAATATTAAGCAGCACAACTGTTTCCAACATTGATAATAACTGATCAAATCAGCATATTAGAATGATTTTTGAAGGATCATGTGACACTGAAGACTGGAGTAATGGCTGAGGAAAATTCAGCTTTGCATCACAAAAATAAATTATGTTTTAAAGTATATTAAAATAGAACACCATTATTTTAAATTGTAATAATATCTCACAATATTACTGTTTTTTTCTGTATTTATGATGAGCATAAGAAACCTATTTAAAAAACATTAAAAATAGTAATATGTCCAAACTTTTGACCGGTACTGTATGTGTACACACGTGGTTATCTGGTCTGATGCCATTAATGCAACATGTTCAGAGAAAGGTTAGTCTAACTGTTCCATTTCTCCGGAGACAAAATGCGGATGTGTTGTCCTCTTTAGCTTCTTCATTATTAAATACAGCCCAGAACAGCCACTCGCTAAACATACTTCTTCCATTTTGGGCATGTACAGGTCATGTAAGAGAGATTTCACCTTTATTGAGTATTTATGTCTTAACGCTTCAGCCAGAGAGAGAGAAAATATGAATGACGCATAGGCAGAAAGAGTGAAAGAGAGAGAGAGGGGTCTAAAAACACCAGACTTAACTGTCCATTATTAAAAGTTAAATAACCTGAGGGAGTGAATACACAGGGATTCTGTCTGGATCTCAGATTTGGCCCACTTCACACTACTGTCCCATTTCTGAATCAAACACACTCCTATTAACACACATTCTTAGAGCGTGCAGTGTTTTTTTTTTTTTTTAGCTAATAGGGTCTTCGGCTTAGCATTAGCAACTTAAAACGCATGAAACTCAAGTGTGTGTGTGTGTGCGAGTCTGACAACGTGCGACACACTTCCCGCTGCCCTTAACGCTCGTGCTACTATCTTTGGCTCGGTAAACACAGCCATCCAGCATGAGTGACATCACTGATTAGGGCGAGCACATGTTCTATATCACCATTCCTCCGACCGGCACCGCATTAATCTTTCATCAGCCTGTTCTCTCTCTTTCTCTCCCTTTCTCTCTGTGAGCCATTAAAAAAGATGGAAAGGCAAAGATTTTAAAGTAATTAATGATATAGTTAGCTTCTAAATATTAATAGGAACAGTCTTGCATAAAATATAACATCTAAACCTCTGCGATGTGGACGGTGGGGTAATTACAAGGGAATCTATAATTATGGCAGCCTTTCACTTCTTACCTATTTATAGGTAAGAGCTGTAATTCAAGAACCAAATGTACACTTAACCTCAGGTCTACATGATTTTTTTTTTTTTTGAGCATACGAAATTTAAATGGAATTTAGGAACAATGCAAATATTCTTACCACTGCAAGTTCAGTGCTAAAAATCCAGATCTGAAAGAACAAAATATATATTTTTTAATATTTTATTATAAATAATATAAATAATATTTTTTAATTTTTATAATAATCTTAAATTATTAAGATGTGCCTTACAAAATATGCCTTTTTTGTGTGCATATTTTAGTTTTTCTTTTCAGCTGATTAAAAAAACAAGCACTATTAGCCAATAAAATGAGTCTGTTTTTCATAATCTAAGCAAATCTTGTGGGATAAAATCAAGCCCTGCCCATTACATCCTACTGAATATTTTCTAAATATCTTCAGATGTGCTTTTTATGTCTAAATGCACGTGTGAACTCACAGTTGGGTCTGTGGGGAGTATCCGGGACTGCTGTGTCCGTTAGTGTCCAGGTGATCTAGTGTGCCGTTGAGATCTTCGTGTGTGGTGCCCTGTAATAGGCCGGTCGGGCTGCCGCTCATCAGTCCTGGAGGACTCGCCCCCATCATACCTGACGCGCTATTCATCAAGCCTGGATTACCCAGCAACGGCAAAGAGGTCTCTGCCAACGCAGCCTATGAGAGAAAGAGAGAGAGGAAATAGTTACACTCAAGCATTTTCAAGCCTTTTCAGCAGGCGGCACGTCATAGCGCACGACTTCCAGCTCGTTCAAGATTATCTCCTCTTTTTTTTTATTGAGTTACTTCCAAATTATTGCTGAAGAATCAGTCTCTCCATATGATAAAACAGATGAGAAGAAAAACAAACGGGAAAGTTTCGAAGTTGCAAAAACATTCTCTTCACCTTACAAGACAGGCCTGAAATGAACAGCGAATAAAGAAAGCCCAAGCATCCACATGATAATGAAACCATCCAAAACTTTACCTCAAAACAGTCAAAGAAAAAAAAAGAAAAAAAGACTCCTGACATTTTTGCCTCCTGCACATTAAAGTTATATACAGTAATTAAATTTTAAAGTTTTTGCCACGAGCACCTCGCTGGCCGACACTGCGAAGCCAAATCATTTATGACAGTTTGGATAAATATTAATGATTATGCCCTTGCATTTGCACAGGCTGCTATCAATCTGAGGCTGGGCTGGAGGAGAAGGTACCTGCCTCTACCACACGGTGTCCTTCTAGACTCTCACTGCCTGTGCCAACCTCACACACACGCACACACACACACACACACACACACACACACGTTACCTGTAAGCTGGCATTGAGAGCCGCCCCATAACCCAGACTGGATGGCAGGTTCTTGACCAGCGTTGGGCTCCTGAACACAACACAAATGTTAAACTATTACTATTAATCTGACTGTAACAACATCTGAAAGACATTTATACTCTATTTGTGTTTGTGTGTACCCTGTTATCTTCTGAGATCTGCGTTTCTGATATTCCATTTCGTCCACGGTCCACACAGCACCCTTCACGTTCTCCACCCGGACAAAACACTTGTGCAGGCTGAGGTTGTGTCGCACTGCGTTCTGTTAAACATACGTATATGAAATAAAAAAATCAGCATATTTACTTCAATAAATGTCTTAGTGTATATGATTTATCAGTGCATATTATTCTATATATATATATATAATTTATTTATTTATTTTTTAAGCTTTCTGCTGTCATACCCAAGGCCACATAGGTGGGGAAAATATTAACCAATAATATCCCAGCAACCTTTTCACTATCCTAAAATAATTATGTTATGCCCCAGTATCATCTACCACAGAACACTATTTTTGTTGTAACAAAACTACATTATGGAAAATTCTTTAGCAGTTTTTTAGCAAAAGTAATTCATCCTACAATAATTAAAAACACATTTATTTAGTTTTTAAAAATGACCCATAAACACACTTTCATAATCATGAAGCATTGTATAAAAAAAAAAAAAAAAAAAAAAAAAAAAAAAAAGAAATATGGCACGTCTCGTATGTCGCCATAAAAGAATCTAATTAAAACATGTAGCAAAGAAGCCAAATAATAACCTTTGCTCATATTACATTTTTTTCATGTTTTATTTGAGGGGCGGGTGTTTTTTGCTCTAAGAAAAGGGAGAGAGAGGAATATAAAAAAAACCCCTCATAAGCAGATCTCGCATCTGACCTGAAAATCCCAGGATTTGATTGATCTTAATGCCCATGGCTCTGAATATGATAATTTTAATATTAATGAGCAAATGAGCAGTTTTATTATGCATGCTATATAGTTATAACTAATAAGCTGGCGGGGCTGAGAGCTCGATCCCCAAGCTGAGCTGATGAGACCAAGCACAGATATTAAATCACCTTTCATTCCTTTTTAAAAATTCTCTCTGTTAATCAAATGACAAGCCCGTCACCAGCCGGCCCTGCCCGGGCCCTCACAAAAGAGCAGGGAGGCTCCGAATGGAAATTCCTGCTCCGCTATTGTAGAAGGAGGGACCCGAATATGCTGAAAGCCCCAGCTTTGCCTCTTTGTTCCAGTCGGGACCAGATTAAAATATTTCCTTGATAAGGACAGAAGCAAAGAGAGCTGGAAACAAGGATGCATATGTGGCCATAAAATGCCTAAAAACGCTCATTCGAGCGTCTCAGAAACAGGCGCTCCGGCAGTAAATGAGTCGTGGCCCAGCATGCATCTGTACGGGGAGCTATTGCACACCCTTGTGGAGCTGTAATCATACACCAGCATCATTAGCAAGCCAAATCCAAATTAATTCACTTTGCTAAATCTAGTGCTGGGAAATGCTTCGCATGCTGATGAGTGCCGTAGAAACCTTTGAGAGGACCAAGTTAAAATAGAAAGGAAAAAAACGGACGTGTATCTTATCGACACGCACCGCTACCCTGTCTAAAAATAGAGGATGGTTTTTATTGTATCCTCCTTTTCTTTTTATCCCCGTCTGACAATGTATTTGTTGGGACAGAGATACAAATGAGGCCTTTTGTCCCGGGAAATAAAGTGTTTTTCCTGGATGACAGAGGCATTAGCGCTTTAGAGCCAGGCAGGTCTTAACCTCTCTCTCCATTTGTCTTGTTCTCCTTGGCTTTTTGTCTGGCCGCATGAGTTATAGTGTGTACCAAGCCTCGGCCGACATCAACAACAACAAGAAAAGGGATGTAGCGGTGTCTACAAGGCAAACAGCCATCTTTCAACGTAATTAACCAATAATATGCAGGGTGGGGAAGGAGAAAAAAATGAAAAGGAGACACTGAGAAAGCAGTAATACGCCACGTCTAACAAAAGGTGCTGATGATTGAGTGGCTGGTTAGTAATTAGCGCGTCAGAGCACACACCTCCCCGTCAAGACTCGGCTATTAATTGCACCAAATTAGAAAACGATATCAGAGGCTGAATTATTCTTTCACTTGTCACAGAGAGAGCAAGCGAGATAAAGAGAGAATTCGCCCTTTTCAGGAGGCAGGTTAAAAAGAGGCATGATCGCCGCTAATCGTCCCTCGTCCCTCACAGGCCTCCGTAACACGTTACCTTCCAGGTGGCGGCGTTGCGTCTGAAGTAGGCGAAGGTGCGTGTGAACCAGCTGTAGATTTCGTTGAGCGTTAGCTGCATGTCACTTGACTCCATGATAGCCTGCGATGAGATGCCATTAAGGGGTGCGTTAGAGACTGGAGTGCGTCGAGGCGCTCTCACCCAGACTTAATTCAAGCAGCAATTAATTACAATCTAATCAGGCTAAAGCTAATTTATTTCCCACTCACCTGCCTGATGAGGGTTGCATAAGT
Organism: Elopichthys bambusa; assembly: GCA_037101425.1. Lineage (NCBI taxonomy): Eukaryota > Metazoa > Chordata > Actinopteri > Cypriniformes > Xenocyprididae > Elopichthys > Elopichthys bambusa. The sequence continues at coordinate 5,701,114 of CM074454.1, read as the reverse complement.
AAATGGCGGCCTGACGTCGGCGTTCTTGTAAAACTCATAGTTTGGGGCGATCTCTGCAGAGAAAAATAAATAAAGAAACAGTAAGAAGCAGCAGATAAATAAAAAAATTAAAAAAATAAACCACAGTGTCGCCACCTGGGATAATTGCTAAACGCGCCTCCACCAGGAATTCATTCAGGATTTTATCAAATTAAAACGAGAGGCGGATGTAGTTTGGGGGTGGGGTGGGGGGACACCTCAAATCAGCATTTTACATGTCCAACTAAATACATTTTTAATTAATCTCTCTCTGGAGAAATCTTAAACATTAACACGCTCATGAAATTAGAGCCCACGTCGATATTTTGTATGTGTTTGAATAATTCATGCCTTCCCTGCTGCTCCGAACACTTGCACAAGACCGGTAAATATAAACATCAAACAAGAAGATGTTTTTACATGCATCGCCTTCTTGAATATTGCATTATTTTATATTTGCCTGTAATTAAAATTCATTGAATATTGATGATTTGATTTTTGCCTAATTTGCATAAAAAGCTCACAAAAAGCACACACACACACACACACACAAAAAAAAGCTTCTACAAACCTGAGGACAAGGGCATGGAGTATTTGTCGGTGTGGCGTCTGCGCATGGCGCCCATGCTGGGCACGTTGGCTGGACTGAGAACGTTGGGGACCTGGGGCATCTGGGAAAGGGGCGTGACTGGAGCGGTGGGCGTGGTGGGCGTCTGAGGTAAGTTGGGGGGCGAGACGGACGGGAGGTTCTTTGACATGGTGACGCTGGAAACGAGATTCAGCTGTAGAAGAGTGAAAGAGAGAGAGAGTGCACGTTTTAAACGAGTGCTGGCTCATTCCTACAGCTGTGTTTCCCCTAATAAGCATAGGAGGAAGCAGCCAATCTGCACTAATTACAGGATGAAATTGTATCATAAGAATTCTAATTAGAGCACGCTGTTAAAGATTATCTAATGATCAGGCTGTGAGTTATCCCGGCCCATCTCTATCCCATAAGAGCTCCCTGGATGCAAAGCAAACACACAGTGAGGAGATCACCTGGCTTTCTGCCATAACCTGGTACCTCACTAGTGACCCGTCTCGCTTTCTTCCTGTCGTACCACCCAAACACAGTGTCAGGTTTTTATCGATACGCACTTATCCGGATTTTCCTCCTCTACCTTTTTTTTTTGTGTCCCAACTTCACCCGAGTGGAAAATTCCACCCTGACCTTTAGTCTCACTGTTAATTCTTTCGAATGGTAATGACATCATTACATATTCAAACCAAATTGCCTTAATTGCGAATTGGCAGGTGGAATTCCGTTGCTGTCGGAATTGAAAACGACCGCCGGTTGGACATCAACAATCGCTTTTGGCACGTGTTGATAAATACAATGAAATGTCAAGCTGGCTATTCTCAGGCGACCGCGTGGCTGCTCTATAGACAATTACAGCTCCACTTAATGATAATGAGATAATGCCAACACAGAGAGTGGCACACGCTATACCACTTTGTGAGAAAATCAATGACTCCTCTAGGGGAATGTTGTATTCTGGCTAACGACTGGAACTAAGACCTTGAAAGGAAATTAATGACAGAGACGTGTTGTCTACCAGAGGGATGTCTTAGCAAAAGGGTAAACGGTTATGTTTTTGACATCGCAATGTGACAAGCTGAGCAAATACTTGTGTCTTAAAGTCAACATGAGATTTAAATGGACCCCATTTACTTCTAAAAGGTGCTCCTGGCATTATTGTGAACAATTTATTCAAATAAATGTATAAGTTAATAAATAAATAAATACATACTGCCATTTGTCTACAATGAATATATGGTTCAATTTTAAAATGCACCGCAAATGTTGAAAACAACAACAGCAAAAAATTCATTTACAAAAAAAGCAACATTACTGTTAGCAATAATTGTGCGAGTTATACTAATAAATGTAGCTTTCTTATATGAGACACAAATAAAGTTTTTCTGCAGAATTTATAGGCTTTTGTACTTCCATCTTTCTCCCTGCTTTCAAAAACACAGTTTAATGTGTAAAATACATTGTATAATTCATCAGGGGCCGGGTCACGGCACCAGATTTAAGGATTGTCCTTCTGAATATCTTTCTCATTGCAGCCAAACCACCACATCAGCCTGTAATTACACAGTACTAATCTAAAAAGGTTTTGATACACTGTCAAACACTGCTAAAAAGCACTTCATAATAAATCCTATCAGTACTGAGTGAGTGAGTGAGTGGGAAAACAGATAGAGAGTGTGCTGCATGTATATTTAAAATGTTAAGACAAGATTTTCCTTGCCTCTCCTCACCTGGTTACGGCAACAAGGGTAACATGTTTGCAGGCATACAATCCGGTGTTTGCAAAATGGAATTTATTAAAGCTTAACTGAGCAGGAGTGAATGAGACACAGGGATCAGCCCTTTACTACTGCTGCTCATCTGAATATATATTCAAGGTTGGCTGAGAGGAAGGGAAGGGGTTGAGGAAAAAAGAGCCCCTCATTATTCAGGACTAGCAGCCTTGGTAACTTTGATTTTCAGCCATCCATGGCATGGCCAAAAGGTAACATTTAATGAAGTGCCATTGAGAGTTTAAATGGGGTCGTATAACAGTGTACCAGCACCTTGTGTTGAGCTACTGATAGCTGTTGAGGGTTTGTCTGTGCTCATTTTGTCGTGCTAATAAATTCACACTATTAATATTTATCAAAAGTGTGGGATGGTTCTCTGACGGCCCTGTGCGTATGAGGGCGTAAAAGTACCGCCATATTATCTCTAACATCCCTTTTTTGTGGGGAGGATACACGTGTTCTCTTTTGTACCTGCGAAACCGATAACGCTGAAGCGCTCGCGTGAGCCCAACACTTGCACTAAAAGACAAAAAGGAAAAGAAAAAAAAAAATCGGAGACTCTCGCTGATTATTTAAGAACTTGCCATTAATTGCTCATCATCAAATGCAATTAGCAGTCCTTTCATGTGCAGTTTATGTAATGTAATACTTCATTAATATTATTCATTCGTATGCAGTCGTGGATTATAGGCTGAACGTTTTTTATTAGAGTCGATTTCACCGTGCTGCTGGAGTTCTGAGAATGGAAACGAGAAAAAAAAAAAAAAAAAAAAAAAACCCTGAATAATAAATCGACAGAGGTGAGCAGTCGATTCCTGATGGATTTACAGGATAATTATTCTGTCTTGTGATTATCTGCTTTATAAGGTGGGAGGTGATGAGAAAAATTATGCTGGTGAAATTAGCTACTTGCTAAGCAACGAAAACACGCTAACAATGTTTTCCCCTGCAAAATACTGAATATCTAATAAATAATTCTGATAAATAATATTTATCACAGCCTACTCTCTTTTGTAAACGCTTTCATTTCCAGCACAACACTCGTCTTTTGTATTTTGCTATTGATTACTGGTTACGAACATCTTTGGGTGAAAATCTGACGTTTTTTTTTTTTTTTTCTATAGGGATCCAGACAGATGGGCCGTTTTCAAATATTGCTCCAATTTTTTCGTCAAATACACAGCAATATCTCTGAATGTTTACAGATTATGGGTTATTTCTTTACAGATCATCTTCTCACAGTTTCTATCTATAATTTCAAACTGTTTGTTTTCTGAAGCGACATGTCTTCCCCCTACTTTAAGTGTGTCTGCGGTCACTGCGCTAAATAGCTTTTTTACCGGCCAATAGGTTGTTTGCCGTGCTAAAGCCATCAGAGTGTAATGGCTCTGCGTTTTTGGTTGCGATCGGGTGTATGATTTAATGCTCTCTCCTTCCTGATAGGGTCCCAAGAAAGCAGGCATTACAAATCCCATTCTCCTCTCATCCTCCAGCCGTGTTTAGAGAGCTCATTTACCAGCCGAGTCCTGTTTACTGTACGCGTACCAATATGCACTCACCGGTTTTGGTGATGGTTTGGGCTCTGAAGGCCTCATGTGCAAGTGTGCCATCATCGCCTGAAGACGCTCGCGTTCTTTAGAAAGCTGTTAGCGGAAAGAGGGAGGAAAAGAGAGAGAGAGAGAGAGAAAAAAGAAAACAGACTGGTTTTAGAAATGAGTGATTTTCCCCAGACTACCACAGTAATACATCTTGTTATCGAGCTTGTAATAAATCCTGCATACGGCCGAACAGGCTTCCTTAAGCTTGCCTCAAAGAAACAGACATAAAGCAGTGGTTCTAGACCCAAAAAAGTCTTTTCTGATGGGGTCATGGACAGCTGCAAAACAACAATGTTAAATGCAAATAAAAATGCAATTAACCATACACTTGAGTATAGTTCAGATGGAAGAGCTGTGAGGAGAAAACACACCACATATCTTGTCAAAAGCATCAACAACAAATATTTTAGAGCAAGTTCACTTGCCAATTGGTAATATTAGTAATAATTGTCTATTTTATGTATTTAAACTGATTAAATGATCAGTTTATGAAATTAAAATTCATTGTTTTATGTATACAACTTTGCTGCAAAGTGTTTTTCTTTTACTTTAGATTTAAAGGACATTTTTGTTACTTTCACATGATTTTGTACTGTGTTGGCCACTTGATGTCCTGAAGCAAAACCAGTTAAGAACCACTGAGAGCGAGAGAGAGAGGCAGATTAAAGCAAAGATAAGAGAACCATTCCTTGTGGTGCGGTGATGGAGAGCTGAAGGTGGTGCTCGGAGGTCACAGAAAACAAATAGCACTTCATCTTTTTGTCAATAGCAGAATTTAGGTCAGCAAAGCTCTGACAGTAACAAGCTACTCAGGCCATAAATTAGAGGGTCCTGGTCGTCGACTCAAAGTCCTGTGGACACTGTTAGGGCTGGACTGGATCTAGCAGCTGCCGAGAGGTGAAGGGGTCCCGCAAACAGAGTGCCAGTCGGTCCCGCCTCCTTGCCTCCTCCCGGGTCCTCTGAGGTCCAGTTAGTGCCCCGGCGATCTGTTATCATCAATCTAACTCACGGAGAGTGACAGGGACCGGCCCGCACGGCACACCGCCTTGAACTCCGCCAGCGAGCCGCCATCCGAGCTCTGAACCGGGCCTCATTACCACTGACGGAGGACCAAAAAAAAGGAAAAAAGAACAGAAAAAAGCCCAGAAGGACAGAAAACAGCAGCGCTGCTGTAATTGGTCACAGTGTAAGCACTCTGGCTTTGTGGTATCAGCGAACAAGAGAACAAGTCAAGGGAGAAATCGTGATGTCCGTCTGTTATTTTACATATAAACAAGAATTATTCATTGTTCTGTTTCAAGAGCCCAACAAATAAATAGGGAGGGTTTCGCCGAGCGTAAAAACCTTTAAAGGTTGAGGGGAACGCTTGGCTTGCATTCAGATGGGCATCACGGAGGCTTAGAGGCACCACGATCAGAAAGCAATCCACACTACAAAGGCAAGGCGGCTTTTTGCGCGAATAAACGTCAGGGAACGGCAAGATCTACATAAAAAAAAACAAAAAAACCTCGAGCCGCAATTACACTGCAAGCGAAACTGGTTATTTATTTGAAATTAACAGAAGATAGATGGATTTTAACCCCAGCGCAACCCATACGGCGTATCCCATGATGCACCGGAAGGTGTGAGGCAAAGGACAGAGTGTTAACTGGCGGGAGAGATGGCCGCAGCGCTGAATAATAGCATCCCTCAATCACTGCTCTCATTATCTCGCCAGCGTGACACCTTAATAAGGTCACGCTCCAGCTACTGAAAATAGTGGCTCTCTTTAGAGGTTCCTTCAGGTGCAAAGTGTATTTAATTAACACAGTCCAGCCCAGATGCGCGCATATTAATTGGACGGGATAGAAAATAAGCACAAACCATGATTCAATTATAAAGGCCTGTGATGGTTTTCACCTTTGTTGGGATGGATTTTCTCAAGGTGTCCCTTGTGCATTTTTACAGTTTATATGCTGCAAGTTTTTTATGGCAACAAGCTAATTAATGAAATGCACTGGAAATGTTTGGTGTTATGCAGCAAACAAAAGCAGTTAAAGTTGAACAAGTGTGTGTTAAAGACGACATGAAATTAAAATTGACATGATTTACTTTTATTAAAGAGTTAGTTCACCCAAAAATGAAAATTATCCCATCATTTACTCACCCTCAAGCCATCCTAGGTGTATATGACTTTCTTCTTTTAGCCAAATACAATCAGAGTTATATTAAAAAATATCCTGGCTCTTCTAAGCTTTAAAATGGGGGTGAACGGAGCCATTTTTTGAAGTCCAAAAAAGCGCATCCATCCACCATAAAAATAATCCATACAGCTCCAGGGGGTTAAATAAAGGCCTTCTGAAGCGATGCGTTTTAGTAAGAAAAATATCCATAATTATAACATTATAAACTGTAATCACTAGTTTCCGGTAATTGCCGTCCGCACATTTACGAGATAACCGAGTTCCGGCGTATGACGTAGACGTAGCGTAAGCTTAGGTGAGAGTAGACGCCTCACAAGGTTCAAACAAACAGGGCTGGGCAACAAACTCAAGCTCCTCTGACATTTCTTTTTAAAAATTCTCATTTTAGATTTCTAATTCATGACCGGTGTTTTGTTTTCCTCTATCCTTTGTGTTTCCGTGTTTTTCAATACATCATGCATCGGGTTAGAGGTCACTCTTCGACCGGAACTAGACTTCAAAAGGACTTTATTAACCCCCTGGAGCTGTATGGATTACTTTTATGATGGATGGATGCACTTTTTTTGGGGTTCAAAAAGAATGGCACCAATCACTATAATAAATATAATAAAACCCTAATAAAGCTTGGAAGAGCCAGGATATTTTTTAATATAACTCTGATTGTGTTTGACTGAAAGAAGAGACATATATACCTAGGATGCTTGAGGGTGAGTAAATTATGGGATAGTTTTTGGGTGAAATATCCCTTTAAACCCAACATGATGGTACTGAACACCCACTTTTCACAGTCCATTCAAGTCCTGATGACAAAATTAAGTTGCTTTAAATATTTCCTGCATTTAATATATAGCAAATTCAAAAACAAGGCTTCCTGAACATTCCCACTATCTGTCATTGGTCGGATAAACAGACAGATCCACGCTTAACTGGTTGTGCCAATGTTTACAGATGTTGTTATCCAAATGTTAAACACCACAGGCAATTTATATTGTTATAAGAGCTAATAATATTTGCAGCACACAATGCTAAGTTTCAAGTATCAGCTAGTATGCAAACTAGGTAAAGCTAAGCGTTGTCAGCTTTGGTCAAACGTTTTGAGGTCAATATTTGTGAAGAAATTAGCCTACAAATCACACATGAATTCTGAATTCCATGTAGGTTCATGTCTTAAAAGTGAAAGTTAACCCAAAAAATGACAATTCTGTCATTTACTCACCTTCATGTCTTTCCAAACCTGTACATCTTACTTTCTTCTGCTGAGAAACAATGAAAGTCAGTGGGGTCCAAATCAACACTGCACCAAACTGACTTTTATTGTATGGATACACAAACACTTGTTCTTTTGTGTTTCACAGAAGAAAGAAAGTCATAGAGGTTTGAATGACGTATGGTTGAGTAAAGAATGTCAAAACTGTAATCATACCACAGTGTGTATGTGTTTATATTCATGAGTCTACTGTACCTGAATCTCTAGCTGTTGCACCACCTGCATCTGTACTCGGCACTGGGCGGTACTCCTGTCGTCCAGAGCGTGCTCACTGTTAAGGTGCCTGTAGGCAAACAGGAGAAACTGATGAAAAACCAACCCCACATACACACACGGGCTCAACTAATAATAAGCAGTTGCTGTTGATCAACTACCACCGTTGTTGATGAATATGATTTCTGGATTACAGGACGTCCAGCCCATTAGCTTTTAACAAGCCGCCGCCGTCTAACAAGTGTGTCCCGCGCTCGTTGAAAGCCGGTGTTTAACATCACAATAGAGCGACTGTCATGTGAATGAGAGGCAGCGCTCAGAACACAACGGCTTATGAGGGATGTTGGAGTACAAAAGGCCTCGCGCAGAGGTTTTGTCTTCTACATTTATCAAGAAATAAATATAATAAATGCAATTTAACTCGAGTAACGTTTAAAAAGCACCTCCTATGAAGAGTGCATTATTCCGTCGACATATTAAATGTATCTACTCATCCTTTCATTGGAATATTACGCTGAAAAAAACCCACTTCAGACTGCAGGAGCAGTCAATGGCGGTTTTCCTTGATTGGATTTTGTCTGCAGGACACAAAAGAAGCCCACCATTAAAATAGACCTTTATTCCCGGCAAACGCACGGAGGCGAAAAGGTTTTTAAAAGTGTTGTGATGTTCAGTAATGAGCCTCTATCTAAATTATCATTGGTGACAAACCCACAAAGCGCTCTTTTAGAAGACATGCTTGTGAAATGCCAATGCTGCCACTCTCTTTCCTGTAATTATAGGTTAGCTTGCAGACCCTTCAATGATCATTTACAGTACAACCTCCAGTGCATTAGTGTGAGCTTAAATTGCGCACACACACACACACACACACACACACACGCACGCAAACACACACCCACCCACCCACACCAAGCTAGTTTTAACACTACTAAGCATTTTCTCTATTCATTCTCTATTCATAGCGCGAGCTATTGTTTATGTGCAAAACGCAAAATAACAACGTATTCATAATCCTCCTCAAACACGCCAATCAAAGCAGAGGACATTTGAGAACACAATGGCCGCCGCTACCTTTCAATTATGCCTGTGCCCATTTAAAATTATTTCATTCCATCACGCCCGCTTTTGCTATTGTAACCGTTTCAGGTCTAATGCTCAGATATTCTCCATTATAAATCAAGAGTGAGATAGCATTGAAAAAAAATGGTGAGGATGACTGGAGAGCTGGTGCCTTTCTCCGGCCCCGTGCCTAATTGCTGTTTCAGAATGCGCATGCAAAGGGGCATTTCATTAATCATGTAATCAGGTCCCTCGCAGGGAACTAATGCTGCAAATACCCTTTTCATTTCAATGCTCATAATGCTATCTTACGCACTTGATGTATGGTGGATGTCATAAATTACAGCTGCTTCAAAAGCCACGACTGGCTAGTTCCGCTGTCCCGACAGGTAGCTTGCTAAATAACGCATCTTATCTTGCACGCCCTGTTTCTCATTAGCGACCATCTAGATCTTAATCTCGTTTCCTTGTTTCTTTTATGAATGTGAGGTCTTCTTTTCTAATGGAAGCCCATTTCCACCTACATGAGTAAATAAAAAATTTAACAATGTGATTGTTGGAGAGCTTAGAATATTAGGTTCTTTATGGATTTTTTTAAAGTTGGAAAGTCACAATTGTTAAAAATAGTCAGAGATATAAAAGCACAGTTATGACAACGGTTTGGCAACGGTTCTTTTAACCCTAAAAGATGGAGTGTGTAGCTTTTCTTAAACAACCATGTAGGAAGATGCATCATGGCCATATTCCAGGATGACAAAGCCAAGATTCACCAGGCTCAAATTGTGAAAGAATGGTTGAAAAGAAGAATCATTTTCACACATGAATTGGCAACTCTCATTCATGACCTTAATTTCACTGAAAGACATTACAGAGTGCTCACCTCTTGCATTGCCAATACAAAATCTTGACCAAAAACTGATGCACCTCTTGATGAAAATAAATGTTATTTCCAAATGTTATATGTTATTTCCATCAAGATATTACTAACTAACTAAATAAATAGAGAAAAATATAGTCACAGTTGTAAGATATGGTCACAATTAATAGAATACAATGTGATATAGTCAAGACTGAATCATAAATGACCAATTGTGAGATATAAAGTTACAATTGTGAGATACTAAGTTACAATTCTGAGAAGTCTTTTGTGAGTGCTAACGTTAGCGAGAGCTAGTTAACGTTGGTGATTACATCCAGATTACTGCATGGCTATGAAATATTCAGGCAGTAGGTGTTTGACTATGCATTGATAAAAGCAGGGGGCTGGAGGGGGGATAGATGCAGCCACCAATATCTCTTAATGAGCCTGTGGTGCTGGGTTTAGTTCAAACAGAGAGGTGAGAAGAGAATGAGAAGGGGCCTCCCGCTCGCTCTGAGCAAACATCTCTGGAGCTGCCTGTAATTTATGGGTCACTTTATAGGCATATTGATTTTTGTTTTGAGATGGGGAATGAGGGCTCTGATGGTCTAAGAAACAGATGGACAGGTACGCAACAGACTGAGAAGTGCATTCGAAAACCACAGATGGAATTAAATCAGCTGAGTTAAAGCTAGCTGCAAAAGATATGTTTTAATCTCACTTTCGCCCTTTCCAGTCAACATGGACCAATCAAATCATTTTGATAATTCTCAAATGACACTTGCAATTTCTAAGGACTCATCACCCTAAACCGGACATGGGCTTGATTAATCTGACCAGCGACTTGCTGTTGGCTTTCATGAGCGCCTAGTTTAGACGCTCCAGTTTAATTGGAGGGAGCTCGACAGGTTGCTTCACCAGTGTTGAATGTTAGGTAGGTGAAAAAGGAAGGTTCATTTCCCGGCTAAAGCCCCATTAAGATGAGCAAGGATTTGTTTATTGAGATACACAAGCCCTTATTGCATCCACATGGGAAAGATGCTACTGCAAATGCAAGCATGTGATGACAGCATGTCAATCTTTATTACAGTCCAGCGGGTATGTCTGTATTTTTCTCTCGTCCTGACTCGTCTCAAACATGTGAGAGGAAATCAATAAGGGAACTAGGGCAGCAATCTGGGGCTTAAACAATAACAAAATTGCCTGCGTGGCAGAACAACATTAGAATGCTATGAATTCATTAGCCCCCTCGTTTAGCTGCACATAAGCCCCAAATAAGTTGCCCCGAATCAGACCCGCAAGATGCGTGCTTTGTTGCTCACGTGCGTCTATTTGAACTTCAGAGCTAATATAACATTCCAGGCACCTCTTGGCTACCCCTCTCCAGGTGCGCGGCGCATGAAAGAGTGCAGAGCTGCGCTTAAATGCTGATCTTGACAACTTTCTCAGCAACACAACAAAGATTACAAAACCGTGGCTGGTTTCTTCTCCGCAAGCTACAAGCCCGCGCAGGCTGGGTGAATCCCTCCGCCCCCTGCTTCCCCATCAAAGGTGCCATTTGAATCTGACACCTATTTTATGTAAACCATTTTAAGCGTGTGTACCTGGATGATACACAGCAGCGACTGGCATCTCCGAACGACATTAAAAGCTTCTTTTTGACACCGACAATCGCTCCTCCAAGGCACTGCGCCACCCGGCATCTCGCCGGCTCAGATCACGCTGTCTTTTGTGGGAGTGTTTTCATGTACAAGTTACAGTACGGGTGTCTCCGGCTCCGGGAGCGAACGAAGGTGTCTCGCCCCCCATTTCGATAAAGATTTGGAGGCTGATTGCTGTAATGGCGTCCTACCGCACAGACTGTCAGACACAGAGCAGTTTTATTTAGTTCGCTTTAACCATTGATTTGCACACAGCGGTAAGCTGAATTTGGCTGGAAATGATCACATGATCTCTGATGTATGCTATGCTGGAATGAACGTAATAAATGATTGTCAATGGCGTAAACTGGGAGAGTTAACCCTGTACTTAGAGGTAAATATGGTCTTTGGGTTGATAGTCATAACTAACTAGTTAAATGGTTAATTTTAAAAGGCACTCAAAGGCGTTACATTTTTGACTTTTAAAGTAGACTCCTCAGATTGCATCTGGAGCGTTTGTAAAAGAAGAGAACAATGTCGCCACTCTCAAAAGCCGTTTACATGAATTGACGTGGACATTTACACCCACCAAACACACCAGATTATTATTTCACAGTTAATTACGGATCTAATTAGAATATTCAAATGAACCTTTTTCTCCATTCTTTGATGGCAAGGCTCTTTCCTCGGAGTGGCAACGTGATAACCTGCAATCTCCAGCACCGCAAACACCTTCTCCTTTGATGTCCCCCCACTCACGTCCCAGCAACAAAGCCGACCAATTACAAATGAGCTAATTAACTAAATTGTTGATGGAGCATGAAGAGTTCATTTCACTCCGTTAGCCACGCCATGACAACACTGCACAGCTACGCTTCTGCCACTCGCCTCCAACCCATCATCCACTCACAAAGCCATGGAGACACACGGTCATTCTTTGCAACACCTCTGTGTGGCTGACGGGTGTACTGAAGAAATCTGTTGGGAGATTCGCCATCGATTTCGTGGATTTACAGCAACGTGTGAGAGCTGAATTCTGAAAACTTTTGCGATTGAATAATTTGTTGATTTTGTCAATGGTGGGAATAGAAATAAGTAAATAGAAACAAATAAGCATTGAAATGTTTCTATATAGAGACATACAGAGCAAACAGACAAATTATTGCTTTAGTCCAAATAAAACTTTCCAAGTGCATATAATTGAATTTATTCTCCCTTAATGGTGACTTACTTCAAAAACTGCCCAAAGTCGTCACAAATACTTTCACATCCTGGCCACTTGCACACTCCATGACCATAGAGGGAATGCGACGCTCCAGTCTCTTCATGCAGTGAACTGAAAGAGAAATAATGAGCATTAAAAATGAAGAAAAAAACATGGTGTCTGCCACTTGCCACCTGTTAGGACAATATGACCTAAAGTGGGGTTAGAACAGCTCAATTTAGCTTGTGTAGAAAAAGTGAATGTGGACTTGATGCTCAGAAAAGCTGGAAAAACACAACTTCTCCCTCAACATCAGGCCACCTTGTGATTATTGATCCAGAGTATTACTGAGGAGACACGGGTGTGTTAAAAAAAACATGGCCTGGCCAAGTAAAATTGCCCATCAACATATTTTCCACAGACTTTCACCTTGTAAAGCCATTACGGACAACTTGTGAAAATAACGAAAAACTGGCCCCTGTACTTTAATTTTCACCAGGAGATTCATTCGCGGTGGAACTGGCGTTTTTAAGGACACAACCTGTTGTGAAAAGACACTGCGGTAAGTTACGACCGCCGGTTCTAATGGTGCTGAGGGGCTAATGTGCGAAAGTGAGGCTAAGCAGACCAGTACGCCGCATGTTTGTGTGCGGCACACGCTTACACACACAAACCTCACACAAACCTCACCGGCTGTTTTACCTTGCCATTATCGATCCAGCACATCTTAGAAAGCAGCTGGCTCTGACAACAAAACACACTCTGTGATTACGAACGACCGTAGACCCGAGAGACTCCGCCAACACATGAGAAAAGAGTGTAACCTATTTCTTAAATTATTTGCCTGTCTCTCTCTTGCTGTTTTTTTTTTTTTTTTTTTTTTTTTTTCATTTTTCTTCTCTGCCTCTAAAGATATCTCTCTCAAGAAAGGGCTTTCTGTGAAGACACTACATACTTGAAACCAATTACGCAACACATCCACCCCCAGTGAAGTCAACGGCTGTTGCTATGTACTAACATATGGCCGCTACAGACTGAATAATACACTGAGAAATATGCGAATTTATGTTTTACAGCAGACACAGAGCATATAAAAGGGTCGTCGTGCATATAAACGCTCAGGAAATGCCACACCGGCATAGTGTATTCTATTTACATGACAAGCCGTGCCGGCAAAGCAATTTCAAAAGAAAAGCGAGGTATTAAATACTTAATGTACAGTGAGGTGAGCTGTGTGTTCCTGCCACTGAAAGTTGCACCTCCATGCGTTTGATATACCGGAAGGCACTGCGTTTGCTAGCGTGCTGTCTCAAGGGAGGTTTTGTCTCATTTCAACTGTTATCCAGACATTAATAAACTATTGATGAGCAAACAAACAAAAACACACAGCCCTCTCCCTGCAGGAATGAGCATTTTCCTTTTGCAAATGGTGACAAACACATCAACTGTTCTTTCATTTTTTGTGCCGCACATGAAAAGTAGATTAAATGGCTGTTTGGTTTGTGTTTGTTAATGCGCCTTTGCATTCATGTGTACACAAGACCCTTTAGCCGGTATTGTGTATTGTGGGTATTGTGATCACATATGTGTGAAAAGGGAGTTTGTATCAAGTGAAACAGAGAAGATGCTTTTATCCAAAGTGACTTTACATGGCCAATCCAGCTGGATCCCAAGGGACCAATGGTGATCAGGTAAGTGGAAGAATAAACCAGCGGCTTTCTAATTCGCTTTAGCATGCATGTGTGTGTTAGGGTACCTCTCTCTCCGGTTGTTGAGGGCTGGGGACTGGCCGTTGGAGATGCTGTGATGGGTGATGGGCGGAGATGCTTTGGGGTTGCTGGTGGAGTTAGAGGACGAGTTGTTGGTGGTGCTCAGGTCCAAGCCACTGTGTTTTAGCCCATTGTCCTCCATGGCGTGGCTAACGGTGACGTCTTTCCAAAGTTGCTGGAGTTCGGCGGGGCTCAGACCAGCTGCAAGAGAATCACAAACAGCTTTAGAGACAGAATAATTCACAAAACTCTCATTATGAGCTCCTGTCTGCCCTTTTCTAACAAGGTAGGTAAACCTGTTCTGCTCTCCTGCGAAACCTGAGCATCACACTTAAGCATCTGGAGGTAAACCGGTGCAAGATCGACCTGGACGCTCATCCCTCGCTTTGTTTCCGTGGTATCCAAAAGTACAAAGCAACCAGGAACTCATCTGCACATGATTATGCATTCATAAACGAGCCTCTGTGTGCAGAATCAAATCATCATATAATCCCTCGGATGATAAAATGACTATTCCGCTCTGTGTCGCCCCGACTATACTCCAATTAAGAGCCATTTTCAAACTATTGTCATCCAGCGCCATTTCGATAAACACAGTATAGCACCAGGTGTTTGTTCCAGGAAAAAAGCAAATGGCAACAGCTCGTCTTCCTCACAGCTCTGAGCTCGCACTGCGAGTCCGTAAACAACAACAACAGGCAAGGAGGGGAGGGTGAGAGAGAGTGAGAGAGAGAAAGAGAGAGAGTGAGGGGGAGAGAGGAAAACAACAAGAACACAGACACAGGCAAGAGAGAAACTAGAAAAAAAAACTGAAATGGCAGAGAAAATGCAGCAGAAAAAAAAGAGGAGTTTAAAAGAGGATGCAGCCAAACACGCAAACTCTCAGATGGTCACGTGAGGACATTACCTGGCGGCAGAGTCTGTCCGGGGAGGGTGGGTTGTCCTGGGCCAGGGGGCAGAGAGAGGAGGCCCTGCCTCTGCATGTTGAGCAGGTGCTGCTGCTGCTGCAGTTGCTGCATTTGCAAGAGCTGCTGCTGAAAGACCAGCTGTTGTGCTGCCAACTGCTGCTGCTGCTGTTGTTGCTATAGTGAGAGAAAGAAAGAGAGAGAGAGAGAGAGAGAGAGAGAGAGAGTGAGCATACACATTCAAAACACTAATCACACACATGGACAAGAAAGTGCGTTCGGTTATACATGTGGCCCAAGTGAAACCTTGCCGTCTCGTTCTCTTCGCCTAGCCTGCTTGCGTGTGTGCTAAGAACTGTATGCGAGATGTGGGTGGTGGTGGCGGCGGGGGGTAGATACCCCTCCTTCCGCCATTGATAGTTAATTGTCTTGCATTGCTAATGGTCTATTACAGCTTATGGGGCCACAGGGAGGGGGTGACGGAGAGAGGAAAGCTAAGAGAGATTTACAGCACCCCCCCCCCCCCCCCCCCCCCCCCCCCCCCCCCCCCCCCCCCAATCCCAAAGACAACAACAAAAACAACAACAACAGCAGCAGCAGCGGTGGATGCAAACCACAGAAAAACAATGCAGCTCTTCAGTGATCAAAGCACAGCAACTACAATTGAAATCTTTCCATGGACAAAAATAAACCTTTAAAATTACATAAACAGGATTAGCAAAACTAAAATCACATCATTCACAGTGAACAAAACATCTATGTAAAATTCATGAAACATCTTTTTTTTTGCGTAAAATGTCCATGAAAACATAAATTGTCCCAAATTGATAATCACATTACACATTAAGTAAAACTCAAAACAAAGAATTTAACTAAGTGAAATTAAACCGAAAATCACAGTATTTACAGCAAACAACATTTTTGTACAATGGATCTCATTCATGAAACACCAACCATACCAATTTCCATGTAAATGGTTCGTAAAACTATTTTCACGTAAACTGACACATAATATAGACCGAAATAAAATCATAGAAAAGATTTATAATATTGTTATATGTATTAAACTGAGTTAAATTATATAAAATACTCACAAAACCCAATCGCTAATAGCAAACACCATTTTGGACTCATTCATTATACAATAGCAGAACAAATGTGTGTGTTAAATTTTTTGGTAAAATCATTCTAACAAATTGTTGCAAATAGGTTTCGTAATATAGTTCGTAATACCATTTTTACGTAAATTGTTGGTGTAATTTTGTATGTGATGGAACGACAACACACCGTTCTTTAGTCTTGGCTGTTCGCAAATGTAAAGTGGTGTAGTAGTTGCATTTCCATGTCGTACAGACTCAATTTATTAGCTGTTTTTTAGGAGGTCTGGCTTAAAAATGACTGAAGTTTGCTTCTGTGGACAAAGTCTCCAGAGGTCCATTAGCAAACTGAGAGCTAGTTTCTGCTGAGACCCTGTTAGCTCTCTCTCTCTCTCTCCCATCCCCTTTCCCTTTCCTCTTCTCCTGTCAGAATACATTACGACCTACTCAGTGACAAGAAAGCAAAGACCCCCATTACAGGAGGAAAGTTAAACTTCCAATTTTTGCTTGGAATTACACTAGCGGTAGGACTGTGCCGACTCCAGAGGAAGACCTTCAGTCAAGAACGGTGAGGAAGACCTCACTCTCTTAGTTTAGGGATGAGAGAGCGAGAGAGAGGCAAAACTTGTGATGCGCTCACTGGAAAACAGACTGCATAATGGAGTGAGCCGTGCGGATTGGCCCCGCCGTCTCGTGAGAAATAAGGGAGCAATTTCTATTCCATATTTGATGGCTGGGGCCTGAAAAAAATCTATTCGCAAATCCAAACAGAAACAAAGCCTCCGGGAGGTCAGTCCTGCTTTCTGTAGGCCCTGCATAATGGCTTGCTTGAAGAGAGACAATGGTAGAAGGTGCTAGTTGAAGAGACTGCTGGGGGCGGGGGACGTTTCCCATCCACGATACCTAGCTGATCAATTTAACTGCTTCCACACGTTTTGTTTGGATTGCCGCCCCCCTCTCCAACGCGCCTCGCTTTTTGATGCGTGCGTGTCAGCAGCTTTCTCTCTCAGTCTCCTTCTGTCTGTCTGTCAGACGGATCCGCAGTCTGACTGTCAGTTTGATTTATGAGCTCGCTGCGGTCGAACTTTTCTGCTCGTCGGCCCAAACCCGCCGCGGTGGTTCATTAACGAACAGACCCTGTGCGGTACGCTAAAAGGGGCATTTTAGCGTCAGCGTAACTCTGAATTGCTGTCAAGGACAGAGTTGAGACACCTGACAACGTTGTCTGCCTAATTTTAGTGCTTCATTTGGTAGCATTCAGAAGAAGTTTCCTCTGTGGTAAAAGAGTGTTCCCTCTTGCAATGACAGCACAGACTGATTTACAAGTCACTCGTGGTTGGCGAACATGGAGGAAACCTTTACTTTGCATCATGCATGTGTGTATTGGTGTATGATTTGTACCTCTTTCGCTTGTTTTCCTGGGTGCTGTTGCTGCAAAAGCTGTAGATGGAGTTGTTCCTGTTGTTTCTTATAAAACTCCTGCAGGTGTTGCTGTGGAAAGACATACTGTAGACCATTACAATGTGTTTATGAAAGAAACAAACCATACAAAAGTACATATGTTTAGAGCAAATGCGCTAACCACTAGGCTACATTTATGACAATGCAGTTGCAGTATATGGGTTAAAAATATTTTTATACTACTTTTTCTGCTTATTTCCTTTTCCTCAAGAAGGTCATCATTAGAATGCTTGTGCTAACTGCTTGGAACAAATGCGGTTAATGTAAATGCTTATATAGCAAATGCGCCAAACCCTAGGCTAAAGTTGTGACTAGAAAAAGCTGTTGTATATGGCTTGAAAATCTATCTATCTATCAATTTATGTCCCTTTTTCTGTAAAGTTTGTCATAAGAGTGCTTGCACTAACCGCTATACAGTTAGTGTAAATACTCCTAGAGAAAATGCGCTAACTGCAAGGCTACATCTGTGACAAAACAAAGCAGCTGTTGTATATGGTTTGAAAATGTATCTATTACTTATTTCTCTTTTCCCACATAAGTGTGGCCATACCTCAAAACAGAAACAGATTCGTAGCCAACTCCAGGCTCCTGAGGCTGCACAACATGCTTGGATGTGCTTCTGCATGTCACATCATAAATAATGTCTCTCTCTGGTCGAGACAAAGAAACCAGCACTTCCCCTCATCATGCGTCTCCATATGGACTTTTATGCGGCTGCACATTACCGCTAGAGGAACAATTAATCTTATTGCCTATATATTTTTTTCCTCTCTGATGCCTTGACAGGCAGTGAAATTCTAAATGAATGAGAAGCACTCAAAGGAGAGGATTCATCATTGTGAATTAATGCATTTAGCACACTTCTCCTCTTCTTCTCAGAGCGCTGTCCTCAGGAGCTCATCGTCAGAACACAGGAGCCGAGCTCTCCCATCTCGTTCAGTGGGAGACGTCTTCAGTACACTTGTCACCATTTATATAGACCTAATTATAATCAAGGCTAACTGAGTTAATGGAGATGTTTTTAATGAAGAGCGCTCTCTGAGAGATTTTAAAATCACTTCTGAAGATATAATCTACTCTTGTCAGAGATGTGGTCTAGTTGTTAGCTCACATACTACGACACAACATAGTGTTCATGCAGACAATCCAATTTTGAGTTGGTTCTATCCTCCCTTTTTTCCTCATTATTTCATATCTGCACTGTACTTTCCCTGCTACTTCTCCCTTCCTTTGCTGGTCTTAGCTGGTTAAAGATTGACTCCCAGCCTGGCCAAGCTGGTTTTTAGCTAATTTAGCTGAGCTTGTCTATAACCAGCCTGGTAAAGCAGGGGAACCAGCAAAGACTAGTTTTTCCAGCAGGGATCGTTGTGGAAGTCACAAAAATACCCAAAACCTGTAGAAGAAGACTGTAGAAGAGCATGCTCTAATGCTCATTATAGTAGCCATTGCTGCAACAATAAAAATGCAGCGCATCTTGCAATGCTAATTATGCTCGGACACATTAAGAAACCAAACAACACGTGAAACCACGCTTGTTGTTCAAAGCATTCAAGTTCACGTACAGCTAACTCTATTCGACTAGCTTGTTTCGGTGCTCCATTTGTCACCAAAAGACGTCCCCACTGAAAACAACTAATTACACGCCTGTCCATATTTGTTTCTCTGATCTAACTATGTCAAGGACAGATGAGAGCAAGAGAGGATCTGTATGCTTCCATTTTAAAACATGAGTGTGTATGGGACAGTGAGTGAGAGGGTGTTTATGTGTGTTTACCTGCTGAAGCATGACTGCCTGTTGTTGTTGTAGAAGGGCTTGGAGCTGTTGGGGGGACAGGACCTGCTGTTGAAGGATCTGCTGCATCTGTTGGGGTGTGATCACCTGTGGACTCATCATTGCCACAGATACTGGCACCTGAGAGAGAAAGAGACGTAGAGAATGTCACATTAACCATGTCACATAAAAAATGCTTCAACTGTAAAGTCAAGAGCTTCTTCTCGAACTCTCTGGAAATGGTGCGAGTGCAGTATATGTAATCATTTGGCAGTGCATGTGTACTTTCTTACTCTATATATTTTCTGTCAGCTACTCCCAATGGGAAAAGCACTGCGCTTTAAATAGAGGAGGACCTTAATTAGCTGAACCCTTCAACTCCCTCAGGTGATTTCTAGTGCTACAACACACAAGGCAAGCAGAGAGACGCACATCTCCAGAGCCGACAGTGGGTCGTAATCGGACACATGGTCTGTTGAGGAGCATCTAGGCTAAGTAGCATGGATTCAGGCTGCCATGGGTTTGAAGCTTTGAAAAGTCTGCAAGAAACTCCTGATTGAAGCTGAGCCGCTGTGAAGTATTCTGTTTTACAGAGGTGAGGGGAATTACCAGTTGCCTCTCGCTGCGCATTGAAGTTTCCAAGTTTCGTGCTTGGAAGAAAGCAGCCAGAGGCACAAGTCTTCCACGAGATGTCATTTTTAAAAATTCATGTCATTTTTTAAATGATAAGAATCATTAAAATACCAGATGTCAAACTGTGCGAGAGAACTTTTTGGGCTAAAAAACAAAACAAAGAAAATATTTTCGCAGCCCGGCATTGAAATAATACGAGCAGGTATTCTGGAAGCACGCAACATTTACATTAATTTGACTCAATTCTTCGCTCGTGTCTAAAACTGAACAATGAACAGAATAAAAATAAATGCTTTTTGAGAACAATTTTTCATTCCTTTTTTTCCCCCTGGACGCTGCACCTGTCTACAACTGACTCTACAGGGCATTCTTTGTACTTTATGAAGCATGCTGCGTGTTGCATCGTCCAACAGAGCAGCTTCGACAGATGCTGTCTATCATCAAGACAGCAGAGCCTTCGGCATCATGACAGGTAAACATCTCTATTGTTGTGGTTTTTGAGCTTGAGAGAAAGACGTGAGGCTCCATTAGACGTTGTGAGGAGTCCGAGCTGCTCCTCTCGCCGGCTAATCAAGACCGCTTGATTGCTTTCCGTACGTCTGAGCTCTCAGGGCCTTGACACGTCCTTGTTTTAGTCTCCTGGCTCGGCCCAGCTCAGGTTCCCCTCTTTGATTAGCAGAGACATTTGCATGGTCACTACACATTTTTCATTTTAGAAGTCATTATGCATTAGCGCTCCTGAGCGCCGAGCTTGACTAATCCTGATGAACTGAGTAGCGGAGCTGAAGGTCACACTCCATCCCCACTCATATTCATATTCAAACAAATCCAAGCACCATTCTTCATTAGACTGGCCCCAAAACTCAACCACGGAGGGAAGCGCACACACAAATACACTTTCTTTCTGTCGTTCTTTCTTTCAGTCTGTCTCTCTTTGGGGAGAAAAGGTGTGACAAGGGAGGAGGCAGTGGAAGAAAAAAAAACAACAAAGGAACAGAGCAACAAAGTCACAAATTAAACAGCTGCATGTAATTATGCAAATGTATGCTTACACCTTCAATGTTATTAAACCTTAAGACACATTTGTGATGTGTAATTACCCCCAGGTTCAGCCAGGGTTCTGCGCTGGCCTAAATGACAATATAAAGACCAAAGCATGAAAATACAAGAAAAGATGTTCTCATTACACCCATTATTTGTGTATTTAAATGAGCTATGGACTGAATAACGAACGATCACCTCGTCTGCACCGCAGTGTGGCGAATACAATAAACATGTAAATTTCAGAACAATTCACCAAGTTTATTTATCGACCACAGCTGACTGTGTGTAATCCGAAGTTGCATTTTCGCCTCGAACATGCCGGCAATGAGAAATAGAATGAAATCAGAATATGGCCCTCAGCCTCTCATTAGCTTTTTAGCAGATCGACAGATGATATGCATCTTCATTTCATTGCTTTTCCAAACAAAAAGACGAGACAAAGTTGAAGTTTCGGCCCACTCACTTCCGAGTCGTGCACAATGCTAATTCCAGCATTTAACGCCGGCGTTTTCTGCATGATATATCAGAGCTTGAAAGATGAAAGCAGATAAGTAATTGCTCTCCTGGTTCTTATTCTTCACTGACAACCCATAAATTTAATTTTACACACACGTTCATTTACATTTTCGAGTATATGACATGATAATTGGCGGAATATAACACCTCCATTCCGTGGGATACTGCGGGGGGCGATGATTGACAAGCCGGGTGAATTGAAAGGAACAGAGGCTGAATTGCTTCTCCCCGAAATGATTTCGCCAAGACGGGGCATAATTAATGAGAGTTTGCCAAAGGGTCGAGCCGTAAACAGTCGCAGACAATAGGTCTTTCCCTTGCAGGATGCCAGATGAAGAATATGACTGTGAGAGGCAATGATGCAACCCAACGAGTGCTAGAAAACTTCACAGATAATGGCATTCTTCACAAATCAAAGCATCAACTTCAATCATCTGCACTTGAAGCACTCGTGCTGAGAGAAAATTTACTTATAGGCGACAACTGACATCTCTCTTTCTCGTTCATTTTAACAACAAGCACGTTCAAAAATGACAATCCATGAAGCTTTGATTTCTATTGGAAAACTACAAATAAAAGCTGATCTCCATTGACCTGCTCTTTAGATCCACGAAGCTCAGCACTTGAGAGAGAGTAGAACAAATAGCTTTAAATTGGTCAGTGATGAGAAAACATCAGTGGCCCTCCTGAAGAATGAGCAGACCATTACAGGGCTCTCGCTATGCTGAAATGGGTCTCGACATGAGAAAGGTCAACTCCACATCATAAGAACGACGAAACGCAAGACTTGCGCCTTCCCGCATTACCTAAAAAACATCAAATGTCCTATTGGTGTATTCCAATGAGAGAACTGTGTTAAATAACCATAATTAATATAAGAGCAAACTAGCTAAAACAGCTAGTGAAAAGTGACTGGATTTTCTATATACGCACTATTCATTGGCTCGATGAAGGAAGTTTCCAGATCAGACGTGTGCAGACACATCTGAAAGTGCTGAATCATGGGGCTGCTTCACAGAACCACTTGCCAGAGATACTGTTCAGATAAATAAAATGAGAAATGGGGGGCGTACAATGGCAATTACCTTAGCAGAAAGCGACAACATGTTAATTAAGCAGTAAAACGTGTTTAAGTTGGAAAAAGTGAGTTAGAAAAAAATCTTATGCTCACTGTCCCACTAATTAATCTCATGGAATAGGGCTTTTCCTGAACTTCGTAAAGGATCCTGACCTTTCCACTTTGGTAAAGATAGCATTGCTAATTCAGTCAATAATTAATGGCTCCACACAGTCAAGGTTTTTTGGGGGACCAAATATGCACACTCACGGATTCAAGAGCCTTTGAAAACATAAACAAACACATAGTTGCACTAATCTAAACCTGAAACACGCTAACATGCATACACACTTAGGCAGTGATCGTTTGGATTAGAAGATCAATGCGGACGCTCCTTGAGATCGGAGTTAAGTAGATTATAGGAACGTTTTCCCAAATCAATTTATTTTACAGTTCAGCAAAACAGTATGGGAAGTGTAATGCACTTCAAATAATGATAGAGTGGATGTTGCCTCTGTTCGAGGGGATACAATGAACAATCCACACAGATTTATCACCATGTAGATAACCACACTTTCATTTCTGTCAATAAAGAGATGGATCAAATGCTTCCCAAAGGGAATTCCGAGAGGAATTGAAGAGCTGAATTCATGCAACAAAACTGCTAAAAGAAAGATTTTAAAATGTCTAGTAGACCACTAGTGAAATGTTTTTTTTAATTACACAATTTTTCATTATTAATATATTATTAAAATACAATTGGTTATGTAATTATAATTTAAAAAATATATATAATTGTATATAAGTTTTAATGTGATTTCAGACCCCCCCCCCCCCCCCCCCCCCCCAAAAAAAATAAAAAATAAAAAATTAATTTTTTTTTTAAAAAAGTCAACCAAACAAATGTGATCTTCAAGAGTTTGTAAGATAAGAATGAGGTCTACATGACTCTGGAAGTTGTCTTCCTTTGTTTTCCTCAAATTTGTTTCTCACCGTATCCGAAACGGAGCATCGTGTGGCATTTACAGGGAAATCTGTCTCTCTGGCTCACTCTGTATCAGCCCCCCTCCTCTTCTCTCTTGAAAGCTTTGTGATGTCGCAGGTAATAGGGAGTCTGTTGGATCGCTCTCCTCGTCAAGTGACACGCAGTAAATTACACAAGCTTCAAGCAGCTCGCTGAATTATAGTTCATCACTTGGAAAGACTTCCCACCACCGGGCTACACGTATCAGATCTGCCAGTTAGGATCCAATTAACACCCTGGCCAGAGTAATCAGACTGCATGTGTAAGGGCTGCTGGAACTGGTTTATTACTCCCATGCATCTTCTGTCAGAAGGTACAGTTGTTGCTTCTACATCAAAGCTGTGCCATGGTACTATTTTTTTTTCCCCCACTCCCACCGTTCCACTGGTTCTTGCCTAAGGGTTATGCTTCAACTTCCTTTGCATCGCAATGTGAGTCCCTGCAAACTGAATCCCTTGCAATTTACACATGCTGCCCACTAGTTTGGGTAACCGGGGTAAAATAGGATGTTTTCCTGGTTCCCAAAAGCCAGAAAACGGCAAATGTGAGGAATTGGCCCTCCTTTCAGTTTATGAGTTGGAATTTGAACTGAATTTGCCACACAAGTGCCAAAGCAAGTGTTTTAATCACACTAAACAAATACAAATTTCTACCTATGAGATCTATAAACCTTCAAATTTCACCACTTATGAAAAGACTTTGTCAAGACAACATTCAAAGTTTTTCTTGCCAAACTTTGCAAAGTCAGCTCAACTTCTTTGAATTTCAATTTATTTGAATTCTACTTTCTTACACTCAAATTCAAACTGCAATTCTGGATTACTTGTGACCTCAATTCTAATTAAATTCAAATTCAGCAACTGAACTGAACTTAAAAGGCACTCCAAATTCTCTTTTGAATGGCGCACAACTCTAATGTTGGGCAAACTCTGTTAATAATCAATGTTAATATGAGTCCCCTTTTATAAATTCCACTGGCTTTGTGCACGGTTCCAGTTGGCGGTCTGAGTAGATGAATTTTAAGGAACATGGCGCAGGAGTCTGATGCTCAGATGAGCTGTGCGTCGCTGACCTTTAAATCGGCGACACTCTGAGGATGGCTCACTGCTCAGGAAGTGATTGGGTTGAGCTATCTCGCGCTTCTCTCTAGTCTTGGAATGCGTGCGAGCAACGAGCCGCTCAGTCTTCCTTCCCAAACGCAGGACCGAGGAAGCCTCCAGAAGGATGCTTGGTTGTGAAAAAGTTACATTAGCAGAGCGTGCTGGGTTTAAAATGAACAAAAAAGGTCAACATATTGGAGGGAGATGTGACGTGACAGAAACAGAGAATGTTTGTGCCATAGTCGCATGCTAGTGAGGTGAAATTGCTTTGTTAGGTTGTTTCACCTTGTTAATCCTGGGATATCACTCTCTGAGCCCACACCGCTAACAGGTCAGAGGTCAACTCTACCTCTTTAAACACCTTTCTGACACCTATATGGCTGTATTATATCATCACAACAGCCCGATGTCACACGCCCACATGCCTCTGTTTGTTCAGCATCCTCCTGTTAGCTTCTAACTGCTGTTTCGTCAGTATTCAGTATCGCTAACATGTGTTTTCACACTGTTAAATGCCCATTCTGCCATCGGGACGAGACATCTGGGTGGCACACGAAGCTAAACAAACAAACCGGCATGTAGCTTATAGTTGGAGAATGGCAGCTGGGCTGATTGGTAGGGCAGGAGACACAATTGCCAGTCGCGTAAGCTTTCTGTAATCCCCCTTCCCTTTCGTCCTCTCGCTTTTTATTTGTGTTTTAAATGTCAGTGTATAAAACGCACAGGAGATATTGCCACTCTGAGGGAGAGGTGCTACGACGCGAGAGGACTGTTGTGTGCCTTGGGAAATCCTTGTAAGCAGCATGGAGAAGGCACAAGGATTTACAGGGAAGAAATAGGTGTTTATTGACTTCTCCTCTGGGCTTACGGGGTAATAATAGACCTGTCACATTACGCAAATGTGGAAAAGCGGCTTCTGAGCGCGTCAAAAGCGTGAGATGAGACGCTGGATAGAATTAGTCAGCCGACAGGCTTTAGACACTAATACAAGTAATTAAAAACGTGAGCTCCAGCACTTAGATGCTCGTGCGGTAAATAATTTATACGCCATGATCTATGGATCACTTTCCCTGCTTTTCCTGGACAGGGAAAGGGACGGATTCATCAGTGTCAGGGAAAGAGCAGGCGTTTACTTTTTTATGTAAATAAGTCATTTTTCAAAATGCTTGTTACTTGGCATGTCTAAGTACACGCAACACAATCTGAATCGAGTTACCGTAAGTGTATAGAGGTAAAAAAGGAAATATATTTGAAGGTATATTCCATGTTTAGTACAAGATAAGATCAATCAACAGTATTTGTAGCATAATGTAATTACCACAAAACATAATTAAGACTTGTATCACTCTTTCTTTAGAAAAAAGCTAGCCTCTGGGTTACAGTGAGACATTCACATTGGAAATGAAGGTGGACAATCTGTAAACATTAAAACAGTACTGTTCAAGACGTGAAGAAGATGTGAAAAATAGCTTTTTAACCTGTGTAAAGGTTCAATTTCAACTTTGTTACAACTCCACTCTAAAATGACTGTAAAAATGATGATTTAAACAACTTTAGAGCTCAAATAATACAATACAAAGTTTTAACAGAATTAATGTACATGCTTTTATAAAATGTATAAAAATGTTTAACATTTCTGCTTTGAAATGCTTCAAAAATCAGCCTTGTTGATACCTCACCTTAACCTTGATTTTTTTAGCAAAGAAAAGTTAGGACGAGTCGAAATCATTTTTTGTGGTAATCAACATGCTGTTGATTAAGCTTAATTTGCATCGAACACAAAATATTCCTTAAAACATTGTTTTTGGGAAGTAAAGAATTACTAGACATTCAGGCGATTAAAACCGCACTGAATAAGTTAATAAAGTAAAGGATCGACAGCATTGATTAACTACAGCTGGAAGACAGCACTCAACAAGCCCTGATTCATATTGATTCATATGGCTAACATGAGGCAAGGATGGCATAAGCAAATGTAAATATTCAATATTTACCATCCTCTGGTGTTATTAGAGTCAGGGGCTCGGTCATGGGCCACCAGTTATCACAGACCTTCCTCATCCAATATCACTCGGCTTCCTCTGGAAGTATCGCACGGCAATTTGCAGTCACGCTGTGTGCCGGGAATCCATTCTCTGAGTATACAGACGGTTGCGAAACTACAATAGATACACGAAAGCGCATCCACCTAGGCTTTGTTTTACAACTAATATCTTTGCACAGAAGGGAGAAAATAATAAAATAAAAGGAAAAACTTTGTTTTCCCAAATACAAAAGTCATATTTGCATGGACGGGCCTGAATATATTAAAAGTGAAAGGCACCAAATCTTTAACTTACACATAATTAGATACACAAGGGTGTGACTCTTGGAAAAGGTGTTGCCATTGTTATACTCTGTGAAAATATTAACGATGAGGGTTAGCGCCAATTTTCCCTTCCTTTAATTAAATGCACGGGGTACTAATGAGGTAAACCACCACTAGCTGATAGCGCTTATTAGCAGGGAGGAGGGCAAGCTCTTTCTCGCACTTCATTTAAACCTAAAAATACGGAGCCTGGCAGATGTCAAGCGCTTACATAATTCGAGGCGGCGCATTTGTATTGTGGGGATGTGAGAAAAATAACACATCGGCAGTCAGCGGGTAAGTAAACAGGTCTGGTAATAGGGGATGCGACGTGCGCGATGCTGCTGTGACCTTTACCAAATCACTGACAATAGCGATGCGGCACAGCTGGAATCAATAATGGCAAATTATCTTGGAGGGGTACAAATGACAGCTAGTTAGGATATGCAGTGCTACAGGAAGAGCTGCTAGTTGCTACTGCATTGTAAATTATCCAATAGAAGGTTTCGAAATGCCTTTTATCCTTCGTTAACCAGAAAATCGTAATCTTGATTACCACAAAAATTCATTTGACTTTCACCAAGTAAACTCTGGGTTACAGTAATGTTTAATGAAGTGAATAAGGCCAATCCATAAATGTTAAAATGCTCACTGTTTCAATAATATTGCCACAAGAGGTGAACAATATGGGAGTTAAGACGATTTAAACATGATAAAATCGATTACACATTTCTGTGTAAAGTTACACCCAATTTCACTTGTCTTAAATGATTTAAACAGCTTAAATAATATGCAACTGTTAACAGAAGTAGTAATGTAGCTGCTTTTATGAAAAGAAACACTACACATTTCTGCATTAAATTCCTTAAAAAATTGGTGTAATTCACTTCTATAGCAAGTGCCTCACCGTAACTTTGATTTTTTTCTTTCTTTTTTTTAATCAACATTTTTGTAGTAATCAACATTATACCACAAATGTTGTCAAATGAGCTTGTACTGAACCTGAATATTCTTTTAATATGTCAACATCTTTTGTCACAGCAGAGATTTCAAGGTTGCTCAACAGAAGTAGTGAGGTAATGCAGCTGTAGACAACAGAAAGGTTTCAGGTGTGAGGTATTTTGTTTGGTTTCTTTTGGAGCAGGGCAGGCCTGACAGGTTGAAATTTTACTGACAGCTCCAGAATTACATTGCCAAATCAAACAGAGTAGCTGGAACAGAGGAAATCTTTTCCAGAGCGCCATGTATTATGGATGGACTTAAGAGATTAGCGAGGAACTGCTCACCTGCAACGGACGCTGTTTGTCGTTGTTCTTTGGAGATTTCAGGCCACTGCCTGGTTGCTGTAGGAGTAATTGCCTTGCTGCTTGTAGGGCCTGCAAAGAAGAGTGAAAAGAAAGAGAGACGAAAAATTAGTTTTTTTGTTCCTTCCAACCTTTTTCTTTCCCTTCAACTCCGGCACACTCAAATATCAAACACTATGAAAGGTGACATCAACCCAGCGCATTCCATCCACTACACTATTCATTGTTGTTGATGAGCCATGAAGCGTCTCTCAGATATACATTTTTCATGATAATCCACAAAGCCGTGATGAAAGATAAATACAGTTTGTCTAGCACCTCTGAAGAGCGCAAGGGGAAAAAAAAAAACACACAGAGAGTGTCAGTGGTATTGACCTGTCTAGTGTGTGCTCAGCTGAAATACCCACTTCTCTGCAAATTACCGGCCCATTTGCATATTCATAATATCAATTTGAAGTAGAGGCAGGCGATGTGAAGTGTTCCTAGAAGCTGTAATTAAAGTTGACAAAATCAACATCAGATTACCTCAGGAGTGAATTAACAAGGAGTTGAGCATTAGCCGGGCCCCTGAGCACAAGGGTGACGTCGGCCCTTCTCTGCCAAATCACTCCAGATACCTACTTCTCCAATGTCGTATAACAATACAAGAATACTGGGTTGCTAAGGCAAGCATCACTATTGTTCATACATTGGCTGCATCCGAAAACTTAAAAATGCTGCCTTCGTAGGATGCATTCCAAGGTAGGAAGGCATCAAGGCACGTCTAAATCCAATGTTAGCTTTACTTCCTGTCTCCTGAGATACCTTCACCTGATCAATTTTTGAAGGCAGCATAGATGTATCCTTCGCTGCCTTTGATATCCCACAATCCTGTGCTTTCCATTCTGTGTCAGTTGAGCTAAAAAAATAAAGATGGTATCTGAAAGTTGCGGTTTCTGGTCAGTTTGTGTGTAAATGTATGTTTTTGACCAACATTTTCCACTTCTGATATCATTTCTAGCGAGAAATTAGTATTGTAGTAATTAAATATTTGCTTAGTTATTACCAAAGCTCGCTCTACTTTGCTGTAGATCATTAAAGCATTACACTGACATGGAAACCAGTCCGAAATCAGTTTCGTTAGGTACCTTTGTGTGCAAATACTGCCTGCAAAGTCACTGCCTATAGGGCAGCGAGGCAACAAGTCAGCTACCTAATGGTGCTTTTCCGCTGCATGCTACGGTTCGGTACGGCTCAATTTTTGGCACTTTTCCACTGCATGGGATAGCTTGGTACAGAACGGTAGGGCTCGCTTAAATAGTATCACCTCGGTTGAGGTTCCAAGCGAGCCATACCGATACTAAATGTGACGTGTAAACACTGCAGATCACTGATTGGTCAGAGAGAATTGTCACTACCAGCGTCATTGGATTTGAAACACGAGACACCAAAACCCGCTAGATTTAAATAGTCAAGTAACAGCCACCGCAGTATCATTTGTTCACGAAACGACTTGCTTTAAACGACTGTCGCGTGCAACTTGAAAAAAGAAATAGCTGTATCGTGGTCAGTAGATGAGATGCAGACTCGTTGGTGGATGAGGAGCAGAAACGTTCAAATCTTTTTATAATCTTTTTTTGTTGTTGTTGAAAAACATGTTACATTATGTGTGTCAGACTGATTCCAGGTAGGTTGAAATGATGTACCTTACAGTGTTCCTCATGTATCTACAGGAATACTGATACATGCGTTCAAAGGAAAGCAACTCTTTCCAGACTTCCTGGAGTTGTATGTTGAACCGGAGACAGAAGTGAACAACGGCTCTGTGAACAGAGTTGCAGATGGCCTCAGTGCCCCGACACAAGGAGAAAGTAACAAAATAAATAAAGCAATATAAACAACACAATAACTTCACAGGTGTTTCATCTGTCGGGGAAGAGGAGAGCGAAGGTCGAGGGGTGCGATGAAGAAAAAAAACCCCTTCAGATAAAGAGTGACACTTCTTCCAGCAGAATCAAGGGCTTGCTTTATTTCCTGGTGCTTGCCAGTATCCATGACAACAGCTGCCTTGACAGGATGTGCATATGGCACTTCTCTGCCAGCTGGTGAGAACAATGTTTGAACTAGTACATTGAGATGCTGAGCAAACAGGGGGAGAGAAGGAGAGAGAGAGGTGAGGGAGAAAGAGAGATAGGAGGAAAAGTTGCCACGTCTTAACCCGCTGGGAAGACAGCCATCCCCCTGATCAATTATGAAGAGACAGGGCGAGGAGCTGCCACTGTCTGTCTGGCTGTGCGGTGAGGAGCCAGGCTCTCCGAGCTCCTGGTAAACAAACAACACAGTGGCGCTGGGTCCTAACAGCATCGATCTGTCTCCTCTGATGCACACACACACACAGCCGTTGTCTGATACTTCAGGGGACACCAGGATGTGGAGAAGAGCTGGACTACTTCAGATCAGTTCCCTGTCCTGTCCTGTCTTTGAACGAACCAAACCGACAACAACAAATACAAAGATGACCACCAGAGTCTTGAGCTTTGAATGTGGCATACTTGTTTAACTGGTTAAGTTTTAGGTTCTCTGAACTAATCAAGTAACATCCAAAGTTGGGAAGTTTGCAACAAGGAACTTTCTGCACTTCGTTGTGCCTTATTTTTCCATTTTAAACGATGCATTTATCGATTAGTTATGGTACTTTCGGATGCATGAGTGAGTTATAAGTACCCTCGCTAAGTCATTATCAGTTGGGCCGCGTGGATGAGATTGTAAATTGCGGGAGATTTCACGCCCATCCAAGCGGTGATTGTGACTTTGTGGCTTTAGTGGTCGGCTAATGGCTTTAGCACAACAATTAACAGGAGGAAATGTTTATCCATGCTCCGATCGATACAGACTCACTGTCCTCTGATGAATAAAAGGACAAAGTCAAAGAAGTCATTCAATACATGGTAGAGGTCAGGAGAGTGGCGCTTCCCACAGCACACGGATGGAGACATTTAATGGCTTTTCCAATACGAACATAAACGCTGGCAAGGGGGGGGGGGGGGGGGGGTGTAATCAAGTCCACTTTGCATATTAGAGAGACACTTGTTTAGAACAGTTAAAGGGATAGTTCACTCAAAAATTAAAATCATGACATTATTTTTTTTTCAGCGAAATGCAAAATTTTGGGCCGCTTTTTTTTTTTCAATGTAATGGAGGTGAATGAGAACTGGTGATGTCAAGCTGCAAAATGAATTTCAAAACCAGATAAGTCTGATTCGAATTAATTGTTTAGACTGATTTTGTCAATGAATCGGATTTGTTTGTTTGTTAAGTGATGTGACGTGTAGCCAAGTATGGTGTCCCATACCCGGAATTTGTGCTCTGCATTTTACCCATCCAAGTACACACACACACACACACACACACACACACACCACCTACATTTCCTGCCAGTACAGAGGCTTGAATCCGTGACATTCGGGTTACAAGTTGACTCTCTAACCATTAGGCCACAACTGCCTAATGGTTCATCTTTTGTAAAAACAACAGACTGAACAGACAGCCAATTCATGAACAACCAAACCAGATTCATTAAATATGTTTACCAAATCAGTCTATATGATGAATTCGAATCAGACTGATCTGGTTCTTGAATTCAATGATCCAACAGACCACAACTTGAATAACAACAAAGACAAAAAAAAAAAAAAAAAAAAAAAAAGATTAAAGGGCACAAGACATATGGACTATAATGGTACTTATTTCCCATTCTGGAGCCTCAGTCCTCATTCACATTCATTGCATGGAAGACAGACCAGGAAAAATTCTCCTTTTGTGTTCTACGAATGAAAGAAAGTTACAAAGGTTTGAAATAATGGGTGAGGGTGAGTAAATGATGACAGAACTTTCACTTTTTGCCTGAACTATTCCTTTAATGTTTCCAGCTGAAATTTTCGTCTATCCTTGTCCTGTAATACTGCAAAAACATTCCTTATTAGTGACAACATTGGATTATATTACTTATATTCGCCCTTGTGTGAAAAAAAAACAAAAAAAAACACAAGAATGCAACACAAAGGCATATTAGGTGCTTTCCAGATTCAACAAAGCAAAGCAACCACTGAAGTTTTGCTGGACGTCTGGAAGCTGCTTGCTTTGCTTTGCTTTTCTTCGTTCTATAAGTTTTGTTGCTGTGCAGAAGAAATGCAGGCTGCCATCCATTAATGCACACATTGTATAAACAGCACAATGCATCACATTCCTCAGAGCTAGGAGCTCAAGGAGAACCTGGGCTGGAGCGTAAATAACAAGGCACTCAGGAACATATTTGATGTTGATATCTATCTCTAAGGACTGGGGGGGGGGAAACAAACTTGCACATTCAGTACAATGAAGCGCACATGGAAGACATGCACACAAACACATTATTGCGAGGGCTTTGCAATCCTTATGAAAATACGATTCGGCCCAAATGGATCAGCAGTAATTGGTTTCAGATAGCAAGGTCGAGGGGGAAAGGCGATACTGGTCACTATTATATGAAACGGAGGGGAGAAACATGAATGTTTACACAGGCGTTCTTCAGCTACGTTAATAGCCAAGCAGAGATCACCGAAGAGAAAAAGAGACAGGCGAAAGAAACATATGTCAACTCTTTCACCCCTTTCACCAGGCAGTCTGTGTTTAGACTTAACACAGGGGTAATGAGGAATACATTGCAACGTTCCCAGCGCTAAAACAAGCATGAAAAGCATTAGCAGCCAGTCGCAGCTTGGCACATCATTACAAACGCATCCTCATTCCCCAGGATCAGCATTTAAACCAAGCTTTTAGAGTCGATGCGGCCTCTGCAACTGTGACCAAGCGTATTACAAGACTACACAGTGTTTCGGGGAGAAAAACCAGCTAAAGGAAGTGGATTTGTTTGAGAACGGAAACACGGTGGATTAATCTGCATGTTTGAGAAAGCTAGGTACACAATACTTTTGGATAAACAAGGGTGGGGTGTTTTTGTGAACTTCGAATGCCTTTAACTCAAATGAAATGTTTTTTTTGGAGACGTGAGACCTGAAAAAATTTCCGAATAACTCTAGATTAGAATGCCGCACGCGTTCTGTAGGAAGTTTTGTGCACCAGAAGATCTCCGGGCTTGTTGTCGCAGAGGGCACGTCAACCCTCGGCTTATGGAAAACACGCACAACAAGACAGAGATAGAGTGAGAGAGTGAGAGCACAACCCTTATCAAGCAGACAGGAGTCGGCTGCCACGAAAAACAAAGGACAAACAGTTTAAGCTGAACAAACAAACAGAGCTGATTGGCCGGTGGTCTGCGCAGCCTGTGCAAAGATAGGGCCCCACTCTCGACAGCAAAATATTGACACCATATCTGTTATGTAAGTGTGTTTAGGACATAGGGGTCTGATGAGGGGCCAGGCCACTCATGAATAGAAAGCGTCGCTCCAGGCACGGATTTCATAAACAAGACGTGCGCTGGGGACATAACAGCCCCGCAGCGGGCCTGCGTTGAGCGCCACGCGCATGTCAGTATGAATGACAGCTGAACAAGTTAAAGGTCCATTTGGACACACAGCGGCAGTAGGTCAGTCTGTGGACAGTGTACCAACCTCTGTTGTGAGGAGGTTGACTGACACAAGGGTGGAACAGACCGCCTTTTATCAAAGGTCATCCATAACTGTGATCTGTGTTAGCACACCAGTGAACCAGGGCTTATCGAGGTGGCTGGGCAGCCTTGTTGAGATCCAAATACTGAGGCTGCATTTGGCTCTATGGAGACAAACTGAGTTCAAATTAGTAGCCGGGAAATGTTACATATGAATGTTACAATTTTTTTTAAATTTTTAAGTGAACATTCTGAACAACCCCTTTAACGCGAACCAAACACAGACCATATTAGATGGCATGTATTAGTGATTATTAGTTTAGTGATTAGTGAGGATTCATTTGTTATATACAGTTATCATCATATTACGTAAAAATAACGTAAATTACGTAAATTAATATAATTTAAAGGGATAGTTCACCCAAAAATGAAAATTATCCCATGATTTACTCAATCCATCCAAGGTGAAAATGACTATCCTCTTTCAAACGAACACCATCGGAGTTATTATAAAATATCATGGCTCTTCTAAGGTTTATAATGGTAGTGAATGGATTTCAAAGTCAATTAAATATTGATTTCAATGATTTCAAATAATTATTAATAATAACAACAACAACAACAACAACAACAACACAACATAATACATTGTTCACAATCACAATAATCATCTAATTATTAATTTAATATTTAGAATATAATTTTAATATTAATAAAATAATGTCCAACTCACAAAAAAAGAGTGATAATGAAAAGTGGAGACCCAGTAACAACTGAATAGACCAAAATATGATCTAAATCCACTGTTAAGGCCAGAGACTGTGAATGCAAAGATAATTTAGTTATTTTTCCACTTATTTTACTTTTTAGCCCACTAATTAGTAGATCTTGTCGCTTTCATTTGGACTTAATTATAAATAATAGATTTAGATTTAATTATAAATAACATACATGTATATCTTCCTTTGTTTTGTTACTTTTTTTCTTCCATTTCTGGTTTTAACTAAAGGAAAAGTCTGCCTATCCACCATGTGTGTTTGTAACAAATAAATGACTTTGACTTGTGCGGTCTGAGTTTAGTTCTTTAAAAAGGACTCAAGTGGGAAAACACCCCAAGACACAACATGTCCAGTAAGGATGAGCAGTGTACGCACAGCATCCATTCCAGCAGCCGACACAAATAAAAAATGAGGAGAGGAGAGGGAGTGAGAAAGAGAGAGAGAGAGAGATCTCAGTTATTGTGGATACAGACACAGAGTGTTTTTCCTCAGCCAAACGCCATACCTCTCAGACAAGAGAAAAGGATGTGGGAATAATGAGTGTTTTTATGTATGACTCAATAAATCAGCGGTGTGTGCAGCTCGCGGGCCGGTCCGTGGAGACGCTCCTCAGCTGCAGGGCCAAGCGCGAGCTAACCGGCAGAACAATGGGCTTCTGTGAGCTGCGCTCTCTCTTTTTCTCCTTTCATTCCTTCTCCAGCTTTTTCCTCTCAATCTCTCGTACGCAGTTCCCATCTTTCCTCGCTCCGTGCCTCACATCTCCGTCTCCCTCGCTCGCTTCTTGTTTATTGATTTTCTAGATTAAGGATCCCATGGAGAGGGATTGTAACACACAACCATAAAATTATTTTGGGGTGTGCTTATTTGCCTTCCCCTTGCATCTATTTGGCCTGTGTCTGTAGACAATTATGCTTCCCCAGCCCAGTCTCAGGTGCTAATAATGAAGGACAAATAGAATCATATGTGTAAACTTCCCCTTCTGATGAAAATTTATATTAACTTTCTGCCACTGTAAACACAGAGGCATAGCCCAGCCCTCCCTGGTGAATTTGAGATGAATTCGCTCATTTCTACCCCAGAAAGCCGGGCATTTACGGGAGGGAGAGAGAGAAAACAGAGATCTGCTTCATTGTGTAACCTCACACTTATTTTTTCAAGTGCGAGGAGACAAAACATGAGTCTGTCCGACCCATCAGGGTTAGTGTATATGCGCAGACAACAGCGATGTGTGTGTTTGCCTGTGTTGTGTGTGTGTGAAGGCACAGTCCTCATTGGGGAAACAGTGCCAGCAATAACAGGCCAAACAGAGTCGGCTTCCACCGTTCACTGCAACCACAAACATTCATACGCTTCCCGCCTCCTGCAGACATCGTTATGGATGGTTCTCGCAAATCCGCGCCGCACTTTTGCACTGGACCACGTATAATAGTTTACAGTATCGCCAGCAACCTGTGGAGGGAATTAGACAGCAGGGGCCCCATACTGAAAACAACATCTGTATCCCATAGAAATCCAGCAACACGTACTGAGAAGAGCGAGAGAATTTCCACTCAAATTAGTTGCTTTTGGTAAGACGAACATCACTATTACTATCAATCATATTTAGAGTGATTTGAACAAATCCTTAACCCTAGTTTTAAACTTTGGCATACAACCGTTTGTGAATGATATTTAAAATAATGAAGCTTGTCGAAGAGAGGTGTGCTATTCAGGGCTCAACAAAGAGTTTTTTTCTACTTACTTAATCAGGCCAGTTGAGATTTCTACTTGCGCTGCCAACATTTCAGTTTCCTTAACAAATATTATAAATTAATTCATGAATTTCAATTCACAATAATAGCTGAAAATAAACAAAAGTGTAATTATACAGGTAAAACCACAACAGCAATAAATATTCATAAACACTTTTGTTGGGAAATAGTGGCATAAATGGCAAAAAGGATTGTATAAATTGATAACCAAGCTGACAATTTGAAGCTGGTAAGCTGAATTCATATTCAAATATCACAGAAAACCAAATATTTAAATTTTCAAATGCATATATGATCAAAGAAGTTAAGATACGTACATTGGCCAAGGACCAATGAGGCACCCTTATTATCGAGCCATGCCATTTCTTGTACTTCAAGATTCAAAATTCGACAACAAATTTGGTGGAAAACAAAACTCACAAAGAAACCACCCTAGTATCACAGCAGTATGATTTGAGTAAAAATCTAATCTCATGCAATTCATTTTAAAGATGCTTAAACGTCATAAAGAGGTATCACAGATCAGTTCGGAAACCAAGTGCCTCTCCTCCTCTATATCTTTCTGGGAGCTAAGACATTGTTTCTGCACATCTCTGTCTGGTTTCTTTGCTTATGAAATTTGATCTCTCCCTGCTTCTCAACGGCTGGCTTTGGTAAAGCCCTCGCTTTCAACTGTTGTATATCATCTGGGTTTAGATAAGGTGACTCTACTGGGCCTTTTATCTGCCTTCCTTACAAAGCCTCGACCAAGAAAGAAGACTGCTTTTCACTTATACCATCAACACGTGCAAACTAGTGCAGGTCAGCGAATGAAATAAAGGAAGAGTGAGGCGGCGAACAAGTCCCTGCTTCCTAGCGTGTGCTCGATGCACTTGGCTTCTTTTTCAAGTGATTATGATCCATCTCTTTTTCGCAGTTCCACGCTACTGAGCGTCACACGGTCGGAGGAATACCTCTTTATAAATGTTGCATTAAGGGGCGAGAGAGAGAGCACACTCCACACTTTATTTAGAGTGAGGCCACAGGAAAAAAGAAGGAAAAGAGTAGCACAGAGCTTTTGTCAGAGCGAGCGAATGGACTTGTACTCCTTGTTGTTGACAAGAACTTATTAAGAGGCTCAGACAGCAGAGTACACAGCTAGAGGCGAAGTGTAGACTCTCTGCAAAAAGGAAGAGAGACACCAATCTCCCAGTCCCATTGACAAAAGAAGTGTTTGTGCAGGGTGTCAATAGCAATACACACAGCTGCAATGAAAAACAAACTGTACGGGTCTCATACAGACACATATGTACCCCAAGGTAGAAAATGATTGCAGTTGACCGAGCAGGTGGCAAACTTTAACATTATGGGCCCTATCATACGCAACACAAGTGTTTTTTGCTAGTTTCATCCCGACACAGTTATTATTTTCACGTCCAGCATCACGTTGTTTAAATAGCAAA
Source organism: Elopichthys bambusa (assembly GCA_037101425.1). Lineage (NCBI taxonomy): Eukaryota > Metazoa > Chordata > Actinopteri > Cypriniformes > Xenocyprididae > Elopichthys > Elopichthys bambusa. Next base: position 5,663,137 of record CM074454.1, on the reverse strand, counting down.
TGCACTAGCACCCATCTGTTCGCCCGTGGGTGTGCTGGTGTGAAAACGAATTGTGTTCAGGTGCATTGTTGGCACGTTGATATTTTGAGGCAACTGAAAATGACTGTGCCATTGACCAACAAAAACCTGGTCTAAAGTCAATGGCGCAGTATTTACTTATTTATTTTTTGTTATTTAAAGGGCATGTTAGTAATATGCACCTATAGGCGGGTACACAATGCGTGTACACTCAACATTTTGCACACAAACATTTTTAAACATTAAAAATAAAGGATTCCTCTCTGGAGAATGCCATGGTGCAAGCGCAACTGGCTTTTAAAGGGAATGGGAGATGAGACTGATTGGTTTACTGCAATTAGTAAAACCTAATTTTGGAGATGCACTCAACTGGAAAAATATTCCTAAATTAAGTAAATAATCTCTTTTGTTCTAAAAATGCAAACCATTTTCTTTTAGATGTACGTTTAGGGTTTGGGGTTAGTCTGTAATAATCATAACTACACTAAAAAATGCTGGGTTAAAAACAACCCAAGTTTGGTTGAAAATGGATAAACCCAGCAAATGGGTTAAATGTTTGCCCAAGGTGCTGGGTAGTTTTATTTAACTCAACTATTGTTTTTAAGCCAGCATTTTTTTTAGAGTGTAGCTTCACATAAAAACAAGAGAGGTAGGTAATTGTTTGCATGTATATATTGCCTGTTCACCCTCCTGGCAGCAATATGAAAGTCAATAGTACATGTCTGAGCATGTGTGTGTGGACCATTGTGAGCTCTTATACACTGTTACCCATGAAGCTGACTGGCCCCTTTGTGACCTTCAATGTAAAGCACAAACCTTTGATTACCGTGCAACTAACCAGTAACCACAAATGGCATGTTGTAGCACAATATGTGGTTTCTACTCCAACTGAAAAAAACATGCTAAAGGAAGCTCAAAACTGGTGCTCTGGCTTTATCGCTTTTCAATAGCGCAGGAAAAATGATCACCGCAAAATGGAATCAGGTTACAAGAGCACGAGCCACTCCAGGTGAAGACAAACTATTGTTTTCAGTCCATTTACCTGAGTGCTCAACTGTCATTAGTTTGCGGTGGGCCGGTAGTCCATTCAGCCTGGGTGATGGATCTTCCCGGCCCATCTCAATGAGCGTCGGGCTGTGCTGCAGATCAGTGAAGTTAATAGCGTTACATCTAGCTGGTGGTGGGCCAATGCATCTCCGTCAATCCTCCCCGCTGATGGAGCACTGGGGCCCCGTGCCCTCCTGGCTATGTGTGCCAGCGATCTGCGGCGTTTGTCTCGTGAATATTCCAATTACAGTGCATGCCTGACCTTTTGAGTGGGGTAGAGTTATCTTCCCTCCTGACATACAGCGCCTATCAGTCAACGTTTCAGCGAGAGAGAAAGAGAGAGACAGATCTGTTCTTCAGGCTGATTACAAAGAGCTTTGGATTGTTACACATAGCCCTAGATGTGCAGCGATTAAGATGCATTCAATGCGCAGATAAACATACGTGTTCACTCAAACACGTCCGCTCTGTGTATCCACATGCCATGTATCTGCTATAATCAGCTGGCTAACTGCCTGACTACACTCGCTCCCGTAAACAAACCCTGTGACGGGCCTATATGCCATTTTACGAGGTTTATTTCACAAACCTAGCGTGAACGAAGTCATACTTTTGTAGTTCCCTAGCCCTCTCAACAGCTAATCTACATCTTTCATTGAATCAAGAATGGAAATGGCCAAGAAATGCTTCTTTTTCAATTTCATGCTGAGGTAGCTCAACTTAGTGGATGTAATTTCTCCTAACAAGAAAATTCATCACAATGTCGTTCACTTAGTTCGACCATGAGAGAAATCCCCCTCCTTCTTTAGCTCCCCACCCCCCCTCCCTTATTCTTCGCTTTGATGAACATCCCTAAAGCATCACCACTTCCTTTATAACATTTCTGACCATAACTAGACAATTAAGTCAGCTGTTAAAAAGAAACAAGTGACTGTGATCTACATCAAAAAGAAATGTAAAAATGTGCCTGGCAATGTAAACCACAAATAATAAATTAATAAAATAATAAAAAAAAAACTTTTGTACACAAGATGAAGTATAAACTGAAAAAGTTTGGTGTAGGATTTATGTTGAAACCATTTTCACTGAAATTTGTAGTAAATTTCACAAATAATACAAGTAACACATTGAATTAAACATGAAACTCTAAATTAGAAAGACTGAAAAAGTATTTTCTTGTAAAACGTAGGCCTACTCCATTAATCTTTGTTTTATATACAACTTTGAAAATGGATTTATCTAGTGTATCACACATAATTATATAACAGAGTTTTGGCTATAAAATATGACTTGATGAACCAAGTATCAAAATAGGCAACACTTGCACAACCAAAATCATGCAGTTAAACTAATGAACTAAAATACTTGGCCTTATGATCTAATCATAACACTGTTTTTGATGTTTTATAAAAGCTCTCTAACACCACTTAATTGTGGTAAAAATCACTGCAACATAGCTAATTACCTCTTAAACTTATTTTGCTCAGATAACCACAGTCAAACAGAGGCAAGTGCCCAATGTCGCCACACAACTGAGGAAATACCTAGCGGGCAAATTCATGCATCAAATAACTTCTGGTAAATACCTCTAGCAATAACAATCATTTCAATTTCAATTGAAATGGAGTAGCATTGGAAGATTTGAGCGTGAAAGCAATATCAGCTTAGCGTCAAATCAAGCATGAAGCCTTGCACACAACCTTAATTCATGTTTTGCATATGACAACAGCATTTCCTTATCGCCGCGTTCACTCAATCCCTCTCACGCACAATGTGCCGTACGCCGCTAGTTCCCGCTCTTTGCACGTGCTAACATTTTTGACTGTTCTCTGGCTTGTGATGGAGATGTTCAGGCTGAAATGACAGCGACAGAGAGGGGATATAGCATCTATCCTACACTTTAAAGATAAAAAATGTACCCGGACGAGCCCCCAGAAATAACACCCACTGAGAAAGCCTGCAAGCCCAGGCTAAGTGACACATGCGTGCGTTTGAAAAGCCTCTTGTGTATTTGCGAGCTGAGGCCGGGCTTATTTACAGCATTTGTTGAAAAGCCCTGAAGAGCCGCAAGCTGAGAGGGTCTCTTACATATGTATTCAGTCTGGGGGCAGTGAGCTATGAGCCAGGCCAGACACCACTCATATGATCTCACTCTCGCTTGCTCTCTACCAGCATTATGGAATTCAAATATTCAAGTGGAAGAGTGGCAACATCTGACTACCTTGTGCATAGTAAACAGAAAGAGGTAGAGAGCAAGGAACGGGGAGAGAGAACAGCTCTGGCAATCGTAGTCCTCAACTCCTTAACCAGATTTACATCATTTTAATATTTGTTCCGGAAAACCTTCACATACAAACATCCTCAGGCAGGCGTTTCACAGGCTGATTTGTTACTATTCATGGATAAACCGGAGAGAAACTGTAATACTAGACATGCTTGTTAAATTCACAAGGCTCCAAAGCTGCCTTCTAGAAAATCCTGCCTCTTGGTTGTCAGCTTAAGATGCCGGGCATCTGCATATGTGAGCTTTTTAAGCTCTGTTAAATGGTTTGTGGTGTCATAGGCTGTCAGAGATACTAGGAGGATGAGGTTCAGGATGCTCCAGTTTCCTCACCATGTTTTTATTGCGTTTGAGTTCAAGGCAACTCTAAAAGATTCCTTGCTCTGGGGGCCTTTCTCTGAATCACCTGCCTCAAGAAATATAATGTTCGGTTCACTGCTCTGCTCACCACACAAGATTTGGGCAATGAACTACACTACTCATCAGCACCTGCTCCACATTCTTTAAATAGTTTTTTGATGGTGTAATCCACAGTGAAAGTACGTCACTTTTGTCTCTGGCGGAGGCTTCTGCCCTGAGGGCCGTTATAGATTTCAGTGCCGTTAATTTCCGCAGGCAGGGCTGTTAGGAAACATCAAAACAGCAGGAAATGAGATGTGAAGTGGTCATTGATCTTGACTGACCGACTGCTGGAGTTTTATTTACACACAGAGGTTAAACATAATTGCTAAACACAAGCGGCTGGTCAGAGTTGTGGCCTAATGGTTAGCCCCTGTGCTAACACATTGAGCCATGGTGCCCGGTTGGGGTCAAGGAGAGTTTGAATCTGGGAAATGTCATTTCTTAATAACCCACTCGCCCCCACCCTTCTCCACTATTGAATCAATAAAGTGGTATTAAATAAAATAAAAATATATATAAATAGTACACTAACAAGTACATGAGTATTTATAAATGTTACAAAAACATATAGAAAAATGTAGAATAAACTATTATGCATATAAAGTATAAAATAAAATGTATAAAAAAAGTATAAATGCACAAAAGAATAAAATAAGCATATAAAATTTAGTATATTACAAAAAAAAACTGCATTAAGCACTGATAAATGGGAACCTTTGCAATACATAAACATTAACAAACAAACAAACAAATAAACAAACAAAATCTCCCTTGTTGCCTAAATGTGCAGCCATAAATGTGGCTTATTTCATTTATAACTCTAAGGCTGAAGGCGTGTTTGTTTCACCTGTGCACCTGTTTGTTTCGCCCCCATGACGCTACTAAGGCCTCCCAAGCATGAGCAACGTTCATGAGTGTTTGTTTCCAGCAGATTTCACTCTGTTCCTTTCTCTCTCTATCCCTCATCCTGTCCCTCGCTCGATCTCTCTTTCAAAGACACGGATTGACATTTCGCCCGGTCTCTGGAGAGGCCGATGGGAAATGGAGTTACTACTGCAGGCGCACTGTAAATTCCATACAGCCACATGTTATGTGGCCTAAACACAAGTGACCACTCCAGGATCTGAGCTCTGTGGCGATAATAGAATAATGCCTGCTGTTGTCTGGGGAGGAACCAAGCACGCACATCAGTCACGGCGAGGCTTATATCTTGCAGTGTCATCGCGAGAGGCAGCATGCCTCTATATGTCAAAGCTTGACGTCTACAATGTACGCTGATAGTGAAACGGTAACCGTAAAATACAACAGCAAGCCATCGAGAGTGCATAAAACACATTTTATTTTGTTTCTAACACTGATCTTTTTGAGAGCTTTATGAAAGGTGGCTCTGGTGAAACAGTATGTGTGTGTGTGTGTGTTATTTACACACTGTAGTGGAGGAGTCTCGGGCCGGTGTGATAAAGCTAATGAGCTTCTTTGTGCTGGAGTGTAAATGAGACAGTCACCTCGCTTTCGCTATCTGCACAGTAGAGACTCCAGGGGTGATTACTGCTTTAAATTATGCTCAAGGGCAAAGCGCTATTTGCATCAGAGGGGCTTTTATTTGGCTGATGAGCGGCGAAAGCCGTCATCACCCTGCCTGAAGATGTTGCACTCGCAGCTCCCGGTGGACGGCGGGGGAGACAGAAGCGAGACTGACTGTTTGTGTGGCGTCTCCGCGTTACTTTGTTACTTTCCCCTCCTGAATGACAGTCAATGGACCCCTAGAGACACCTCCTCCCACCTCTTCTGAACGCGTGCATGTGTGTTAATGTGTTTGTGGGGTGATGATGGAGTCAGACTCATTGAATATCAATTAGCACACTGGTTTTTCCTCTGTTATGCTTCTGTTTATGGTCTATTGTGGGTTATTTTCCATGGGTTTTCTTGCATTTGCGCAAAAATCTTTGTGAAAATGAAGTAAATCAGTGCAAAATAAGTCCTATTTAGATAATTCGTTCTCCATGGACACCCTCTCCCTCCTCCCCAAGCGGCTTCCTCAACTGCGATACTACCTCCAATTTCATTTGCTCTTACACCTGAAGAAGACGGGGAAAATATGGCTGACACTGGCTGTCAGGCGTCTCATCTTAAATTCTCCTCAAGCTAAAATGTCGGGTTAATTGCTGTCATTTTTACACTGGGCCAGTGACTTACACACTGCTTCCTGTAACAATTGCTGTTAGCAGTGGGAAAAAAATATAAAACGAACAGTGTCCTGTACATCTGGACACGCATTCATAAATGCATATGAAAGTGTGACTAATAAAAAGTGCAGAAACCATATTGAGGGATAAACAACAGAAATGTAGCAAGAGGCAATGAAAATAAGATGTTTTATAAACTACTGCAGAATTTATAATTGGATTCTGATGGCGGTGGATTTTAAAATGACTGATGCTCCACAGAGTCCTTCTTCTCCAGACAGGAAGTTCATCTGCAGAGTATGGCTAACTACACTATAAATCCATACAATCACAGATTATTAAACCAGAACAATCATCTAGAGGCTCCATTATATCATATCACATTATCTACAGATGCAATCCTTCTTGTATGCATGCATGCGCTACTATTAATATAACAACATTAAAAGCTCCTTTAACAACAACCTATAATCAATGAAGTTCATGTCCTTGGCAATTTTTCTTGTCACAAACATAAAAAAACAGTGCTGCTTTACTTCTTCCATAAAAAAGGTTCTGGCAAAACAAAAATTAGCCACAACACAGCATTAAAGTTCATTCTCAAATGTGCAAGGTCTGGATTCAGTCAATGATGGAAATTGAAGGGGGGTGGGGGTGGATAAATAAATACAAATAAAAAAAATAAAAATCACCAGCAATTTGTAATTTCCAGGTGTTTTTTCCTTAGTAAGACAGTTTGGCAATGCACAAAAATATTACTAACAATAACTAATAATTATTTTTAATTAGACTCTTTCATCTTTCTTTATCGAACACACACACACACACAAACACACACACACACACACACACACACATCTAGGTGGTTATTAGGCAGATGTGTAGGAATTCTCTGACTGTGGTGTGTGTAAGAGGGAACTGTGCAGGAAGTGTGTGAAGTTAACAGCACCTGGCCTCCCTTTAAAAAGCCTCCCGAGGCCTGTTAGCTGGCCCACTCATTTCAATGTGTCTGTCTGCGCTCTCTCGCTCGCTCTCTGTAAGTGAAACATTGTCACTCTCTCCACTGTCTCTATGGCACTTATCTCTCCTCTCTTCACTCTTTCTGCTTACACTGCCCTTTTCTTCCACTCTTAGTGCGGATTATCTACAAACAGATAACACAAAATCTATTCAAGTAATATTCAGCTATACAGGAATAATACTACTAACAATTATTATTAATTATTAATAATAACTTTCATAAAATGAACTTTTACAATAATTATTTAATAATGTTATTTGTTATTGTTATATTATGTATGACTATTAGCTATTGTTAGACTAAAATAAGTGACAACAACAAGATACAAATTCAATTTTACAATTTAATAATGTTATTTGTTATTGTTAAACTTTATGACTATTAGCTATTGTTAGACTAAAAACAAGTGACAGGAACAATAATTTACAAATTAAATTGAACAATTTAATAATGTTATTTGTTATTGTTAAACTATTTATGACTATTAGCTATTGTTAAACTAGCTATAAGTAGTAGTAGTAATAATAATAATAATAATAATAATAACAACAACAATAAAAATGAACAACCTTAATACTTATGGTTAGGTGCTTTTGTTGTAACGCTGAATCTAATCTAATATTGCAATATAAAATCTATTTAAAAATATGACAAAAATTAGTTATACATATATTTAGATTTATATTACATACATTTACATGTAATTTAATGTAATACTTTATTTTTACAGTTTCTAATTCTGTTTATGTTTACAGTTATAGTTATATAGTTATATATATATATAGTTATATACATTGTTATTATTATATATATATATATATATATATATATATATATATAGTAAACAAGTAATGATAATAATAACAATGATTATATGATGATGTTGAAAAATAATATACGATAAAATACTACTACTAATAATAATAATACTTCTGGTTAGATGCTAATGTATTTTATTGGCTTTGTATTGTAGTCAGCACAAGACAATTTTTAAACTACAATTTATTTTAGTCAATAATTTATATTTATTTACATTTTTACAGTTTATTTTAGAATAAATCATATTTATATTTATTTACATTAAAATACAACATATAATGTATTGTATGTTGTATATTTGTTTACTCTATATTGTACTTTTATAATATTACTATTTTTACATTTCTAATTATGTTTGTTTACAGTAATATAAACATAATCTATTTTTACATTCATTATACATTAAAATAAGTAATTCATATTAACAGTATGCATTACTTTTTTAAATGTTTCAATCTGTTTATAATATATTTATCATAATAACAAATAAATGAATATGCATTACTTTTTAATATACACATTTAAACTCATTAATATAAAACTAAAATTGAGATGTTCATTTCAACACTATTTATAATATTTCATAGGTTTAATAATAAATAATAAACCATCATCATGATAAGCAACTACTAACAATTTACAAATATGAACAAACTGTAATCAATAATGGCTTTGTTTACAAAAAACAGTTTTGAAGAGCATACCCTTAACCACCAAACACTGATCTCTATCTCACACGCGGTGAAGTGTGCAGGTTAAAACAGAAGTCAGTAATGAGAAAGCGGGGGGGTTGACCCCAATCAGACACGTGTGTGAGACACAGAGAGAGTGAGAGAGACGGCCAGTGTGATGATGAATGGGAGGAGAGGCCGTGAGATGGGGGTGCTGTTGTAATCACCAGCTGGAGAGGGTGGCCAGGGAGGGGGGTGTTCGTTTGGAGGGGCCCACAAAGAGCCGCAGGACACACTTCACTCTGCTACACTGATCCTGTCTTACCCACAGGCTCATGGGCTGCTTTCAGCTGCTGTCACCAGAACTGAGTGCACACACACACATAATAAAAAGAGCTGTCATTTAATTGCTATAAACTTCAAGATGAAGCAAAAAAAAAAAAACAAGCTTATTTAAATCTAAATTAAAATACTCAAAAAAAAAAAAAAGTATAAATTATAAATATAAAAATATAAATATCCAACTTTTTATTTGTGTCATGTTAAGCATTTTATGAGTATAAACATTCACATGCCAACCAAAAGTGTTTAAATCTTTGAAAATGATGCAAATAATGACAAAATCTGTTTTCACAAACACATACTCACATCCAGTGACACACTTGTGAGAGAATAAGTGAACACACACTCCACACCGCCCGCAGACTATCCCTGAGCTCAGCCTGACCTCACGCTGCTCTTTTGGTGAGCTGTCAAACCCATCATTCACTGTACCGAGGCACGAGCATATACACACAACACTTCTGCTTTTAAAAGTCAAAATAATAAAGCACACAGGCCCTATGCGTATATATACACTGACATAAACACAACATGCATTGGTCAGTTGAGGCTTCTGGAGTGAACGAGGTTTCCTAGCAGCCCATAAAGTGTGCTGAAGTCAAATGAGGAGGCCCTCTAGTGGCCACAAACAAAGACACACAAGCAAAGCTCCGTACTTCACACCCGTCACACACACAAAACACACATGCACGGCCTCAGCCGGCACACTTCTCGCACAGAATCACCAACACACCTCCAAAACAAGTAAAAAAACCACAGCCACAAAGCTAAAAATTACAACCGAAAACTAACCTTAAATAAACACCACACTAAATAAGCACTAAAATGCATAAAAACAATAAAAGTCCAGTTCCTATCTAAATGTACACAACTGAAGGTTGTCAGTTAAATAGCTGCCTGCTGAGTCTTGTGTGAAGCCAGCGAGAGAGAGAGAGAGAGAGAGAGAGAGAGAGAGGAAGAGAGAGGGAGGGAGAGAGAGAGAGACAGAGCGCGGCGGATGACAACGGACGGGGGGGAGAGAGACGCAACTTACCTGCTGTTGTTGCAGATGCAGCAGCTCGACTGCGCTTACTTCACTGCTCGTCTCCCCACTTGATCTTCCATCTCTACTGCCAGCATCTAATTGGCTGCTTAGGCTGCTCATTCCATTTTGACTCATTGAACTGTTGCTTATTGTCTCATTGGCCGACTCCTGCATCATGACTTAATACCTAGAAGTGATTAAGAGGCACCGGTTAAGGCTCTTGTTACAATCCCCTTTAGTTGCCTCCTAAAAAAAAAGGGGGGGGGGGGGGGGGGTTAAAAAAGAAAAAGAAAAAATGGGGGGCGAGAAAGGAAAAAAAAAAGCTTTCCATTATCAACCCCTGCTCCCTTTGCAAATTAAAGCATTTAACGGGGGGAGGGGGTGGAATTATGCATTCACTGTGTAAATGAAGCAATACAAAGAGATGCACGTTTCTTCCTGCCTTTTATTTTTTTTATATTATTTCACTTTTTTTTAATTGCATTTTTTGCATATTGACCATCACACACAGATAAACATCACACGGTGTTTAAAAATAAATTCAAGTAACTTCAATACTGTGTGAATAATTTCAAAAGGAACATGTTTGAAATATAACATGTAAGAGAAACAGCCTTTTTTCCCCCTGTTTGAATGTCTTAAAATATCCCCGTTGCGTCTCGACTGAACGGAGTTGCTTAATGACGCACAGCTAATCATGCAAAATTAAAATTTGGTACAGGAGGTGAGGGGAGAAGAAGGGGAATTACAAATCACATGCTTCTGTACTGTGATGAACGATATAATGGTCTTTTCTTTTAGCTGAAGCAAAATAAAATTTGCCTGCTAGTCAAATGAGGAGAGAAAAAAAAGCTTATGTCACATATAGGGTAGTTCTTTCCCTCCCTTTTATTTTAATCACATACTCAAATATTCATTATTTCCGTATATTTAGCAGCGTCCGCCGAGCACAATTAAAATTCAAACACCAAATTCAAACAGAACAAAAATCGCAGACGTCAATTTCTACCCTGGCAAATAAATGAAAAGATATTAAATTAATTTTCTCTGGCATCTATTAGAAATGAAAACAGGGGAGAGTGGTATATGCAAAAAAAAAAAAAAAAAAAAATTCTTTCACGAATATCACTAATGATTGTGCTAAAAACAGCATAAATTATGCATATTACCTCTTCTCTGGTAATAAATGTTTTATCATTTTCCCTGCATAAATGTTGTGTACGTTCACAGGAACCCTGCCAAGATCTGTGGAGATCCCTGCAATAAATAAAAGAATCGTCCGACCCAACAAACGCAATTCAAGGTGTGTTCTGCATAGCTAATATACCCACAAGAGCCTTAATACACACACAGACACACGATCTCCTCCGTCATTCACATATTCATCGAACCCCCCTCCTCTCTTCCCCTAACACATTTTGTTTCTCTCAAAAAATGATGACGGGCCGTCTCATATTTCAACGCATTCAAACATAAACAATATTAATTACGCTAATGGCGAGCATGCACAATAAAATATCCCTAATCTCGTGTAATGTTTAGAGGGGACTCGTTTTTCCAGCAACACTTTCATTTATTTCCCTGACAGCTCTGCCATCCTTCTTTCCACAGATTAAACACATCAATTTTGTCACCTGCTACGTACGGACAATTAGCAGCGATCTTTGAACGAGAGCGTACAGTAACTCGACAGCCGAGCCACGAAAAAAAAAAAAGAACGCCGCTAATCAAACGCACAACACAACAAAGACATAGTCTTCTAATCCACGGCTGCTTTTCAGATCAGCAAATGACATTTTAACGGCTCGGCTTGTGTTTTATGTGAAACACAAGCAGCAAAAAGGTTTTTTGTTTTTTACATTTATTTAAAAAGTACACCACCTAACCAACATGTACTGGTCAAAAAACAACTTGGGAACAAACAAAAGTGCTTAAAGATTAACAGACCAAGAGAAAGAAGGAGAGAGAGAGACGCACACAGTGTGAGGGCTGACGAATCTCTCCTGAAGAAACACAAAGCTGCCGTAGAGATTAGGCGACTAATAAGTATTCAAATTAGGCATAAATTTTACATGCCCCATGTTTAAAATATTCAGAGAAGGGCCTCTTGATTGCCTTTACGCGAATTTTATGAACAACGTAATGGAGTGTTTTTTAATGCCACAATGAAGGAGACTAAAAAGTGAGGGACGAGTTTAGGACACTGTTACTACTCCAACCTGGAAAGAGAGAAAAAAAAAGCTAATTAAAATTACATTTCGGATCACTGTAATCCCAGTTTGCACTCTGGAAATTCAAATATGATTTCTATGAAAAGACAAACTGATTATTTCCAGAATTAAACACACGTTTTTAAATAACTAAAGAACAGATGACATTTTGATGTAATATCTGAAAAATAAAGAAGAAAAAAAAGAAAGACTTTTTTCCCTTCAATTTGGTTTTGGGTTTAATGACGTGGAATACTGATCCTGTCATTATAGAAACACACATTATTAACACTGTATCCTCTAAATCCACATGATCCACAACTGGCGTGTAGGTGTCTAACTGAACGTAATGCTCATGCAGATGTATGCAAAGTGTATTCAGAGAGATCAGGTGCTGCTTTAACCTTAATGACAGCGGTGAGATAAATTAATTAGCCATCTGAAGGCAGCATCCAAATCTGCCAATTACAATGTCAATTAGAAACACATCCTCGCTCGCGATCATTTCCACGCGATGGAGCGGACGCAAGGAGGGTGGGGGGGGGTTTAACGTGTCTGAATGACACGGAGTGAAGGAGAGTCTAGTGCAGTACTGTACCGCCTAAGAGAGATGGACAGAGCGAGAGTGAAAGAGAGAGAGGGAAGAAAACCAGCACCCAAAGTCTGTCTTTGTTCAAGTCTATTGTAGGACGTCTTTGACCCTTGAGGCCGACCGCCTGTCACTATAACACACTGATTTTTCCTAAAAACCCACTGGGGTTGAAGGTTCGTGCTATTGGAACAACATTTACAACCCTCGCTATAGTCCTAGTGTGGAAAAGCACCGGTCCATTTGACACCGGAAAAATTGGACAAGTCCTAAAACACATTTCAGTGAGTCACCGTGATAAACACAGAGCTTGTGGGCCGTTATTACCCATATCATCTTGATAACAGTCAAAATCTAAAGAAAAATCTGTGCCGGTGTGTATTCAGGAAGGTTGATAAAAACCAAATCGCTCCATTTCTAGAATAAAAGATGTTATTTGGATCTGTTTCTTTTCTTGCTGTGTGTTTTTTTGTGCTTTAAACGCTGTAACAGTACCACGCGTGCAATTCCTTTCTGGCTGTGTAAATGTTTGCTCTTGAATCGTAGGCTGTGCAAATCTGTCCTTTCCATCAGGTGAAAAATCCCAGACAGGATCCTGACAACGCATTCAAGGGCTACGCCTGTGATTTCGGATGGGTGGGTTTAGCAAAGAAAGGTGTGCCACAAATATAGCCCAGATGTTTCTCATATACACACACACTCATCATGAAGGAGTAAAGTTACTCATGCTCATTTGAGCTAATCTGATTTTACAACCGCAAATGTTGCCTCATTATCAAACGCAGCACCCTTCTTATCAGAGCTTGGATATCACAATTCTAAGTTCTCCATCTTCTAAAGCGCTCGGAAACCGCAGGATATGTTTTATACAAGTCGCTGAAAAGGGGCACCAGAGGCTGCAACTGTGACATTAACACATTCTCACACACACACACACACTCACAGAAATCATCCACTTTCGCCGAGACACACTTCATTTTTCCCCTCCCGTGGAAACCGGCGGCCCTCTCCCCTGATAGGACGCGCAGAACAGACCTGAAAAAGAGCTTGATGATTATTTCAGGGAGGCATCGGAAAGGCAGACTCTGTGATCCAAGAAGCCTAGTCATTATCAGTGCATTGCTCAGGTGCCCGGAATCCTAACATTGCAAGGAAGGGTGAAAAAAGACAGGGAAAAAAAAAAAAAAAAATACTAAAAATTACATTTCACAGTCTGCTAGCTTCACCCGCTCTGATTCAGTTAAGATATGGATACCATTTAAAATAATCACAAATTCTGTGCTCCACTGAAATTAATTCATCATTGCCATAAGTTACAATGCATACAAAATAAAGCAGCATGGCGCTCCACTATTCTCCAATATTAAACAGTCGGGAATGCTTAATAAATCAAAATGCCAGATTTCAAAAATATGATGCAAAGTTTGAATTTCATCCCGTGCATCTGTACTACACATGAAATGGAGAATATGATAATTAAAAATGCCACTGAACACCTACTGTAAATAAAATGCAGTCTTAAAGTTAAACAACACATGCCAGCAGTCCTTTTTGGCTCTTAGGGGTCACCATACCCCGTTAATGACTCTCCTCTAAACCTGAATGTAATATTACAGTCCTCCCCCCCCCTTCAGATAGAGGGATTTCAAAGGGATTCACAATGGACGAGATTACAGAGTAAAAAGAGCATGAGGGAAATCATATTTATACCACGAGTTCAAAAATGAAAAGGGAGGATGAATACATCGCTTTTCAGGATTAATAGTATGCAAAGTAACTGAATCAAGTGTTGTTATCAGTGGTAAAATGAGAACACATTCAAGAAAAAAAAAAATTCAATTCATCGTTTCACTCACGATAAATAGACCATCTGTGATTCGATTCATTCAGCGCTCAATGTTCAGAACTTAATTCTGGGCTATTTACATTAAAAGAAGGAGAAAAGGAGAGGGAGTTTAAAGAAAGACAAAAAAAAGCACAGAGACTGAGGAACAAAAGAACACTGTAATAAATCCTGGAGAAGCTCTGAAATAAAACCAAATCTTCTAGAAATACAAACATACACAATTCATAAATGCTAAACATGTTGTGACCTACAAAGCCGGAGTTTTGCTGTAAGAAAACTGAGTGAGTGTTTCAAGTCTTTCCGTTTGATTTGAATTTTACCCAGCAAGCACCTCCCTCTCGGACGAAAGCAGCTCCAAAAGTGGGTGACTAGACAGTGACGCTTGTATCTCATCAAGCAGTCCCTGTGCTTGCATTTTGGGTAATTTCTTTAATTAACTCAGCCCACCTAATCACCAGTAATTGACCTATAAAAGTAGGAGGCCCCATTGTCTGCTCCAATCATCTTTAGCAGGAGGAGACAGTCTCTCCCTTGCTCTCTTTCTCACTATTTATCCATCTTCTTACACTATTTACCTGCCTCAAAACGCATATTTCATTTCATTTCGTGCCGCAATTATCTTTTGTGACACCGGCTGCGTGTGGGGCGAGATTAAAAGCCTTGGGGTGGAGGGGGCAAGCACGCTCGCCCCTGCCCGGGACACACGGCCGCGTTAACGACCGGGACGGCCCTGGTGCCGCCACACAGACACGAAGCCGCAGAGAGACATAGCTCATGGTGACGTTTCCACTTATTTGAGGCTGATTAGGGTCATTATGTCCCCCTGCTCTGATTTATGTTGTCATTCTTTCGGGCCAGTCCTGCATCGATAGATCTTAATGAATTGGTAAATAAGGGTGAAGATTACACTTGACAACACCGCAACATTTCTCATTCATACCCGACAAGATTTATGTAACCAATTAGGGCGGTAACAGGCGAGATTGGTCGAGAGAAAAATAATCTTTCCCGAGGAAAATTACCCCGAGTCTAAAACCTCGACAAAATAGATAATGGGCAGTCTTTAAGGGAGACTTAGTCACAGAGCGAGAGCCTGGGCTGAAGGGTTCTCAGAAGTGCATTTAAAGAGGGAAGCGGCTCTTGTAGGACTTTCAAATTGATTTTTTTTTTCTTAAAAATTCAACCACACGACTGCAGGAACTCGAGCACACACACACCAACCGCACACACACTCTCACACACTAACTAATCAGCCACCATCTGCATGTCCAAACCAGAGGCCATGAAATCAATGGATTAAAAATTAACCTCTCGCCAACAAAGAAGCACTTTGATGTGCAAATGTGAACTCAAGAAGGTAGATTGCAAACTAGTACAATGCATATTAAAAAAAAAAAAAAAAAAATACAAATCAATCGTTTCTCCATGACTTCACTGTGTGATGATGCCTCGACTGAAGAAATCCATTTGCATTTTTTAATAGTCTGGTATTTCAATTATTTAATTTACATCTGTGCAGTGTGAGTAACCAGTCGACTCATTTCGCATTAAAATATCAGATAAAAAAGGCTGATCATCAATGAGCGCAGACAGGCCGAGGAGGACCCGGAGGGACGTGGGAGAACAGAGGGAGGAAAACGGGAGTGATGCTGGCGTCGTCTCATCCAGCTTCCCCCTTCAAGCACATGCAAATAAGGCTGTGATGCTTAACTGCATCATTTATGGGGATAATAGCGGCATCATCATTACGGGACTCAAATTAAATTACATCACAATTAGCATAACAAAGTGATTGGTTAAACTTTCAAAACAAATACCCGCCTCGGCTAATGAGCGGTGTTAATTGGCACCAGCTCTTTCTAAAAAAAAAAAAAAAAAAAAAAATGGAGGTAAACATGTGTTTCGGTTAAATAATTTTTGAAATTCATATTTTTTTGTTTTGTTTATTGTTTTCTTCTTATTTATTTTTTTTTGAGAGGGTGTAAAAGGAGGCATGAAAAAAAGTTCACAGAGGGGATTTGCATTAAAAGGAAAACCCAAATAAGCAGCATTTAATTTTATCACACTAAACAAGCTATTACACTCAGACTCAGGAGAACAATGTGAATTATCCATCTAATTCTCCATGTGTACTAATCACGCAGCTCATTATGCATCAGGGTATTAAATTATAAAGAAGACAACGTCCACATTCCAGCACAAAGCCATATAAAAACTTAATAATATGCTCACAATAGCCCAATAGTGAGCGTTGCTCACCCTTATGAATATTTAAGTAAACAAATTGTCTGCCCGCCTTTGCTAGGGATAATTAGTACTCGAGGGCTAATCATTTTACTGACCCCACCTCCAAAATGGGGCAGGCTCGTTGAAGTTTTAGGTTGAAGACTCTTTCAAATTAAAAAAGAAAAAAGAAAAAAAGTACAACTAATTACTATTTTACAATGATTAGCCTGCTAAAAATTACAATAGCTGTTCACAAAATTATTTAAATTACTAATACACAGAAAATAAAACAATAAAAAGCACTCAAATTATTTAATTTCCCATCAGCACACTTTAAACTCCACAAACACTTCACTTAAAATCACCTACTAGGCAAAGTCAAAGCACACTGTTCTTCGGCATGAGAAATACACACACACACTCACACGCACTTAACGGCACGCGCACACACACCCGCACAAAACCACATTCATTATCGTCATTGCCATTATCACCAGCAATTAACCCACAGATGAAAGCAGCCCACAAACCAAGCTGGAGAACGCCATAAGCCTTAAGGAATGACAGCAAACTGAAAAAGACCCGATGGATGGATGAAAGTAGGAAAGCATGGATGGATGGATAGAGGAAAAGGTGGCTTTATTACCTGCAGGTGAGCGGTGTGGGACGGCAGGCTGGTGAGGGTGTTTCGCGGAGAGTCGGGCGTCACGGGGAAGAGCGTGCGATTATCAGTGTCATCACTCCAACTGTGTTTATACAGACTCGCATCATAAACAAGCGCCTCTTTGGCCCCGTCCCTCACGCGTCGCTCATGCATACTTAAATCGGCAGTGCACCCATTAAAAAAAACGACCCCTATCTCCTGACAATTATTCCTTCATCTCCACTTGTCACCAAGCAATTACGACAGCGCGCAGACAGGGCCCAATAGGAGACGCGGGGCTTTGGGAAGCCGAGCGACCGGCCGGGAACGAAGGGAGGTGATGAAAAAAGTGCCTAAAATGGAAATGCGTCGCCCTGACCCGGAGCTTTTCTGCCTTTTGTGACGCACTGGAAATACTGGCATCATTAGCAAAATCTCTCAAAATTCTCCAAAAATGCAACTAATCATTACAAATTTCCCTGCTTCTGTGCTTCCTCTAAAAATGCTCTTCAAAAATGTGTTCCTCTCCCTCTTTTTCTTTTCTTTCTTTCTTTTTTTTTATAAAAAAGGAAGTCTTTCGTCTTGCTGACTGAGTTGCTGAGTGAAAGCAGCGAGTGTATGAGAGAGAGTGTGTGTGTGTGTGTGACCATGCGCACCAGCGTCTGAGTGCTCCCTCACAGCCTGTGCGCGGAGCCGGAGACTCGGATCGCTCTCCGCCAGCCGCCTCTCGTAGCTCTCATTTGAGCGCGAGGCTCGCGGCACACACACACACGCTTGCTTTCTCTCCTTCTCCTCTTTTTCTCCTGCATTCGGACTCCAACCGAGAGGGGATTTAACACACGCGGCCAGCTGTGGAGGACGTCCCAAGCCCTTAAAAATGTGAGGTACGTGTGCCTGCCTTTTTTTATTATTCATTCTTGCTTGAATGAGATTAGCCAGCATGTGACCTTCTCAAAGATGCGGGGCGACGCAAATCTGCAAACAAACTAGTGAGCTTAGCGTTTTCCTAAATAAAAACCACAACAGTCTCAGCCAGGAAGAAAAAGTAACCTACCTTTTGAGGAACGACACACAATCCCACTCCCCGAAGGTAGAGGCATTTGAAGATATTCTTAGAAGCCTTGAAGCATTAACTTGCATCAAATATGAGGAATAGGATGCCACTGGTAGGCAACAGCATCAGAGCAAGAAAAAAAAAATAGGAGGGGGGGGGAAGAGAGAGGTGGGGGGTATGAAGAATGAAAGAAAGAAAAAACTAGCTGACGTTCACTGTCAAAGCCATCATCAGAGAACTATTTACAACGGTATTTACACAAGCATTGCAGAGCGCCTCTTGCCCGATCACGTCCGAGAAACCCGTGGCATTTTTACGCCTGTAATTAAAACAAATCAAGCAGACCTCTGATTGTTTTGGCACCCGAGGACTAATCGTACACAAAAATCAGCGGTTTGATTGTCAGGGTGGTGGGGTGGAGGGGGGTGGCACTTCTTTTCCCTTTTTTTTTCCCTTTCAAGAAGGATGGAGGGCTACTTTAACAAGTTGAGTGATAGTGTTGTGGAAATAATAAATAAATACGCCTGCTGCTTTCCTTATTAGGTCAAACTAACCCAAAAAAAGTCCTTACGAGGGAAATATTTGAGTGAGGAGGGAGAAAAAAAGCTTGGAAGCCACTTTAGATGGTTTGCAAATTTGCCTTTACAGATGCATATTTACACTATTTAATTAAACTGTAAACTGTGAACTGTAATTAAACCCACAAAATCTTTCGCTTTCGTATCTGTTGTATTGTAAACGACTGAACTAATGGTGTTTGTCAACCCCTTCTTGTCGTTCTCTCGCCCTGCATGCCACAGATGTTTCTCCTAGCAGTTCCCGCAGACAGGAATCCGCTCACAGAGATGAGAGCCACGCTCTCCCCCAGGAGAGGAGTACAAAGGCCAGTCTGCACGCGGCAGATGCAAAACTGAGTCCATCTGCTGCAGGCTTCCCATCGCCACATGGAGATTGAAAAGTGAGGGTCGTTGGGAAGCGTTCGCGTAGACGTCGCTGGAACGCGAACGAGGAACCAGCTGTTGGTAAACGGGGGGACGTGATCGAGCAGATTTTAAATACAAAAGACTGATGTTGATGCTTTTAGCACGTGGTTTATATGAAAAACGGACGACT